>JAVLUZ010000154.1:12142963-12272467 GCA_036768485.1 Mermis nigrescens
ATGAAATTATGTCCAACTATCTCATATTCACCGAAAAATTAATTTTTTCTACCTGAAATAAAACATTCACACATGAAATGATAATATAGACTTGTGTGGAACAGACTATAACTATTGTATGTGAGGAATATATGTAGTTGTTTCAGTTTTCTTAAAATAAAAAATATGTTCCAAACTACGAATTTCGTTTATGTTTGACAATTAGGAGCAAATAAATTTTGCTCCCTGGTGCAATCGAGCTTTTGTTCAAAAATTGAAACTGACTCATTTATGAGCTATTTTTCCACTATTCTTTCCAGCTGTGCACTTTGGGTTGGTACCTATACCTGCTATCTACCCATTTACTGATTTACCCATTTTGAGGAGCTTTCAGTTAAGTACACTAAAAATGGAAAATTTTACTCTATTTTCTTAGTCAGTCATTCAGGTATTTTTACGTGAAATTTGACAGTTCGTTGCCAATAGATAATAATTTTTTTACCTTTCTTCTTGAACTTGTATTTTTTTGGAAGCTATTTGAGTGTTCTACTTGATACAATCTTAATGTTGTATACTTTTGACAGGTTCAAACTTTAATAATTTTAAGAAAATTTTCGAAAATGAGTGAATATAACTGGTCTGAGGGCTTATAGCATAATGACTTTTTATTGGACAACAATTGTGCGACATCTAGCTAAAAGGAACTTTGATTCTCTACCAAACAATGCAAAAAAAAGTTGAAAAATGAAATACATACTACATTTTTTTAATTTGGACTTGAACGCAAGCAAAGCCGACTTGTCAGATTACTGTAAATAAAACCTTGAACTGTAAACAAATGTGCATGTAGAATATTTCATTTGATGCATAATTTAATTGTACACCGAACAAAAAAGGATTTAGAAAAACAAATAAAATTTGGCGGAGAAAATGACAAATTTCAGGGAATATGTCGAGCCGAGGTGGCTCAAAAAAAACGAATGGCATATTGAGCCCTATAGCTTCTCTGATACTTTACAAAATGAAGCGTAGTTTGCTTTTTCCAAAGAGCCTGTTACCCCAGCAAGAATAAGGTACTCTTCATTCATACTAAATTAAGCAGAAGTTGTTTGCAGATTTTTGGCTTTAAATGAGCTATGTTTACAACATTGTAACTCTCTAACAAAAAAGATAACTTTACGCGGTTTCGTTTAAATAAAGCCAGAATGTTTTGTTAGTTTCAGTCTGATAGGTTTGATCTGTGCGGAACAACAGCACTTTTATTACGGGCTGTTCAATCCTACATCAATGACTTCCCGAAATTTGATGACATATAGTCAATTCTATAATGTGATCATGAAAATGACATCCATTTTGATCGCACACCAGTAGTTTTTGAAAAATTCTGATTTTAATTTTTTGAGCATAGATTTAACCTAATCTAAGTAGTTTCATTTTTTCCCATTTTTTAAGAAAGCTTCGTTAGGTCGAACACTGGTACTATTGGGAATCAAAGCACTACCATGAGTTAAACAAGAGGCCTCTTGTACCTTAGACGGACACGCTACCCACTCAGTGAATGAGCTCATACCTAAAGAAATTAATGAGTTGCTAATAAGCCATTTATCCGTGGCATTTAATACATTCTGTATGAATAACAATCAATCAGGGAAGTTTCTGGATTGCTAGAGAATTCCAACGGGTGCCAGACATGGGTTAAGCCTAAGGCAGAAATAGGGCCAGAATTGCTCTTTGCTTGCTCTCGCTCAGCAATTTTAGCCCCTTTTATCTCAGGCTTAGCCCATGGGCTGGCACCAACGTGAATGCATATAACTAAGCCTAAGATTAGGATGATCTTGGGGTGTTGGGGATATTTTAACTCCCCCCACCTCTCCAGAGAAATTTTAATCCCTGCAAACACTTTTTCACCCCCCCCACCAGAATTAGCGATCTTTTTGAAAGTTTCCACAAATTTTCTAAAAATTTGTATAACTTTTATAAGCCTTTTTAGCTATCTATTTGCTCAGAAGTACCGAATTTTCGGCGCTTCGCTGCCATTATAATCATGTTTTGACTATATTTTGTTCAATTTGTCTGAACTTTTTAGATTTTTTCTCAGAATTTTTCACGTTTTCATGCTCTTGAACGATAGAAAATCGTCAGAAACGCTTAAAACATATTTTTGAGGCGTATCCAGTGAACGACCGAAGCTCCAAAATTTTGCTTCGGCCAGAAGCCGAAGCTTCGGCCAGCTTGTGCTTTGGCCGAAGGCTGAATCTGTATAAATCCTTCAATCTAATGCTGATTAGTATGAAGAATGAATTGCAAATTGAGCCATAAATATGAAAGTTAAGCTTGATTATGTTCCAGGAGTAAATATGAAGCAATAAAACAGTGTCATTCATTGCAAAAATTTCATTCAAAAGCGCAATTAATTATCTGCATTAGCACTGATTTCATTATTAGACATTTCATGTATATCAACAGCTAATACGTATTGATCATCATCAGATTCACTATCCTGAATATATAAAAAATATGATGTATTAATAGGAATAAAGCCTGGAGTTCCTGAGAATTATGAAAACAATTGATTAATTCCTAATTTTTCTGCTGATACTTAAATTTGTAGAAGGTAGACATAAAAGCAAATAGAGATTTCTTCCCGTTATTAGATGCTGATGTTTAAAAAGTTAACACGTCTGTCACGCCCAGTAGTGGTCAATATATAATAATCATTAATATATTCACTTGGGTCACTCCGCGTATTGTACGTCTGTCGAGCCCCGTAACAATAGTAATATAATTCCTTAGTTAATATAATACTCCGCGTGTCTCTGTGCACGTCAGGCGAGTTCAATCAATAATTCTTAGGTCAACATACTTCGACCACCTACCAGGCTGACCTATATGTTCGTTTATAGTCACCAGCTCGGACTGAGCTATCTTGCGGATTGTGCAGCTGTGTATATTATCGCGCGCACACGCATTAATAAAACCGGTGCTATTGGGCGAACCCAATAGCCTTTATCAGCGCTGACTCCTCACTTAGCAGTTTGACGTGCTAAGCTCGGACCGGTTCCCTTCAGATGTTATGTCCCTTCAATATATGCGTTGAATTCCTGTTGTTCTAACGTGCGCATCAAGTGTCAATGGATTACTGTAGTAGCGTATGGTCGTTTTACCTGACACTTCCCTCCTTAGCTTTGATCGTCCTCGATCAATAATAGCTGCTACAGACTCCACAAGATATGTGACTATCCTACCGCTGCCACCAAATATGTCACGCCCAGTAGTGGTCAATATATAATAATCATTAATATATTCACTTGGGTCACTCCGCGTATTGTACGTCTGTCGAGCCCCGTAACAATAGTAATATAATTCCTTAGTTAATATAATACTCCGCGTGTCTCTGTGCACGTCAGGCGAGTTCAATCAATAATTCTTAGGTCAACATACTTCGACCACCTACCAGGCTGACCTATATGTTCGTTTATAGTCACCAGCTCGGACTGAGCTGTCTTGCGGATTGTGCAGCTGTGTATATTATCGCGCGCACACGCATTAATAAAACCGGTGCTATTGGGCGAACCCGATAGCCTTTATCAGCGCTGACTCCTCACTTAGCAGTTTTGACGTGCTAAGCTCGGACCGGTTCCCTTCAGGTGTTATGTCCCTTCAATATATGCGTTGAATTCCTGTTGTTCTAACGTGCGCATCAAGTGTCAATGGATTACTGTAGTAGCGTATGGTCGTTTTACCTGACACGTCGACCATGGAGCAATTATTTAATACAAAAGAGAATGGTACACAGCAGTGTTTTTTGTACTCGGCAAAGATTTTTCCCATTGTACAAAGATTTATTGGGACTGTCTTCGTACATTTACAAAGATTTTTGGGAAGACAAAAATTGCAAAAAAGGTCTGAAATTCGCAAAAATTTTAGGCACTACGCGCCGAATTCAGTAATTGTGTGTTCTACATATCTTTATAATGACAGAAATTGCATTTCAAAAGAAAATGTGTCAAATTTTTCGGTGCTTCGCGCCATTTTAAGACAATCCTTAGTGATTTTTGCCCTTAGAGACCCAGAAATTACCTAAAATACACTACCAAAAGTCAAACAACTCTGTTTTTACCACACTAAAATCGCCACTGTTCCATATTCTAGTACCTAAAAATTTGTGTATACAAACTTTACAACAATTTTTGGGCAAACAAAAACTATAAAAAATTGTATATTTCCAAAAATTTTCAGCGTTCGCGCCGAAATGAAAGATTTTTTTGTCCTATATATGTTTAAAATGGCAGAATGTGCATTTAGAATGGGAAAATGTCAAAGTTTTTCGGCGCTTTGCGCCCTTTTGAGACAATTTTTAGTAAGTTTTGGCGTCAGAAACCCAGAAATTAAATAAAATACACTACCAAAGATCGAAAGCCCTGTTTAACCACACTAAAATCGCCACTGTACTATAATATAGTACACAAAAATTTGCGTGTACAAAATGTACAAAGACTTTTGGGGACCATCTTTGTACATGTACAAACTAGGGATGCACCGGGGACGCCTTTTTGACCAGGGCCTGGGCCCGGCGCTGGGGCCGGTACTAGAGACTGGGACCAACCGGGGCCAACTATTTTTGCTATATCCAGGATATACCATACATATGTATTTGGCATAAGGTGACTTATGCAAAACAGCGTCTGGGCAAGTCTATGGCATCCGTTCCACATGCATTTTCGAGTTCAATTAATACCATTTATAAAATTTGGCCCAATTTACGTAACTTGCATCATTATCAGCCGAATCACTCATGTTTTAGATCAGACGAGTTGAAAATAGCTTGAACAAGAATATATATTTCGCGTGCATAGTTTATTATGTTGACAGCCAATCCAACACAAAAAAGATCTTTTGGAATTTCATCCGCAGACATGTAGCTGGCCGTCCTATTTTGGGGTGACCAACACCAATTTTGAGGGACTAAGCCCAAAAAGGCCAAAAATAGCACAAAATAACGTTTAAAAAGTCATATTTTTCCGATTTTTCTGAATTTTATGGGGTCCGGCCGGAACCCCATTCCCCCAGAGCTATGTACCTGTTTGTCCGGCAAACAAACCTACAGGAATGCCACAAAATGTTATTCTCATGCAATAGAAAAAGTCGGAGCAGAATTGGATCCGATGGGCCTTCTTGCGGACAAAATTGGAAACTTACCCGGCCCTGGCATGTGTAGGAAATATTTGAGCCCCCGCCCATGTGTACCCCGAGTGAACGCTTGTTCAGTACAAGCGGCAATATTTGCTCGGATTCCCGTTCTCGTTTGCTGCATGAGCGATTAGAAACGCTAGTTTATTTGGCGAAAAACTTGTAGATTATCGGTTTTGACTATTAAATTGCTGCAGCTATAAACGTGAATAAGCTAAATTTATGAAACAAAATTTGTGACCAATGTTTTGTTATACATGAATGATATGCACAGGCGATTATGCACGATTTTTCCTCAAAATATCGCCAAAATCCGAACAAAAAACGTTGAGATAATTCTAAATAATAGGCTGAAAATTGCGTATTTTGGCCCCAGGGCAGAGGATTGGCCCCGGTGCATCCCTAGTACAAACGGACATTGTTAAAATAAAAACACTGGTACACAGTAGACACACGATATACAACAAGTACAAAGATGGCGTTGGAATTTCGAGTAAACAAAGACATGCCTTCAAATGTGAGACATGTAGGAATAAAGGTGTGGCTTTTCCCTTAAGTGTTTCATCATTTTCGCGATCGCTAGTGATTCATTCATGGTCGAACTTTTTATAAAAATGGAAACAGATGCGGAGCAGATACAATGCATCGATGAGTCAGCTTTTGTTATTAGTACATGGTTGCTTGCTGTTTATATAGTCAAGTTACTGTTGTGAGCATATTTTCAACAAAATTTAAGGGGACTGGAAGATAAATTGAGCTAAATGGCGTCGTCTGGGGTTAGTTATATTGCACATTGTCTAAATTTTAATGCGAATAAAAAATTGCCCTGAAAAAAAGCTTCGGCCTCCGGCCTTTTTTTCCGTTTTGCTTCGGGCCGAAGGCCAAGAAAACACCCCACCTTCGGCCGAAGCCGAAGCTTCGGTCGTTCCCTGGGCGTATCTACCATTTTTGGACCCATAAAAAATACTTTATAATTTCTTCCCCCCCAATATTCTAAACCTAGAAAAATTCGATAGGCATCCGCTCCAACAAAAAATTTACTAAAGAAATGAGAAAAAAATGGGTAAATATCAAAAATTCAAAAAAAGGAATTTAAATTTTTCAAATACTCTGCAATCAAAATGGATGTCATTTTCGTGACCACGGTATAGAAATTTACCATAAAACCTCAAATTTCATAAACATTTCGAAAATTTTATCTGTACCCCTCCTAAAGTGCACAAGTGCTGACATTTTGCAAAAACTCTGAATACCATAAAGCAAATTATGTGAATGATAGACAATAAGAAGGGCTTTAAGATGAAAGAAGTTGCATTTTACTATCTCAAGATTCTGTAGAAACATTTTTGAAAGTTTGAATTTCATGATCCTAATCGAAAAATGCGTTTTAGGGAGCTATCCCGACGTATTTCTCGAGATATACGTTAATTTATGTTGGGTCCACCATCGCCTCCCCCTTGGTCTAGTATATATTAGGGATGCAACGGCACTGGTGTAGTCAGTGGGCGGGGAGAAGGGGGATACCCCCTTGCGAAAATGGCACTGCTTAGATACCAACGATGGTAACCAATTTTTTTAAATACCAATTTTGGTGCCTAATGCTTGTCCCCGCATCTGTTAGGTACCAACGTTTTTTATTTTTAAAAATCTTCCAAGAAAAAGTTGCAGTTTTAGGGATAACCGTCCTGTTCATTTGTTTGATGCGTGTACCATGATCAATCCGTTTTACATAATAGGCAAAATGTGGCAACAACAAAAAATATAAGGCGCGGGAGCTGGGAAGTCTGGGGGTTGAACTTGGTACCTCCCAAAAAAGGTCTGGCTGGACCCTCCAGAAACTGAAAGACACCCCCTCCCCAAAAAATCAATATAAACCGGAATTGAATTCTTGGAGCTAGGTTTTGTCCCATCGGGCCCCGGAATTTGGTTGCTCTCCATCCACACATGCACATAGGGGGTGAGGGGGTTATTACCCAGTGGCCCAGGCCCGGGCTTTGCTGCCGGGCTTGGTACCGGGCTCGGGCTTATATACTAACAACATGCCTTGCTTCCAATATAATGTTATGCATAAGATACATATTTAGACCGATTTTACATTTGTTATTTGTCAAACGCAAGGCTTACTGCTGTATCAAGAAGATTTTTTATTTCTAAGCTCTGTTAATTATTCAATCTTTCTAAAAATGAATTAAGTAGTTAGCAAGGATTTCGGTAGCATTATTCAAGCAAGAACAAATTTTTAATACAATAGCGCGCAATTCCATTATTAAAATGCACGTGCAGCTAAACACGGTTTGAAAAAGCACAAGGTTTCATGTAGATATTTGAAGGAAATTGAGCATTAAATTTATGCATTCAGACATAACAGCGACTATAATACGGTAGGATAGAAGATATGCTGTTTGGATTTTAAAACTCAAATTATAGCGTACATTGACGTCAATTGAAATTGTGTAGTGTATAGGATAGGACACGTATTGAAGCCATAGGCGTAGCCGGGGGGCATTGGGGGCACACGCCCCCCAGAAATTTTTCAGAAATTTTGTTGATTTTTCGAGTGTAATAATTGTGTCCAGAAAATTGAGTTCAAAAAGGCAAAAACGTCAAAAATTTTCCGTCGCTTCTCGTCGAGTCTTTATTATATTTATTGTTGCTTTGTTAGTCTTTACAAGGACAGGACACATAATCCTATTTTAAATGAAAGGAATGGCCAAATTTTCTTTTGTTTTCGCGCATTTTCTGTTTTCTGAATTATATCTTGTTAATAAGAAGGCCACAAATGGGCCTGAAAACGATAAGAACAAAATTGTCATTGATACATCTTTTTTATATCTTATTAGCAGCACCCTTTGCTGAGCTTTATACTTAGCAGAGGTCGAAAAGCGCATTTCAGCTCAGAAATCTTGTACAATATAGGACTTCATCAATTTTAAGTCTTTTGGCTTAATTTAGAACCGAGATTTGGCCGATTTTGCGAAAATTTTAGCGATAGTATTTAACATTAAAGTGCTTTTTTTACAAAATTTTCTAGGGGGCGATTGAGCGCGCCACCGCATCCCCCCGCCATAAAATATAAAATCTCGTTGTACATGTGCAGCGAGATTTTTGGGAGGACGAAAAGTAAAAAGGGTTCGCCGAAATTAATTTGTCTCTTCTGTATGATTTTAGAGGTATAAATTGTGTTTAAAGAGCTCAAACGTCAAAATTTTCAGGCGCATGGCGCAGCTGGTTATTGTTCTTTCTTTTTGTAAAGCTTCAGCATTGCGTTTAATAGCCTAAATCAGGCAAAATATCACAGAATATTAGTATTCACAGGCTACAAAATGTTAAGGACAGTAAAAGATTACTAAATTCCTTGGTGCTTTGCGCCTCTTATGATTTCCGAACTGTTTGTCGATAGACCGTAAATTCTACATGAAAACGGTAAAAATTTCAAAAATTTCCGGCGTTTTGCGCTGATTAACATTTTTGTATTTCTGATTGTCAGAAACCCATAAATTAGCTAGGCTACACTACTAAAGGTCGAAAAACTCAATTTCATCATAGGTACATAACGTTACCAACATTCAGGCACGTAGCTGTGGGGGAAGGGGGACTGGGGGTGTCCGGACCCCCCCCCCAAAATTCTGAAAAAACCGGAAAAATAGGACTTTTTACACGTTATTTTGTGCTATTTTTGGCTTAGACCCCCCCAAAATTGGTGTTGGTCCCCCCTAAAATAAGAGGGCCAGCTACGTGCCTGCTAACATTCAATGCAAAATTAGTCTTAAAATTTTTTTGTGTATGCCCCCGAACCAAAATCCTGGCTATGCCTCTGATTGAAGCGTTGTATAGAAGATGAATGCACATATGAAGTTGACAAGTATATGATAATGAGCAGGTGGGCAGAAGTGAGGCAAATGGATTTAAATAGAATCACAGGCTAGCAAATTCGTAAGAAATACGGACAACAGCTGAATTAGTAAACGTCTAAACTATTAACGATAATTATTTGAGGCATGGTTGAGGCCCGGTGGTTTTCAGGCCCGGGCCCGGGCCTGCTATGACTGGCCGGGCCCGGTCCGGGCCCGAGTACCCAGTTGATCACTGGTATTACCCCTCCTGAGAGGTCAGCTAGACCGGTACTGTCCGGCGATTTTGAGCAAACAGGTCTTGTTCTGCATTATTTTTGACATCAAAATCAGTAAAAATGTCAAAATTTTTCCGACGCTTCGCGCCAGATTATTACTTTTAAGTACTTTTTACTCAAAAAGCGCCCAAAATTGATAAATTTTTGCATTTTTTAGTGTTAAAAGTGATATAATGCAGTCAAAATGGAAAAAAATGCTTTTAAAATGTGTTATTAACACGAAAAAACGTTTTATAGGCTATTTTGACCATCTTGATCATTAAAACAGCAAAAAAATCTTGAAGGTTAAATTTACTGTTTTAGATTTTTGGCATTTCACCCCCCCCCCTGCCGACCCTGACCTTGTGCACCTCTGTCTCCATCCTAAGGTGTAGACCATGCATGCATGTTGGGGTCCGGGTGTGTCTAGACCGCCTAATGAGACTAAATGAAGGCCAAAATGGATCAAAATTAAAAGTTTTCTACGAAAGTGCTAGAAACCAATCAGAGACTATAGCACAATGTAGCTTCAATGCTATTTTATTTTAGCGTTCATACCAATTTTTAAAGTAATTTCGTCCCAACAAAGTTTTAAAGTTACTCTAAAATTATATTTTTGTTTTAGAAATTTTGCCTATTATGTGAGACGGATTGATCAGCATAGTAGACGCATAAAACATAGGAATTTTATCTCTTATGTGAGATGGATTGATCAGCATAGTAGACGCATCAAACATAAGAAAAGAAATCATGAGCAAAAGCTCTGTTCAGTGAAAAAAATCGTGTTTTTATGTTTTAGAAAGAAAGAGCATATCAGAAATGCTTAAAAATCGCGTTTTCAACGCATATTAAGCATTCTTATGGTAAAAAGCGCACTTTATAATTTTTTCCGATTTCAGCCCCCCCCTCCGCAGGAATTTTTTGCTGTGCATGTCTGGAAGCGAGTAGAAATGATGGCACACAGTCAATGCCCTAACAGAGCATAATTTTCCGAGCAATTTAAAAGTATAACGTTGCACATTTTTGTAGCTATTGTCAATTGCCATTTTTCGGCACAAGAATAAAATGAATCAAGATCAGACTCTAACAGGACGGAATTTTCGGATTTGTTGAAAATTTTTAAAATTGTCAACAAACAACATTATATTGCTATTTTTAATCGAACCTACTACATAGTTTATAAATATCAAAAATAATGTGGGAACCAAAACACTTCGTTGAGGAACACCGCTTATTACTCGCAATGAACTAGATATATGAATATGACAGTCAATTTTTACTTTCTGTGATCTGCCTGATAAAATGGGTCAAATCCAATTTGGCAAAACTCCATAAATTCCCAAATATTCAACTTTTTGTAACAATTTAGAATGAACAACAGAATCGAAGGCTCCACAAAAATCTATGTAAACTATGTAAGTAGGAATCCGATTATCTGAATTCTTAGTCCAAATTTCTTGCATTTTAGTAACTTGGAATCACACGATTTGTTTTTCATAAAACCGAATTGCTGCGGGTTCAACAAATTGTTTCAATTAAAATAGTTCATGATGCAATCATTTATTATTGACTCCATAATTTTGCAAAAAATACATGTGAGTGAAACTGGTCTATAATTTTCTACTAAATAAAGGTCTCCTTTTTAAAAACTGGGGTTACCAAGGCTTCTGACCAGATGGTCGAATCAGAACAGTTCTCAAAATTAACACTTGCCCATTGATAAATAACTGGCAGTAGTTATTTAGCGACTTTTTTGGCCAGGGCCGGGGGCCGGAGTCAGACAAGGAAATTATTATTGCATGACATATACTTGAAGTGGGCATAGGAAGAGAAATAATGAGCGACTGCTCCATTCAGTAGTAAATGGCAAGTGCAAAGTTACATAGGTGCTCCTTTTTGAATCAAGTTTCATTAGGTACTATTTATGTAAAAAGAAACAAATTTAGTCCAGTGTTTCATTGTCTGAATCATCAACAAATTCTGTTGCTGCTATTAGCACTTCTCTATATCATTTAAATCTTCACTACTGCTACTGCTGATGTAGTAATTGGGCGGAATTGGTATTGAACGTAATAAATGAGAAAAATATAGCTTGCTGGATCGGTTGCATTGCAATTCTGCAGTGTAGTTTACTTCCGCCTATTATTCACTTCAGCTGCAATAACTATTAGACAAGAAAGGCGTTATAGTGGAATCACAGATATGTAGCAATTAGGTATTGGATGTAATAAATGAGACATCACACATTCCCATAGGGAGTGAGGGGCATTACCCCCTCAGGGTCTAAGATTCAAGTCACTATCAGGCGATTTTCGGTGAAAACCTTTTTAATTTTTTAACTTAATTTTTAGTACGGCAAAAGTGCACCTAACTATTAGAATTTCACAAAGTGATACAGTATTTTTGAATGTGAGCAAGAGTAAATAGACAAATAATCACTATAAAACATGCATGTAATTGCTCAAAATTTTATGAGGGGTCCTCAGTATACATGTAATGGCTGGAAATCTTGGGTAGGGGTTCCCGGCCATTTTAAGAAGAAAGGGGGTTGGCGACTCCAATTTTAGGTCAAAAATGGCAAAAACTTATAAAAGTATGGTCAAACATTTTCTGACTTTCAAGGGGTTTAGGGCTTCAGAGCATGGGTGGGGATGGCCCTAATCCCCTGTTACATGAATATTTTTCGGCCATTTTTAGGGGATGGGGGTAAGCAGCCTCAATTTTTGAAGCCGCTTAACCCCCTGAAAATCTTCATATCGGTAGAATTAGCAATCCGGAATTTTACATCTTTTTTACAGTTTTTGATCTTACAAAAATCTTTGTACATGTACAAAGCCGGTCCTCAAAAGTCTTTGTACATCAGGAAAAATCTTCGCTGAATACAAAAAAACTGTGGTTTAAAATGTGATAATTCAGCATGAATTTAGTTGATAATATTAGTTTGGTGTGAAGTGCCAAAATTTTTATGAGCTTTGATAATATTTACTAGTGATGTCCTGGGCACCGGCACCGGCACCGGCGCCAGTGCCTAAGCACCGGCACCGGGCCGGTGCTAAGCTGGTACCGGCACCAGTGCCGGTGCCAGATAAAAGAGAAAAATTAGTGTAGAAAGAATAATTGAAGCTCATTAATCACCAATTTAATGAATAAATGCGCAAAAAGGTAGCATTTTGTTAATAAAATCTTCTGATTAGCATAGTGTAGCATTTTGACTGAACTTCAGAACAAGTCTTCGAGCTTTAGAAATGAATTATTCATTTAACGAAACACATCTTATTGAAAACATCAATTAACAGCAAGAAGCGTGGATACTAATAAATAAAGTAAATTAAAATTAAAAACATCGACGTATAGAGTGGAAAGTTCTTCTAATTCTACCATCTGTAGGCAAGAAGGATGAGTACTACAGAGTAGTTTTCAACTTAATTTCATCAAATCCATTTTTATTTTTCCATTTCTTGAGCAGAAGACCGTAAAACGCAGCTAGAATTTTCAAATAGCTTTGATGCAAAACTTTTTCCTGCAAATTATTCAGAAAAAGCTTTTTAAAACTTTGTAAATGAACTTCTATGTAAGTCTTTTGCATTACTAATATTTCCCATGTTTGTTTTCAGAGGCTTTTGAAAATGTGAAATGATTAACACAAATAATTTAACCTCAAAAAGTTTTTGTGGGTTTTTTCATGTTTGTTTCTTACTAGTTGAATATTTAACTAATGCACTAAAACCAAATTTCGATTTGACTAATGAATCAACTACTGCACAAGCCAATCTTCATTGCGCTACACTTAAACTTATAATACACTATTTAACTTTTATTTTTCTTCGAATTTCAATTTTATTACAATTTTTTGTTTGTTTAATGCTTAAGTGAGAAAATTAATATTGTATTCCTGAATTAAAAATAATGAAGTCGTTAGTAGCCAAATGATATTCTGCCCTTAATATGCATATCCAGTGAAAAATATGTAAAATTTAACCCTTTTTGAAGAAGCATAGTACACTATATAATATGCTAATGATGTAGCACTGGCACCACCACCGGCACCAGCGCTGGTACAGGGGGTACCGGCACCAGCACTGGCGCCGGTACAGGGGTTATCGGCACTGGCACCAGCACCGGTAAAAAAGCGGCACCGGGACATCACTAATATTTACACATAAAACTCGACTGAGAAAGCTAAAACAACTTGTACTACAAAATTAGAAATATTACAGAAATTGTAATGTGTCAATTAAATCTTGTAATAAGCACCACTGCACTTAGAATGGAAAAATGGAGAAATGTCAAATAATCAGAAACCCAAAAATTAGCCAAAATACCCTATCAAAGGTCGAAAAACAATGTTTTACCACACTGAAATCGATACTGTACCATATTAAAGTAAGTATACAAAAATTTGCATGTACAAAATGTTCAAAAATTTTTTATACCATCTTTTTACATGTACAAAGGTATCTTGCTAAAACAACACTATTTAGGACTGCATGCCAGCTGCAGGTCACACTGGCAGTATGTAAAAATATGTATGTTTAAAAATATCTTTATATATCTACAAAAATTTGTCCGCCAATACAAAGACCTTCTTGGAGATCTTTACGGAAGCACAAAGAAGCTCATACAAAAAATAGTGTCAGCTAATAATAATACAATACTTAATTTACTGGTCCCCCATTTTCAGATTTCACCCTCCCTCAACTCTGGACCTTGGGAAACTATTTGAGACATATTTAGTTTATCGGATCAAAGGCAATTCTGCAGCATAGTTAACATTCGCCTATAATTAACTTCTGTCCTAATAAATATTACACAATAAACGTGTTTTGAAGCAGGCGGTTCCCATTCAATTAAAATCTGTAAAGGCAACTGATCACCCTCCTTTGGTTAAGTTTGAGCTTGGTATTGTAGCCTCAGCTTTAAATAAGCTGAAGCTAGGGATCGGACGAGGCCTCAGGCCTCGGTAATCCTCAGACTCTTTTTTGAGATCCTCGGCCTCGGCCGAGGGTCAGGTGAAAAAATGACCGAGGACCGAGGAGTTTTTAATTTTGCATTTTTTGAGTGATGGCGAAATAGCACAAATACAGCAAAAAAACGCATGTGCTACAAAAGACCCATTGCCTCAAATGTTATGCCAAGTCAATGCTGTAGTATGCCAGCCTATAGATGGCAGAGACAAGACGCATATGCTGATTGAAGGATTGTGTCTCAACAGCCCCACCAGTCCCAACAGCCCCACCAGTCCCAACAGCCCCACCATCCCAACAGCCCCACCAATAATCCCAACAGCCCCACCAATCCCAACAGCCCCACCAATCCCAACAGCCCCACCAATAATCCCAACAGCCCCACCAATAATCCCAACAGCCCCACCAGTCCCAAGAGCCCCACCAATCCCGAGCCCCACCAATCCCAGCAGTTCCACCGTTCCAGCAGTCCAACCGTACAACAGTCACACTGTCCCAACCACACATAAGCGTGGGGGAGGGATGTTTAGAGTTTAGCCCTCTCTCAACCCGAAATTCTGGAAATCCCCCAAATTATGGTAGACCCCCAGAATTCTATTTTAAGCACATTTCTCGGTCACTTTACCCCACCAGACCCACAAAATTTGTCCGCTGCCAATGTTGGTTCCAACTGCCCCACTGTTATAATCATAGATGCACAGCACGACCGGTCTGGAGAAGGAGTTTTGAGCCAAAAATGACCTCAAAACTAGTACGAATGTTAAAATAGCGTAAAAACTACTTAATCCGCATTTTTTGGCTATTTTAAAGCAGATTAGCGTGAAAGTTTTTGATTTTCATTTAATTTTAACGCTTATCTTTCCTTTTTTCACTAGAACGTTTTTCATTTTTTTCTGGCAGTCTAGATTAGGCAATAATGAGCAGGAATCTAATCTTGCAAGATGGCTCGAATGAGGCAAAATCACGGATTGTGCAAACATGCTGAAGCTTCAATTCTAGCGGGTCTACCAGTTTCTCAGGTAGAGTTATTCTGAAAATGTAAACCTGCACGCTCTTGTATAGTCCTGATGAAATATACGAAAGTCGAAAAATAGTCAAAAAAATATCTTGATCAAATGGAGCCCGTATAAATTCTATGTTTCAAAAGTACATTCGTCAAATGCACTTCTCGTATAATAGCGATTGCAGTGGGGCTGCTGGGAGTACTCGGTGGGGGATGGTGGGGCTGTTGGAATGGGTGGGGCTGTCGGGATTGGAGGGGCTGTTGGGATTATTGGTGGGGCTGTTGGGACGGTGGGGCTTGTTGGGATGGTGGGCTGTTGGGACTGGTGGGGCTGTTGTAGACATCACCGATTAAAGTAGGTACATTATGTGGGCGTTTTCCGTGTCCATGCATGCAAAACCTACTTAATTTCTTGAGCCCAAGTTGGTCATGGGTAGAAAATTTAAATGCGCATGATGTGAATAAAAGTTGCAGTTTAAATTTATATAATGGTCACAGAAGTGATTGCATTATAAAAAAAGCGTCGCTAACAGATAATTTCATGTTTAAATTTGTTTACAATAAAGAATAAGAAGAATTCGGCACAAATAACACTAATGTTACTAAAGAGCTGAATAATGGAATATGCCTCAGACCGTATGCTACGATATATTGTGACAATAGGAAATATTAACAGACTCACTTATTTAACATTTTACGGTTGATTATATTAAATTACATTTACTTTGTGATTCAGTCGCACTTTAGAAGCAATATATTTCTAGGTTTCTAATTCAATTCTTTGCACATATTGCATAACTGCAGTGTTAATTTTCCATTTTATATTAGGGGATTCGGGTACCGAGTAGTAAAATTATTTTTATTCCCGAGTACCCGGATATACCGGATTACTAACCGCGTGCACCTCTACTAAGAATCATCTTAAACGGCGCAAAGTGCCAAAAAAATTGACATTTTTTCTCTTGAAATACAATTTCTGCCATTATAAAGATATGTAGAACACACAAAATAGTGATAGCTGAAAACGAGCTGAATGATTAAGACGATTAGCAATTTGTCACTTCTGTGCTTGTCATTTGCATACGTACCATAGTTTCACAAGGTCGAAAGTTCAGGGGTTAAATCCCAAAATCTAGGACCACTTAATTTAGAGTCTAGCCTTTTTTGCAGGTCAAATATGAAAAATGGCTAAAACATCCTGTATAACATGTTTTAATGTGAAAAACTGCATTTTTAACACCATTGTATCCCATTCTGACTAGTTTCGTCGCTCTTGAGAGTAAAAAATGTAAGAATCCATCGAAAATTTTGGCTTTTCAGATCATTTTAAGTTTATTCTAGGTATTTTATGGGTAAACAAAACAGAAGTGTATTAAACAGCTGCGAAGCGCCGAAAAAATTTTAATGTATTCGCTGCTTTTGTACCCAAATCATTGCAGAAAATGTTTGATAGCTCAAAAATCGTCTGACAGTGATTCAAGTCTTGTACCCCGAGGTCGGGGTAACTACCCCCTCACCCCCATGGGAATAAGTGATACCTACCTTTAAATAAAATTAAAATAATAGCTTGTTAGCTTTGAACTATATTACACTAATCAATCCTATTGCTACTGTACCCATTTCACATGGAGCATATGTGCCCTATATTGTTTGTACTCATACTCATACTATATGTATTACAAATCCTCGGTCCTCGGTCCCTCGGCCTTCGGCCTCGGCCGAGGCAAGGACCTCAAAGTTCCCTCGGCCTTGGCCTCGGCCGAGGAAAAACAAGACCCTCGGTCCGATCCCTAGCTGAAGCCCACTCACTCAGTTGGTCCCAATGGGCTCTCAGCTTACTTTTTAAACAGATAAAAATTGTCTTAATTGAACCACTTTCAAGCATTTTCGAAGTTTCATATCGGACTGGCAGGCTCCCACATTTATGGTTTGAAGCATTGGTTACACCCATTTTTAAAAGGGGAGACCCTCACTCAGTCGAAAATTATAGACCTATAATGCCTTTTATGTAAAGTTATGGAGTCAATGATTAATAATGCCATCATGGACTATTTCGACAGAACTGGTCTGATAAGTCGAGAACAGTTTGGGTTTCTAAAGAACAAGTCTTGTTCATCTCAGCTATTAAAGTGTACAAACAAGTGGACTAAAGGTTAAGACAATCACTTTCTGATGGACATTCTTCATATTGATTTCTGTGAGGCCTTTGATTCTGTTGTCCACTCAAAACTTTTGTTAAAACTTAAATCCTTGAGAGTTTGGGGTACTCCATTAAGCTAGATTACATCATTTTCAGCAGGAAGA
The DNA here is from genome assembly GCA_036768485.1 of Mermis nigrescens. NCBI lineage: Eukaryota > Metazoa > Nematoda > Enoplea > Mermithida > Mermithidae > Mermis > Mermis nigrescens. The sequence continues at coordinate 12,160,512 of JAVLUZ010000154.1, forward strand.
TAAATAGTAGTTTCTCAAAACCACAACCGGTAATTAGTGGTGTCCCTCAAGGCAGTGTTTTAGGGCCTACATTGTTTCTAGTGATTATAAATGATTTAGTAGATTGTATTAAACACAGTGATATTATGTTGTTTGCTGATGATGCCAAAATTTTTAATGTTTCATGTAATGCTGATCTCTTACAATCGGATCTGGATTCCTTACACGCTTGGACCAAAAATGGCAGTTGCAAATAAGTTATGGTAAATGTGCAACGTTGTATTTGGGGTGTGGAAATCCTAGAAACAACACTGATCCAGAAAAGCTTTGTCTCCAAGAACATTGAATTAATGGTAAAAGCTTTTGAAGTCTGTGTAAGACCCATTTTGGAGTACAGCTCAGTAGTTTGGAACCCTTATTTGATTGAAGATATCAACTGTATTGAAAAAGTTCAGCTTAGATTTATGAAAAGAATACTATGGCGACACAGTGACTTGTCATACAATGAACGGTTGGGTTTGTTAAATCTTAAAAGACTCAAAACTTGGCATATTCATTTTGATCTTACTTTTGCTTTCAGAATAATCAAGAGACAGTTTCTTTCATTTGAAGAACTTTTTGAACTCGCACCAGTAAAGGGTACCAGATTGGTAAGTGATATAAAGCTTTATATCCACAAATTTCATTTAGACTGTAGGAAAAACAACTTTGCAAACAGGATGGCTAGAATTTGGAATACTTTGCCCCAAATCATTGTTGATTGTAGACCGTTTAAATGGTTTAAGGATTTGATTTCTAAACTTTGTTTAGATAAGTTTCTAAAGGGAAGAGGCGTACGTGAGCACAATCCGCCTGTACGTCTCGACGGTTACTAGCTATGCTGTAAACTTTCTATCTTAATTAAATCCTTCTTTCATGTAATTTTTTATTGCATTTTCTGCGGTAGTAATTGGCTAATAAATATTATGGCTTAATTCTAAAATGGATAGAAGTAATAGAATTTAAATTAATGGGGATTTATGGAAAGATTATCAGTAGTAAAGAAGATATTCAAAACAAATTATTGACAGAAAGCATTTAGAAGGGGAGAAATTTAATGATGAAGTTGTAAAGTGATAGAAGCACAAAGCATGGGAAGGCGATTGCCGTAAACGGCGCATTATCTAATGTATACTGATGCAAGGTACATTTGTTTGTATGTAGGTACGCAATGTTTTGGGAAGGTGATTGCAAAAATCGTTGCAACGATTGATCAAATTGATTGTGTGCACATAGGTATGTACATAGGTACATAGGTATGTACGTAGGTACATAGGGAGTATGTACATACATTAGCAAAGGCGATGGTGACAAAGCCGATGATAGATTACTCTATGATGAAGGGAAAGACAACAGGTTTATTTGTACAGACGGGCACAAGAGTAGCATATATGAAGTACGTACATAGGAAACTATCCACAATGCGTTTATTGGTTTTTATGTGGAGCTTGATGTGCTGATATGAATACATTGCGAAGGGTCAATGTTTTTAACAGTACTGAAATATAAAAGAATGGAACTTACAGTACGCGCCTGGAATTTTGCATGTGCAGTCTCCATTAACTTTTGTTGCAGTCGGATTTTAGCGAGCGGACCTCAGTGGCCATTAGTGGGCCAATGTTAAGCACTTGCAGCCAATTGACGGACTGCTTTTGAACTATTGCGGCCGTTTGTGGACTGCAGTGGCCGTTGGATGCTGACTGCAGTTACTTTACTGTAAGTACAAAAACATGTATAGTATCGCTGCTAGCATATTGCGTTATTTGTCGCACAAACGGGAAAAATTTTCTCAATCTGCTTTGATTTTTCGCATGCGTGCATTTCAAAAGTGTGTGTGTGCAGCAAGTCCAGTCTGTGAAAAAAAGGTAAAAATAGATTGGAATTTTTGTGCATATCATTATAATTCTCGTTTCCTCCATTGGAATCTCATCTAAGAGATTATGGGCATAAAAATTGAAGAGAATAGTATTTCCTGTGTGCGATCGATTGCATATTGCTGTGCAGCAAAAGAGCATTTTAAAATTAATTTCAGGCTGAGAGCGTTCCGATTTTTGAAACAAATTCATGGCCAATAAAGAGTAAAAGATTTAAAAATCATAAGCACAAAATTTCTTTTGCCATTAGTTATATGATTTTAGAAAGCGCATCTTTTCGACTAAATCAAAATTAGCAATAAAATCAAAGCAAATTGCTCTTATCTTTTGGAGGAAAAGGTTTTTAAAAGGGTATATTCCTTCTTCTAAAAAACCATATTTTTCACTCTAATATTGCAAATTGGGTAGATATAATGAATAGTGACTGTAAGGTCTAAGCTAAATATAAAATTTAAAAAAATAGTGCAATACAGATGACAATTAGTTTTGCAAATTAATTGTACATCATAAAATTTTTGTTAAAATAAACTAAACAATAAATATCTTAATGCCTTTAAAATACAAAATTGATAAAAAGCTCCTGATTATCCGCTTTCCAAGATATTTTGTATTTTCGCTTTTTCATTTATTCAGATACAATAAGTACATCAAATATATATTCAGTTCAGAAGCGAAATACATCATATAATGTCTGTCTCCTCAGGCAAGCATATAGTTAAAAAAATATTGCCCGTTCTATTATATCAGCGCAAATTTTATTCTGACCACCCAACTTCCTTCGCAATTTTCCTTCTTCAATTAAAGTACTTTATATGCGTATCTACCTTTTTGTATTTATTCTATTCAGCGAACATGCACCTGCAAAGCTTGAAAATACGACAACAAATTTTTACCTCCTGAAATTTTAATACACAAGCTTAAAAAGATTTTGCTCGCGTTCCCTGCTCTCTGACTGAGAACGCATAAATTTTGCTGATCAGATAGCAAATTGACTGGCGTTTGCAACAGGCTGTGCCTAAAACTTGAATCTGCGCAAAAAGTTTAGTAACCGAGCATTGAATTTCGACTTAACTTAAGTGGGAATAAATCGAAATATTGCAACTAAAATAACGCAGCGCACTATGCATGATGTACAATTAATTCACAAAACTATTTGTCATCTGTATTTCACTATTTCTTTAAATTTTATATTTAGCTTAGACCAGGGGCGTAACCAGGATTTCATTTTGGGGGGAGAGTTAAAATTTTTGAAGTCCTATATCTCGGGAACCATTAGGAGATACGCGAAAATAATGGCATTTTTGATCGTTTGTTGACAAGATCTATTCCATGGTGAAGTAAAAAATTTAAAAAAGTTCAAAAATTTTTGTGCTTGATTCCAAATTTGTTTATCAAAAATCTATCTTTTAACCTATGGGTATGACTAATTTCTCAAAATCAAATTAAAGCTTGACTCCAAAACATTTCGAAATTCTTTTCTTTGCATTTGATTCTGCAGTTTTGTAAAGAAAACTAATACAGAAAATAATAAATCGGCGCGAAGAACCAAAACTTTTTGACAGATTCGCTACATATTTTTAAGTAAAATCTGGGCGTCTAAGGTAAGAAAAAAGATAGAACATAAGAAATCCGGTGCAAAGCGCCGAAAATTTTTTGACAAATTCGCTAGTTTTAGGTAAAATCTGGGCGTCTAAGGTAAGAAAAAAGATAGAGCAAAAGAAATCCGGCGCAAAGCGCCGAAAATTTTTCAACAAATTTGCTAGTTTAAGTAAAATCTGGGCGTCTTAGCTGAGAAAAAAGATAGAGCATAAGAAATCCGGTGCAAAGCGCCGAAAATTTTTTGACAAATTTGCTATTTTTAGGTAAAATCTGGGCGTCTAAGGTGAGAAAAAAGATGGAGCAAAAGAAGTCCAGCGCGAAGCGCTGAAATTTTTAACAAATTTGCTAGTTTAAGTAAAATCTGGGCGTCTTAGCTGAGAAAAGAGATAGAGCATAAGAAATCCGGTGCAAAGCGCCAAAAATGTTTGACAAATTTGCTATTTTTAAGTAAAATCTGGGCTTATAAGGTAAGAAAAAAGATAGAACATAAGAAATCCGGCACAAAGCGTCGGAAAATTTTGAGTTTAGAAGCTAAAAAGTGTGCTGAAAACGCAAGCGCATTATGGCTGTCCACAATCCATTTCCACTTCATCTGAAGGAAAAAGCAAAGGGTCCCCCTTTGCTTTTGAAAAATTATTTTTTCATTTTGGGGCCCCTCCGCCCCCCCCTCCTGGTTACGCCCCTGGCTTAGACCTTACAGTCACTATTCATTCTCTCTTCCCAATTTTGCAATATAAGAGTGAAAAATATGGTTTGTGTAAGATGGAAAATACCCTCTTGAAAAAACTTTTCCTCCAAAAAATGAGTGCATTTGCTTTGATTTTATTGCTAAGTCTGATTTAGTCGAAAAGATGCGCTGTTTAAAATCGTATAACTAATAACAAAAGAAATTTCGGGCTTATGATTTTTAAATCTTTTACTATTTATTGGCCATGAGTGTGTTTTAAAAGGCGGAACGATCTCAGCCTGAAATTAATTTTAAAATGCTCTTTTGCTGCAGAGCAATATGCAATCCATCGCACACAGGAAATACTATTCTCTTCAATTTTTATGCCCATAATCTCTTAGATGAGATTCCAATGGAGGAAACGAGAATTATAATGATATGCACAAAAATTCCAATCTATTTATGCCTTTTTTTCTCGGACTGGACCTGCTGCACGCACACACTTTTGAAACGCACGCATGCAAAAAATCAAAGCAGATTGAGAAAATTTTTTCCCGTTTGTGCGACAAATAACGCAATATGTTAGCAGCGATACTATACATGTTTCCGTACTTACAGTAAAGTAACTGCAGTCAGCATCCAACGGCCACTGCTGTCCACGAACGGCCGCAGTAGTTCGAAAGCAGTCCGTCAATCAGCTGCAAGTGCTTAACAGCGGCACCACTAATGGCCACTGAGGTCCGCTCGCTAAACTCCGATTGCAACAAAAGTTAATGGAGACTGCGCATGCAAAATTCCAGGCACGTACTGTATATGCATTTACTGTTACCTTGATAGAACACTCCGTTCCTAATGGATTTGATAAAAGTTGTGCTTAACATGACAGGCAGGTGATCTGTGGAGTTAATCCAAGTGAACAATACTCATGTACTGTAGGGTGTTAGATTAGTAATCTTTTTCTCATGTGAAAGTCGACTTAGCTTTTCTATGCAAATTTTTTATAATCATGAGTAATTTACTTAATAGGCGCTTGTTTGAACGTGAGAATTATTTATTATGGATGGGTTTAAATTAGTAACCTTATGCTCACATGGAAGTTGAAGTTGCTTTTCTATGCAAATTTTTTTAATCATATGAGTTATTTACCTTGTTCCGGACACTAGAATTGCTTATTCCTGTTGTTTATGCTCTACCATGCTGCTGTGTTATACGCATTTTGTATATTGGATTGTGATCGAGATTGTTATGCTTTGCGCAGTTGCTGCATTCTAAGCATGTGCCTTAATCTTACAGAAATTAAAGGACTATCAGACGATTTGGCGAAACACTGACAATTGGTATAAGATTGTCAGTTAGTATCAAAGGAGCCGGATTAAAAATCTGATAGGTGTGGCGAGCATTGAAATTGGCCATTTTGACAGCGGCTATTGATACGGAAATCAGACTTTGTTTCGACATGGCACATTTGTTGAATGCTCGAAACTATTGATATACGAATTTGGCTAAATATGGTACTTTTTGAAAAGGAGCAAAACGAATACGGAATGCCAAAATTTTTGTGCCAAACTGGTAGAACATGATAAATTGAAGTGCAGAAAACAAATTTGGTGAAAATCTGAGCCATACTTGCAAAGTTGCAGGCAACTGTCGATTTGAGTGTTGGGTGGGATGATTAAACGACTCAACCCAAGGGCTTACACATTTGTCAGAAATGAATAATATGAGCTGAAATTATGGAAGGAAGCATAGCAATGAAAGAGAAAAAAGAAAAAGGTGCGGAAAGCTGTTTGAAATTTTAAAAAAAAAACTTGAAAAATTTTTCATTTTTTTGCATGTTTTTTCAGTTTTACTTGATAAGATATAGGAAAATCTAAGTGCTTGCTTCTAGTATGCTTAGGCTTAGGCTTAGTATATCTGTAAAGGTGTTTTAAGCTGCCTAGGTCGAGGTCGCTCCCACTCAGGTCAATGTATAGATGCTTAGGTCGATGTATAGATGCTTAGGTTGATGTATAGATGCTTAGGTAGATGTAAAGATGCTTAGGTTGATGTATAGATGCTTATATCGACGTAAATTGGGTATCTACGTAAATTGGGTATCTATATGTGATTCTGCATTCAGGAATCTTCAAATACTTAGGTCGAGTAGATGCTTTTGTAGGTCAAGATGAGGCTAATTAACAAAACCCAAAGCTTTTGTAATATTGATCATAGACAGATGAATATTTTTTTCCGTGCTTTCTTTCAATGTGTTCTAAGTACTGAGCGAAAAAATCCGCTCTTCTGGAGTTTATTTCATAGTATCCTGAAAGTACCATATTCTTAACTTACTCCTATGAATTTTTATCATCAGATTTCATTTTGACGTGGCACATTTATCGAACGCTTGATACTATTGATATACAAAATTTTATCTAGTGACTGCTGAAAGGCATACAACTGTCTGGATCAGCACGAATATCAAGAGATAAAAGTGAGTTAGAATTTACACTTCAGTAATTATAATAATTAAGTCATGTAAACCATCAGGTGATCAATCTTTTTTGTTAGTGTCAGTTAGAAAGGGAAGAATAATGTATATTTCAACAAATATGGGTGCTAGCGTCATTTTCTTCCTATGTCTCTTCTAATATTTATTTTTTAGGTTTAGGCTTAGTTATGTGCCTTCACATTGGTGTCAGGGGATGATCTAAGCCTGAGACAAATGGAGCGAAGGAGCGAAAATTGTGGAGCAAAGGAGCGAAAATTGTGAAGCGAGCTGAAGCGAGTGGAGCAATTTTCGCCCCATCTTTTCTTAGGCTTAGATCATCCCCTGGCACCAATGTGAAGACAGCACGGAGTCCAAAGACAATTTTGATTAAGGTGAGAATAGCGATTTTATGCGAATTCAAATAAGTTATAAAATAAAATTTTTTAAAATTCTTTTTCAATCAAAGGCTTTTCCATCTGTTTTTTCAACTTTTATGTTAAAGATACCTGCTTGAAATCGCATAAAAACGCTGTTTTTTTGAAATCTGGAACATGGATGTATTCTAGAATTTGCCCAAATATTATTATATTATTATAATGTAAAAATGTTTTTTGCAAAAGTAATCTTTTTGAAAACATATGATTTCCAACTAGAAATAGAGCATATTTGTCAACTGTAAATCTTTTAGTAACTAGCTATGAATAAATGAGATAAAAGTAGCATTTGGTTTAATAAGTTAAGTGAAGGAATCGAAAAAATGCAGATTTTCCTGAACAGTTATTCAGTAAAAGCTCTAGCAACGTTATAACAATGACTAAGTAAATACATGGTCGAATCAAAACAGTTCTCAGAATTAACACTTGCCGTTGATAAATAACTGGCAGTATCATGCCAGGGATGCTGAAAATGGCCGGGGATAGCCAGTACCCAGGTCGATCACTATCAGAAAGCTCAAAAGTACAATAACTCATTTACTATACCTAATATTGTTGATTTATAGAATTAGACAGTATTTCAGAATTGAGATGCCTGGCCGAGTGGTCCAGATCGCAGTCTTATGTTGCGAATGTCATTTGCAGCCGTGTATTTGATCCCGGAAACAGCACACTTACAAGGAAAAACGTTGATTTCAAATGGATGTGGGGCATGCGTTAGGTACCACCGTTAACATTTTGAAAAAATTGGGCACCAAAGTTTGGACCTAAGCAGTGCCGGGAAAATTTTGAGGAGTATATTGAGAATAAGGTGACTTTGTCAAATTTTCAAAAAAAAACGTAATTTTATGTCTTTTTAAACAATAATCTTTGGGCGGAGTAGAGAACACTGGAAAGTCTCAAATTTTCAAAAAAACATGTTTTTATGCCTTTTCAAGCAATAATCCTTAACATAGAAGTCGAAAACATCAGCAGAAAACCATGTGAGTGAAAAAAATCTTCAAAAATTTTTTTCACATCACATTTTACCACCGTTTTCGACTTCCACATTGTCAATTACTGCTCGAATCAGCTATCAAATTTTTTCCATCTTTTTTAACATTAGGATATATACAGGGTGAATTTTTTCCATCTTTTTTTAACACCAGGGTTCTCACCTAAGCATCTATACATCGACCTAAGCATCTATACATTGACCTAAGCATCTATACATTGACCTAAGCGATGGTGACCTCAACCTAAGCAGCTTAAAACACCTTTTCAGATATACAAAGCCTAAGCCTAAGTACAGTACGCGCCCCAAATTTTGCATGCACAGTCTCCATTAACTTTTGTTGCAGTCGGATTTTAGTGAGCGGATCTCAATGGCCATTAGTGGGCCGCTGTTAAGCACTTGCAGCCAATTGACGGACTGCTTTCAAACTACTGCGGCCGTTCGTGGACTGCAGTGGCCGTTGGATGCTGACTGCAGTTACTTTACTGCAAGTACGGAAACATGTATAGTATCGCTGCTTGCATATTGCGTTATTTGTCGCACAAACGGGGAAAAATTTTCTCAATCTGCTTTGATTTTTTGCACGCGTGCATTTCAAAAGTGTGTGTGTACTATGTCCAGTCCGAGAAAAAAAGGTAAAAATAGATTGGAATTTTTGTGCATATCATTATAATTCTCGTTTCCTCCATTGGAATCTCATCTAAGAGATAATGGGCATAAAAATGAAAGAGAATACTATTTCCTGTGTGCGATCAATTGCATATTGCTCTGCAGCAAAAGAGCATTTTAAAATTAATTTCAGGCTGAGAGCGTTCCGCGTTTTAAAACAAATTCATGGCCAATAAAGAGTAAAAGACTTAAAAATCATAAACCCAAAATTTCTTTTGCCATTAGTTATATGATTTTAAAAAGCGCATCTTTTTGACTACATCAAAATTAGCAATAAAATCAAAGCAAATGCTCTTATCTTTTGGAGGAAAAGGTTTTTCAAAAGTGTATTTTCCTTCTTCTGCAAACCATATTTTTCACTCTTATTGCAAAATTGGGAAGAGAGAATGAATAGTGAAATAGTAACTGTAAGGTCTAAGCTAAATATAAAATTTAACAAAATAGTGAAATACATATGACAAATGGTGCAAATTAATTGTACATCATGCATAGTGCACTGGGTTATTTTGGTTGCAATATTTCGATTTATTCCCACTTAAGTTAGGTCGAAATTCAACACTCGATTACTAAACTTTTTGCGCAGGAGATTCAGGTTTTAGGCACAGCCATACATGATCTTGCGGGGGTTTGGGTGGGGCATTCACCCCCCGCAAAAAAACTTTTCACCCCCCCTAAAAAAATTTTTCACCCCAGCCAGATTTGTTGATTTTTTAGGAATTTACAGAAGTTTCCGAAATTTTCCCTAAAATTGGCATAAAAAGTGTTTTTTTAAACAGTTTTAGCCATCTATTTGCTCAAATTGTCAAGACTTTGCTTTATATAATTATGTTTTTCACCTGAATATTGATGAATTTTTTCGACTTTTTCGATTTTTTTGAAATATTTTTCTATGTTTTTATGCACCAGAAAGATAAAACATCGTCTAAAACGCCAAAAAAAAGATGTTTTTGATGCGTTTCTATCATTTTTTTGGCCCGAGAATGGTACTTTAAAATTTCACCCCCACAGAATTCCCCTGCTGTGCATGTCTGGGCACAGCCTGTTGCAAACGCCAGCCAATTCGCTATCTGATCAACAAAATTTATGCGTCCTCAGTCAAAAAGAGAGCAGGGAATGCGAGCAAAATCTTTTTGAGCTTGTGTATTAAAATATCAGGAGGTAAAAATTTGCTATCGTGTTTTCACGCTTTGCGTTGAATACATGTGTGTGTGTGTGTGTGTGTGTGTGTGTGTGTGTAGGTGTATGTTCACTGAATAGAATAAATACAAAATGGTAGATACGCATATAAAGTACTTTAATTGAACAGGAAAAATTGTGAAGGAGGTTGGGTGGTCAGAATAAAATTTGCGTGAAATAATAGAACGGGCAATATGTTTTGAACTATATGCTTGCCTGAGGAGACAGACATTATATGATGTATTTAACTTCTGAACTGAATATATTATTGACAGTGGCGGATCTAGGATTTTTCTAAGGGGGCGATACCTCTAAGGGGGCGGGCGGAACCCTGACTTGGGCGGAAAAATTAGCCGTTTTGACCCAAAAATTGCTAAAAATTGCTCAAAAATGCTTAATTTTGCGCACTATTTTGGGCCAGTGGGGGGGCGGCCGCCCTCTTAAATCCCCTGATTATTGATGTACAGATTATATATAAATGAATGAAAAAAGCGAAGATACAAAATATCTTGGAAAGCGGATAATCAGGAGCTTTTTATCAATTTTGTATTTTAAAGGCATTACGATATTTATTGTTTAGTTTATTTTAACAAAAATTTTATGATGTACAATCAATTTGCAAAACTATTTGTCATCTGTATTTCACTATTTTGTTAAATTTTATATTTAGCTTAGACCTTATAGCCACTATTCATTCTCTCTTCCCAATTTTGCAATATAAGAGTGAAAAATATGGTTTGTAGAATAAGGAAAATCCCTTTTGAAAAACCTTTTCCTCCAAAAGATGAGAGCAATTTGCTTTGATTTTATTGCTTATTTTGATTTAGGTACTCGAAATGATGCGCTTTCTAAAATCATATAACTAATGGCAAAATAAATTTTGGGCCTATGTGATTTTTAACTCTTTTGCTCTTTATTAACCATGAATTTGTTCTAAAACGCGGAAAGCTCGCAGCCTGAAATTAATTTTAAAATGCTCTTTTACTGCAGAGCAATATGCAATCGATCGCACACAGGAAATACTATTCTCTTTCATTTTTATGCCAATTATCTCTTAGATGAGATTCCAATGGAGGAAACGAGAATTATAATGATATGCACAAAAATTCCAATCTATTTTTACCTTTTTTTCTCGGACTGGACATGCAGCACGCACACACTTTTGAAACGCACGCGTGCAAAAAATCAAAGCAGATTGAGAAAATTTTTTCCCGTTTGTGCGACAAATAACGCAATATGCAAGCAGCGATACTATACATGTTTCCGTACTTACAGTAAAGTAACTGCAGTCAGCATCCAACAGCCACTGCAGTCCGCGAACGGCCGCAGTAGTTCGAAAGCAGTCCGTCAATCGGCTGCAAGTGCTTATCAGCAGCCCACTAATGGCCACTGAGGTCCGCTCACTAAAATCCGACTGCAACAAAAGTTAATGGAAACTGCGCATGCAAAATTTGGGGTGCGTACTGTATATTGGAAGCAGAAACTTACATTTTCCTATATCTTATCAAGTAAATTATTGCAAAAGTTGATTATGAAAATGAAGAAAGAAAACTGAAGAAAATAAAGGATTATATCATATGCTAGATATATCATAATACTGTATATACCCTAATGTTAAAAAAGGTGGAAAAAATTCGATAGGGGTTAAAGTAAATAAGTGCCCTTTTTTGCCTATTGTCAAACACATGAATTTCAACAGCCTGTAACTCGGTCAATAATTCTGACCGTCGCATAATTCTTTCAACTATGAACTCCCCAGCCCAAACTCAATATGTCCTTGTCATAACTTTCTGGAACTTTCCAATCTGCTCTACTTTAGCCTAATCTTTAACTCAGAGGTCGAAAAAACTGTCGGAAAACCATGTAAGTGAGAAAAAAATTTTCGAAAAAAAATTTTTGTCAAAGATTTTTTCACTCTCATGGTTGACAGATCGTGTTTTCAACATCTACGTTATAGATTATTGCTTAAAAAAGCATAAAATCACGTTTTTTTGAAAATTTGTACTTAAGTATAAGCATCGGTACTTGTTCAATTTAATCCCTATCGAATTTTTTCTATCTTTTTTAACATTAGGGCATATACAGGGTGAATTTTTTTTTCTTTTTTTAACACCAGGGTTCTCATACTAGTTTTCCCGAGACAGAAAATAACTTTCAGGTGACAGGTTTTGGCCCTCCAACCTATCGCTCTACAGCGCAACATGTTACAAATAGGCTAAGCCACCTTCTCGTAAGAAATAAAAACGAAGTAAGGGAATGGTACTTGACATCTATACATCGACCTAAGCATCTAACCATCGACCTAAGCATCTATACGTCAACCTAAGCATCTATACATTGACCTAAGCACAGGGTTATAAAGGCTTAGTTTTTTGAACTTTTTTGGGTTTTTTGTGGGTTTTTTGGGTGCATGAAATCGTTGGGTTTTGGGTTTTTAGGGTTTTTTGGGTTTTTTATCCACTGGTTAAGAATTAATTTATAATGGAATTAAATACTGAGTATTGTCAATATTTTTGTATCATGCTTGTTCCTTTTACAATTGCTTTGTGATTCCACATTAGCTGATTTTGAGCACGATTGCGATGAAGAGGAAAGGGATACTACAGTGATGGATAGATAAGATTACAGTCACATATACCTATTAATATGCTGTTCTTGTTTCATTTGTACAATGAGGATTTTATTAAAAATCCATTTTTGTTGTAAGCGTTTGTATGCAAAGATAAAATTTAATTTTACAGGAGAAGTATTATAAGCCTCAGGCCCGTATCCAGGGGGCGGGGGGGCCTGCCCCCCCCCCAATGGGAAAAATTTTTGTTTTTCCCGAGGGTCCCTCAAAGGGAAAAATGAAAAATTGGCGAAGTTGGTCTGAAATACCGCCAAAACAGGTTTTTAGCATACTTTTGAGCTAGAAAAAACAAAATTTTCTGGCGCTTCGCGCCGGATTTATTGTTTATGTAAGGTTTTGTCTTCTAAACCGCTGAAAATCGCTCAAATTTGAGTTAGACATAGAAAGTATGTCAATTTTTTTCTAAAGCTTTGCGCCGGATTCATTGTTTAGCTATAGTTTTTGCCTTTTAGCTTACTCAAAACAGCTCAAATTTGAGTTATGACATGGGAACAGGCCTGTATCCAGGGGGCAGGGGAGCCTGCCCCCCCCGAAATGGGGAAAAATTTTTGTTTCTCTCAAGGGTCCCCCGAAGGGAAAAATGAAAAATTGGCGAAGTGCGTCTGAAACAGCGCCTAAACAGGTTTTTAGCGTACTTTTGACCTAGTAAACTCAAAATTTTCTGGTGATTCGCGCCAGATTTATTGTTTACGTATAGTTTTGTCTTCTGAACCGCTAAAAATTGCTCAAATTAGAGTTAGATATAGAAAGCATGTCAATTTTTTTCTAGTGCTGTGCACCGGATTCATTGTTTAGTTATAGTTTTTGCCTTCTAGCTCACTCAAAACAGCTCAAATTTGAGTTATGACATGGGAAACATGAAATTTTTCCGGCACTTTGCACCGTATCTATTGTTTATACATGTTTTTGCCTTCTAATCCGCTCAAAACCGCTCAAATTTGAGGTTGATATGCAGAGCATGTCAATTTTTTTGGCGCTTCGCGCCAAATTATTAATTATCTGTATTGTTTTTCTCTGTAAAGCACAATGATTAAGTACAAAGGCAACAAGAGATAAGAAATAATTCGCCGATTAGGTGATGAGAAATCAGCTTCAATGATATATTTGCTGTATATCAAAATGAAATAGAGTGAAAATTTTTTGATTTTTTTGTTAAAATTTTTCTTCACCGTTGTATAGAGCTCGCCAAGATACGCTCAAAACTGTCTTTATTTTCGCCTATCTCCTAATGGTTCTTGAGATATCTGGTCTCAAAAATTTTTGCCCCCCCCTGAAATAAAATCCTGGATACGGACCTGATAAGCCTGCTCAATTTTCTTTGAGAGCTAGATCCAATGCATCTGTTCTGTTGGCTAAATCCTAGTGTCTGACTGAGCATTTATGAGACAGATGCATATGTATAGGTAAGTGGCATGGATTGTGCTTGTGAATGACCAATTTTGTTGTTGAATTTTGTGTATTAGCTGAATAAAGTTGTTGTTTACTTGTTTTGTTTTGTGTCTTGAAACTGTTGAAGTATTCTCAGCTACATCTATAGCTCGAGCTAGAATTTTTATAAAAAACACCATTAAAAAAGCCTTAAAAAACCCAAAAAACCCCAAAAAAAACCCAAAAACCCAAAATTCAAAATTTTCAAATCTGGGTTTTTTCTATCCCTACCTAAGTGGGAGTGACCTCGACCTAAGCAGCTTAAAACACCTTTTCAGATATACTAAGCCTAAGCCTTAGTATATAGAAAGCAAAAACTTACATTTTAATTATTGCAAAAGTTGATTATGAATCTGAAAAGAATGAAAAAAAATTTTAAAAATTTAAAAAAATAAAAAAAATTTGAAAAACAATTATAAAAAAATCTGAAGAAAATCAAGGATTATATCATATGATAGATATATCATAATGCTGTAATGCTGTATATACCATAATGTTAAAAAAGAGAAAAATTTGATAAGGATTAAAGTGAACAAGTGCCTAAGCATCTATACATTGACCTGAGCGGGAGCGACCTCGACCTAAGCAGCTTTGAACACCTTTTCAGATATACTAAGCCTAAGCCTAAGTATAATAGAAGTAAACAGGCAATATTAAGAATAGCCCAGTTCGTCTCAATTAATTTGTTATCCTTAAACACATGAAGTTGGCATTGGTGTAGCTGGTTCACATATGTATTAAGATAGCCACGTTATAGGTACGTATACAGCAAGTAGTATCCGGTGAAAGCTGCCACATCACTGCTTTGATTTGAGTCGAGTCGAAAACAAATAAGGCAGTCATCAGATTTTTCCAGTAGATTCATGTGACTGACCAAAATGTTGGTGCCAAGCGTTTAAAATAAGCCCGAGTAATGGGATGCGACGAGCGGAGCGAGCGAAGCGAGACATTTCAAAAAGTGAGCAATATGGTTGTGTGATGCTGTTTTGTGAGGCACTGATTATTGGCCAATGTTGGCCCCGAATTTTTCGTTAAAGGCCAATATTGGCCAATAACGAGTGCATTAGGGGCCAATATTTGCAAGATTTAAAATTCTTAAAAAGCTTCGCAACTGTGAGTTTTGAAGCCCGTACTTTTGTGTTAGTAAACTCGCGCGCGCACAATGCGCCATACCGAAATTGTGATCAGAAATCAGAAGAATAATACTAATGCTATTTCTTAAAAGTGAAGAACACACATTATGTATTAAAAATACAGTAAATAGTGATAAATATATTATGTAGAAAAATTAGAACCTACTGAAAAATACTATTTACATTCAAGTAAATGCTAAAGAGAATTTTAACCTACCGTAAAGAGTAAGATATCACATACCGAATCTGTATGACCAGAATTAAGTATAGTCTGTTCCGTTTATTAGAAAGCTTTCCCACTGAATTCAGTCCGCATTAACCAGGCTACAAAAGTGACCTATAAGTACATATCTATATGCAGTCTTGCCTCTTAGCAGTATCAAAGATCATAATGCAAGTCGATATTCTGTAGAATATACCTATTTGCTGTCGCATTAGTAAAAAACACTTTTGTAGCCACGTTAAACTTTTCAAAAAACCCTCGATCAAATGAAACACACTATAGTTGCGTAGGTACCTTTAAACGTAGGTACCTATGTACTGTCCTGCTACATAGGTAGGTAACCTCTACCTAGCTATTTGAAATCACATACTGACATGGCATTAGAATATTTATGCACACATGTACGTACATATCATATGTGGGCAGCAAGAAAATTCTGGGGGGTGCAAGATTTTTTGAAGGTCAAAAAATGGCCTTAAAAATGGTAGTATGGCGATAAAAATACCATTTTTCGACGTTTCTCATCAAGCACTATCCATTGGCATCAAAAAATTGCGAAAAGAACAAAAAAATTTTCAAAAATTGAATTCTGGGGGGAATTCTGATTTCTGGGGGTGTATTTTGGTTTCTGGGGGTGCATACCCCCAAACCCCCACGCCCTGGTGTGGTACAGATGTATTTATGTAGGTTATGTACATATGTAGGATTTTGCAATACATAAGGCAAACCAAGGACAATTAGAAATACCTACCATACAATTCGGCTAATATTGAGAATAAGGTGACCTCCTAGAAATTAACTTTGCATGGATGATTTAATATAATTAAGGGTCAAGGAATTCAAATCTGAAAGAATTAGGTGTCGGTCGGCATTATTGACCGAGTTACAGGCTGTTGAACTTCATGTGTTTAAGGATAACAAATTAATTGAGACGAACTGGGCTATTCTCAATATTGCCGTTTTTACTTCTATTATACTTAGGCTTAGGCTTAGTATATCTGAAAAGGTGTTTAAAGCTGCTTAGGTCGAGGTAGCTCCCGCTCAGGTCGATGTATAGATGCTTAGGTCTTAGTATATCTCAAAAGGTGTTTAAAGCTGCTTAGGTCGAGGTCGCTCCCGCTCAGGTCAATGTATAGATGCTAATACTTAAGTACAAATTTTCAAAAAAACGTGATTTTATGCCTTTTCAAGCAATAATCTATAATGTAGATGTTGAAAACAGGATCTGTGTCAACCATGAGAGTGAAAAAAATCTTTAACAAAAATTTTTTTTTCAAAATTTTTCTTTCACTCACATGGTTTTCCGACAGTTTTTTCGACCTCTAAGTTAAAGATTATTGTTTGAAAAGGAATAAAATCACGTTTTTTGAAAATTTGACAAGGTCACCTTATTCTCAATATACTCCATACAATTCAAACTACATAGGCATAAAAGAGAGGATAAGCAATCTCTTTCGAACAAAAAATAGCAACTTCATATAGATACTGTATATAACAGATAGCATTAGTACCATTCTTCAGAATTTTGATCACAATGTCGCTGGCGCAGTGTGCGCGCGTGAGTTTACCAACACGAAAGTATGGGGTTTGAACCCACGGATGTGAAGCTTTTTAAGAATTATAAATCTTGCAAAAATTGGCCCCTAATGCACGCGTTATTGGCCAATATTGGCCTTTAACGAAAAATTCGGGGCCAACATTGGCCAATAATCAATGCCGTTTTGCGATGAAAAATCGAAAAATTCGGTGCTTCGCGCCGGTTTATTCTATTAGTTGGCAGTTTCTACCGTTTTATTGGTGGAAAATCAAAAAATTAGCGCTTCGCGCGCATAAGAAGCATTTTTTCCGTCAAAAACATGCAAAAAATTTTGAGAAAATTTAATTTTTTAATGGCTTAAATCGTGCAGGATGATGTGAAAAGCCCAAAAAACACGTTATTTAACGGCCCGCGCATTTTTACGCGTTTTTTTTAAGACGAAAAAATTTTTTGGAATTCCCCCCTCCCCCTGGCGAAAATCCTAGCTAAGCCTATGCTCAATTCAATACTAGCCAATTTCGACGTGTTCAAAAACTGAGCGATTTGCTTTTGTATGTATTTTTTTATTTATATCACAACTTCTTTTACAGTAAGCAAATAATGCTATTTTAATTGTGCGCCATATAGCACCTGCTGCTAGTTCATTATAGATGCGCTTAATAAACCAGATACTATAGTCTGTTTCATTTATCCGAGAGCTTTTTCAGCAAATGTTTTCGGAGGCTACAGTAACCCTTTCTTTCTTATTTACTGTAGGTCGCTAATTCTAGCTGTAGCTACGTATCAAAAAAGAGTTTTTCAATTACATTTTTTTGCGCCATAATTTATTCTCGTCTTCCAGCTGATCAATCAACTTACAGATAAATTTGCGCATTGAGCTTATCCTAAGTTGACACTTTAAACACGAAAGACTAAGATGCTAAGAAATGCCGCTAAGTTCCGCATAGCTCAGTGGTAGAACGTCCGCTTGTCGTGGAAAAAACTGGGGTTCGATTCCAGCCGACAACTTTTTATTTAACGCACTTACTGTAGTATTGTCCCGGCACTAATTAAATGCCTAAATTAAATTTATATGGACGGATTGGTACATTCAAAATAGAAGAATTCCAGGCCACTCACCCTCGCTGAGCTGATTTGCCCAATTACAGTCAAGAACACAACTAACGATACACATTCGGTTGGAATGCATCCGGTTGCCAACCATTTTTTAGGTCTGGGCGCAACCAGCTATAGTCTGTTTCATTTATTCGAGAGCTTTTTAGTCAATTCTTTTAAGGGCTACAGTAAGCTAAACAAGACGAATTACTGTACTTCAGCAGATCAGCTCAGTGAGGGCGAGTGGCTAGAATTCTTCCATTTTTAATGCACTAATACGCCCAAATAAATTTGATTTAGGCATTTAATCAGTGCTGGGACATACTACAGTAAGTGCGCTAAACAAAAAGCTATCGGCTGGAATCGAACCCGGGTTGCTTCGGCTGCAAGCAAGAGGTTTTACCACTGAGCTATGCGGGAGTTTGCGGCGTTTCTTAACATCTCAGTAGATTGTGTTTAAAGTGTCGACTCAGGATAAAATGAATAAGCGATTTTTATCAGCAAGTTAATTGATCTGCTGGAAGACGAGAATAAATTATGCCGCAAAAATGTTATTGAAAAACCCTTCTTTGCTACGTAGCTAAAGTGAGATCTAGCGACTTACAGTAAATAAGAAATAAGGGGTTACTGTAACCTCCGAAAACATTTAGTGAAAAAGCTCTCGGATAAATGAAACAGACTATAGACATCAGTTCACACCCGGTTGCAGGGGAACTGGTTGGGTCGGCACATTGTGACGGGTAACGATCACATTAGATAGATTTACTAGTTGGAGAGAGCGTTAAATTGAACAATACACGGATATTTATATGCGATTATGATCTCCCATCACCTATATTAAAATAATACGTTACCTAATTAAGTTTATTATAACAATACATCATTATCAACCCATTAAATTATCATCCAGCGTCGATTGTACGTTGAGACCGTTACATTCCTCCCTTTTTAAGTTGATTCTTAGGTACATTTTAAGGAGTTGTGTGCAAGAGTTTTAAAATTTTAGATAATTTTCGTTGGGCAGTTTTTGGGCTACTGCCTTTTTGCACCAAAGTCACCATTGGGGCATAATAGGTTTGCGTCGTTGAATGTCCAAGTTCATCGTGAAAAATAAAAGTTGAAAATAAAAAGTATAGTGGAATGAAATTTCAGATCAAATTTGTGATTATAAATTTTATTGATCGTCTATTTATACGGAAAATAAAATTAGGTACTCCAGAAAGATAGAGAATTCGTTCAACAAAGAGGAATAGATTGTTGAGAAAATTATCTTTCGTTTTACCCAATAATTTGAATTAATCAATAACATGGACTGGATATATCTATAGGTAGATATAGGTAGGTATAGTCATATATAGGTAAATAATATAAATATTTCCAATAAATGTTAATTCAGGCAAAGCATGATTTGACTTGGAATTAATTTAATCCCAAAATTAGTCAAATGAATTTAAATAAGTTCCTTTTTAGTAGAATTGACCACTATTCAATATTCAATGCTACCCTCACTCAAGGAATCAGCTTCATCAACTATATTACGTTTTTCTCCACGAAACAAACGTATATGATTTAAGTGAACCACTTTGTTCCTTCTACGACCTCCAAACTCCTTAATAATTGCATTTACTCCTCGGATTCGATGAATCAAATAAGGTCCGAGCCATCGTTTTTGGAATTTACCATTAAAACGAGCATTCTTGTACAACACAAGTTGACCTACCTTATAGGGTTGCTCACCTACAACCATATTCCGCTGATCATACTGTTGCTGTTGTCGTGCTTGTGCATGACGAGCAGCATCAGCAGCCACTCTTCGA
This sequence comes from Mermis nigrescens, assembly GCA_036768485.1. Lineage (NCBI taxonomy): Eukaryota > Metazoa > Nematoda > Enoplea > Mermithida > Mermithidae > Mermis > Mermis nigrescens. The sequence goes on from JAVLUZ010000154.1 coordinate 12,180,272, forward strand.
GCAATTCGTAGGTTAACGTGTATCTCGCGAATCGACGATGCTGGTGGCGGATTTTCGTCATCAATCTCACGTTTAGTCAGAGCTTGTTCGATCGGCAATTTGACATTCCGACCGTAGATCAAATAAAAGGGTGAATAACCAGTACTTTCATGCCTAGAAATATTATAAGCAAAAGTCACTGCTGAAAGACGTCTATCCCAGTCATTTTCTCCTTGTAAAGTAGTAGATAACATAGTGCTAAGAGTACGATTAAATCGCTCAACTAAACCGTTAGTTTGAGGGCAATAAGCTGAAGAAGTGATATGTCTGACCTCAAAAAGTTGGCATACTTCCTGAAAAGTTGCTGCCACAAATCCGGATCCTCTGTCGGATTGAACGACTTTTGGAGCCTCAAAACGTAGGATGATCTTTTCTATGAATTGTTCAGCAATTGTGACTGCTCGTAAATCGGCTATGGCCACAGTTTCAGCCCGTTTTGTAAGCCGATCTATAAGAACTAAAATGTGATTTTTTCGTCGGATTCCCGAAAGAGGACCCATGGTATCCATGACCCATGATTCCATAGCCGATAGGAATTGGCTTCATAGGTTGAACCAATAAACGTTGGGTCATGGGCCTATGTTGTTGGCATCGTAAGCATTCTCGACAATGCCGCCAGACATCTGAACGCAAACCTGGCCAAAAGAACCTTTCTTTGGCCTTTTGAAAAGTTCTATCGAAGGCTAGATGCCCTGAAATAGTATCGTCATGTAAGGCATGCAAAATAAGAGGAACCATTCTTCTAGGTATAGCTAAAACTGGAACTATAGTAGCATTTTGTTGATATTTCAAAATTTCATTGTCCAAAATAAAATTTTCAGAAGCTTTCCATTGTTCTGGTGAAATTTTGGTAGGCATTCTATGATTTTGCAGAAGTCGGAAAATCGGTCCAAGGAATACGTCTTTTCTTTGCATAATCTTGAAATTTTCAGGTAATTCAATGGCGCAAATGGCAGGAATGGAACTTCCTGCTAATTTTTCATGAGTATTGTTTGCAGGTAAACGAGAAAAAGCATCGGCATTTCCATTATCTTTGCCTTTACGATAGTTTATGTCATAATCGTAATCTTGAAGAGATAAAACCCATCGAACTAATCGGGAAGGGGAAGTATCATGAATTTTTAGTAATTTTATAGGTGCGTGATCAGTAAAAAGTGTAAATTTATGTCCATATAAATAAGGTCGAAATTGTTTAATAGTCCAAACTATAGACAATGCCTCTTTTTCTATTGTACTGTAGTTTTTCTCAGATTTGGTTAGAGTTCTAGAAATGAAAGCAATTGGACGTTCTTTACCGTCTACTTCTTGAGCTAATACTCCGCCTATACCAACACCACTGGCATCAGTTTGAACGATGAAAGGTTGAGTAAAATCAGGAAAAGCTAATGATATAGTATTTATTAAATCATTTTTAACGTTCTGAAAACTTATTTGACAATTTTCGGACCAATGAAAGGCACTTTCTTTACGCAAGAGTTTATTCAAATTATAAGTTTTATCAGCAAAATGATCCACAAATCTGCGATAATAATTTGCTAGGCCAAGAAAACTACGTACTTCAGTTACCGACTGGGGCGGTGGCATACTTACCAAAGCCTCCATTTTGGCTGGATTTATTCTCAGACCATTTTTATCTATGATGTGGCCCAGATATTTCACTTCGGCCAATCCGAATTCACATTTCTTCAGCTTTAATGTTAAACCAGCTTTTTGAAGCCGATCAAAAACATTCTGCAATTGGTCTAAATGACTATTAAAATCTGGACTACAAATCAAAATATCATCTAGATACACAAAACAATTACGCCAATTTAAATCGCGTAAAACCTGTTCCATGGTTCTTTGAAATGTGGCAGGGGCATTTGTAAGACCAAATGGCATAACATTGAATTCAAAAAGACCCAAAAATGAGTTATAAGCGGTCTTTTCTTTATCTGATTCTAACATCTCAATCTGATGATAACCTTGTTCTAGATCTAAGGTGGTAAAAATGCAAGATCCTTTAAGTTGACTGAAAATATCATCAATTAACGGTAAAGGATAAGCATCTTTTACAGTGCATTCATTCAATTTTCGATAATCAACGCAAAATCTTTTTGTACCATCCTTTTTATCTATGAGTCCAATAGGTGCAGCCCAGGGACTCTGAGATGGTCTAATTGTCCCATCTTTTAACATTTTTGTAATGTGCTCTTCGACCGTATGCCTTTTTGCATAAGGTAATCTATAAGGTTGCTGAGCAATAAGTCGACTTAGACCTGTATTAATCGAATGTTGAACAATAGAGCTTCGGCCTAAAGATCGATTTATACCGAAAATATTGGCATTTTTCTCTAAAAATTCCGAAAATTGGTTACAAATGTTTAAATCGGTAATATGAACCAATTTTTCTTGAACCATAAATTGGAAATTTTTCATTTCTTCGTCATCTGCTTCTCCTCCCCTTTTTAAAGATTCTTGGGAGTTCGGAATAGTAGAAACGGACGCAATTTTGGTATTTTTATACAATTTAGTAGGTTGTTTAGAATAGTTAATGACTGGAAACGAAGATAAACTTGAATCATTGAAGAAACGATAATTTGGAGAATAAATCGGTAATTGAGAATTTTTATGTAAACATTTTACATCAATCCACTGATCTTTTAAATGATTCAAATCAGATTGAACTGAAATTAAGCAAATAGAAGTCGGTGGAAGAATGACGTCTTCTTTCACAGAAATGAACGCTGATGTCGATTTCAAAATATTCGTTGAATTCAAAAGTGGGATCGGAGTGTTTTTACCAAAACGTATGAGTCCGGATTCGTGATCTATTAAAATACGAATTGACTTACCACACAATGAGTGTATAGCATCATAACCCAACACTATAGGGTAAGGGCTTCCGACCATAATTATAAAAGAAATTGGAAGACATAAATCTCCAATTTGCACCTCAATAGTCTTCTGACCTGATGTCTTTAGGGCGTGTCCCGTTATAGATGTTGCATTAATGTATACCCTAGATTCAAAATTGTCTGATAAATTTAGTTCTCGCAAAATGGCGTTATCAATTATAGAAACGGTAGAGCCACTATCAATCAGAGCTTCTACTTGACGACCATTTGGGAACTTTACAAGAATATGTGGTCGCAAGTGCCCACTTTTTAACAGATATATTTTCATTTATTGAATAAATTGGGACTCAAGAAGGGCTAGACGATCTACGGAGGGTCAGTGTTTCTTGCGCATTTTGTAAAGCGGGTCTGGAATACTGTGCCACGTAGGGAGTCCGAGTATGTATAATATTTCTTCTTGATCTATTTCTTTCACAAATATTGCCCAAACAGTTGAAAAATCTGGGGCAAAGTGACCCAAACCAATGGCAAAACATGGCACAGCATCCACATCCCCAGTGACAACATAAACAGCACCATCCAAAACGAATTCCCAAATAAGATACATATAAAATAATTGCAATAAGTATAATCCAAAACAAGATGTTGGTCAAAAAGTGCCAAAATCCCGTTAAAGGCGAAAAAGCATGACCCATTGTTTGAAAAATACCACCTACAGCAGCTTGCAAATGAGTAATAGTCAGACCATTCACATCTTTTACTCCATCTTCAATGTCTTTCAATGCTTGCCGAAACTGAGCAGGATTTACGTGTAAAGTAGATGTAAAATTAATAAGTTGTTCCATTTGTTGCTTTATTCTCCAATTTTCTAACGTTGCTAATTCTAAAGATGTTTGAAAAGGCGGAAATTGACCATTTTCTTTATGTAGATAAACTGGATCGAAAATAATAGGTAGTCTTTTGAAATTCGGAATTGAAACGTTAAATTTTTGCTGAATGAGTGGTTTTACATCAATGGTCCCTTTTGCATTGATCCAACGCTTTAATAATGGGTCGAAGTGGACACCTGAAGGAGCCTGGTGACAGGGTATTTTAGGAAAATAAGTTACAATATCTTCAGTTCCAGGTAGTACAAAATAAATAGTTTCATTGACCACAATAGGTAAAAGTGAATAGCATTCATCTTTGATTCGATAGTTCCAAAAGATTACATCAGGTTTAATTTGTACACAGGACCAGATAAGGAGAACTTCTCCTGCTAAAGAAGCAGCCACATCATTTCTTTGTGTCCAAAGGCGAGCAGCAAGAGTAGTGTCCAAACGTAAAAATTGGTGAACAATTTGTAATTCTAAATCAGCTAAATTACAAAGTTGTGTCCAAATTTGTGAAAAACGAATAGTTTCCAACTGATTTAATTTGTTGTTCTAAATATTGAGCTTTTAGCGTTAAATTCTGCGTAAGTTGAAATTCCAGAAGTTAATTTTAAACCTTTGAGAACTTCTGAGCTATTTTTAGCTGTTTGTCTTTTAGTTTTAGTAGTCGTGGGATAAGCTTTTGCGTAACTATCGCTATCGAAAGTTTGGATGAGAGTCCCCTGATCTGCGTGCCCAACAAAATTAGGAATACCAACGTGCGCAGGATTTGAAAGAAGCTTTATAGCAGTAAAGGCTTCTTGCAAAAGTTCTATAGTATAATAAAATCCTGATCTTTGAATTTTATAATTATAGCCATCGGTAACAAACGGGCATGGGGGTTTAATCTGAGTGGCTACCCATATTAGGGTACCGTCCTCAAGGTCACACCATCCAGCATCAGGCTTACAAGCAGTCAAATCCCCTAAATTCGAGCTCATGTGGTAACCATCATAAGTAGCTATTTGTCCTTTTTGTATAATTGCATTATCAACACTGTTACAGATGTCTTTGCAGCAATATTGATATTTAACGTTTAGAGTTTGATTAGATCGCCAAATATTAGGTTTTGTTTGATATAAAGTTAAGCCTCGGAACCAATTTGTGCTAATCATTCTTAAACATCTATATTGACTTATTTTATAGGATTCTTGAGATTATCGTACAATTCCTCCAGATCCTAAAAATCCAGTATTCGTGCAAATAGTATGTGTAAAAGCAGTACATTTGAATGCAGGAATTAGAAGAGCGTCCAAATTTGGAGTCCATAAATTTGCAGTAAAAGTTTTTACATCATTTTCCGAAGAAGGTGGGTTACAATTAAATTTTGTGGGTAAAGAAAAATGAATTCCAGAAGTATGTGGTTCACATAATTGATAAGCTTGAACATTAATGTGAGGCAAATTATGATACTGACTGTTAGTAAAAAGACAGCAAAAAGAATGCTAAGCATTATTTTCGAAATTTCGGAAAGAAAATGATTGAAATTCAGCGAATCGACTACTGTATTTTGATCATTTTCTTGACGTTGAATGTTTGTTATGATTTGCGCAAATTCAAGCAAATTGTCATCTTTTTCGAATTTTAGCAAATTTTCCTCGAAAATGCTCGGATTCTGCGACTTTTCAAAATGTTGAACAGCGCAAATTATATCTTGTACTACAAGGTTATCCGATTCCTGCTTCCGCCTGGGACTCCTCCGGATCCAGTGATCGGGCTGGAACCATCCTGTATGGCGTATGTTTGGCCCATACGCTGGTACTCCAACAATCGGTTACCAGCCCGCTGTGGAATGGTTGCAGGGCTTCGACCTGTTGGTATCGGCGGCCTCCAATTAGTCGTGGATTCTGGGGTCCGTCTAGGCGTAGCCTGATTTACGCCAAGTGGGGCTCGACAATTTCGACTGGTGTGTCCCCAATGCCCACATTGTATAGCACTGAACCGACAAAGACTGGTGTTGCGACTGAGGTGGCGATTTAAATCGAGGGAACCGTTGCTGAGCAGAGTCATTTCGTTTTTCGCCACTTTTACTTTGCAGCTGCCACGGCATTAGCTGCTTACTTACCGCGAACGAACTGCTAGACGGTTGCCCGTTCTGCCTCAAGTCGCTGCTGGGTCTCTGCTTGTCGAGCCAGCATTTCCGCCTCCTGAAATGTCGTCGGTTTCCTGTCTGATACAAAACGCCAAAAATCAGAATTTAAACCATCTACAAAAAATCTTCGAGTCAAAGCATCTAGGGTATTCGCATCTACATTAGGATAGGCCTGAATGGCCAATTGCTGAAGGTCTAGGGCATATTTAGTCACCGGTTCTCTAGAACCTTGACGTCTAGAATGTAATTGCAACGCTTTGAGCTCCATATTTTCTTGGGGCACAAAGCGCTGTCTTAGACGTTCTACTAATGCATCATAAGATAATTGCTGACGCTCAGCATCAGAAATTGATTCTTACGCAATTTCTGCGAAATCTCTCAAATACGTTGGTAGCAACAACCTTTTCTTAGCATCATTCCACCCATTAGCCAAACTTATTCTTCCAAAACGATCAGTCCATCGATCGAAATTTTCATCCGATCTCACATGATAATATTCTCCCACGGAAACTTGATTTCCAGTGCCTACAGTAGCGGAGCAATGGAGGAAGGAGTTTGTAAATCCTCTAATTATTGTTGTTGTAGACGGGTCACTGTTGTTAATCTTTCAAGTTCAGTTCTAAGTCTTTCAAGAGCATTTCCACGATGAAATAGGACTCATTATTCAATAGAATTTTGATGAAAAAACGTCTAAAAAGCAGACAAAAATCAGTGCAAAAATTGCAAAAATGCACTAGAATGACAGATTGTGTGCATTGTTTGCAATATAACAATGAATAGTTGAAGAGTAAGTGCCCAATAAAATAACAAATAATAAATGATTGAAAATTTTCTTTTCTTTTCGTAGCTTGAATCTCCTATCGGATTTGAAATAAAGTTTGAATCGGAAAGTTCATTGTCCTTGAAAGATAAAGGACGAATTAAAAGTTTATTGTTCTCGAAGATTAAAGGTCAATTCGAATTGGAATGGTTAAAATTTCAAAAAGCAAATGTGAATTCGATTCAAAAAGCTTCATTGTTTTCAGGAAATGAATGTCATCTCAATTTATTGAAAGTGCATTGTTTTCGATAAGTTAATTTCAACTCGATTAAAAATTATGTGAACTCCATATGTCCCTGAGTGATAACATTCATGTCGTATTACATTTATGTGTATCACTTTAACACTTGATGCGTCAATTCTATGCATAAAATTATGCAAACTACGGCATGCCCGAACGTTGCTGATAAAGTCGGTATACATTAACAAAAACATGCAGTTTTATTAGATGACCTGAGTTTCTGCACTGTTTTATCCTTGAAAGCACGAAAAAAATGAGCGCTCGAATCAAATCGCAAAAACTTCATGGGCCCTAGTTTTGCAATTTTTGTTACCAACTATACTCGTCGTAACCACACCTGGGCATGGGGGTTTTGGGGGGTATGCACTCACCAGAAACCGAACCCCCAGAAATCAAAATACCCCTAGAATTCAATTTTTGAAAAATTTTTCTCGTTTTTTTCGCAATTTTTTGATGCCAATGGATAGTGCTTGATGAGAAACGTCAGAAAGTGGTGTTTTTATCGCCATACCACCATTTCTAAGACCATTTTTTGACTTTCAAAAAATCTGGCACCCCACCCCAGAATTTTCTTGCTGCCCATGTGTGGTCGTAACCCCAAAAACTTCTACGCCCTTGCAGCAACAAACATATGGCCATATGATTTTACAAAAATTTATCTGCTCATTAACACGGGTTCTCGTAGTGCATTTGCCGACACCAAAAACCTTGAAAAATAAAAGAGCAGATATCAACCAAAAGAGCGCCAGCTCACTCTTTAAAAACATAAATTCACAAATTCTACGAGACGTCTCAATGAACTCGCGCTGGCAAAATAATAAAGGACACGGAGGACACAGAGCAATGAACTTGCATGAATAAAACTTGAAAATGGAATACAGCAATATCTTTGTTATATGATTATGGGCTTCTTACTCTAGCAACATATGCGCACTATATTATGATAAGATCTAGCATAATAAGCATGTCATAGACAAATGCAAAATTCTCGATTAGATGGAAACAAGCATGCACACAATGGAAAGCACGCTAATATTTGTGCAGTAAAAATGGAAATTGGTTGAATAACCTGTTGCACAAACTTCAACTCCTTTTGTCTGTTATGTCAGCAATTAGGAAAGAGTTGGAATTACATTATATGTATGAAAAATAAATAAGCATTTAAATTGATCTCAAAGCTCATTTATCAGATCTTACCGTCGATCAACAGTTGTTCCTGACGATCTTACCTACAGATCACTACCAAGTAAGTATCAGAAAGATTGTTATATTTCACAGCACATTAAATTTTAACCATTGAACAGTTCTTATTAACGATCTTACCATTGTTTAACAAATATACAATCTTACAAAAATTAATTGTCGATCAGATGTTCTTGACAATCTTACCAACATTAATCGTCGAATATGATTTTCTTGACGATCATACCTACAGATCGCGCTAACAAATATTAGTATTAAATATAAGAATAAGGGTCTTTTAGGACCCAGTTGGCATAAATTGGGTGTATCAAATCACTAATATTTGCGCAATTTCACTCTCTGGCCGTTGACTCCTCATTCTAAAAAATATCAAAATGTAAGGGTAACTGGGAGCGCTTTCCCAGATTGCCCCCAAAAATGTGACAGGCAACAATCACATTAGATAGATTTACTAGTCGGAGAGAGTTTTAAATTGAACAATACACAGATATTTATATGTGATTATGACCTCCCATCACCTTTATTAAAATAATACGTTACCTAATTAAGTTTATTATAACAATAGGTACATCATTATCAACCCATTAAATTATCATCCAGCGTCAATTGTACGTTGAGACCGTTACAACACCGCTCAACAAAATTCTTCTTTTGATCATCCGCCAACCGGATGCGTAAAGTTGTGTTACATGGAAAAAACAACCGGGTGCTCATCTGGTTGGCAACCGAACAACCGATGGAAGGGTTGCGGGTTGTGGTCGTTAGTTGTGTTTGGTACTGTCACCTAGCTCACAAAATAATCGTGCATAAATGTATATGTCATCTAAATCTTTGCATACATTTTACGTCTTTTCTAATCATTATGCAGTATAATTACTTAAGATAAGGCATCACAAAGTACACACGCATGTTTCTCACATTCAACACATATACAGGCGATTCTGAGACAGATGCAGACGAGCACTAACCATCTTTTTCCGTAAAATGTACCTACTCATTATTTTCTTGACATAAGTAAAGCTGCAAAAACAAAGCCAGCATTCAGAACATGGCATACTGTAAGGCAAGCACTACACATATTACGTATACTGTAATTCGCAAACAGACGTATAAATGTTGTAATACTCAGTCATACTGTAATGTAAAATCATGCAAAACTTTCTTTTCACACGGCACACCACATGCTTAAAGTTCTCCTCTGGGCCTCCAAAACAATTCAAATGGAACAATACAATAGCCGCCAAGACCAAGAACAATAGACAATTCCAACGTCCGCCTAAAGCCTGATTTAATGGTAGATAAAGTGAAATCCGTAACGTTTCGTTGGTGTATGTTTTTAAGATTTCATCGTACGGCTGCGTAATAGTAAAACTGGAATATTTGTGTTAGGGTCGAACCTGAGGGCTAGGAATAAGCTTACTTTGGAAATAAGGGCAACTCCTTGTTTAATTCCTAGCGGAAGAATCATCGATTTAGCATTGACATGGCGAGCAGCGCCTAACTTTAGCATATTTACATTTGATTAAATTATATTCTGTTATTTACTGCGTCAGTTATTCACAGTAAGCATTCACTCACATACACATACATATATTCGTACATATAGCATATAACATTGTATTCGGTCATTTCCTTACATATATAAGCACAGATTACACAGTGTAAAGTTTTGTTAAGACGCGAAAATTGAGAAAATTGTGCCTTTATTTGAGCAGTTTGATCAGATTATCGAGCAGGCTAAAAAGAAAACGGTAACAGAAATGCAAGCAGACGAGTTAGATAAGCTCATCACTACAAAAATGAGCAAAATTATTCAAGATCAGTTGAAAGACATAAGACAGCACATTCAACACAAGGATGAAAACGATGCCGCAAATTTATCGGCAATCAATGATCTTCGTTTATGCAACATTAGAAATAATTTTGGTTTAATCGTACGCACACCTAAAATATTCTCGGGCAATTTAGGTGAACACTTTTCTGAGTGGATAACGATAATTTGAAGAATACTTAGCGATGCAAGGCATCAAAGAAACAGACGATGCACTCAGAAATACCTCTCTGGAATCATTCTTAGCAGGAGCAGCCTTAGCACACATAGAAGACATGAAGCATACACCCAATCCGCCACTGACATATGATGCATACAAACAGTCACTCAGTGACGCATTTCCTAGTCATAAGGATTCAGACATACAGCAAATAGTTCTGATGGAACGTAAGCAAAAGCGTACAGAATCTGTATCAGAGTATTTATCAGAACTCAAGCGTTTAGCCCGATTAGCTTATGCAAGTTTAGACTTGAGAACACGTGAAAACATTGTAAAACCTTTGTTTCAAAGGGGCATTTTGCCAGAAATCAGAGATGCAGTAAAATTCCGCGAATTTTCGAATTTGAATGACTTAGTTCAAGCAGCTTACTACGCTGAAACACAGATTTTATGGGATGATATTCTCCCTAATGCAAACATGTCGAAAAACGAGCAGATTCTTCAGGTTAACACACAGAGTAGCGTAGAAAAGGCACTCAAAAAAGTAACCAAACAGTTAGAGATCTTAACGTATGCTACACTGAATGCCTCAGCAAGCCAAAATACAGCTAAGCAAGGAGCTTTTCAAAATTTGCGTATGGAAAACACACACAGATTTTCTTATGAAGCACCACATCAAAATCATGGTCAGTCAAATCAGAATTCACGCACAAATTAGTTTTGTTATATTTGTGAGCATACCAATCACACAACTCGAGAATGTAGAGCTAAATGCAGATATTGTAGTTTAACTGGACACAAATCTGATAGTTGCAGGAAAAAGCCTCCTCTAACAGTTACTTGTTTTAAATGTAATCAACAAGGACATATAGCACGCACATGCAGAAGCAATGCTACATTTAATACACCTAGAGTACAAACAAATCACACAAATCATTGCATTCCACAAAATGTTAATCACATAGATTTAACGCAATCAGATGACGCTGATATTCAATTTCACTTACAAAATTCTCAAATTTTGACAGCCATGAGTACGCCGGCATCATCGAACAGCGATAGCGATGGAAATTGACATGGCGATTCATTCTCGTTCCGCGATATTAATAAATTTTTGCCAGCAAAATATCGCATTATGAGCGATCCGCATGTGGCGGAATGGCAGCGACTGGAAATTGAGGATCTCGCTAGTCAAAGCGATTTGGAAGGCTCAAGATCCAGCATCAAATTGTCGAATTAGATTCAAGCCTACTCGCATTTTAAAAAGTCGCCGGAAGTTTTTCAAGAAAGAGAAACTGCGGTCTCTCCGCTGCAGAGCAAATATCGCCAAATTGAGCGGAAAATTTTACTGCCAGCTCAGAAGCAAGAAATGGCAGCTCCTTTGCCACCGTCTGCCAAATATTGTGTCATCAAACGGAAAATTCTATTACCGACGCCCGCTCCCGAAAAGCATTTAATGATCCAAATTGGTACGCATGCCATACAGGCAATAAATGAATCTGTACACAAAAAAGTTCACCAAAAGTCGGAGAACGTGATGAAAAATCAACTCAAAATGAAAAATCGAATTCAGAGCCATTTGCATCAAAAGCATTCCATTCACATTATAATTCAATAACACAAACATCTTTGCATTATTTTTTCATTTTCATGGCATTTCTCATGATTTTTACACACATAGAAGCAAATAATACATATCAGCTTTGTTTACCAAATAAACTTGGTCACCCATTAGATATCCCTACGCATATATCGTGCATGTTGCCTGAACTTAATTATAAGCCTGTTTTATCATCTGCTGTTATTTACGTGCCTTGTACCAAACCTTTTATGGCATATGCATATAAGTGTAGCATTATATCACATACAGTATGCACGTATACGAGTTTTTTCAGCGGTAAAGGAATCACAGCACAGGATACCGACTTTCAGATCGTTACATCCCAACTTTGCAGCAAAATAGCATCAGAAAAACTTTTCAAAAATAAAACATTAAACGAAACTTTGCCACACATTTGGTCAACTCATAATAATCTACAAGTTCATTTTTATTGGTGCTGTAAAACCTTTTGTGAAACTGTCACGAATGTTATAATCGAATTTGGCGAAATAGCAACATATGACGGAAAAAAACTATGTTCAGCAATCTGGGGGATGTTGCGGGTTGCATACCTCATGCTGGATTCTGTAGCTCTAACAAAAATCTAATCGTTTGGCAAAAAATGCAATTTAAAGACATGTGTCCATTTGAGTGTAAAGGTGTATATAACATTTCACTTATGCATACACACATAATTGTAGAAGCTTTACAAGGCGCATTTAGTGTAAAATGCGAATATTTTTCCGACCACACATGTCTTTATCTTAGTGGTTCGATTGAGACACATCAAGGAATTTTAATAGATACAGGCCTAAATATGTCAGCATTTAAACATAGAGAAAGTGCATACGATATCATTACACCAAATTTAGCAGATCCGATAAATGCAAAATAAAATTATTTGGAGCAAAAAATCATTCAGTTTGAAGCTCAGAATTTTCGAACAATTTGGTTAGAATCATGCATGCAGGCACAGCATCATTAAGACTTAGTATGGCAGATTTTAAAACTCGACGCTACACTTGGCGCTCGAGTGTTCCTTCAACGTACAGATATAATTGCACAATTTTTGGGTGAGGCCCTAGTATTTTGGAATTGCCAAAACGTGACTGCAACAAAAATGTACAATGATTTTCGCATAAATGACACATGTTATCAGTATATGCCTGTCGAGATTGAAAATCGCATAATGTTTATTATTTTCGAAAAATGAGCTTGCTAAGCGAGAGTTGTAAACTAAGGGGAGCTTAAAGTTTAAACCTACCATTAAATTATAAAGATAATAATGAAAGATTTAAAGCTTTAAGAAAAAGAAAAATGTGGTAAATTAAAACAAATTTAAAGGATATGATGAAACATTATTATTGAGAATAGGATGATCACGTGCTATGTATAATGACTCATTGATTAAAAGATCAAAAGAGTTGGATGCTCGACTGATAACCTTGAAGCAATCTGATGTAATTGGATGATTGCTATTTGAGATATGTTTGTGAATAGCAGATAAACTATCACCCTGAATTGGCTTTCCTGTAGCAAATGAGATGCCAGTATGCTCTGCCATTCTACTCCCAAAATGTTGGCAAGTTTCACCGATGTAACTAGCCATACAGCTAGAACACATATACTTATATACTAAATTTGAGAGTAGCTTAGCAGGTACAGCATCCTTGTTCTTGAAAAACCGGCTGATACACATAACAGGTTTGTAAACAAACCTTACTCTAATCTGAGGGTAAAATGCAGACATAACCTTTAGAATTCTGCTGCGTACATTGTAGCCATGCACACCAGTGTAAGGCAAAACAAGAGAATAGCATAGTTTATCACACCCGAATTTTATGTCATCACTCTTACTATAAACTTTTGTCATAAAGTCTGATATGACCTTATCAATCAAGCTAAGCAGATACTCATTTTGCAGTAGAGTCTGCTTCAGCTTGTCAATATCAGAGACAAAAGTCTGATATGAGTTACAAATCATGTGAATACGACTCACAAGTGTCTTTATTAAACCAACTTTATAGGCAAAAGGAATGAAGCTAGACAATTTGGCATGAAGGCCAGAAAATGTGGGTTTCTGATATGATGATGTGACAATATCATCGGACTTCCTTTCAACAAGCCATCAAGGAAATTTAATTTCTTGTCACATTCAGTTTCAAATGTGAAATTCATATTAGGATGTTGCTGATTCATGTAATCACAGAACTTTTTAGGCTGATTTCTGTCAGAAAACACTACAAATGTGTCATCAACATAACGTACATAAAACTTGGGTCTAATCTTTATACTACAGTCTCTGAGCCACTTTGTTTCATGATGGCTCAAGAAAATATTGGCAAGAACTGGGCTAAGCGGATTACCCATAGCAACACCATCTATCTGTTGATAGATTTTACCATTACAAGTAAAGTAACACTCTTTAACTGCAAATTCTAGAAGCAGTTTGAATTGATGACAATTCATTTTATTTACTAACATGACATTCTGATCATCAAATAGTTTCCTAATACATATGTCAATGGTCTCATTGAGTGGAATATTAGTGAACAAGCTTTGAACATCAATCTAGCCATAAAATGATGGCTTTTGAATGTAAAAGCCTTGAGTCTTGTCAGGAAACTACCAGTGTCACATAAAGTGTATTCATTAGTACTTATGTCTTGTAGGATCGGCACAAAATACTTAGCTAACTTATAATTTGGAGTGTTGATGGCTGACAAGATTGGTCAGGAACATCTCTCTTATGAGTCTTAGGCAAGCCATATAGCCTGCCATAACTGCATCCTACAGGATTTATACTTTTATAGACATCAGCAGATAGTCCATTCTGTTTATGAACCTTCAGTATATGGGCTGATATGCGTTTCTCAACTGAGCGTATAAACTGACAAGGATTACAGTCAATGACTTTGAACTTTGAGGTATCATTCAAGACATCATTCAACTTCCTAATGTAGTCATTTTTGTTCAGAATTACTACTTGATTACCCTTATCTGCCTTTAAAACAATGATATTCTTGTCTTTTGACAGATTGCTGAGGATTTCATAGTCACGCTTTGATAGATTATTGATTATTGCAATGCTTCTTATCATAATTAAAATATGAGCTAAGAGCAATGTCTCGCAATTGATTCTTGATCATCTGCATTTTTACATTGTCACAGTTAAAGGCAATTTGTTTCTTGAGGAAACCCATCAGTTTCTCAAAAAGTAGCAGATAATCACCATACTCGATCTTCCTAGGTGTAATAGAGTTCTTCATACCATAAGACAACACCAGCTTCTCATGAGCTGTCAAAACTCAGTTACTTAAATTAACTACAACCTTTTCAGGATCGATACTATTGACACTTTTATGCATAAGCAAGTTTTTTACCTCCTTGCTATGCAACTGTCTAACATGGTTGAGAGATTTAGACACATTGTGTCTAATGTATGTTAATGCTACCTGAGAATCCAGCCAGGATACTTGTGAATTAAACAAAGTAATCTGCGCCTTCAAATCTCTTACTACTCTTTCAACCACTTCGATTTTAACTTTCAGTTCCTCATTTAGCAGAAGCCTCTGGCATGTTATGTAACATTTAGAACGCTTAAGCATCCTATTAGAAACTTTGAAAGCCAGAAATTTAGGAAGCAAATCTTTATCAATGCATTCTCTAAGAAATGCAACATCCAACTGAAGCTTATCATAGCGAAGTTGAAGCTTCTCAACTTTTCTCAAAAGTAACACAACTCCATGATCATACTTATTCTTCAAATTTGTGAATATATTTAGCTTTAAACGAATCTTGAAAAGAAAAGCAATAATAAAAAAAAACTTTTTAAGTCTAAAACTTACCAGCCCCTCCAACCCGCCCTTACCTCCACCCATCCTAGATGTCGTAGCAGTAGTGGAAGTAATCTGACTAGCTGAAGTTGTTTGATTGACAGGCGATTTTCTCCCATTATGCCTTAATTGACTAAAAATATTCGGAAAATTGACTTCAGTAGCAGAGAGGGAAGCAATCTGACCAACTAATGCTGCTGGAGTAGGGTGTGGTTTGCTCCCATTGTCCTTCCATTGTTTATCGACTCTAACAAATGTAGCTGACGTTTCGACCAAGACTTTGGCCATCTTCAGAGCAACTTGTAGATTCGACTGATTATGAAGGAATATTTTCAAAAAATGAGCTTGCTAAGCGAGAGTTGTAAACTAAGAGGAGCTTAAAGTTTAAACCTACCATTAAATTATAAAGATAATAATAAAAGATTTAAAGCTTTAAGAATAAGAAAAATGTGGTAAATTAAAACAAATTTAAAGGATATGATGAAACATTATTATTGAGAATAGGACGATCACGTGCTATGTATAAAGACTCATTGATTAAAAGATCAAAAGAGTTGGATGCTCGACTGATAACCTTGAAGCAATCTGATGTAATTGGATGATTGCTATTTGAGATATGTTTGTGAATAGCAGATAAACTATCACCCTGAATTGGCTTTCCTGTAGCAAATGAGATGCCAGTATGCTCTGCCATTCTACTCCCAAAATGTTGGCAAGTTTCACCGATGTAACTAGCCATACAGCTAGAACATGTATACTTATATACTAAATTTGAGAGTAGCTTAGCAGGTACAGCATCCTTGTTCTTGAAAAACCAGCTGATACACAAAACAGGTTTGTAAACAAACCTTACTCTAATCTGAGGGTAAAATGCAGATATAACCTTTAGAATTCTGCTGCGTACATTGTAGCCATGCACACCAATGTAAGGCAAAACAAGAGAATAGCATAGTTTATCACACCCGAATTTTATGTCATCACTCTTACTATAAACTTTTGTCATAAAGTCTGATATGACCTTATCAATCAAGCTAAGCGGATACTCATTTTGCAGTAGAGTCTGCTTCAGCTTGTCAATATCAGAGACAAAAGTCTGATATGAGTTACAAATCATGTGAATACGACTCACAAGTGTCTTTATTAAACCAACTTTATAGGCAAAAGGAATGAAGCTAGACAATTTGACACAAAGGCCAGAAAAATGTGGGTTTCTGATATGATGATGTGACAATATCATCGGACTTCCTTTCAACAAGCACATCAAGGAAATTTAATTTCTTGTCACATTCAGTTTCAAATGTGAAATTCATATTAGGTTGTTGCTGATTCATGTAATCACAGAACTTTCTAGGCTGATTTCTGTCAGAAAACACCACAAATGTGTCATCAACATAACGTACATAAAACTTGGGTCTAATCTTTATACTACAGTCTCTGAGCCACTCTGTACAAATAGCATGGCATGGAAATTTTTCTGTTTTTTACTTTAATTCCTCAAAAATTTTTGACTACACAGCGTATGATCCCATATACATTGTTCATGATCTACAAGACTACATTTTTTGCACACATAAAATCGAAACACCTGTCAGTAAGATTGCAAACTATACATCTGAAATGGCATTAAATTCTGCATCAGTATATGAAGTTTTGACAGGTGGAGGCAAAGCTTTTGGTAATACTTTACTAGGAGCAGGAGAAGCAGTTGAACATATATTTTACGGCACACAAAACGGGGCTACAGAAGGGCTTAATAACATTCTAAAAGGTCCGCTTCAAGTTATAATGAATATTGTCATTATCATTGTCGTATTAGGTGCAATTATTTTTGCAATCATATGGGTGCGAGCACATTTCGGTTTTTGTACATCTTATTGCCCCTATCGTCCGTCCAGCACCCAAAAATTCATCATCTACAAACAATATCTCATTAGGGCATGCACTCATTCAGCTTGCAAGCATGAACAAACATACAAGTAACACCGATCAGCGTACACAATCCGCTCATACTACAACTGTTTATACTACAGTTTTTCATCTTAATATTAAACATTCTCCGCACATTCAAATCACTCTTAATAACATGCTTCGCACTGATGCAATGATCAACTCAGGCGCCGCACATTCATTAATCAATAAAAGTGTTGCAAACGAATTAAGCAATACACAAATTTGTCCATGTATAATTAACGCATTTGCTGCTAATAATCTTCCTATAACATTGCATGGCTGTGTATACATAACTGTCAAAGTTGCAGACATAGAAGAGACTATTGTGGCACACATACAAGAAAAATGCCCAGCACCCGTACTTTTGGGGCAAAATTTTTTAAATCGTTTTCGTGGATATTTTGTTAGCAATGAGTATGAGCATGTCATATTTAAAAACAAGAAAATTCCATGCGAAGGTCTTTTGTACAATTTGCCTAGAAAACAAGGAGCGATTCATCTCGATGATCACATGACATTACCGCCACACAGTATTTCCGAATTTTCAGTACCTATATCGGCATTATACTCATCATCAAACTTAGTTCAGTTTTTGCCTTCACAAATGTTGTACGAAAAATTTGGTATCTGCTTTGCAAGTTCTATCACAAACCCAGCAGATAATCGCATTTTAGTATCTGTGCTAAATCCGCAAAAATATGCAGTTTTACTTTTTCACAAAATGCATATTGGAAACATAAATGCAGTACAAGATTCTTTTGTGTATTCAGACAAGCATACACGCATTCAGTCAGACATTCACACTGAAAAATGGCTGCAGGAAAACATTGATTTACAAAATACAGATTTATCGGAGGCCGAAAAATTGACTTTGATACAAACATTAGCTAAGTATCCAAATTAATATGCTAAAACTGCTGAAGACACTGGTTGCACAAACATGGTAGAGCACTGCATAGACACAGGGGATCATAGACCTATTCGTTGACTACCTTTTTGTATTTCACCAAGAGAACGTGAAATTATTCAAAAAGAGGTAGAAAAATTAGAACAACAAGGCATCATTCAGAAAAGTAATTCTCCTTGGTGCACCAATACAGTTTTAGTGCCGAAAAAGGATGGTGGGTACAGAATGTGTCATCGATTTTTGTGCACTGAACAAAGTTAACAAAAAAGACAGCTACCCTATTCCTCACATACACAGTATATTGGACACATTAAAAGGTGCAAAATATTTTAGCATATTAGATCAAGCAAATGCATATTTCACAGTACCAATCAGTCAAGCAGATCAGGTAAAAACAGCTTTTAATGCATCGAACAGCCACTATGAATTTCGATATTTGCCTTTCGGTTTGTGCAACGCGCCGAGTACATTCCAACGTCTCATGGATGTTCTCCTAAGCGGCATACAATGGAATATCTGCATGGTATATATACATTGATGATATAATTATTTTCGCAAAAACGCACTCCAAAATGCTTTACAATCTCGAGCAAGTACTTAGTCGATTACATCGAGCAGGCTTAAAATTACGCATCCAAAAATGCAGATTTTCCCAATCACACGTAAAATATCTCGGACACATTATTTTGGCACATGGCATTTTGCCTGATCCTGAAAAAATTGCTGCAATAACACACATATCAACACCTCTGAACATAAAGCAAGTTAAGTCTTTCTTAGGACTTCCGACATATTATCGTCAATTCATTCCAAATTGCGCGCAAATTTCATTTCCGCTCACGCAACTTTTGCGCAAGAACCAAACATTTTCATGGGGCAAACAGCAGCAGAATGCATTTGACATATTAAAATTTCTGCTTGTTAACGCACCTGTCCTACAGTATCCAGATTTTGCCAAACCTTTCATACTTCAGACCGATGCATCTCGAGTTGGCATTGGCGCAGTTTTAGCGCAGATAGGTCCTGATAATCACGAGCATCCTATTGCATTCGCAAGTAGAGACCTAAAGCCAGCAAACTTAATTACGGCATCACAGAACTCAAAACACTTGCTGTGTATACTTTTGTTGAAAATTTTTGCCCATATTTGTTTCAACAGTCAATCACAGTATATACAGATCATTTGTCCATTAAATCAGTTTTGCATAAAGAAAATCCGTCAGGCAGAATAGCTCGGTGGGGTCTAGCTTTGTCAGCTTACAATCTAGACATCCAACCTCGTAAAGGATCAAAAAATCAAAACGCAGATGCTTTATCTTGCTGTCCTATAGAAAATCAGGCACAAAACGCAGACATCAAAAATTTAAACACACATCCCGCATCACAAGTGCTTTTTTCGGTTTAGAAGAAGAGGCTACTGACACCAAAGAATATATTAAAAACATCAAGGAATATCAAATGTCTGACAAACAAACGCATGACATTATAGAACAATTAAATGATCCTACAAGCTATGCGCACAGTCTTTACACCTTAATTGATGGCATTCTACACCGTAAATTTAATAGCAAGAACAAGTTATATGTCCCGCATGCACTTAAACCATCAATATTGCAAGCAAATCATGACAGCAAATTTGCAGGTCATTTTGGGGCTCGTAAGACATTCAAACTCATAAATCGCAGATACTTTTGGCCTAGTATGAGACATGACATTGCAAATTATTGTAAAACATGTTTTGACTGCCAAATGAACAAGCCTGTACATTGTAATATTCAAGCTGAGCTTGTTCCTATACATGCAACAGGTCCTTTTCACAGAGTAGGTCTAGATTGTATTGGTCTGCTACCTATCACGGAAAAAGGCAATTGTTTCATTTTCACTTTTGTGGATTATTTTAGTAAATATGTTGAAGCTGTCGCAGTAGAAGACATCACAGCATACACCGCAGCCAAAGTTTTCACTACACAAATTGTTTGCAAACACGGCGCACCATCAATAATTCATTGCGACAGGGGGACAAATTTCACATCTATTCTGTTCACAGAAATTACTCGCTTATGCAATACACTTAAAGTACATACGACCCCTCAACATCCGATTTCTAACGGAGAAATCGAACGCACTAATTGAACACTGATCACTCGCATTTGTTTTTATGTCGATACTTGGCAAAAAGACTCGGACGAATATTTGCCGTTTGCAATTTTTTGCACAAACATATAGTCTGTTTCATTTATTTGAGAGCTTTTTAGTCAATTCTTTTAAGGGCTACAGTAAGCTAAACAAGACAAATTACTGTACTCCAGCAGATCAGCTCAGTGAGGGCGAGTGGTTAGAATTCTTCCATTTTTAATGCACTAATGCGCCCAAATAAATTTGATTTAGGCATTTAATCAGTGCTGGGACATACTACAGTAAGTGCGCTAAACAAAAAGCTATCGGCTAGAATCGAACCCAGGTTGCTTTGACTACAAGCAAGAGGTTTTACCACTAAGCTATGCGGCAGTTCGCGCCGTTTCTTAGCATCTTAGTCGATTGTGTTTAAAGTGTCGACTCAGGATGTGATGAATGCGCGATTTTTATCAGAGTTAATTGATCTGCTGGAAGACGAGAATAAATTATGCCGCAAAAATGTTTTTGAAAAACCCATCTTTACTACATAGCTATAGTTAGATCTAGCAACCTACAGTAAATAAGAAAGAAGGGGATTACTGTAAGCTCCGAAAACATTTGCTGAAAAAGCTCTCGGATAAATGAAACAGACTATACATATACATGATACCACAGGTTTTTCGCCAGTTGAACTTATTTATGGCCGGGAACTACTCTTGCCATACGACTCAGTTTTTCAATTTACGCCAACCCCATATATGGATCTTGGCAATTATGCTAATGAGCTCAAACATTTTTTTCACTCTTGCATACGCTAAAGCAAACGCAAATATTACACATGCCCAAAACAAGTATTCTGCACAATATAATCAAAAAGCACAGGTAATTTTGTACAATATTGGAGATCTTGTACTTCAAGTTTCACACACTGTTTTGCAAAGGCAAACACAAAAATTAGCAAACCAGCACAAAGGGCCTTTCAAAATTGTTAAAATCATGCATCCAAACATTGAAATCGAAAATTTACAGACACAAAATACACACATTGTACATGTCAACGACACTTTGCCGTATTTTTCTCGAAATTAATTTTTCTTTAATCTTCACCGCCTCCATTACTTTTGCGCCGTACACTCTTGCCAAACCCCAATTGCACAAAAACTCTAAGCCCACCAATCACACGCATAGACGAACAAGGCCGTTAGTCAGCGGCTAACGAGGATGTTGCCAAGCTCACAAAATAATTGTGCATAAATGTATATGTCATCTAAATCTTTGCATACATTTTACGTCTTTTCTAATCGTTATGCAGTATAATTACTTAAGATAAGGCATCACAAAGTACACACGCATGTTTCTCACATTCAACACATATACAGGTGATTCTTAGACAGATGCAGACGAGCACTAACCATCTTTTTCCGTAAAATGTACCTACGCATTATTTTCTTGACATAAGTAAAGCTGCAAAAACAAAGCCAGCATTCAGCACATGGCATACTGTAAGGCCAGCACTACACATATTACGTATACTGTAATTTGCAAACAGACGTATACATGTTGTAATACTCAGTCATACTGTAATGCAAAATCATGCAAAACTTTCTTTTCACACAGCACACCACATGCTTAAAGTTCTCCTCTGGGCCTCCAAAACAATTAAATGGAACAATACAATAGCCGCCAAGACCAAGAACAATAGACAATTCCAACGTCCGCCTAAAGCCTGATTTATTGGTAGATAAAGTGAAATCTGTAACGTTTCGTTGGTGTATGTTTTTAAGATTTCATCGTACGGCTGCGTAATAGTAAAACTGGAATATTTGTGTTAGGGTCGAACCTGAGGGCTAGGAATAAGCTTACTTTGAAAATAAGGGCAACCCTTGTTTAATTCCTAGCGGAAGAATCATCGATTTAGCATTGACAGTACTGTACAGTAAATTGTCTTGTTTTGCTTACTGTAGCCTTTGAAAAAATTTACTAAAAAGCTCTCGATTAAATGAAACTGACTATAGTCCATAATACAGGTGCTTAGAAATAAATTTATAGTCTCTTAACCCACGTGGTGTATGAATGTGGTCGAAAAGCTAATATTCTTGTTACTGTGACGCTCGATTTTTTTCTTGTTTGAGGGAGCCAGTAGCAAATTTTTCCATAGATATGGCATGTCAAGCAATGCAGGCACGTAGCTGTGGGGGGACTGGGGGGTCCGGACCCCACAAAATTTAGAAAAACCGGAAAAATAGGACTTTTTACACGTTATTTTGTGCTATTTTTGGCTTTGACCCCCCCCAAATTGGTGTTGGTCCCCCCAAAATAGGAGGGCCAGCTACGTGCCTGAAGCAATGAAGGATTAAGGTGTTACAGTATTGAGGAAAATGGTTTGCAGAGAATAGTCATCTCGTGCAGTTGGGGTTGGACTCTGCTGATTGTCTGGTCTTATGATTCTTGGGTCGAGTAGCATTCCAAACAGCATTGTAATAGTGGTCCAGTCTATAGTCCGTTCCATTAACCCTCCTGTTACGGAGGGGTCACACAACCTAGAATTACCAAGGTCTAGATCGAAAATCTAGTCATTGGGGAGATAACAAAATGAATAAAAATACATATTTTTGCTAGCCAAGAGCATGATAATTTCAAAAATGTCATTAAGTTTGCAAAAAACTGAAAACGAATTGAAAAAAACGTCTTTGAACATTCAAAAATGTGTAAGAAATTCGATCTGTGACACGCGTAACACATGTTATAAAATCATGAAATAGAGTTTTTCTAATAAAATATAGGTCAATACGTTTTCTTTTGCTCAGTAAAACACGTGTTGCAGTAAAAGAGGAGGGTACTGAAAAGCTTGCTTAATGGCCTTACAGTAAACTGCAAAACAGGCAACTAGATCACGGATCTAGAGCTCGATTAAAGTAGGGTTAAGCTTTCAGGTATTTGGAAAAATTTAAAGTGACTACAAAAGTGCCTTAAACTAGTCCATTAACTTAGATATTTTACAGTATACCGAGTCAAATAGGGACATACAGTCAAGACTACAAGTAACGTTGCTCAAGCGCATGTCCTACAGGCGCCTGGCAGTCAAAGTGACAGGCATCGCAAAGGCAATTTTCTTTCAATGCGCGTGTTTATCAATATAAAATTTTGGCCTTTTCACAGGCAGGTCACAGGCGCCTATTGTCTGTCATGCCTGTGCTTGAGCGACCTTACTTGTGGTCTAGACTGTATGCACACGTGGGCATGGGGGTTGCGGAGGTATGCACCCGCCAGAAGTTGGAATATGTACCCCCAGAAATCAAAATACCCCCCAGATATTAATTTTTGAGAATTTTTTGCTTTTTTAGCAATTTTTTGATGCCATTGGATAGTGCTCAATGAGAAACGTCGAAAATTGGTTTTTTTGCCATATGACCACTTTTAAGACCAATTTTTACCTTTAAACATTTTTTCACCTCCCTTCCCCCAGAATTTTGGTGGTGCCGCATTAATACATTAAAATTTTAAACCACTTTTGTAGCCCGATTCTTGCAGATAAATTCAAAAGGAAATTGCAAAGATAAATGAAACCGACTATAAGGGTTGTATGGTGGTCATGGCTGATCTGGGTGGTGGTAACTGGTAAGTCGATAGGGTTGAGGAGATACATAGGTACCTATGTATGTACTTGTTCTTGAGGGGCGGAAGAATTTGACTTACAAGATTGCCTACTGATCCCCGCAAAATAGCTTCATTGCAACCCCCTCCCCCAGAATTTCAGTTTTCATGAAATTTGTGGAAAGTGTGCCTTTATATCCCGTTTTCACCATACAATGAAAGATTTTGAGGTTTGGAACTCTCCTAAAAGATCTATATTCTATTTTAAAAAGCCTCGTGCATAGAAATCAATTTTCAGCGATCTAGCGAGCAGTTATAAAAGTGGTTTCTAAGCAGCTTATGTACTTCGCGCAGTAAAAATTCAGAAGCCTATCAATTGCTATGCGCAGTATTGTGTTTGGTGCTTCAGTTTCACTCTCCGTTCATCATACGCGCTGGAGGCATAATGAATCACTTTATTGGCATTTTCCTGTTTTTCCTTATCCATGTGTCCAAAACTTTGTCTAGCCTCGATTTGGTTTCAGTTATATCGTTTTTAATGATTTAGCTTGATGAGTATACTCTGTTTCATTTATCCAAGAGCTTTTTTGGTAAATGTTTCTGGAGGCTACAGTAATCCTTCTTTCTTTTTTACTGTAGGTCGCTAGATCTCACTGTAGCTACACAGCAAAGAATGATTTTTCAATAACATTTTTGCGGCATAATTTATTGAATTTTAGGCGAATATGTGTAAACCAAAGCAAAATTAGCAAAATGACACACCTTTTGGTAGAACTCAATGAGACGATAACTTAAAAAAAGTTTGTGTGGGTCTCATTCCAGTCAAGATTTACAGTCATTTGAAGTGTCAATTTTTTATATTTCTGATAACAAGTTGTTGAGCATATTATAGACTTGTACTATTATGGCAGTTCGTTATTACCATACGTGGGCAGCAAGAAATTTCTGGGGGAAGTGCAAGATTTTTTTGAAGGTCAAAAATTGGCCTTAAAACGATGGTATGGTGATAAAAACACCATTTTTCGACGTTTCTCATCAATCACTATCCATTGGTATCAAAAAATTGCAACAAAGGCGAAAAAAATTTTCAAAAATTGAATTCTGGGGGGGGTATTTTGATTTCTGGGGAGGGGTATTTTGGTTTCGGGGGTGCATACCCCCAAACCCCCACGCCAGGTGTGGTTATTACTTACAAAATATTAGCCTATAGTGAGGGTATATAAGCCTAAAGTGATCAATACCTATAATCCTCAGCATCAAAATTATCTTCCACCAGCAGTTCATCCATAAAACTTTGTTTCTCGGATTCACTCTGCCAAAGGGGATTATACCATTCACAAGCGAATTCCAAAAATTCTACCATCCTATTTTGCGTTTGTTCAGGCATTACCAGGAATATGTGCTTTCCTGCGGCGTCCCAATGAAGACATTGTTGATTTAGCAGTGCGCCCTGACGATTCGATTGAGTTCGTTTGGCTCTTAAAGTGCAATGAATGGTTCACTTTTAGATGCTCATATCCCTGCCTGCCCAAACAATAGTACACTTTCCAAAAATCCAATATTATGGGGGTTCCCTCCTCAATCCAGTTTTCTATTATTGGCACCAAAGTGTCAGCGCCTCAAGCCAGCCAACAATGTTGTTATTACTGTACCAAATTTACATAACTATTCGAGTAGCCATCCTTGCGATGTGTTAGTTCGAGGTTACGCCTTCAGTTCTCAATTAACCCTTATTTTTCATTTCAAAATTCAATTAGGTACTTGTCCGGTAAAGTAGAATTACGTATATGCTAACAGCAGTAGTTTACCTATGTTACCGCTTTAAGCTTTTAGAACATTCAATTTAGTAAGAAGTCATTTTAATCGTTTTTAACTTGTTTTTGTTGACTTTGCTTCACTGTAGTCATCCTAGTAGGATAGTCAGTCGGAGTTATTATGTTTTTGGCGTCGTTGCGTTTTAGATCAATTACGTTTCTAACAATGAAACCTTTTACTCATCAGTACTAGCCGCAATTACATTTGATGCATATGCACTTATTGAAAGCAAACAAAGTCAATTAGATGATGAAATAAAAAAGCTTTGGTCAGAAAATAATTCGATTCAAATTGAATTCAGAAGCCAAAATATTTGGCCAAAGAGAACAGATGACATTTGCATTAATCAAGTATCTGGAATAAGCAACTCACAATCAAGTCAAGCGAATTTATCATATCCATCAAGTCAAGTTTCAGCATAGAAGTTACCAAGCACAACTTCAAATACAGTTTCCCAAAATGTATCAAGTTATCAATCTGAATCATATTCGCCAAGACCTTATTATTATGCAAAGCCATATCAACCCAAATCAGCTTTATCAACCAAAGCACATCTACCAGCCAAAAAATTAACAACCAAGGTCTTTTGACTACTCAACTTTAGCTTACAATGCACCATCATTCCTGTATGTCAAATCTTTCCATTCCGAATTTCATCAACCTATATCCACAACAGTCGATATTAGAACAGTCAAAATTGAAAACCGCTCCGAAATTTTGATCGAAAATACTTTATTAGAGTTTAAAATAAGATTTATGAAGTGCTCAGATACTGAATGGAAGAATCATGAACGGTTCTCCAACAAATATTATCAAAAACTAGAGAAGGAATACAAGCTTCCTCCGCAAAAACTTAGTCACAAAAAACATCATCTGTGAAAAGCAATCCAAATGAGAATGAATAATAAGAAATTGTTTTACAAAACAAGTTGACATGTTAATACAAAGAACGGTTCTTAGTTCTTTGTTTAACATAACACTTAAATGGAAAACATTATATTAATTTAAATTCAGTTTACTAATAAACAATTAACAGATAAAACTGTCTGTTGGGAGTGTTGCTGCAGTGTAAGCAGCAAGAATTTAGCAGTTATTTTTTCTTATGAAACAATTTTGAAACGATTAGAAGCAATTATGCACGCATTTTTTCTTGTATTGGCATATAAATCAGCAAATTGTAGTTGTAATGACGATTATTGAAAAATCACTTGACATTTGCAAGTGCGCTAAACTTTTTAACACAAAAAGGTCAAAAAGCTAACGATATTACTCATAAGCATGATGGAAAAGGTTGAACAAAGATATTTAATGAACCTTTTTTGCGTATACTTTGCTTTTGACGTTTGTTGTTTATCGACGTTATTTAGCCTAACCTTCTGCCATCATTCTTTATATGAAATTATAGTTTTTGTTTTATTCAAGGCATGAAATACGTTAAATTATTTTCCACTCAGTCAATTATATGTCAATTTGCTTTATTAAAATAGAACATAAGCTTCATCCAAATTTATGGCTTATTATACAAATTCCGTTTATCATTTAATCATAAAATTACATGAACAAATCACTTAGTAATCAAGATTCATTCTGAGAACAATATCTTAATTGAATACAAAAACAATTTACTCAATTTGTTGTGAATAAAGAACTCTAGTTATTTTATTATAACACTTATAATTTGTAATAAATTTCACAACAAGTCAATCAAATACTGAAAAATCACCACTACAAAAACAAATTAATGAATTTAAAGATGGAATTAAACGAATTTTGGAAAATGACAGTGAAAGCCATGAATGTCAATTCCAATGATATTCACAGCTCTTTTGTAGATATTTGAATTTAGAAGCCAAAAGTTGTAAACCTCAAACTGTGATTTTTAAGCCTGAGGAAAAGAGTGATGAAAAGCCTGATTTTAAATTCACTTGGTTTGATACAGTTTTGTCTAGCCTCCCAAAAAGTAAAATAAAACAAGCTCAAATGCTATTTTCTCACATTAAACACAGTAAATTGATTAAAGTAAACAATAATGGTGAGATTTCAGTTGATGACCATCCTATTCCCAATTCTTGTATTGTGGACCTAATTAATGATTTCAGTAGAGAACGCATTAAAACAGAGCCTCCAATTGGAGCGTCTGAATTTGCACGAGCTTTATATAATGAACATGTTCCTAAAGACTTTATAGTAAAGCCAAATTGACAAAAAATGCTGACTGGAAAAATATATAAGAAGCAATCCGAAAAATCCGACTCAATTACAGAATATGATTCAGCGATGGAAGGTTCTACTGCGTAAACCATTAAACAGGAAACAATGCCTAAAATATATAAAAATATAAGGAAATTTAGAAAATTATATAGATATACTCCATTATGCGATGAATAAAAAATTGTTCAAATCTATTTATAGTAATATGAATAATCCCTCATCTTTTACAAGTATCAAATCATTGTATAATGCTGCTGAAACTAAAGACCCATCAGTTACATTAGCTAAGGTGAAAAAGTGGTTATCCTCACATGATACATATACTTTACATAGGCAAGCCTATCGAAAATTTCAGAGGAATACAATTTACGTATTTGATATTGATCATCAGTGGGAATTAGATCTTCCTGATTTGACATCGTTAGTAAATTTCAACAATGGTTTCAAATTCATTTCAAGCTGTATTGACGTTTTAAGTAAATATGCATGAGCTTAACCCACACCTGGGCGTGGGGGGGGTTTGGGGGGTATGCACCATAGGTGGGCAGCACCAAAATTCTGGGGGGGGTGAAAAATTTCTGGGGGGGTGAAAAAATTTTTAAAGGTCAAAAATGGCCTTAAAAATGGTGGTATGGCTAAAAAAAACACCATTTTTCGACGTTTCTCATCAAGCTCTATCCAATGGCATCAAAAATTGCTAAAAAGCAAAAAAAAATTTTCTGGGGGGGTATTTTGATTTCT
This sequence comes from Mermis nigrescens, assembly GCA_036768485.1. Lineage (NCBI taxonomy): Eukaryota > Metazoa > Nematoda > Enoplea > Mermithida > Mermithidae > Mermis > Mermis nigrescens. Next base: position 12,209,175 of record JAVLUZ010000154.1, read on the forward strand.
GGGGGGGTATTTCAACTTCTGGGGGTGCATACCCCCCAAACCCCCCCCCTCACGCCCATGTGTGGTATGCACCCCCAGAAACCAAAATACCCCCCCCCAGAATTCAATTTTTGAAAATTTTTTTCGTTTTTTCGCAATTTTTTGATGCCAATGGTTAGTGCTTGATGAGAAACGTCGAAAAATGGTGTTTTTATCGCCATACCATCATTTTTAAGGCCATTTTTCGACCTTCAAAAAAATCTTGCACCCCCCCAGAATTTTCTTGCTGCCCACGTATGGCTAAACCTCATAAAATATAAATCGGCTTCTAACGGATCTTGTATTAATTGCCACTTCAGAAAGGAACTACACTGGCGCCAGTGTGCACTTCAGAAAAACGGTCACTGCGGTTCAGTGATATTTTGTTTACCATTCAGTAAAAGAATAGCTGAACAGGAGTGACCATTTTTCTGAAGTTCAAAAGAGAGGACACGGAAGTGCAGTGACCATTTTTCTGTAGTTCAAAAGAGAGGTCACGGAAGTGCAGTGACCATTATTCTGAAGTTCAAAAGAGAGGTCACAAAAGTTCAGTGACCGTTTTTCTGAATTTCAAAAAAAGGTCACGGAACTGCAGGGACCGTTTTTCTGAATTTCAACAGAAAGGTCATCTTCATTGACTATTTTTCAGAATTTCAGAAACCAGGTCACAGAAGTGCAGTGACCAAGATGGGCAGCAGCAAAATCCTGGGGGGTCTGCTTGTGCAAAATCGCTAACAATTTAATTCTGGGGCTCCTGCTAGACTCTCGGGGGAGGGGTTCCAGACATACGTGGGCAGCAAGGAAATTCTGGGGGGTGCAAGATTTTTTTGAAGGTCGAAAAATGGCCTTAAAAATGGTGGTATGGCGATAAAAACACCATTTTTCGACGTTTCTCATCAAGCACTATCCATTGGCATCAAAAATTTGCGGAAAAAACGAAAAAATTTTCAAAAATTCAATTCTGGGGGGGGTATTTTGATTTCTGGAGGGGGGGTATTTTGGTTTCTGGGGGCTGCATACCCCCCAAACCCCCTACGCCCAGGTGTGGTTCCAGACTCCTCGTGCCCATGCGTGGCAGTGACTGTTTACCTGAATTTCAGAAAAGTCGCTGAAGTGCAATAAGTTATGTTATGAGCAAACACTGGCGCAGGGGATTTGGGGAAGTTTGTCTTGCCGGGAACTCAAAATACCCAAAGATTAGTGTAGACTGTAGACCCGACCCCTTGGTTTTCCAAAAAGTGTTAGACAGTATTTTTACTGTAACTACTGTTTCTGAATGCCTACCTTGCATACAGAAATTCGAATTAGGTAATAAGTTTTAGCACAGGCAATTTAATTACATACATGTGGCGACATGAAGCTACATAAATAAATAGGTATATATTTGTACAAATGCGTATGTGGGTACATTTTCGATTCCGATAGCTGCAATCCGCCCATTCTAGGCTTTAAGCAGAAGCTGATTTGATATTAGTCAGACGAGACCAATGAGCGAGAAATTCACCGAGAATTTGATGGACTACCATAAATCGATTAATCCTCATATTTGAATTTTTGGTGCTATGTTTAGCAAGTTTGCCCCATCGGACCCCCAGAATTTGGTCGCTGCATAAAATTCGATTTAATTGAACAGACTACAGCAAGCAAATAAGTATCTGATAACACTGTCAAAAATTTGACATTTTTGAGTCAAAAAATTATCTTCAACGTTTAAAAGGCACACCTTTTATGATTTTTTGAAAAATCGACAACCGTAAGAATGACAGCTAATTTGATGGGGTCTGTAGCCATTCTGGAGCCAAATTATCCAAAAACACCTCTGGATCATACTGCACAATTTGAGGGCCAAAATGACGTCAAAAACAGTATAAATGCTAAAATAGCTTACAACTGGTTACTGAATAATTTCAAGCATTTGAGGGAAATGTTTAATTTACTTCCGTTTTTATTCTTCATTTCTCATTCTGCAATCCTATTGTTCCGTTCTGATAGTCCAGCTTGTAAATCTCAGCTTAATACCCCTTGTGCATGTCTGATCGCACTTGAATTTAATACTTCCGCCCTCAGACGACTCCAAAACACTATCTGATTCATGTAATTCATTGCAAATGATCAATTTCTAATGCGCAAAATGTATTTATTGTTCACAGCTACGTGCAGAACTCTGAAAAAGCAATTGTGTGCACTCTACTCATCATCGACGTCATAAAAATCAGCTATGGAGTAATCTACCTGTTTACCTACTGTATGTATTACAGTCCTGTATAAATTGACAAACATATTCTGGCCTGGCGGTGCAATTGTCATATTAATTTGAATATTAGCAGGCACTTACACTAGGCACGAGTCCATAATTTTTATGCTGGTTCTTTCTATATACCTTTCATTAGACGTTTTATGTAGAAGCATAATAGCCGAAAATAAGAAAGTAGGCCGTTTTTGATTGCTATTGATTGCAATGTGGGCCTTAATTACGGGTGTACTGTAGGTCTGGTCATCTCAAATTTATTGAACCGAATTCGCCAGATGCGGATCTTTTGTCTTCTTTGCGCACCAAACACACAAATATAGTTTGATCAGTCAAGTAAGTTTTGCTCAAATCAAAATATCATCGTGTCACCTCCCTAGACTGAGGTGTTATTGAAGCCGTCCTAGGTTGCATCGCTGCACAATGTAATATAGATATGCACGTGTACATACATACTTGTATTACATTGTGATTTTCCAATGAAAACATTATTTGGATGTTGTTACAAAAGAACATTACAGTAATCATTAAAGAACACTCTAGAATAGAGAAAGAAGTACATACCAACATAAATACTTTTTAATTAAATTGGTTTTTCCAGACGGAAAAGGCGGAAAATAATAAATTCAAGTGAGATCAGACATGCACAAGGGGCATTTAGCTGAGATCTACTGGTTGTACTAACAGAACAATAGGATTGCGGAATGAGAAACGAAGAAAACAAATGGAAGTAAATTAAACATTTCCCTCAAATGCTTGAAATTATTCAGTAACCAGTTGTAAGCTATTTTAGCATTTATACTAACTGTCTTTTGACGCCATTTTGGCCCTAAAATTGCGCAGTATGATTGAGAGGTGTTTTTGGGGAATTTAGCTCCAGAATGGCTACAGACCCCATCAAATTAGCTGTGATTCCCACGGTTGTCGATTTTTCAAAAAATCATAAAAGGTGTGCCTTTTAAACGTTGAAGATAATTTTTTGACTCAAAAATGTCAAATTTTTGACAGTGTTATCAGATACTTATTCGCTTGCTGTAGTCTGTTCAATTAAATCAAATTTTAGGAAGTGACCAAATTCTGGGGGTCCGATGGGGCAAACTCGCTAAACATAGCACCAAAAATTCAAATATGAGGATCAATTGATTTTTGGTAGTCCATCGAATTCTCGGCAAATGCAGAGCAATCTCGCCCATGAGTGGTCTCGTCTATCTAATATCAGAATCAGCCTCTGTTTAAAGCCTAGAATGGGCGGATTGCAGCTATCGGAATCAAAACGTACCCACATACGCATTTGTACAAATATATACCTATTTATTTATGTAGCTTCATGCGGCCACATGTATGTAATTAAATTGCCTGTGCTAAGACTTATTACCTAATTCGAATTTCTGTATGCAGGGTAGGCATTCTATAGAAACAGTAGTTACGGTAAAAATACTGTTTAACACTTTTTGGGAAACCTAGGGGTCGGGTCTACACCATACGTGGGCAGCAAGAAAATTCTGGGGGCGTGCAAGATTTTTTCGAAGGTCAAAAAATGGCCTTAAAAATGGTGGTATGGCGATAAAAACACCATTTTTTGACGTTTCTCATCAAGCACTATCCATTGGCATCAAAAAATTGCGAAAAAAACGAAAAAATTTTCAAAAATTGAATTCTGGGGGGTATTTTGATTTCTGGGGGGGGGTATTTTGGTTTCTGGGGGGTGCATACCCCCAAACCCCCCACGCTCAGGTGTGGTCTACACTAATCTTTGGGTATTTTAAGTTCTCGGCGAGACAAACCCCCAAACCCCCTACGCCAATGTTTGCTCATAACATAACTTATTGCACTTCATCGACTTTTCTGAAATTCAGGTAAACAGTCACTGCCATGCATTGGCGTGAGGAGTCTGGAACCCCTCCCTCGAGAATCTAGCAGAGGCCCCAAAATTAAATTTTTGGCAATTTCGCACCAGCAGACCCCCCAGGATTTTGCTGCTGCCCATGTTGGTCACTGCAGTTCTGTGACCTGGTTTCTGGAATTCAGAAAAATGGTCAATGAAGTTCCATGACCTTTTTGTTGAAATTCAGAAAAACGGTCACTGCAGTTCCGTGACCTTTCCTTGAAATTCAGAAAAACGGTCACTGAACTTCCATGACCTCTTTTGAACTTCAGAAAAATGGTCACTGCACTTCCTTGACCTCTCTTTTGAACTTCAGAAAAATGGTCACTGCACTTCCATGACCTCTCTTTTGAACTTCAGATAAATGGTCACTCCTGTTCAGTGATTTTTTACTGAATGGTAAACAAAATATCACTGAACCGCAGTGACCATTTTTCTGAAGTGCACACTGGCGCCAGTGTAGTTCCTTTCTGAAAAAGCAATTAATACAAGATCCCTAATGTTTTGCAAGCATTTAAATCAATTTTATTCAAAGGACGTAAACCATGGAGGCTTTGAACAGATAAAGGAAAAGAATTAGTAAATCAGGAATTTCAAAAGCTATTAAATCAAGAACAAATTGAATTTTTACATCTCAAAACGAAGATATTAAATGCGCAATTATAGAAAGGTTTAATCGTACCTTGAAAAATAGAATGTTTCATTATTTTACCAATAAGGGAACATACAATGAATTGATGTCTTGGACCAACTAGTTGAAAATCATAATAATACAGTACACTGATCAATTGAAATGAAGCCAGTGGTTGTTAAAGTCAATAATGTTCAACAAATTTTGGGAAATTTGTATGGAAAAATTAAAAAGAGTAAAGAGCCTAAATTAGCAGTTTGTGCTTATGTACGAATTTCAAAGTACCATCAAATGTTTGATAAAACCTACATTTCTCAGTACAAAGAAGAAATTCTTGAAATTTCACAGGTTATTCAACATCAAACTGAACCAGTTTACAAACTTATTGATTTAAGCGGAGAACACATAATTGGAACATTTTATGACCACAAACTCTTAAACATTGAATTTAATAAAGAAAGTAGTATGGAGGGGGCTCAGCGCGCATTCCAAGAGTTCTGCTATGTTACAACATGGGGACAGCCCGCCTGTCTTTTGTACACAAGGGTACCACTTTTTAACCCGCTTGTTGGGTTGTTTATAAATTGAAGCATCACAATTATAATAAGCAGACTCAATTAGGCCGTACATTGGCTAAGTGACGCAATTGTAATATTGTGCATTGGGTAGGTGACGCATTAGTAATATCACACATTGGCGAAGCATTTTTGCAACTGGCGGCTCTCTTTGATGTCCGCCCAGCCTGTTTGGAATTTATGATAAGCGAGTTGGCGGAAGCATTTTTTATGATTGGTGCATTTTGTTGACTAGCGAAGCAATTTTTTACAATAGGATTAAAAAGAGTAGTTATACCTGTCACCCTGGAAGTAACATTATAACATAGCCCATGTTATAAGATAGGCAAACCAATGAAAACGCATTGTGACATGTTATTGAGCGTACAAAATGTGAAGTCAAATGAATAGAAAACATACTTAACAAGCTTAACGAGTTGAGGGAGTAGCCATGGGGTTAGGGAGCCGCTGAAACACGCAACTCACTTGACGTGTTGATGTGTTACGGGAGCCACCACCGCCTGCAGTGATAAGAATTAGTAATAATTCTGAAGCAGGGCCCGCTCTTCCTACCCCTGTACACACTTGAGTGATAATTCTGAGGCAGGGGTCCGCTCTTGCAACACAACAATGCAGTTGTGTGCATCCCCTGCACGCAGTATCCCCTGTACAGACTTGTGTGATAAGAATTAATTATAATTGTGAGGCAGGGTCCGCTCTTGCTTCATCTGCATGCAGTATCCCTGTACACAGTTGTGTAAATCTATTAATTTGTTAGTTTAAAATGCAATTCAAGAATGGTTTTGCCAAATTTGAAAGGAACTGGCTGACTTGTTTTAAAATTAATTCTAATAGATATTGAAGGAGTTTTTCAGTACAGGTATATGATGTGGGTTAATATAGGAATGATTCACAAAGTCCATTTACTTTCCTTCAATATTTACAACTTGCAAGGGGGACGTTTCCAATGATTTGAGGCTCATCTATATTGCAATATACGTAAAAATTATGCATTCCACCTAGCATATCGGGAGAATGATGGGACGTAATATACTGACAAAGCATTTTAAGAGCAGAAATTACACAAAGAAAAGATTCATTATAAAAATTCAATCAAACATTAAGTTTGCTTGCTAAAAATTTATATTTTTAAGAGGATAAAAAATGCATTATCAATACTTTAATCATTGAACCTAAAAGAATAAATAGTAGTCAAAATTCTAAAAATTTGTGTTCAAATTTAGAATAAAAAAATTATGAGGATTGATAAGACATCACATCACACACTTCTCAACATTGACAACACACCTGGGCATGGGGGGATTTTGGGGGTATGCAACCCCCACCCGAGAAACCAAATACCCCCAGAATTCAATTTTTGCGCTGACATTTTGACCAGCACGTCAACATTAGCAGGGTTGACACAAAGTCCTTTGCTATCTATAACATGTCCCAAATAGTTAACCTCAGTTAGGCCGAATTCGCATTTCTTTAGCTTCAGGGTTAAACCGGCTTGGGTCAGGCGATCAAAAAATTGCTGCAATTGTACAATGTGCGACTTTGGTTCGGTTCCTCAGACCAGGATGTTGTCCAGATATACAAAGCAGCGACGCCACTACAAATCATGCAGGACTTGCTCCATGGTCCGCTGAAAAGTCACTGGGCCATTAGTCAGCCCAAAAGGCATAACATCAAATTCAAATAAACCTAAAAAGAGTTAAAGGCTGTTTTACATTTATCACTTTCAGCTACCTAAACTTGGTGATATCCTTGCTCCAAGTCTAGGGTGATAAAAATAGTTGATCCACACAGCTGGCTAAAAATATCATAAATTAAAGGAAGAGGATAAGCGTCCTTAAATGTACACTCATTTAACTTACGGTAGTCCACACAAAAACGCTTTGTGCCATCTATCTTGTCCACCAACACTATTGGGGCTGCCCATGGACTTTGAGATGGGCAAATGATCCCAGCATTGAGCATGCAATTCACATGCTCTTCCACAATTTGACATTTGGCATATGGCACTCAATAAGGTGGCTGGGAAATTAATCGGTGATCACCATAGGTGAGCAGCAACAAAATTCTGGGGGGAGGTGAAAAAATTTTCAAAGGTTAAAAAATGGTCTTAAAAGTGGTCATAAGGCAAAAATACACAATTTTCGACGTTTCTCATCATGCACTATCCAATAGCATCAAAAAATCACTAAAAAAGCAAAAAAAATTTCAAAATTTGAATTTGGGGGGGGGGTTATTTTGATTTCTGGGGGTATTTCAACTTCTGGGGGGTTGCATACCCCCAAACCCCCTCTATGCCCACGTGTGGTGATCACCAGTATTGATTCCATGTTGAACAATTGACGTTCTACTCAAGGGTCGGCCCATGCCAAAAACACCTGCATTAACTTGTAAAAACGCATTGAACTTATTTCGCACACAAGAGTCTGAAATATGTGTGGTTTTCTGTTGGATCACTTTGTAAAAAAGTGTAAACTCGTCATTATTCTTTCCCTCCTTTTAAATTCGAGTTTGGGGTAGGAAAAACGGAGACAGCTGCGATTTTTTGTGTCTTTATATAACTGAACAGGCTGCTTTGTGTAATTTATGATTGGTATTGCAGGTAAATTACATTTATTTAAAAGTTAACAAACATTAGGCACATACAAAGATGATAAATCGTTGCATTTTGCAATGTTAATCCAATGTTTGTTAAGCTGAGATACATCAGCTATGGTAAAACAAGTAAATCAAAACAGGCGGAATTAAAACAGTTTCTTAACTGTAGCATAAATATTTTGTTTTTCCTCAGTTTTTGCATCTGCTACGGTAATAATTCTTTACACGAAATTAGTGAAACTGGTGAGTTTTGACCAAATTTTATGTACTGCTGCTTGTGGTCACTTATTTTATGCAGATTTTGACCACAAAGTTTAACAATTGTGTCATAACCCATTAAAATAGAGTAAGGGCTGTTATGCATAGCAAGAAATGTTACTGACAGTTTTTGGATGCCAATTCAAATGTTTGCTGTAAACTCGCTAAGTGACGGAATTGCATGTCCAGTGACTGACATAGCAGATTGACGGGTCAATTGTTTGAGCGGTTTGTCCACTCCGAGCTGCTGATAAGCAGCATGGTCCATGATTGTTAGGGTTGCTCCACCATTGATCAAGGCTACAATCCAATGGCCAGTTGAAAAGTACACATAAACATGGTAGTGGCAAACACGTAATACTTCTGGGGCATGAACAGCTTAGATAGGCGTGTGGCTGTGGGCTCAGTGATAAAGAACAGCTGGCTCTTGCTGCTGTTGCTGGTGTCTAGTCATAGCCTGCCGTGAAAGACGCATTAGCCGGCCAGTTTAGCCACATGCACGGGGGCATAAGGATGTGATCCATTGGCAAAGCAGTGCCACAGAACCACAACCCCATTGGCACCACCAACTATATTGAATTGCTAAAAAGCCTAGATAAATAAAAAAGATAGTAAAAATAGCCCAAAACAATGCATTAGTGATATTATGCATAAGTCCGCCACCAAAAGCGAATAAAGTGTGTCCAGTTCCTGAAAATATGCCACTTACTGCGGTCTGCAAATGTGAGACTGTCAGACCATTAATATCCTTTATTCCATCGCCAATGTTGCATAGGGTCTGGCGGAATTGAGCGGGGTCAATGTGCAATGTCAAAGTGAATTTGACCAACTGTTGCATCTGTCGTTGCAGGTGCCAGGTTTATGAGTGTAGCCAACTTCAACAAGGTTTGGAACGGTGGATGTCGACCAATTTCCTTGAGTAGCAAGGGCGCATCAAAAACAATGGGGCTTTGGGTAGCTAGTGAGATGTTGAAGTGTTGCAACAGCGGTTTAACGTCTATAACGCCTCAGGGGCTACTCCATTGGTGGGTAGCATTCTTGTAATGAACACAGGCAAATCAAAACATGGCATTTTACTGGCAAATTAAAGTATACAGACTCATTCACAACAATAGGTAAGACAGCATAACAATTATCAGCCACATGATAATTCCAAAAAATTACATCTGGTTTAAGCTGAACATGGCCAAACTAAAAGCGCCTCCACAGCCATACGAGCCGCCACGTCCTGTTGGTGCAGCCACAAACATGCGGCTAGCGTTGGATCCAGGTGTAACAACTGACGGACGATTTGAAGTTGAGCATCAGCCAGACGACAAATCTGTGTCCAGATCTAATTGAACCATGTCGATTCCCAATTTCTGATCAATGCTTCTAAAAATTGAAGTCAATTGTTCAGTTCGACAAACATCTGTAGTACTTCAATAGTCTCTAGTGTCACATCTTTCTGTGTATTTTGCAGCAGTATGGGTGGCTGCCATGCATGGGCAGCAAGAAAATTCTGGGGGGTGCAAGATTTTTTTGAAGGTCAAAAAATGGCCTTAAAAATGGTGGTATGGCGATAAAAACACTATTTTTCGACGTTTCTCATCAAGCACTATCCATTGGCATCAAAAAATTGCGAAAAAAACGAAAAAAATTTTTAAAAATTGAATTCTGGGGGTATTTTGATTTCTGGGGGTGCATACCCCCAAACCCTACGCCCAGGTGTGGTGGCTGCTCATGTGGCTGGGCTATCTGAAAACCAGCAGCATCAAACAGTTGTAAAAATATACCCTGATCTAAATAAAGTATAAAAGGTGGTAAACAACTGTTTTTAGGCGGGGGTCAGTGACAAAGCATTGTAAATGCCTCCTGGAGTTCCTAGATCATGTAATAGGGTCCCGATTGTTGATATAGTAAATTGTGGCCATTTGTAGAAAAGGGACAGGGTGCTTTGATATCAGTTGGTTCCCAAATAATTATGGAATCATCCAAAACACACTGACCAGATTCCGCTTTACACGCTGAAACATCTCCCAAATTAGAAAGTATATGTACACCATCATAAGTAGCTGCTTGTCCCTCTTGTATTAAAGCATTTTCAGCTGTTTCACACACGTCCTTACAACAATAATGATAGCTAACACTTGAAGTTACATTAGTTCGCCATAAACGAGGTTTTATGCTATATAATCAATGACCAGGGCAATATTCTGACTTTATCATTCGTTCACAGTGATGTTTTGAAATGGAATCCGAGCCATGAGAATTCCGAACAATACCTCATGACCCTAAAAAGCCTGTATTAGTACAAATTGTGTGTGTATTAGCAACACATTTATATGCACGGGTCAAAGGGCTTCAAGATTAGGAGTCCATAACTTTGCATAAAAATGTGTAACATTACCTTCAATAGGGATACGAACGACACGACATTTAGTGTTGTAGAAGATAAGGATTTTTTGCAAGATAAAAGATAAAGATAAAGTTGAAATTTTAAAATCTAAAAGATAAAGAGAAAGATAAAGATAAAGATAAAAAATTATGAAAGATAAATATAAAGATAATTTGCATGATAAAGGAACCAAAAAGATAAAGATAAAGATAAAGTGTAAATATGGTCGCCTGGACCTACATATAGTCTGGTTCATTCAACTTTGAGGTTTTTGAAAAAGTTTGAAGCGGTTACAAAAGTGTTTTGAAGTAATACAATAAATATGATATATTACAGTAGGTATGATGAGTCATATAGACACGTATGCTTGTTTCGAGCCTCATTACTGCATCAACAGTTTAAACCGCTTTTGTAGCCTGATTCTTGTGGAAAATTTCAGAAGAAAACCACAAAGTTAAATGAAACAGACTATAGGAGAATGTTGCATGTGAAGTGCAATAAACCAGAGGTCAAAGAGTTAATAGGCATGAAGCACACATAAATGTAGGCTTGGGGTTTACCCGCCGTATCTGACTGACCCACGTAATACTACTACTGGCCAGGCACGTAACTGGTCGTCCTATTTTGGTGGGGAACCAACATCAATTTTGGGGGGACTAAGCCCGAAATGGCCAAAAATAGCACAAAAAAGTCCTATCTATCAAATTTTAGGGGGTCCGGCCAGACCCTTCCATTCCCCCAGAGCTATGTGCCTGCTAACTTGCTGACAGCAAGTCATTTCTTTCTTTTCACAAGCATCAAAACGACAATGGAAACAATGGGTAAAATCTGGAAACGGAAATGATGTGCAAAAGCTGGAAATGAAGACGGAAACGATCCAAAGCACCGGAACCGGGGTTTCCGCAAGTAGGGCCCATTAGGGTGAGTACCCCAAACCCTGTTTCCGGCTAAATTCCTCCCACTTAAGGGGATTTAGGGGCTCGGAAACTGGGTATCAGGGGCAGATTTAGAGGGGGGCGGGAACAGCCACTCACCCCAGTTGGCCCAGAAGTAGTGTGCAAAATTAGGATTTTTGAGCGATTTTTAACGATTTTCGGGTTAAAATAGTTAATTTTTCCGCCCAAGTCAGGATTCCGCCCCCTTAGGGGTACCGCCCCCCCCCCTTAGGAAAATCCTGGATCCGCCACTGCAGGGTACCCCATTATTCATATGAGAAGCTGACCCCGGTTCCGTTGAAAGTTTCTCCGACCTGGGGTTAGTCCAAAGTGCCGTGATTGGGGTTCCAAAAGTAGGGCACATCAGGGTCAAAACCCCCAACCCCGTTTCCGGCAGAATCTTACGCATGGAAGCAGCGTTTTTTTTTGTATTTCGCAAAGATTTTACCTGATGTACAAAAACTTTTCCGGGACCGTCATACATGTACAACAATTTCTGGAGAAGTCAAAAATTGCAAAAAAGGTCTAAAATTCGAAAAAAATTTTTAGGCGCTTTGCGCCTGAAATGAGTAATTGTGTGTTCTATATATCTTTATAATTGCAGAAATTGCATTTCAAAAGAAAACATGTAAAATGTTTTGGCGCTTTGCGCCATTTTAAGACGATTCTTGGTGATTTTTGCCTTTAGAGACCCGGAACTTAGCTGAAATACACTACCAAAAGTCGAACAACTCTGTTTTTACAACACTAAAATTGCTACGGTACCATATTTTAGTACACAAAAATTTGCATGTACGAAATGCACAAAGACTTTTGCGGACCATCTTTGTACATGTACAAACGGACCTTGTACAAAAAAACGCTGCATGGAATGGGGGTTTAGGGGTTCGCAAACATGGTACCCCATTATTCACATATGTAGCTGACCCCAGCTCCGTCGGGGGTTTCTCCGCCCTGGGGGCAGTCCAAAGTGCCAAAACCGGGGTTCCGTAAGTAGGGCTCATCAGGGTCAACACCCCCAACCCGGCTTTGGCAAAATTTTACCCAAAGAATGGGGTTTAGGGACTAGGAAATTTAGTCTCATTATTCATACATGTACATACTGACCCCAGTTCCATCGGGGGTTTCTCCGCGCTGAAGGTAGTCCAAAGTGGCGGAACCGGGGTTCCCCAAGTAGGAACCCATCAGGGTCAACAGCCGCAAACCCATTTCCGGCAAAATTTTACCCATGGAAGAGGGTTTAGGGGTGTTGCAAAATGTTGCGAATTAAAGCTTGAAATAGCTATTCTTTTTCTTAATAATTATTCAAATTTCCTTTTAACGCTAAGCTCGCGAATTTCTTTGTAATTAATATTATTCACTTTAGCGTTCACTTTCCACCTACGTATTTTTCGCTCTAAATGTCACATTTTCGCCATAAACTGAGCTTATTATTCATTTTGGGTTCGAAACACGCAGGCACTCTATCATGTATCGTTGTAATGTGACCTATTATCGTGTGTTATGCACTATTTACGTAATACGATTATTAATCATGCGTTGCTTAAAAACCTTGGTTCAACAGAATAAAGGATTAGTCAAGGAAAAATAGCGGCTTATTTGATACGACTGGCAAAAGGCGACTTTAATATTTTTTGTGTGCTGAATTTCGACTTATATAATCTTGTGCTAAATTTTGAGTGAAAGAACTATTGAAAGGCAAAGATAAATTCACGAAATTCGGGACATAAATTGGCACCCTTGGCGGGGATTCCGCTCAAGCGAAAAGAATAGCAAGCAGGAAGACAGCGTAATTCCGGAAGTGATTTTGACGGACGAGTAATATTTCAAAATACTTATTAACTTTTAGTCTACGGAGGTGCACATTAATTATTCAAAAAGAAAAACAAATACGTGCATACTCTGAGACTCAAAAGTATTAGATTATTGAAAAATATTACTTGACTTGAGAAATGGATAAAAATAATTTTGTTTCGAGATCGGCGCCGATAAGACAAATACTCTCGGTAACACAGAAAAGACTTGAAATTTATTTGAAAGACATAAGCGACTTGAACCTTAATGAGGTTAATAATATTGAAAATACTTCAGAAAAAATTTTGTATTTTGAAAATACTGGTTATTTAATTGTTAGTCATATTAAAAAATTAAAAGTAGCTCTTGATACAATAAAGGAGCAAAATAAAGAATGGGCAAATTTGCAATCCCAACTTCCCACAGATCAATTGAGATTTGAGGTTGAGATTTACGAAAATTTCTTTAACAGTGACAATAACTTTGTAGAAGTTGAAACGATGACCTTAGATGCTCTGAATATGTTAGAAATGAAACAAGTTGAGATGCATGATATGCTAAAAAATTTGAAACCTTCAGAATTGAACCAAATTTCGTATACATCATGTGCACCTCCCGTACAGATTCATTTACCTAAATTGCAATTACCTATTTATTACGGTGATCCCCTGAAATGGCTTGAATTTTGGGACTCATTTTACTCATCAGTTCATTCACAAGATATTCCTGATGTACAGAAATTTAACTATTTATTGAGTGTTCTTAAAGGAAATGCATATAAATCGATTGAAGGAATCTCAGTGTCAAACGCTAATTATCGAGATACGATTTCGATTTTAAAAAAAAGATTCGGTGATTCAAACGTCATAAAACGTTCACTTTACACTGAGTTAAGAAATATACCGAATTCAACTGTGAGAACTTTTGATTTACGTCGCACACTTGAAGCTATTGATTAAATTTGTAGACAACTTTCGTCTTTAGGAGAAGACTTAAATCAACAAATTTTGATCATGATAATTTTACAAAAACTACCACCCTCTATACTAATAGAATTAGGAAAACTAAAGGAACCATCTGCAGTTTGGCACTTAGATGACCTTCGAGAGAAACTTAACTATATAGTTTCAATTAAAGAGGAAGCGTACAATCTTTCTCAGATTTCGGATAACAGAAACTTTAAAACTGGAGAAAATAAAAATTTCTTAGATAAAGGTGTTACTGAAGCGCATGCTATTTTTCAGTCATCAAATAACCCTCGAAAATTTAATGAGGTAAAAAATTCAAATAACTTCAACAATAAACGTAAATTATATCCATGTGCCTTCTGTCAAGAATTACATTTAAATGATCAATGTCTTAATTATAAAACTGTTCAAGAAAGAAAAGTGAAAATTCAAGAACGTTCACTATGTTTCAGATGTTTACGGCCAGGTCATACTGTAACAAATTGTCGTTTTATTAGACCTTGTGCTTATTGTAACGGTAACCATAATCGTGCTTTATGTGAAAATCGTCTTAATTCAGAAGACTCAGATAAAATAATTCCTGCTAATAATTTAAATGTAACGAAACATATTATAACTTCTTCTGTAGTCGAAAATACGATTGATAATGAAAACTCAAACAAAGATAATGAGAATATTGCTATTAATAATTGTTTACATGCAGCGCAAAACTCAAAATTTAATGTTTCACTCTTAATAACTAAAATTAAAGTTAGTAATCCTGAATTACCAAATAAAACGAAAGAAATTTACGTCTTTTTTGACACGGGAAGCCAGCGTTCCTATATTACTAATATACTAAAATCTAGCTTAGAACTTGATGTGATTCAACAAGAATTATTATCGATTAATACATTTGCTTCAAAATCACTGATGAAAGTAAAAAGCGAATTAGTTAAATTAGCGATTATACAAGAAGATTATACGCCTTATATAATTGAAGTTTCTTCGATTCCTCATTTGACTGATAGCATGACTCTTAATACTTTGGATAAGGATGATATAAATTTTATTTCTTCTTGTATTGCTCTGAAAAATTTAGATAATTGTTTAAATACTGATAACTCTAATATTAAACCTGATTTACTTATTGGAATGGATTATTTTTGGAATTTTATCACTTCTGATACAATAAAATTACCCTCAGGGTTATTTTTACTTCACTCAAAGGTTGGTTACTTATTTTCTGGAAAATATAAAACCTTCGAATCTTCATCTCACGTTCATGAAGTAAGTATTAAAGCAATTAGTCCAATCAATAAATTAGGGAATGATAACGATGTGATTTCACTATCTCAACCTGATAAAAATTTTGATAACTACGTAATTAAAAATTTCGAAGAATTTTGGAATTTAGAATCTATAGGAATTAAAGAAACACCATATGAATCTGACGATGATCTTGCATTAAAACACTTTAATGATACAGTGATTTTTAAAAATGATCGTTACGAAGTAAAATGGCCTTGGAAAAATCTTGATACCGCACCTTTCGATAATTATGGCCTATCACTAGGAAGATTAAATTCTTTAACGTTTAGGTTCAAACAAAATCCCGATTTACTCAAAAAATATCATGCTGTTTTGCAAGAGCAACTCGAAAAAGGGATAATAGAAAAGGTTATACATGAAACTGATAATTTAAAACATTATCTCCCTCATCATCCAGTTATAACGCCTTCGAAAAATACTACTAAAGTGAGAATTGTTTATGATGCATCTGCGAGAACTAAGAAAACGAATGCGTCATTAAATGAGTGTTTATATAAAGGTCCGATAATGATTCCAGATCTGTGTGGCGTTTTGTTAAGATTTAGACTTTATTCAATTATTTTAACTGCTGATATCGAAAAGGCATTTTTACAGATAGTTTTACAAGAATCTGATCGTGACGTGACTCGATTTTTATGGTTTCGTGATCATACTAATCCTATAACTGAAAATAATATTGAAATTTATCGTTTCTGTCGGGTACCCTTTGGTGTAATATCTAGTCCCTTCTTATTGAATGCATGTATTCGATTTCACTTAAATAAAACTAATACGAAAACGAGTGATAAAATAGCAGAAAATATTTATGTCGATAACGTTATTTTAGGAGCTAATTCATTTGAAGAAGCTAAAACACTTTATATAGAATCAAAACAAATATTTTCAGAAGCAAAAATGAACCTACGAGAATGGAATTCAAATTCACTCGAAGTATTAAACTGTTTGGATCAAAATGATAAAATAAAAAACGTTCAATCTAAAGTGTTAGGTATTTTGTGGGACAGTCAGACGGATAAAATAACATTGTCACTTTCTTTAGATCTTCATGAAAAATCTAATCTCGTTACAAAACGACATATTTTGCAAACTGTAGCAAGTACTTTCGATCCTCTTGGTTTATTATCACCAATTTTATTAGTCGGCAAAATATTCCTACAAAAATTATGGAAAACTAAAATTTCTTGGGATGATGCCATATCTGATGATTTAAAGAATGAATGGAAAGAAATTTCAGATGACTGGAAAGAATCGCCTACGTTTTCACTTTACAGATGTATCACCTATTTCTGTGATATTGATACTAAATATCACCTTATTTGTTTCACTGATGCATCAAAATTAGCTTACGCTGCATGTGTTTATCTAAAAATAGAAACATCTAAAAATACGTACGTAAATTTAATATTTGCTAAAACTAGATTAGCTCCAATAAAAGAAATAACGTTGCCGCGTTTAGAATTAATGGCAGTATGTATAGGTGTTAACTTACTCAGCTTTGTTGAAAAAGAATTAAAACTGACTATTGATACAAAAACGATATTTACTGATTCATCCTGCGTTTTACACTGGATCCATTCTAATAAACCACTTGGCACTTTCATCAAAAATCGAATTAAATTAGTAAAGTCTAGAAATATAATTTTCAGACATATTTCAGGCAAAGAAAACCCCGCTGACGTCGCTTCGCGCGGAACTAAAGCATCAATTTTGAAAACGTTTTATCTGTGGTGGTACGGTCCACATTGGCTCTTTGAAAATCCTGACAATTGGCCAAAAACTAACGTCTCAATCACTGAAAGTGACGAAATAGAAAATAATATGACTGTAATATCACTTGCAAATAACGAAACTCGAGAAGTATCAGAAATTTTTCAACTAAATCGATTTTCTACTCTTTCAAAGGCCTTAAGATCCACTGTATATGTTTTGAGATTCTTGAAACTAAAACTTTGGAATAAAATAAATAGGTGCGACGAAGTTTTTTCTGATTACTTGAAATATATTTTCAATAGCATAAAAAACTCGGGTCTTATTGAGGCAAAGGAGATTAAAATAGCGGAAAGGTGTTTAATTAAACAAATACAAGAGCAATTTTATGAAAACTCGGCTCAAACTAAATCTAAGATTATCGATAATCTAGGACTTAAATTCGATAAAAGAGGATTTCTAAGATGTTACGGTAGATTAAAAAATGCTGAAATTCCAGAACGCGCAAAGTATCCTTTACTTTTACCAAGAAAATACAAATTAACTGAACTAATCGTACTTCACACTCATAAATTAGGAATGCATTTTGGTGTAAATTACACTTTAGCTCAAATTCGACAAAAATATTGGATAATTAAGGGTAGATCCGAAGTAAAACGTATTTTAAAACTATGTTTTGTATGTAAGAAGTATAAAGCCACTCCTTATCCTCTACCTCAGATGCCACCTTATCCTAAAGATAGAGTAAAACAATAACGTCCATTTCAATACGTAGGGTTAGATTATCTTGGACCTCTTTCGATAAAATCAGAAAAGGAAATCAGTAAAATTTGGGTATGTTTATTTACTTGCTTTACTACACGTGCTATTCATTTGGAATATATTACTAATTTGACTGCTCAGACCTTCCTGAATTGTTTAAGACGTTTTATTGCAAGACGAGGAAAACCAGATAAAATTGTATCTGATAATGCATCTCAATTTAAATTAACGCACAAAATCTTTGATGAAATCTGGGAAGATATTAAAATAAATGAATCAGTCATTTACTATTTCTCATCACAAGGAATTACTTGGTTATTTATCACGCAATATGCTCCCTGGCAAGGAGGGTTCTATGAGAGATTAATTGGTTTAGTAAAGCAATGTATTAAAATTAGCATAGGAAGACAAATATTGACGTTCGAAAATTTTATGACATTAATTACTGAAGTAGAAGCCGTTTTGAATTCGAGGCCACTCACATATATAACTGAAGAATTTGATTCTATTATACCAATAAGACCCATAGATTTTCTTATACCATTTGCTAAACTAGGTATTCCTACATATGAACATGATCATGACGATCCTGAATTTCAATTAAAGATCAGCTCAGCTGAGAATTTGATAAAATTTTGGAGAAAAAGTATTAAAACATTAGATACTTTCTGGCATGCTTGGCATATAGAATATTTACTTAGTTTACGCGAAAGAATGCAACTAATTCATAAACATCCTAGATTAGAAGTAAATTTAGAACCTAAAATTAATGAAGTAGTGTTAGTTAAAAATGACGATCTTCCTTCACGTGGTCACTGGAAATTAGGAAAAATTATTGCATTAAATGATAGCACTGATAAAGAAATTAGGTCTGCAAATATATTGATGCCTAATAAAATTACTATAACACGACCAATTAATAATTTATATCCTCTCGAATTAGATTTAAAAGGCGAATTAGATAATTCAGACAATAACGTAACAAAGGAAGAAACTATTCAAACACATTATACACATGAGAATATAAGAAATTTAAATTTGAAAATCCCTAAATTTCTTACTCAAACTACAATTTTGTTGTTTTTATTTATATCATTATTTCTTTCCACTGATGGTAAGAAATTAATTGATACAAAATGTTCGTTACCGCAAAATCTTTCATTTATTGATTCTCAGACGTGCATTAAATCAGGTATAACTGTCCAAAAAACACAAAAAAATAAATTTTGTTATTTAAGAATTTCTTGCCCTTTTGGACACCTGAATTCAGATGGAAAATGTGGTCCGAAATGTGAATGTCCAAAATGGGCAGAAGAATGTTCATATGTAAAGAATAAAAAAAATTTAAACGCTGAAAATTATACATATATTTTAACTGCTTCAAAACCAAATATTTGTTCTTTTGAATTAGATCCTAATTGTCATTCAGAGCCTAAACAGGCTTATATACCTCAAATACAGTTACCAGATGACACTCTTCACTTTGTTAAAAACATTCAGCTAGTTTATAAATCTTTAAATGAAGAAGCTTTTGTTTGTTTTGGGGAGGGTCCTGAAACTGGAACCCCAGAATTTTGTGAACATCATCATTGCAGAAAATGCGGTACTCAATTCTGTTACTATAATCAGAATGATCAAATCAATTTTATAAATTCAGAGGGAATGGTACCTATAAAAGCATGGGGTACTGTACCTGTAACTTATTTTGACTTTAAGCATTTAAATTCGAATTTTATTACTCATTGTGAAAAATGTAATTTCACTTGTGTCAAAGGAGGACTTGAAATTCAAATTCACAAAAATAAAATCAACGTTATTGAAATCTGTTCTGTACCTTACTGTTATAAGATCACGGATCCCAATTCTTTCGAAAAAATTCAATTTCCAAAGGAAGTAATAATAAAGGGACATATCTTCATTGTAAAACTCTGGTATAACGGAATTTTTATTGAGGAACATAGTATACCCTGTTACGCATCTGCTTACTGTGAAATGATCGACTGCTATTTTTGTTTTGATGCCTTTTATAATCCTCAGTGCATACCAACTTTGTATTATATTATATTGTTAATATCTGTACTTCTGATACTTCTAATATTATGTATTTTTCTCAAATTACTTAAACTATTATCTTTTTCTTCAAATTGATCTCACGACTCTTGAAATGTTTTACTAATCACTGTTGCTCAAATTGCATTACAAATAAAAGGCAGTCAACTTATTCTCGAAACAAAAATTATGTTGCTCAGCAACAATCTACAAATATATATTCTTATCGTCCATTAAAGAAAATCAATATTGCCATTATAGTTATTATTTCAATATCACTATTTCAAATGATAGAATCTTGTGCTGAAGTTTCGATCTTGAATGCACAAAGTTCCCAATGTATCGTTAATAAAAACTTATCCTTGGAATGTACGATCACTCAATCAATACTCCTTTCATTGGTACCTCAGGGACAAGAAACGTGTTTATTAATTCAAAATGAAAATAAAGAACCTTTAGGCACACTATCA
This sequence comes from Mermis nigrescens, assembly GCA_036768485.1. Taxonomy (NCBI): domain Eukaryota; kingdom Metazoa; phylum Nematoda; class Enoplea; order Mermithida; family Mermithidae; genus Mermis; species Mermis nigrescens. The sequence continues at coordinate 12,229,758 of JAVLUZ010000154.1, forward strand.
GTTGAAGTTAAAAAAGTAGCATTAAATTGTCAAATTAATAATAATTACTTTACACGTTCATTCAGTATGAATGTTCAATCATCTAAACGTTGTTACATGAGAGGAACTTGTAGTGGGGATAAATGCGCTGCTATCACTTTAAAAAGTAAAATACAAGAATTAGAAGGTGAAGCTAACTCATTACCAGGATTTACTTATTGTGTTGAATCTTGTGGTTGCGCAGCATGTGGCTGTTTTACTTGTTCTTCAGCTTGTTTATTCTATAGAACTTATGCAAAACCTATTAACGATATTATTTACGAAGTCTTTTCTTGCCCAATCTGGACCTTTAACATAGCCGTAACTATAAGAATAAATTTATCGAATAAGTTTTTAGAAAGAAATTTCAATTTAATTCCGGGTGTTCCTAACGAGTGGGAAAATATTAAAATAAATTTACCTTCAATTTCTCACCCACCGTTGCCAATTTTAGGTAGTAAATTTTTAACTGATGGAAAAAGAACTATAATGATTCAAGCATCAGATTCTGGGCAACCAATTGCAGGAACTGTGGGGGACTTACAATGCGCTAATAAAGAAAAGGCAATTGAATTTGACTGTAATTTAGCACACAATTTATGTAATTGTCAAGCCCAAGAATCGCAAGCTTCTTGTAACTGTATTGAATGTGATTTGGAAAATATTTTTCAGCTTTCGAAAAATATTATCCCTACTGACATACATGGAGTATCACTTGTTGGGAAAGGCAGAAATATATCAGTAGAATATAACAGTATAAGCGCTATCCAGCTACAGATATCACTGAATGGCTTTCATTTAGCAAGCAAAGTTAATAAAAATAAATGCACAATTGAACCGATTAAATTAGAAGGTTGCTATAATTGTCTTTCTGGTGCAATTTTAGAATTTGTATGCATAACGGATTTTGGTGATACTCTAGCACATGTTAAATGCGGATCTATATATTTTTCGGTCATTTGTAAAGAAAATAAGTTAACTAATAAAGTAACTTTAAATTTTAATAACGCAATTGTAAACGAAAGCTGCATCGTTAAATGCCCTGCGGGGGAAACAGAATTTAGTATTACTGGAATTCTAATATTCATAAATAAAGAACTATTGCATAATTTTACGAACATAATCACTGCAAAAAATCTTTCTCAAGGGTTAGATTTCAATATTGTACTTAATCCTTTCACAAATAACTTAATAAATACTGTTGCCTTAATAGTAATGTTAATAATATTTATTCCTGTTCTTTTCATGACTTTACCATGTATTTTTTGTTTTATTCGTTTTTTAATTTATTTGTTCTATAAAAATACACTAATGAAATTCACTCACTGAATAACGCGAAATTCAACATTCAGATGTCATCTGTGAAGAGCGAGTCCGAATCGGAAAAAAGTTTTAGTACAGCGGAAGAAGTGGACGAAGATGAAAGACGAGAGCAGTTGAAAGGGAAAACTAGTAAAAATAAACACATTAACCTTGCTGTAGATAACGATATGTGGTTAGAAAAATTCTTCAGAAAGCCTATAGAATTTTGATCTTACGATGTACCAGATAAAATTACTTTAGACTCAGCATGTAAACTGATATTATAAACGATCACCAGTGAATAATGTTTATTCATTACACTGTCACGAGTACAATATCACTAAAGAGAATGAAATAACGAAAGAAAAAATAATACTGAGATCTATTGATCGCATTACTATATTTAGAAATGACGGTATATCACTCAGCTTCAATATTTTGTTATTTGGGGGTGTTCCTGAAAAACTGATTGAAATACTTCTCAATAAAAACTTACGTTTTATCGTATTTTTGTCAATTAAGGGAATGAAAAATTCTGACTCACGTTTGAAAGACTTTAAAATAACCGTAGATTTATATGATATTCTTTTCATTATATACCATAATAACTTGTTGGAAAGGTTGTTCAAAGTCACCAATTTTAACTTACTTGATATTGCATCACAAATTTTTAATGGGAGTGAATTGAGTAATCATACCAATGATATTACTTTAAACGAATCTTTACTTGCTACATTAACTTTCGATATATACTGTTTCACTGAATATCACAAAGAACGCATTTTTTCTGAAATGAAACATCACTGCACATACATAGATGTCAACATTTTTTCATACTTTGAAGAACTTAACGTTTGGGAAAAATCGACGGTCGACGTCGGGATTCAGGTCAATTTATCCAGCGAAGCAATCGACAAAATAATGACCAAGGACGTCGGCGTTCAAATCGATATAGCCAAAACAGAAGATAAGCCATCAACGTCAAGAGTAACGATGTATCCGGCATTGTTACCAACGCCTACATTTCATCAACAGCCACCGCCGGGTTTCCCATTGCCAATACAACACGCTCAATCCAACCATCCACAAGTTTACACTGCAACATCACCGCAAATTCAACCAAAACCGACAAATGAGCAGCACTGAAATGGGAATGAAGATAAGAAATTTGGGGCCATGATTTGAACAGCAATCAACAAATTCAAGGTACGCTTCTGGAAATGCCCAAATTGGACCTGGACGCCCAAATACTACAGATTTTACAATACTTACTGCAAACAAATCGAGCAAGAATTCAACTTCACTCAGGCTGAATACGAGTTCAATTGCTATCGTTTACGTAAAGCTTTGGACATGCGTATACAAAACAAAAAACTATTTTTCGGCAACAAAACTCAAAACTAAAACTTTTGGCTTTTCCGGACTGTCGCAAAATGTCGCGAATTAAAGCTTGAAATAGCTATTCTTTTTCTTAATAATTATTCAAATTTCCCTTTAACGCTAAGCTCGCAAATTTCTTTGTAATTAATATTATTCACTTTAGCGTTCACTTTCAACCTACGTATTTTTTGCTCTAAATGTCACATTTTTGCCATAAACTGAGCTTATTATTCATTTTGGGTTCAAAACACGCAGGCACTTTATCATGTATCGTTGTAATGTGACCTATTATTGTGTGTTATGCACTATTTACGTAATACAATTATTAATCATGCGTTGCTTAAAAACCTTGGTTCAACAGAATAAAGCATTAGTCAAGGAAAAATAGCGGCTTATTTGATACGACTGGCAAAAGGCGACTTTAATATTTTTTGTGTGCTGAATTTCGACTTATATAATCTTGTGCTAAATTTTGAGTGAAAGAACTATTGAAAGGCAAAGATAAATTCACGAAATTCGGGACAAGGGGCGCGGAAATGGAGTACATCATTATTCATATATGTAGCTGACCCCAGTTCTGTTGTGGGTTTCTTTGCACCTGCGGGGTGGTCCAAATTGGCGGAACCGGGGTTCCCCAAGTAGGACCTATTTATGCAAACACCCCCAACCCCGTTTCCGGCAAAATTTCTCCCATTGAAGGTGGTTTAGGAACTCAGAAACGGGGTACCCCATTATTTATATGAGAAACCCTGGTTCTGTCAGGGGTTTCTCTGTCCTGGAAGTAGTCTAAAGTGCCAGAACCGGGGTTGCAAGTAGGGCCCATCAGGGTCATCAACACCTCCATCCCCTTTTCCGAAAATTTTTCATCTACTAAAGGAAGTTTAGGGGCTCGGAAATGGGGTACCACATAATTCAAATATGAAGCTGAACCCTGTTCCGTTGGGGGTTTCTTCACTCTGGGGGCAGTCCAAAGTTCCGTAGCCGGGGTTCACCAAGTAGGACCTATTAATGTGAACAACCTAACCTGTTTCTGGCAAAATTTCTCCCAATCAAGGGGGTTTAGGGGCTCAAAAACAGGGTATCCCATAATTCATATATGTACATGGGTAAAATTTTGCCTGGAAACGGGGTTGGGGATATTGAACTTAATGGGTCCTACTTGCGAATACCCGGTTCCGCCGCTTTGGACCACTCCTAGGGCAGAGAAACCCCCGAATGTACGGGGTCAGTTACATATATGAATAATGAGCTACTAAGTTTCCTAGTCCCTAAACCCCCATTCTGTGGGTAACATTTTGCCAAAAATGGGGTTGAGGGTGTTGAACCTGATGGGCCCTACTTATGGAACCCTGATTCTGGCACTTTGGACTACCTCCAGGGCAGAGAAACCACCAATGGAGCGCAGGTTAGCTACATATATGAATAATGGGGTACCCTGTTTCCGAGCCCCTAAACCCCTCTTCAGTGGGAGAAAATTGGCTGGAAACGAGGTTGGGGTGTTCACCCTGATGGGCCCTACTTGGGGAACCCCGCTTCCAGCACTTTCAACCACCCCAGGGCGGAGAAACCCCCGACGGAACCGGGGTCAGCTTCACATATAAATAATGGGGTACCCCACTTCCGAGCCCCTGCCCCTTCAGTGGGAGAACATTTACCGGAAACGGGGTCGGGGTATTCAAATTAATAGCTCCTACTTGGGGAACTCCAGTCCTCTACTTTGTACCACTACCAGGGCGGAGAAACCCCTGACGGAACCGGGTTCAGCTTCACATTTGAATTATGTGGTACCCCGTTTCCAAGCCCCTAAACCCCTCAGAGTGAAAGTCATTTTGCTGGAAACGAGGTTGGGGTGTCCACATTAATAGGTCCTACTTGGGGAACCCCAGTTCCGCCACTTTAGGCCACCCCAGGGCGGAAAAACCCCGAACAAAACCAGGTTCAGCTTCACAATTAAATTATGGGGTACCCCATTTCCGAGCCCCTAAACTCATCTTCAATGGGTGAAATTTTGCCGGCAATGGGGTTGGGCGTGTTGAGCCTGATGAGCCCTACTTGGGGAACCTCATTTCCGGCACTTTGAATTACCCCAGAGCGGAGAAACTCCAAACGGAACTGTGTGCAAAATACTATAACTACGTTTCTATTTCCGTATTTTGCCATTGTTTCTGTTTCCGTTTCTGTTTCTGGATTTCAACCACACCCTCGATATAAAGGCATTAGTTTGAGCCGCACTTCGTAGAGTTTAAACAATCGTTTCCTTTTCTTTTCTTGTATTACAGTAAAACTTGAATCCGTCTAAATGTATTTCATGTCAAAACTACATTTTGGATTACTTGCTAACTTATGTACATACTTTATCTTTTTTAGCAAGATAAATTCCTAGCAAAAAGATAAAGATAAAGATAAAGATAGCCTTTGATTTTCATAAATGATAAAGATAAAGATAAAGATAAAATAAAGAAATCGTCAAGATAAAGATAAAGATATCTTTATCTTTATCTTTATCTTGCTAAAAAGATAAAGATAAAGATATCTTTTACAACACATATATTTGTAGGTAAGGAAAAATATGCACCTGTGATCTGTGGTTCACAAAGCTGAAAAGCGGCAGATCCTGGAAAAGAAAAAGTGTACATTGCCCACACAGAGCATAAAATCAAAAACATGGCGCACTTACAGTATCTAGAATGAAAAAACAAAGCAAGAAAACTCGTCCACTTTGCTTTGGACGCCAGAGAGGAGCCCACACCTTCAGGCTGCTTACCTCTACTCTGCACAGTGCAAATAATATTGGCATGGGATGAAACGTCACCCGCTTTTGTGGGTCCCTTATTCACAAGGCAAACCACTCGAGGGCGCTGTGGTCGCCAATCGCTCCTACTTTTATCATCATCCACCTCATGCCACTCATTTTCATTGTGAGGAGTAACCTGGGCTTCCATCCCCTGACTTGGGCGCTCATTTACTGCATTTATGCGCCTCACAGCCAAAAAGTGATTATTTACACGTCAAATTGGTCAACTCTGGCGACTTTTTGGGCAATTTACCTGAGGCTGCTGATAAAACAAATTATTTACACGAGCTACGTTGAAAGTGCTACCTCTTTGAACTCTTGCTTAGGGTGTCATGCCCCAAGGTTGCCAATTTTGGTGACGTAACTTTGGACAGTTACGCTTAAAATGGCCCAATTGACCACACAAAAATATCGGCTCTGAGGTTTTGCTGTCCAGATGGCAGGTTGGGTTTGCGGCCCTTGGGGTTTCCACCTCCCTCGGTGTTCCTTTTTTCACTGTCTTGGAACCTGAGGTCGCTCCCCTCCCCTTTCTAAAGCGAATAAACTTCCATCTGGGCGTCATTGAGTTTCAAGATCTCGTTGCATTTGGGCTTGCAGAGCATACATTTTGGCTTCATGAAAAATAGATGGTTTTTATCTGGAATGGAACGCCAAACTGTATGATTTAGACCATCAATGAAAAATCTGCAAGTTAGAGCGTCAAGTGTGTCTGCAGCTTTGTTCAGGTACACTGAATTGCTAATTGCTGCAAGTCCAAGGCATATCGAGTAACTGATTCTCGTGGTCCCTGACGTCTACTGTGTAGTTGCCTAGTGTTATTTTGATATACCAAAAATAAATTTTAGTATGATTTTGGTAGGCACTTGCTGGACTATACCTTACCTGCAAATTTCGAAGCATGATGCAGTAGGTATTTTCCAGGTCATATCATTACAATGCATACTTAAGTATGCAGTATAGGTACTTATGTATATATGTATGTAAACCGAGCCGAGCCACCTCTTCTCGTACACGGTGTCTGTTAAGGTTTGTGTACATACACCTGCGTTAATTGTGTGTACTTACATATGTACAATTAGCATAGTGTAGTATGAGTGAGTAACATCTGTTGGTGATGGTAAATGCGTAACTTACGGTGAGCTCAGCTCATGGCCTAGATCATCTGGGAAATTTCAAAATGTTAGGGAGGCTTGTATCTACCAGAAGATATGATATTGACCCATCAAATTACTTGTTTTCTCGATCATTGTTTGCCACCTGTATTGTTGACCATTGTGATTCGCTAATAGTGATTATAGGTGCACAGCATAGCCGATTTGGGGTGGGTGGTCACGAATTCAGCTTTTTGGGCCAAAATGACCTCAAAAACTTGTATAAGCGCTCAAATAGCGTTAAAACTACAATATTACACGGTTTCTGATTAAATTGAAGCACTTTTGAAGAAAATTTTAAAAATCATCCAATTTCGGCCTTCATTTTGCCTCCATTTTCCCTACAAAATATTCAATCTTTCCATTCTGGTTGGTTTCCCACCCCACGTACATGTCTGATTGTTATTCCGAAATGTTGTTATTTGACAAAAACTGAAAGGAATTCATGTAACTTTGTGACTTAAGCTCATAAATTCTGAAAGTTTTTTAAATAAATAAGAATTTTTAAATAGCATCTCTAAAAATGTAATGCTTGAGCTTTTGGTTTCTAGGCAGCTTACTGTAACACATTTCATAATTGTTGCTTCAGTTTAAACCACTTTTGCAAATAATTTACACCGATTCACTAATTGTGATCAATGCACAAGGTTTAGTGAAACAGACTATAATTCATATGTGAGCAGCAAAAAAAATTCTAAGGGTGCAAGATTTTTCAAAGGTCCAAAAGGGCCTTAAAAATGGTGGTATGGCGAAAAACATCATTTTTCGACGTTTCTCATCAAGTACTATCCATTGGCATCAAAAAATTGCGAAAGAAAAACGGAAAAATTTTCAAAAATTGAATTCTGGTGGGGGTATTTTGGTTGCTCGGGAAAGTGCATACCCCCAAACCCCATAATGCCCAGGCGTGCTATGATTTAATTTACAGCACATAATGAAATGATCTACAAAATAATTTACAGCACATAATGAAATGATCTACAGAGTATGAAACGGTCTTTTGTTAAATTGCTTACATATTTTTGTAAAATTTTATGCTAGAATGGTAGCATGGTGAACCAGCTGGAGCACTTTAGGAATTCGACTTTTTTGAGTATTCGCTGATTTTGAGCGAAACTATTTGTAAAATTGCTCGGAAAGACGGAACTTTATGTGGGAAGGCTTTCAAGAGCCGTTCAACTCATAATCTGATGGAACATTTGAGAACAACACATAAGGAAGAATTCGAAAGTATTCAGGGCTGCAAAAAAGATTTAGCTGTGAAACGGCAAAAACTTGACAATAATCAACTTTCAATATTAAATTTTGCACCATCTACCAATAGATATGATCACAATCATCCGAAGCAGAAGCAATTGGATGAATATTTAGCTATGTATTTTGGGGCTACAACAGTGGCTTATAATGTTGTTGATTCAACCTTTTTCCAAAAGCTTGTTTTGGATCTGGATTCTAAGATGACCGTTCCTCCAAAATCCTGGCATCAAAATTTCTCAGTATTAACAGAATAAAACATTTAAACAGTACAAATCTCATTTTTGACCTCTCTCATCAATCTTCAGAAACCATCGCAGAATCATAAATAATAACAATAAAATTGTAAAAATGGACGGAAGTATAGCCCAGCTCTGAGCAACTGTTTCAGTTGACCCAGCATTGACCATGCACTGTACCTATCCTGACCTTTTTGAAATGATTCAGGTATTTTTTCATCTAAATTGGTGTCAATCACATGTGGGCAGCTAGAGAATTCTGGGGGATGCAAGATATTTCAAAGGTCAAAAAATGGCTTTAAACATGATGGTATGGCGAAAAAACACCATTTTTTGACGTTTCTCATTGAGCACTATCCATTGGCATTGAAAAATTACAAAAAAACGAAACTGCTAGGCTAAGTAAAGGCCCTAACAATAATGGTAAAAATCCCCCTTATTGAATAACGTTACGCTTTTTCGTCAAACTAGTGCCCGTTTTTGTCCCCAAGTAGCAAATGTTGTTTTTTTAACGTCTCAGTGCTTTCTTTCGAGCGGGTGTCAGTGGTACGTTACCCCGCAATATGTTAAAACAGGCGTCAGAAATACAGTAAAGTAGATCTTTATTGGCTTTATTCAAATAAGCTTTTTGCAGACTAGGACTACATCTAGCTAATACACACAATTTGTCAATATGATTATGCAGACAACGCAACATGATAAACAATGACTAAAAACTAAGTGTCACACTTATTTATACAAGCAAACAAAACGCATTAAATCAAGAATCAATTTATTTTTAGAATGTACAAAAAAATTTTTTTGCGTTCAGTGGCACTACACTTGTTATAAATTGAAAAATCGAGCTTTTGTCTCCTGACAAACAATCAAACAGCTCTTGGATGAAACTGGCCTTCAAATTGCGCTGCTTCATTGCCGCACAGAGCAGGCCGGCAAAGTACCAAAAAGAGGATACACAACGGCGCCCAAACAATCTGTTTCAGAGCTTGTAGTCTTTTACGCTTTCTATGTAAGTGGCTTTTGTTTCAGGTGTGAAGCACGTCCAAAAGAAATTGGCGAGATCAGCTTTTTCCGCACTTGATATAGCCATACTTTGAGATTTTAAAATTTCAATTAGCTAAATGTAGCAATAAAACACTTTAATTGTAATTATAAACAAATTGTTTAAAAAACAATTATTCACTTTTAAGTTTTTGATGAATCATTCTGACAAACAACTCGAAATCCACAGAAACCATTTTGTGTTACAAAAATGAGTTAAATTGCTAGGCCAACAATGTAGCATTGAGCGAATGAAGTAGCTGTATTGTGCTTTTGTATGGCAAATTCAATGAGGAAATGCACAATTCGAGAAATAAGTTATCAAAAGCGCAACAAATGTAAATATTGGGCTTGTAGAATATAATACGGAAACAGTCGGGCAAAAGAGGATCCTTTTCTCCGGCTTTGGTGGGGCAATCTAGATTCTTGCAAATAAATCTAATTAGCCCCGCCCTCTCTGAATCATTGAAGCGAATCAGAGTTGTCTTATTTTGGTTGCTAGGCGAGTGAATAAGCACCACCCAGCTTAAGTTTTTGCACGGGGCTGATTTAACATATGAACGTCGCACATTGTGGCACTCAAGAAACCGATAAAGAAAATAGAGCTAAAATCGGCAACGCAACAGCCATATTTCTGTTTAGTACTACGCGTTGAAATAAATTTCTAGTTAAATATCACTGGCCATTTTCCATAAGAGAGAGCAAATCAAGCAATAAACTAATTGCCAGAGCCACGCAACTGCAGAATAAATCTTAATCTAAAGCAGCCGTATTTATTGTTATTTAGGTAAATATACGTAATTTACAGCGTCATTTGGAAAAATGTTTGTTCTGAGTCGCAAATTCTTGGGCATAGTTTGACTTAAATCAATCAGCAAGTACCCAAATGGCTCTTTCGTAGCGTCCAAGAAAGCTTCCGTGAAATGCTTTGAATTTGGGAATAGTTGTCCACCCAAATTCTGTATTTGCAGTTTGTCCGAGGGTTTTTCATCAAGACAATGTATTGAGCGTTGATTTGACTGGTCCTCAACCCGTTAAAAAATGCATTTTGAACAATGTGTATTATTGATAAATTCCAGTGATGAGAGCCCTTGGTAAACAACTTGCTCAACCTCGAATCTGACTTTAAGTCATACATTAAATTGTCCCAAACTAACAATTTATGTCGCTTTTATTTTCTCTCAACTCGTCAGAACAGCTGAGTCCTTCCACAAAATGCACTTTTCCCACTTAATCTTGGTACGCCAGTTGCCATTTGGTTTAACAACAAAAAATTTTAGACGGTATGGGGTTAACAAGTTGATTCGAAAATTGTACAAATTTTTTAACAAAATACGTTTTCCAGATTTTGTTGGCGCCGCTACTATACAGTTAAAAGGGTGGTTCCACCTAACGTCCATGTCAGTGTTAAATATCAAATGTCACCAAATTGGCACATTCAAGCGCTTTTATCTTTAAAAAACCCTTGCTAAATAGCCTTTTTGCAAAAGGAAGCTTGCTCATAAAATGCCAAGTATCCTCACAGCAAACGAGTATGAAGGGGGTGTGATCTATAATCTTAAAGCAAGTCAGATGTTTGTCATCAAAACAATCAACAGTCAAGTTATAGGTATAGTTTTATTTAAGTAATCAGGAGTACGCAAAATCAATATTTTTGTCTTTTTCCGTGCAATTTGTTAAATGTGAAAATTTGTTATAGGGGTCGGCGGATGTAGTCATAATGAACAACTGGTGAGAATCGTCAGAGAAATCAGATTCTTGTTTAGTGGTGGATGAAAGCGATTCTTCCATTCTCTGCATATTACACGTTCCAAAAACAACATTTTTCATCCAGAATAACCAGAGAATGCTATTCATTTCCAGCCGCTCAATGCTCAAAAATTTAATAACAAGACTTTTTATTAGCTCAACAATCGTTTATATATATACATTGGACCCCCCTTCATAGCTGTTTAGTACTTATGTACCTGTTATGTATATGTGCATTGCAAGTAAAAGCGTTTATTGATAATGATACACAAAAACTACCAGCCATAGGGCCGCGTAGAAAAGTTTCTACATATTATTTGCTTGTTGTAAAGAATACAAAATTTCTTTGGGGTAATTTTTGAAACAATTTTACGACCTTCGTTTTTATGATGAATACAATTAAAAGTAACTACAATTTCTCTCCTGCAATGTTGTTTTACAAAGGCCTGAACTAAGCGACGCAAAGACTTAAAATTTATGCGTTTAACAACATTTTGACTCAGGGAAATTCCACGAACTTTATGTACAAAGTGTTCTTTATTGTCTTTTGCTCTAAACACACAAAATCCGTAGTTTTTCTGACCGCCAATGCAAAATTCCATTATATATGACCCCTCGCCATATTCCCGCTGCTCGTTGGTCATTTCACTAAGACAAGATCCAACGGGCACCTGATATTTGCGCAGCTTGTTTAAATTTGAAACGTAAATTATACTGTCCGTAACAAAATATAGGACCCTTTTGCCCAATTTTTCAATATACGAATATAGTTCCAACCGCGCATGGGTTGTTGTATAAGCCGCAATTACAGAGTTTGTGTTTGGCATCACATCAACAAAATTGTCTAGCTGCTTATACATAACGGAAACCATGTTATCGTTTATCAGCTGAATTGCCAAGACCGTTACAGATGGATCAAAAACGCGAGCAAAGTAGTTGGCCGGATCCGTGAAATAAACAGTTTTGCTCAAGTTGTTCCTCTGGCCAAACTGAATTAAAGAGAAAAATAAAAATTTTCATGTAAATAAAGCTAAACCTTAAAATAATATTAGAACAAGCCTTAAAAGAAGAAATCTTGTTAAAACAGCACATTTCTCAGACCTTTTGAACAATTTTTCCGCCACTGTTTTTTTGAGAGACGAAATAAACATACAGTAATCAAATTTTAGGTATGAATGTAAAAATTATTTCCTTAAACTCAATTATTTTGAAGGTGTAAAGATAAAAGTCATAAGCTTATTGTATGTAAAGTTTCATTACTGTAGCTAGTATGGATTGGCTGAGAAATGGTGGCGGGAAAATTGTTCAAAGGGTTCCATTTCTCACTTTTCCCCAAAAACTGTTTAGCATTAGCTTTGCTAGTGCGCGTTTCCCTGGGTTCTTTGCAATATTCTGCTGATCCAGCAGAATGTCCTCACGATCCTCAATGTCGTAAATGCAATCTAGCTTTTCCTCATCCGTTTGGGCGTGTAAAGGGTATCCTTCCGCTTCCTGACACACAAAAACGTATGTTAACTTCAAGCTAAACTTTAAACAAATGTGCGTCTTAGGAGTTTCATCTTCATAAAGCTGTTGACGTAGTCTGTGAACAAGCCACTATTGGGGTTGTCTCTCGAATCAAACTGCTCAACTTTATCATAGTGCCACACTTCGAAAATTTTTACAATCTGGAAAATTGTCAACACTAGCATTTAAACACACACAAAAATATAAAATTGCTACTGTATAGCCCATGGCCAGGGCTTTGTAAACCTCCAATGTCACCCACATGCCTTTTATTGCCCATTCTTCATCACTGTGCTCGCATGTAGTCTTTTGTTGCAAAGTCACACAGGTTTGGCAAAGCGGGAACATTAGCCTTTCTCCCGTTCAAAAAGGCAAAATGGGGTGAAACAGCTTTTTGGGCGGTAAGACGGTGCATTTAATTAGGCCCTGTATGGCTGATTTTTGAGAGTAATGTTTTCAAAGTTTTCCATCAAAATTGTTGGGTGGCCGGTCGGGTACCTCCCATACTTGTTTACGTAAAGGTAGAGACTACATATATCAGCGTAATTAATTTTCTGCATCGGAGAACCGCAGGAATTGTATTTAATTTTATGATACAATTTTATGGCGTTGGTTCTCCCCCGTAGAACGCTGAAACGCAAAGTGAATGTTAGAGATGCAAAAATTGTTAAAAACACACAAAACTCACCATCTTGGGGGTTTATTGGAGGCTTGCCTGCATCCACGCTATCGAAAAATTGTTTTATCTCGGCGTTGGTCGCAATTTCTTGCAGCAAGTCGCACTCCCACATTTCAAATTAAATGGTAACCTGCTCGAACAATAAATTTTGCGCGTTCCATAGTCTTATCTCTCGCTTCTTTCGCATTTAAACTCTTATTAGCAGACAGTTGGTTCCGTTTTGGCATACATTTTGCGCAGCCATGCCAGAAACAGCCATAAAACTCAAACACAGCATTACCAGAAATACCGTCTGCCTTATATTTACCAATTTTGATGTCGTATCCGTTTTGTTTATGTTTAATGTAAATGTTTTGCTTGAAAGAAACCCATTTTAGCCATTTTATAGCAATTATAGACTGTTTCTCCTCATGCCTGTAACTGTCTGCCGGAATTATGCCTATTGTGTCTGCATTGAGAAAAAGTTTCCTAAACACCAAATTGCACGCGCTGGCAATTGTCAGCAATTTTTCAAACGGGTCAACTGTAGTCTCGCTCGGACATGAATATGTCTCGAAACTTTAAGCTAGCACTGTCTTAGAACCGTCACGTCACTCTCACAGTATTTTAGTATTTCTTCTTGGAAGTTGAAAATCTATAAAAAAGCAAAAAATTAACAAATTTAAAACTTGAAAAATGCAGAAAGGCGCACTTTTTCTTTTTGATCATTATACCAATTGTAAAATTTTTGATATTCGTCTGGTTTCATCAAAGTTGGAGAGTAAAAACACTCATTGGGCCATGGTCCAACGTAATCCCAGTTGTCGCGCGTGTTAAAACCATGAGGAAAATAGCCCTTACACAGTTCCGTGATTCCAAACGTTTTTGGCAAATTTGCCAGTCTCATTGGCAAAAAATTGAAAGAATCAATTATCCTTACTGTTCCGTGCAAAATGGACATAAGCTCGAGGCCTGTTTCAAAATTTTAACACTTTAAAATATTATTATTATGCTTAAAAATTATTTGTTTTTACCCTTGCTAATAATTTTTGGTACTATTCCTTGCCAAAAGAAAAACTGCAATATAAATTGCCCGTCATATCCCTTTGCATTGTGAGCTATTGCTCTCATGTGTTTCATGCAAAATAAAAATGTACAAAAATCATCAACGCAGTTTTCACCTGCAAATATTCTCCTATTTTCACCGCACCAATAGCTCGCAGAAAGTTCTTTGTTACGACAAGTGTCACACACGATATGAGCTATGCACAAATTGGGGATGTGCTCTAGCTCGGGTCTGTAAGATGTGTCTCTCAATACATGCTCCTGGGTAGCCTCAAAATCGAAAAACACAAAACAAGGAATAATTTCTACCTTTTCTCGCTTACTCGGTCTTTCCACATCCTCCACATAACCTGGATCTATCAAGTTTTCTTCTTCCTCCGTCGTAATTTTTTGCATGTAGCATAAATGATCTAAAAAATAGAAATGTAAGAGAGAAATTTACGAAAGATAAAAATTATTTTGTAAACCTCTTATCAGCACTTCTTTCTTGCAAGTTTGACAACAAAAATATCCGCATTTGTGTTTTTTCTTATCCTTGACTTTTCTAAAATGTCTACCACATCGTTTACAATGCTGTATTTGCATACAAACAGAACTATCAATTGGGCCCTTTTTCCCCTGTGATTTATAAATTCTGCGGTGATTTTTGAAGCACGTATAATTGTAAAAATATCAATTGCATGTAGAACAAGTCAAAAATTCCTCTTTCACGCAGAGTGAAGAATGATAGCAAGAAGCGCATTTCTGGGCGCATCTGTGTGCTTCCCTCTGCTTGTAGGCAACGTTACAAGACTCGCAAAAATAGTTGGATGAAAAGAAACCTTTAATTCTACCAAATATGGTGTAGTGCCCATTGTGCAAATACAAATGCAAAATTTTATCGCATTCTGTTGGCCTTTAAAATTTTAAAATGTATAAGCAATTAAAATACAGAAAAAATATACAACAACTCACCCTCAAAGACCAGTTTGTTTGAGCAGCCCTTGGCAAATACTTTAATTTGGTAGCCTGGCATGACTTGCTGTAGTTTGCAGAGTTCAGTGATCCTACAAGGCCCCTCATGGTTTTCCAACCCCGCCAGCTTCATTAATTCCTGTGCCTTAGTTTTTTGTATTTTGTGGCATCTAATATTGCCCAGTCGCATTGTTTTCCAATGGTACGCAGGGTCCTCTTTGTGCAAATGGGCCCTCACTACTATGGGAGCCCTTGCCAGGCATAAATCATCCTTGTTTAGAATCTTGATAAAATAGCCCCTGTGGGCTCGGTTCAAAAAGTTTTTGTGCAAAAGGTACTTGGTGCATTTTCTGGTCCCGGCTGGTGGTGTTACTGTAACAATTTTATGTAATTGTCGAGTATTCAGAGTCAATTTTCATCTCTTGGTTAGATTGTAAAATTTGCTCAATTTGGGCTAAAATTATTTCTCCGGTAATGTTTTGAGGACTTCTAAAATGTAACAATATGGGTGTATTTAAGTTTGGGTTCAAAATTGTAGTCCAACTAGCGCCATTGGGTTAGTTTTAGCTAAAATTGAATTGATGGTGCGATCAAAAATGGCGGGTATATGTTCATTTATATTTTTGAGTTGGTCTGAATTCATGAATCAAAATTGATATTTGGCGACTTTGGTATTAAATCGTCTAATACGCTGCATGACGGGGTCACTCAGCTTGTAAAAACCGTCTGGCACAACTTTGGCCTCAATTTGTTGTTCGTCAGAGATGGTAGCCATTTGTTGACTGTAATTAAACTATCGCTTTCATACAAATTAGGGCTAATATCATCCCCAATTTGCTGTTTGTAGATGGTAGCCATTTGTTGACTGTAATTAAACCATTGCTTTCTAACAAATTAAGGCTAATATTGTCTAAATCGTTATTATCTAAAGCATGGTATGATTTTTCACTAGTCTCCGATTCTGAAAAATTGCTATAATCTAGCATTAGTTCATAATCGCTTTTACTCATTTTTAGAGCAAGATAAAGTTATCTAAAAACAACAAATTATAATAATC
Source organism: Mermis nigrescens (assembly GCA_036768485.1). Lineage (NCBI taxonomy): Eukaryota > Metazoa > Nematoda > Enoplea > Mermithida > Mermithidae > Mermis > Mermis nigrescens. The sequence continues at coordinate 12,245,926 of JAVLUZ010000154.1, forward strand.
AAAAACAACACTGCAAGAATTAGCACATTTCATAAAAAAATACAAGAAATTCAAATAGTGAGTGTACCATCACCAAAAGCACGCTAGCTAATGAATGTGAGCTCAAAACAAGCAATGCAATACTCTTGGAAAATTTCCTACTTTTTATTAGCCTTATCTCACATGTTTCTAGTGGAGCAAAAAAATTCAAATAGCGAGGCTAGCATTAATCAAAGGTGCGCTAGCTAATAAATGTAAGCTCAAAATGAGCGATTTAATACTCTTGCTAAATTTCCTACTTTTTATTGGCATTACGTCACATGTTTCTAGTGGGGGGAAATTCAAATAGCGAGGCTACCATTAATGCGATAGCTAACAAATGTAAGCTCAAAACGAGCAAAGCAATAAATACTCTTGCAAAAATATCCTCAGCTACTTTTTTATTAGCATTACATCACATGTTTTTAAGGGAGCAAAAAAGCCAAAAGCGCGCTAGCTAATGAATGTAAGCTCAAAATAAGTGATGCAATACTATTTTAAACTTGCATCAATTAGTTTTGATTAGCATTACATCACATGTTTCTAAGGGAGCAAAAAAGCCAAAGGCGTGCTAGCTAAAGAATGTAAGCTCAAAACGAAGGATGCAATACTCTTTGAAAATTTCCTCAATTACTTTTTATTAGCATTACATCACATGCTTCCAATGGAATCAGTTGCACTGCATTTCCATACCCTTAATTACGTTTTTCTGAATACTCTAGGTATCCTATTAGCTTTAGGTAGCAGCTGATACTTGCTTAATTATTTGCTCTTAATTACGTATCACTGGGGCTTGATGAGACCTTGAGAATATTTTCATTACATTAGCTTCATTACTTAGCTTCATTACATAAAATTTGGTCGTGCTTACAGAAAATTACATTTTTTATTTAGCTGCTTAATGATATGAGCAATAAGCCTCAAACTAAATGCCATGATTTCAATCTCAGCGAAAATTTATACTGTTTAGTTTCTACATGGAATAATTATATAAATATTGGCTTTTGAGTTTGCAAGACCTACGGCCCTTATGGCGGGCCATATCCAACTGCGCCAAGGGATCAACTTAATGGGGCGACAATACAACCTGTTGCTAGAAGCAGCGCCCAACATCTCTACCTCGCTGCTTTTTGATGATGTGGATTCCGATTCTGTAGATTAAACCTACTTTAAGAAGTTTTTAGTTACTTGGAGGAAAATTTATGTATTTGCAAAATGCCAAGAGAGAGCAATAAATTGCATTGGCAGCAGCAAAAGTTCACATTGTGGCAGGATCAGAGGGCCGCAATTGCTGTGGCCATTGAGAAAGCTGAAGGTGAAAATTGCTCTTAAAATTAAATTTTAGTCATGTATTTATAGTGTGACTGCTTTTGTTACTATTTTTAATTGACAAACGTTAAAATTTAAAAATTTTTCAAGGAATGGTTGCCCCAACGCCCAACAAAGCAAGCTACTAAATAAGGAGTTGAAGAAAATGCAAACGACTGCTCCCGGACCGCTGGCCTATAAAAATAAGAACATATGTTCTATTTTAAAAAACGTATTCATTCTTTAATATAAATTTAAGCTCAATAAAAAAAGCCAATTAAACTAAAGTTTACTTCCAAAAATCACTCTGCTTTTTTCAAAATTCATAAAATTGTAATTTCAGTCGAGCCATCTGACAACAAATTAAAGCAAGATGCCATCAAAAAAATGATTCCTGTGACTTTTATCGAAATTACTTTGGGAAATTGTCAATTCCTACAGTGTGTTTTAAGCCAGATATTGCTAGCACTTCCGATAAATGAATATTTTTTGTAGCTTACTTAGCTTTAGCAGTGCATTCTTATTTCAGTGCAACAAATTGTTAGTTTTAGTAGTAATGTTTTCATTCTTGACAATAGCCGCTTTGTTATTATTTCAGGCGCATTAAAAGTTGATTGTGGTTTCACTTTTTACTAAAATTGCTTTAAAAAGATTAATCTTTCTTCTAAATTATGCTATTGCAACTTTTGTTCTGTTCAAAGCAACGCTTTCCAACTATGGCACAGCCTACACTTTATAAATTAACTTTTAACCTGAAAGGTTCAATCTTTCTTCTACTGAAAAACGTTCTTCGATTTGGCACTAACTACGTTGTTTGAAAAAAACTTGTTTACATGAGCTGAGAAAGTTTTCTCAATTAGATTTTTCAGCTGCTGAGTTCAATCATTTTACGCCTGGCGTTTTTCAGCTCTGTATGCGGGTGCACAACAATAAAAATTTCAGCAATTTCGAGATTAGCTTAGTAAAGCCTGCACGCTAATCACACCTGGGCGTGGGGGTTTGAGAATTCATCCCCCAGAAACAAAATACCCCCAGAAATCAAAATACCCCCCCAGAATTCAATTTTTGAAAATTTTTTTCGCTTTTCGCAATCTTTTGATGCCAATGGATAGTGCTTGATAAGAAATGTCAAAAAATGGTGTTTTTATCACCATACCACCATTTTAAGGCCATTTTTTGACAACTAAAAAAATCTTGCACCCCTACCAGAATTTCTTGCTGCCAACATATGATGCTAATTACTTAATAAATGCTATGTACTGTCACCTAATTAAATCTTTGTATTATGCCACATACAAAAATGCACATGAGTACATGCAAAGCACATTTAGGTGTAAGAAGGACTTGTGCGTAAGTATGTGCACTCTCTAGAGAATAATAATCTTAAGCTTATCATATTAAGCGAGAAAATGCTATGTACTTGAAGGGGTGACGTCACCTGAATGATATTAAGTGCCTGATTGAATAATACACACCCCCCTGGGTGCTGGCTCAACAGACAGCTAAAGTGCCTACTTAACATAACCCCTAGCGTTGGCTCAATGCGCAGCTATAGCGCCCTGCTTATAAAGCGGTGCTTAAAGTGCAAGTGCACAATGACATAGTATCGTGCCAGGGCTAACATTACTACTGATGGGTTAAGAAACGTGGCCAAAATACTTGGGCCGGTTCTCTTTTTGCCGCAACAAAAGCACATAGATAATTTGCAATGACAGCAATTGTCACACACAATGTAAGCTATATATAAGTTTTGGACAAGCTCCAACTTGGGTCCATAAAGTGCATCTTTTAATATGCAGTCTTGCGTAGTCTCAAAACCAAAAATGAAAAAGAGCAACTAATTCCTCCTTTTCACCCTTACTTGGTTTCTCATCATACTCACCTTTGCTTTCATTGTTGTCCTCATTTGATATTTTTTGCATATAGTATAAATGATCTTATAGACACAAAACGCAAAGAAAAGAATAATTAATTTTAAAAATTGAAAATTGAAAACCTTCTAAGGGGACTTCTTCTGGGCAAGTTCGACACTTAAAATATCCACATTTGTGCTTATTATTCTTATTTGTTGGTCTAAAATGTCTACCACATTGTTTACATCAACGTAGGTGTGTACAAACAGAACTTTTTGATTAGCCCTACTTGTTGCAAATGATCGCAAATTTTATTGAGTATTTATTTTTAACTTGTGATTAACAATGTGACAAAGAGTTTCTCTGTAACCACATGTAAAAGTAGAAGTACATGAGTGTGAAAATTGAAACAGTGAATAATTATCAATATACAATAAACGTCATTCATCCCATGTTTGACAAAGTAATTTCGATGAAAATCGCACGGAAAAGCAACTACCAAAGCTATCACACAAAATTCCCATGTTTGAACATTATCAAGATTCAACAGCTCATGATTTATGATTAAGTGACACCTACTTAACTTTTATTGTATAAATAATTGTGCAATACTATGTTCATTCATCTTGTCATTCTTGTCGTCTATTTGGTTTATTATTACGTTGGTTCAATACAAAGGAGAATAGCTTAATCGGTGTTGTCAGATCGACAGGACATAGTGATAAGTAAGCTGACTACAGTATTCTTTAGATTTTTTTAGGCACATTTCATTTAGTATCAGTGTTTGAGAATCATTTGATAAATTGATAGATAGTTTTTATTCTGTTTAAAAAAAACAACTTTGATACAATAGGAATTAGGTAAACTGCCTATATTTCTTAAATACATCAAGCACAGAATTATTGGCGAGCGCGCCAGGGAAAATTTGAAAATCTCCCTTCAGTCTGATTGCGATTTAAATAAAATGTCACAGCAACTATTTTTGTCTAGGTCAGAGCCAATTAGGCAGATAATTGACATGTTGTATGAGAAATTAGATTTGTGTTTGAAATAAGCGACTGATATGGATGAAGTGTCAATTAATAGAGCATTGAGTAATGAAGAAAATTGTTCTGAATAAGAAAATGCCATTAATTTGAGAAAAATTGTTAGATAGAAATAAATCATTTGGTAAGCCTGTTAGAAACACAGAATTATCAGTGGGATGTCTTGCAAACAGCACTGAGTTTGAGCGACTTAGAGAAACAGCTCAAATTATATAGTAATTATTGTGTAAGCGCCTAACTTCATGCAACTTGCTGTCCAAGGCAGGGAAGCCAGCTTTCACCTTGGAACCGAGATAATGGAAATGAAAGATTTGATAATGAAGTTGGGAGGCTCTACACACATATCTAATTCTTTTGTGAGCAGTCCTACTGTTGGTTCTATTAGCTTACAAGTGGAAGACGCCAACTGCCCAAGATACAGTAGCCTGTATTTTTTGGTGATAGTTTAAAATGGATTGAGTTCTGGGATGCCTATGAGGCTGCAGTGCAAAGAGCAAGACACCCTACTGAATCAAAGTTTAATTATCTTTCAAATTGTGTAAAAGGTGCAGCTTATAAATGTATTGAGGGTATAATTGTGACAAATGCTATGTATACTGAAGCAATAGAAATTTTAAAAAATAGATTTGAAGATAAAATCGCGCTTAAACAAGGGCTCTATTCTCCGTTAAAAGCTTTACCTAAATCTAGTAGTAGAACATTTGATTTAAGAAGGACCTTAGAGAATATTGAACAAATTACGATACACTTAAGATCTTTACATGAAGATCTAGATCAACCTGCTCTTATGATTTTAATCTTAGAAAAGTAGCTGACTGATATTTTAATTAAACTTGGAGAAGTGAAGTCACCTAATAAGGAGAGGACCATTTTATTTATTAAGTAAGAATCTAAATGCAGTGATAAGAAGTAAGGAAGAAGCTTATCAGATTTCTAATTATGATAATAGAATTGATCAGGATCATAATTACGCATATGTTTGAGATAAGCGGTCAAGAGGTACACATATGGACTCCATTGTTCATTCAACTCAAAATAAGATTAGCACTAAAGGGAATAAGACAGAGATGCTTAATAAAGGAAAGCGAGTATTAATTTGTGTATTTTGTGGTGATAGTCACTGGAATGATTCGTGTCCCCAGTTTAATTTTGAGCAACAAGCAAAAATAATCGAGAAGAAATTGTGCTTTAAGTGCTTTAAATCGGGTCATCAAGTTAAAGAATGTAAAATTGATTTTCCTTGTGTGTATTGTGAGGGTAAACACAATTGCACTGTGTTTTAAGAAGAAGAGAGACAGTAGTAATAATGAGATAGAATTTACTTTTAATTCGAGTAGCTGTCCAAAGTTAGACATTGAGAGATATGCGAATATAGTATCATGCAATGCTGACACGGCATGTGTGTTACTTTTTCAGAGACATCAGAAACACATGTTACTGAAGCACGTAATACTGACAGCATTAAGCTATTAACAATGGTAAAAATGTTGTGAATTTAAAGTCAAATAATGGTTACGAACATACGTGGGCAGCAAGAAAATTCCGGGAGGGGGGGGGGGGGGGGGCAAGATTTTTTAAAGGTGAAAAAATGGCCATAAAAATGGTGATATGACGATAAAAACACCATTTTACGACGTTTCTCATCAAGCCTTTATCCATTGGCATCAGCAAATTGCGAAAAAACAAAAAAATTCTTAAAAATTGAATTCTGGAGGAGGTATTTTAATTTGGGGGGGGGGGGGTGGGTATTTTGGTTTTTTGGGGGTGCATATCCCCAAGCCCCCATGCCCAGGTGTAGTTACGAAGCTAATGTTTGCTTAGATTGTGGAAGTCAAAGATTGTATTTAACAAAGAAATTGAGACAGAAAATGAATTTAAAACTTGGAAGTTTGAAAATTTTATCAGTTTATACCTTTGCTTCAAAATCGCCTCAGCTAATTGATAGTTCTGTGGGTAAATTTGGGATCAAACTCAATGATGGTTCGATCAAAAATGTAAGGATGAATACAGTAGATCACTTGACGAAAGAGATACAACAGTCTAAATTAGAAAAAAGAGATTTAGATTTTATTTTGAGGTTCAAAATAAAATCTTCTTCCGTGAGTAAAGAGAATATTATGCAGCCAGATAATTCTGGGTATTATGAGCAATGCGCAGACTATTCAACTGCCATCAGGTTTATACTTAATTATGTCAAGAATTGGATTTTTTTTATCAGGAAAAGAATTAAATAAGACAATGGCTAGTTCAGAAAGTTTAATACTGTTGCGTTTCCAGGTACCAAAACGAATGAGGGAGAAAATAATTTCAATCTCAGAAAATTTTGGACTTTAGAAAGCATTGGCATAAACGATTATTCAAATATTACGAGAATGAAATTGCTCTGAAGGTTTTTAATGATAGCATTGAATTTGATGAGAAAAGTGGTAGATATCAGATTTCTTGGCCTTGAAAAGAAAATAAAAGTGACTTGACAGATAATTTCTAGGATTATCAATGGATAGACTTAAAACAATTGCTAAAAGATTTGAGGAGAATAATGACATGCTAATCAAGTATGCATTAATTATTCAAGATCAGTTAGATAAAGATATATTTGAGAGAGTTTGTGAAAATAAATTAGATAATTCAGAACATTATCTACCTGATCATCCTGTTGTAACACCACTAAAGACAACAACTAAAGGTTAGAACAGTGTACGATGCATCGGCAAAGCTCAAGAAATCATCCTTGAGTTTAAATGATTGTCTATTCCCCAGACCCATTATTATGCCAGAATTGTGTGACGTTCTCATGCAGTTTTAGTTAAATCAAATAGCACTTGTTGCGGATGTTGAAAAGGCATTTTTGCAAATTGAGAATAAAGAAAGTGATAGAGATGTGACTAGATTTTTGTGAACAATGATCAACTAATCCTCACGTAGAAAATAATATTTAAATCTATAAATTTGCTGAGTGCCTTTTGGTTTAAATTGTAAGGATTTCATTTATTTTGAATGCGACTCTAAAACATCATTTGACTGGTGTAGGGACACCTTATGCACTTTTAGCTTGAAAAAATTTGTATGTTAATAATTTGGTGACGGGAGTTGAGAATTAAAATGAGGCACAGAAATTTTATGATGAATTAAAAGAATTATTTGCTAAAGCTAGTATGAATTTGCATGAGTGGAATTTGAATTCTAGTCTTTTTAAAAACAAAATTTATGTGAAGTTGATAGGACAAATAAAAATCAAATGAAAATTTTGGGAGTGAAGTGGAATACAATAGAAGATAAATTAACATTTAACTTTGTTTCAAAAAGGTGTATATTGAAAGAAATACTAAAAGGCAAATTTCAAAGAAATTAGCTAGCATTTTTTGATCCTTTAGGTCTTTTGACCCCACTGACTATGGGGGGTAAAGTATTTATACAAAGTCTATGGCGGGAAAAAATTTCTTAGGATAGGAAATAATCTCAGACAAACAGTCAAAGGTGTGGAAAGAAATTGTTGAAAAATGGATAAAAATTTCTACTATCACTATTCCTAGCGTAAAAAGGAGAACAATTTTTAAAAATTTTTAGACGCTGGCTCCACTCAGAATTCAAATGCATACAGAATTCCTCAGCTACATGGTTTTTTGCACTTTCCCGAAAGGAATGTTAAGCGCGGTGAATAGCTGCTAATTGTAAAGTAATGCTAGCGAAATTAATGGAAGTGCATGCATACAAATTTAGCAAAAATTATATCGGAAAACATTACAGAACATTTAAATTCTGTTGTACTCACTAATTTTAGATTTTCGACATCAACCCTCTTAACTCATTTGTGTTAGTAAAAAAGGTGAATGAGGAAAGACGAAGAGGGGAAAATTTTAGAAAAACAAAATATCAAAGGTCAAAAATTTTTTTTTTAATTTTTCCACAGCAGAAGGAGCCAATCACGGTTTTTTTATTTGGCAAAGATTAATCCTGATGTGTGCAAAGACTTGTCGGGACCGTCTTTGTACATGTGCAAAAAATTTTGGGAAGAAAAAACTGCAAAAAGTCTGAAATTCGCAATCATTTTAGGCGTTTCGCGCGAAATGAGTAGTTAAGTGTTCTATATATCTTCATAATGGCCGAAATTGCATTTTGAAGGGAAAAAATGTCAAATTTTTTGGCGCATCACGATGTTATGAGACGATTATTAGTGGTTTTTCCCTCGGTCGAACAACTCTGTTTTAACCACACTAAAATCGCTACTGTATCATATAATAGTGCCCAAAAATTTGTGTTTACAAATGTACAAAGACTTTTTAGGGACCATCTTTGTACATGTACAAACGGACCTGGTACAAAAACACTGGAACAATGTTTCCAAATGTTCATAATAATTATGCATAGTATATGGTACAGAACGCAGAGCAGAAGACAATTTAGAAATTTAATCCGGATGTGATTGGTATTAAGACAGGAGTATAATGCACGCGTTGGCTTCTTGTGAATGAGAAGGAATAAGCCATTTTTCATTTTTTCTTAATTTTTCGATGAAATGCAAGTTTTTATCAATTTTTTGGTCTCTATCGGATTCGCTGCTGGACTTCGCTCGCCGGAATAGTGTACTAGCCGCAAATTTGTACCTAACGAAAAAATCGTTCGCCCTGCTTTCGTTCATTTCTGCAAGACAAACACAGTCGTAAAGTATATACAAAATATTGAATCCAAAGAAAAATTGCTGTGCTAGTTTCTACAAAGAAGGCTTCATTTCTGTTACATAAACCAGTTTTCAGGCTTACTATTTTAGAATTGTGTAAGAGAGTATGCATAAATAACACGCACCTATACCCCATGTAAATGGATTTGCTAGACTTTAAAGTTCATCACAAGCGAGGTACCGCGTGTTCTACAAAGACGAGTTCCACTTTTAGCTAGAAAATAGTCTTCTGCAACAGGCTTCGAATAATAGCATGGCTGTCCTTGTTGTCGAAGTGGATTTACGTTTGTAGTTTTAGTTGCTCTGTAGACACATATTCTCTCCTAGGCTCGAAGCAATCAATCTACAGTAACGCTAGCATACGTACAATCAAAAAATACGTGCACATATGCAAGTATGGCATAATAATTGCTCGAAATTTCGGTAAATATCACTTGGATATGATCTTACGAAGACAAGTGAAACATCATCCTACATACTCTCTGGTAATAAGTTCCCATGTATTCATATACGCTGTGCCTGACAACAGCCCAGGCTTCCGCTGAAAACCCACTTTTCGGCGCAAGTGTTCTGCTTAGCTGATCAGAACGAAGCAAACATGCTATAAAGAGCCTTACGATTCAAAACGAAAAGTTTTGCAATCTACACCTAGCCTCAGTCAGCATTTCGAACACAGTTGGCGTTAGGTATCTTGTAGAAGTTTTTAGGCGAATAGGTCGTTCATTAAAATTCTGATTTGTATATTAATGTATTGAAATGCAGCTGATCGTGTCGTGCTGCACCCGCGAAGGCAGGGTTCAAGATAATGCCACTCATTTTCATTATTCTACTATTTTTTAGGCTTATTTCTTATTTATTAGTTTCATCTTTTCTTCTTTCATTCTAATCTGTGGGTTCATATTAGACTTGTATGCTACTCCACTTTTGCATATTAGGTTATGCTTTATTTTATAACATTTCTATTTATTTTTTACCATGAAGATTTTTATTTTATCGTACACAATTATCTTATCTCTAATTCGCTTGTCGACAGGAACACGGATTAGATAACACGTGGACGTGTAAAGCCTGGGAAACTGGGCATCCCGAGAATCTGGCGGACTCACAAAATCGATAGACATTACAGCATTGAATTCTTGGTGTTATTTTACACAGTTTTAACCGATCGGTCCTTCCCACGATTAGAGAATTAAGTTGTTGCCTATGTACGCTTGGGACCACTAGCGAGCATATGGGGGCGAGATTTTGACACACTGAATACGACTTCTCTCGAGTATCCGGTAGACAAGCCAGGAAATTGAATTTCCGGCACTTTTTCCGCTATTTTGTTCCATCAGACCTCCATAATTAGATCATTACCCATCCATATGCTGTCCTTCTGATTAAGGGTAAAAAAAGTTTTGGAGACACATACATTAAAATCTCGTTGGGAATGGCGGGCAAAAATATTTATAATTTTGAGCGTTTCTTGGCGAATCAAAAAAAAATTTTAAGAATTAAAAAAAAGTTTGTTTTAAGTATATAAAAAGTTCTTTCCAACAACCACACGATTGATTTCTCAACAATCCGTCTCAAATCGACTCAGCTGAGAAATTTTTTTTTTTAATTTTTTGAACATAAGTCTGGCGTTGCAAAATAAATATATAAATTAATAATTGTGTGCGATGCACCATTTTTACATATTCTGTCTGTTAGCAATGGATCAAATTTATATGAAAAACAATAAACACACTTCACTTTGTTTTGTTGATTCATCTATCCAAAAATTATTTTACGCGAAGTGCTTCTAGACTTGTGATGAAATTGTGTGTGCGTTTTTGAATCCCTTTTTGAATTTAGCTTCAGTCATACTCGTACGTCTTGTATTGTTGTCAGCATAGGTGGGCAGCACAAAAATTCTGGGGGATGGGGGTGCAAGATTTATTAAGTTCAAAAAATGGTCCTAAAAATGTTGGTAGGGCGTAAAAACACAATTTTCAACGTTCCTCATCGAGAACTATCAATCGGCATCAAAAAAGATGCTAAAAAACAAAAAAAATCAAAAATTGAATACTGGGCGGTGTATTTTGGTTTCTAGGGGAGGAAATATTCGGCCTTCTGGGGGTGTATGCCTCTCCCCACGCCCATGTCCAGAGGTCAGTCCTTGTCTGATTTAGGGTTATGGTCAAAATTCACAAATTTATGATTTTACAATACAAAATCTACTTTCTGAGGATTAATCTCAATTATATCGGTCAATTTGTCAAACTTAAGGAAGAATATTTATACTTTTTACCACCAAGATTATTTTCTTTTCCCTTATAGAGTTTTTACACTGACAATCAGAATAGCAGTAATTATTTTTTATAAAATTAGGCACCACGAGCTACTGCAGGCGTTAGAAATTCTTGAACGTATGCTCAAACTATAGTCTGTTCCATTTAGCTTTGAGGTTTTTAAAAAAATTTAAAGCGACTACAAAAGTGTTCAGAAGTAGTGCGGTAAAGATTATATTTTACAGTATATCGAGTCATAAGGAGACGTATGACATTGTTAAGTCGCATTACGGCATCAAAATTTTAAATCACTTTTGTAGCTCGATTCTTGCGTAAAAATTTAAATGAAAACCGCAAACTTTGATGAAACAGACTACCGTTGCAAATAGATTATACTTAACTACATGCATGCAACCGCACGTAAGCGTAAGAGGGAGGGGGCGTTTAGGGTATGCGACCCCCAGAAGTTCGAATACCCCTCAGAAACCAAAATACCCCCAGAATTCAATTTTTAAAAATTTTTTTTGTATTTTTTGGAAAGTTTTTGATGCCAATGAATAGTACTCGGATGAATAACGATGAAAATGGTGTGTTTTTCGCCATACCTTCATTTTTTGAGACCATTTTTTGTGACCTTTAAAAATCTTGCATCCCCAGAATTTCGGTGCTGCTTAAACTATGCATCCAACCTAGTCTTAATCTATAATATTAATTTCGAGTTTTCTGGTGTGTGTGTGTGTGTGTGTGTGTGTGTGTGTGTGTGTGTGTGTGTGTGTGTGTGTGTGTGTGTGTGTGTGTGTGTGTGTGTGTGTGTGTGTGTGTGTGTGTGTGTGTGTGTGTGTGTGTGTGTGTGTGTGTGTGTGTGTGTGTGTGTGTGTGTGTGTGTGTGTGTGGGGGAAAAAGCTTTACTGGATAACACAGTGATTCTCATATTTTGACTGGATGGGTATTTCGGGCCCCTGATTCGAAATTTTCGATCAGAATAGCTCGATCTGGGTCCTGAAACCCGAAAACGACGGATTAGTATAAAGTTTTGGCGGCGCTTGCAGCTCCTAGAGCTGATTTGTCACGCCAAGCTAGACAAACTTTCAATGCGTTTTCGACTGATGTAATATACTTTACATTGCAGTGTAAACAGACGGAAGGCGGTAAGAAAATCGCTTTTTAAATACTATTTTTTTCCACATATCTCGAATCAATGCGGATAAATTTTATTTAAATTTCAACGTTTTGTTAATGTTATGGCTGACCTGACTGTGTAATTTGAAAAAAAGTTAACTGATTGGTTTTTGAGATACAGAATGCGCACAAACCCTACCCATAACGTAAGGTTTGGGCTTATTCTCATTTTGCAGAAGCACAGTTTGGGTGTTACTTCAAAAATGTAATCCCTGAGGTTTATTGAACTTCTAATTCCGAATTTACTACTCAAAGTGCACGATCTGGTGCAATAAAGCTTATAGATGACGGGATAGCAGGAAAATACGAAGGGTTCTAACAAACGTGGTTAATCCTTGAGAACGAGCTCGCAGCAAGTCAAAATATCTAACTATTAATACTATTTTGATGGTGCCAGCTAGAAAGCGTGCAATTTGATAAAAACTAAGCGAAAGCAGCAGAAGCGCGCGGCTGCCAAAAATGCTAATACAAATTCAAAATATTTTTGCCTCCGGCGATTAATTTTGTATGGAACTTTTTTGCGTTTGTTTTCAATGAGGGCAAACTTTTATGCGCAGGTTACCAACCATGCCCTCTAATAGTGGCAGAAAAAGAAGCAAGAGACATTGCTAAGTAGGCACGATAAATCAGTCGCTGTAAAAGGGAACAAAGAAATCTGTTTAGCCGAAATGTAACTTTTTGGTGAATTTGCTGATTTTTTTGACATTAATTGTAAGACTGAGAGGAGCCAAACAAAGGATATTACAGAGTGAGTGAGTGAGTGAAGAGAAAGCAGTAGAATTTAAAAGGAATAATAAGAATTTGATTACATTATAAGATAATGATGAATATCTCGACAATTTTCTGCATATTGGTCATCAATTATATCAATCTTTTTTGCAAATTGAGAGGAAAAAGACCCATTTGCATAAAAGATTGCTCAACAAATAGAGACAAATTAGCAAAAAAAACTCGCATAACATCAAAAGTGTCGATATCTTTCAAAAATTACCCGACTTATTCTGAGGAACGGATAAACTTTCCTGAAATTACACGTTCAAATACTTCACACCGTTAATTTTAAAATACTGAAGGAAAATTCTTACAGGCAATAATTGCCAGATCGTATTATCAATTAATTGTAAAATTTTCAATATTTTGCGGAAAGATCATCAATGTTGTCTTTATTATTTGGAATTGAACTTTGATCGCCAAAATTGATTTTTATCGCTTGTTTTCAGCTTGATTAGAAAGTTTATTTGTAAGACACTTCAGAAATCTAATAATGGAAGTCAACTCGTCCAACGGGCTTGTCAAAAAATACTCGCGAAGGCGAATATTGAACCCAAAAAAGCGCCAAAAAATCGCCGGATCAGGATGGACAATGGACAATAGTAATGCTCCGACTGATTATTCAAGCGACAGTACGAACTCGAAACAGATCAAGCATCGAATAGCAACGACTTTTGTCAAAATATTAAGGCAATCGAACAAATTGTCCGAGGGGCTAAAAGCCGAAATTTGCAAAATTTGTGCGACACCGTCGACCGATCGATAAACAAGATTATAAGCGCGCAGAGGAAACAATCTGTGATTAGAAATATGCCAGATAATCGAATTTCCAGAATAAGAGTGCAAAGTTTTACTGCTGGACGGCTGCAACCGGACGGTTTGAATGTCCTTGCCAATTACTCGCATTTCCGTAATAGGTAAAAAAATTGGCAAATCCGGCTACGGCTTATTTATAAATTGATCGCGTCCGCAGAGCATGGATGGTCTGGAGGACAGCCGGTCTGGGGGGTCAAGCAATGATAATTTTGAGCCAAAATGAAATAGTATGAATGCATAAATAGCGTTAAAAACTACGTTATTCTAATAATTCTGGATAATTTTAAAAACTCTAGAATTTTTTTGATTTTTAAGAGTTTTTTACGATTACTTTACCTATTTTTTTCCCTAAAATGTCCCACTTTTTTATTCTAGGGGCTAGAACGCCAAACACCCAAGTGCATGTCTGATCGCGTCCATTCTTAGGCAGCGCCGGGAATTCTGGGAGCACGACGTGCGATGGTATTCTAAGACGATATAGAAATAAACATTTCATGAAAAATTTAATAAAATACAGGAAAAATAAGGTCAAGACTAACTGTCTTAAAAAATGTACTTTTGAATGCTTAAAACCAATAGATTTTTTCATGATTTTTTTCGCAAAATCGCGTTTTCTGATGGGGTTGGAAAAATTTTTTGCAAAGTGAAAAGCTTATTGTGAGGGGGGATATCTACCCAACCTTAACCCGCGCCGCAGGCTTTCAGATAATATATGGTCTGTGGGTAAGAGCCCGAATTTTTTTCAAAAGGGGCGAAAAGTGGAAGTATAAAAACACGATATTGACGTTTTAAAAAAATAATAATTAACTTTTTAATAAATAAATATGATCAAAATTTACATTTAAATAAACTTAACCGTTTTATATCAAGAAATTCTGAAAATTACATTCTAGAGCCTGCGAGAATTTTTAAATTTCAGAGGGATATAAATTTCCTCTGCGATATATGTGTGTGCTTAGCACCATTAGGGAGACTAGTAGCTTTAGAAGTTTTTCCCTAATTTTTCCTTTTTGGACGTAGATTGTACTTCAAAAGCACAATTCTTCGACTTGACAATTTCCTTGCTTCGTAAAGCATAAAAACAAAAACAATCGAAGAAACAAATAAAAATTTAAAAAATAAATGTTTTACGCGAATCGCCAATAAAACTGATAATTTCAATCTGAAAACTAGCTGAAAACGTCTAAAACAGTAAGCAGGTTTTAAAGGTTTTAAAATCTAAAATTCTGGTTCATCATCCCACGGGGTCAGCAGCATTTTGGGGATCAAACGATTCAAGCTACAAAATCAGCTCATGTCTAAATCATTGCTTTGTATCCATGAAAATGCAACATGAAGCGAGGTTAACCATATTTTGCTAATGCCGTAATTGATTAACCCTCGCGTTCACGTGAGCTTAGGACGGCGTCCTAGCCGATTACTTTTTTTTGTGATTTTTTTCGTTGTATGTTTTGTATGGCTTCTAAAACGTTGTCTAGCCTTATTTTAGCCCTAGTTACATCATTTGAAATGTTCAAGCTAGTAAATAAAATTATACATCTTAAAAAATTAGCATATTTATATGATTATCACGTAAAAACTTAAATTACAAAAAAAGTTTTGGTCAATGATTAGTACAATATTGGTGGACTTCTACTTTTAATCAGCTACTACAGTCCTAAAATGATATTTTAGCCGACTTAAATATACTGCTGTATTTATTTTATGCATATCCACCTCATGCCCATGCTTAACTATAGTAGCAGTTTTTTAGTTATAACTTTTTACAAAAGATACTTTAGCGAGAAATAACAAGCATATTCGGAAAGAGCTTAAAATCGCACAAAATGATACTAATATTTGCTATGTTGAGTGAGACCTAATCACATTTTAACCTGGCTAGGACGGCACGTCCTAGCACGGGAACCTTTGACTTCAAAAAACACACGGGGACGCGAGTTAACTCTGTTCAAACGACGGTGTCGTAATTAATTAATAATTTTATCCATAAATCATTCCTCTGATTATTTTTGCAGACGACAGCAGCTGACTCAGTTTCACTTACGGAAGGCCAAATTATTATTTTTATATACTCGTTATCTAGCACTGAATTGCTGCAGCGTGTTTTTCAGATATTGACTTTAGCAAGGGGTCAGTTGCGCAAATGGTCAAGTGGTTTTTCGAATTTCAGGTAATATTTTGAAGTGATCGATACTCAGTTAGTACTTGCGATGCAAAGAAAGATTTGCTAGATAATAACCGTTTAACGCACAGTTTGATAGGATTAACAAGGGATGTGTTGACTTTATTTAATAGTTCTATCGTAGACTAAATAACTAATAAAAATGTTGGTTTGACGGGCTTCTGTCGATTTTTAAACACTTTATGCTGATTTCTAACCACTTTGTAGAATTTTACTACATAATATCAGCGAAAAACAATTTGCTAAGAGCGCTGTTTCTTCACTAGCCTTTTTTCTATTTCGACTCAAAACATTTTTGGCCAGGACCATCCACAAATACACTATGGGGTTTGAGGTCTCGATACTCTAAAATGGTAAAACGGGAAATTTTCTGTGAAAAATGGCGAAAAAACACGATTTTCAGCGTTCTTCATCGAGCACTGTCCATTGGCAACAATAAATTGCGGAAAAACAAAAAAATTCAAAAATTGATTTCCGGGGGTGGGTATTTTGGTTTCTGGGGAAGGGGTATTCGGCTTCTGAAGGAGGTGGTTTTCAGCCGTTTCGGGAATGCATACCCCCCCCCCAACCCCCTCTCTCCCTCCACGCCCACGTGTGCCGGCTATACTGCATCTATAAATTAAAGGTCGAAAAATTTTTAAGGGGCAAATAGGTGCCGAAAAATCGATGATTGGCGCAAAAACACCATTTTTCGTCGTATTTCATCATTCTCAATCAATGGACATCAACAGATCGCAAAACAATTTATGAACGTTAAATTCTGGGTCGCTTCCTGATTTATAGGTCTCCAAAACACCCCCTATGTACATATGTGCACATGATTTGCCTTCTTTCAGAGAATTCTTTTATAAGCAAATCGAAGATTATGCCAGAAAGCTCATTGCTAACAGTTAATACACGTCGACTTGCTAAAGCTTACGTCGGCGAATAAACTTTATAGGCTTCTGCTTCATCACTATACTAGACAAAGCAACTATGCAGTAAGCTGAACGAGTTGCTATAAGCTTCTAATTTCAGTAAAGTTTTAGTTTATTTCTTTTTCGTTTTCTTTTTTCTACCAGTCTTCATTTTAAATTACTCTTGCTCATATACGTTTTCTACAATTTTGACCGTCTGGTTTATCTACTTCCTATTTAAGTTTTTATTTCAAAGTTTTATTGTTTTTCCCGATTTATCAGTTAAAGTAACAAAACTGTCTCTTGTTCCCAAACAGCTAATATTTTTAAAAGCATAACTGATTTTAATGATTATCACCATTCGTTTCTTAATTGATTCTCAGATTCTGCAGAACGTTATTTTAATACTTTTTGTACTGTTTTTGATCGATTTAACCTTTTAGAGTCCGCTCTATGATGCAGATGTGCTACTGCAATGCAATCTTAATATGTTTCAAATCTGTAAAATGTAAGACTGTATGCAAAAAACCAGAGCAAAAGCTCTCCTCTCTATCATTTGTTCATATGTTCCCATTTGAACGTTGGCTTCTTGGGGAACATTTTTG
Source organism: Mermis nigrescens (assembly GCA_036768485.1). Lineage (NCBI taxonomy): Eukaryota > Metazoa > Nematoda > Enoplea > Mermithida > Mermithidae > Mermis > Mermis nigrescens. Next base: position 12,263,533 of record JAVLUZ010000154.1, read on the forward strand.
CCAAATTTCATGTTCTGTTATGTTTTACCAAAACATATAAAAATAAAGCGATCTGCTACAAACATTGATAACACAAGTAATCTAAACTGTCAAATTGTCAAATAGAGAGCCTACAAGGGTGTGGTTTTCTGTATTTGAAACCTTATGGGAACCTTAAACCTCAGAAAACCAAGAAACTTTCAGTAGACACCACAACTTTATATTTGTTTTTTGTTAGATTTGCTTGCTTTCTAGATGACATTAAATAATGTCTAGCTAAGATGAGTGAAAAACAATTATTGAGCTGCAATCTGTATTTTCATTTTTTTCTGGATTTTTCAAAATTTATTGGTTTTCTCATTTCTACGCTGTTGAACTAATGCCCGTGATCTCAGAGCTATTTACACTGCATCAACGTATTTCGGTATACTAAATATTAGAAGCCATGAATCAAGAGTTCGGAAATAACAGGAAGTCAGGGTGTAATATAGACAATTTGGCAATTTCATTCAATTTTCAAAAAGTAAAATTTTACAGTGAATAAAAGTAAGTCATAATATTATACGTTTACTCATTCGGACATTTACCTATCCGCAGTTTTTATCGATAGTCCAATAAACTTACACTCAAAGTTCAGTTATGTTGCTAGCATGGTTCTGAGCTATTAAAAAATGTTAGAAATCAGTAATTATATAAAGTTTGATAAAATACAGTGCAAGTTCTACAGATCAAAAACACATGATATTGTGCATCAATTCAAGAAAATTTGTCTTCTAAGCCTCTAAAGATTCATGGCTCTGTAAGTTATAGTAAAAAATAGAGCAAAGTAAGGTAGAGCAGGAATTTCTGCAAAAGCACCTAAAATTATTTACAGAAACACTTGAATTTTTGCCTAAAAACCACTTGAAATCAAGGGCTACATTGTTGTGTAATTGTAACTTATACTTACAAGTAAAGGATCCCATAAACCTGCATTTAATATTTTGAATATGTGCATTGGAGTCATACCAGAATGCTTGTGGAGCTCTAGAAAATTGAAGGAATGCATGAGAGGTCACTAAAGTGTATAGCCGAGGTTACATATGCTGCCCCATAGATTTTGTTCTCTTTCCAGGAATTAAATATTTCTGCACTCCTAGGAGCCAACGTTCCCAAACGGGAACATCAACATAAATTTAAACATAACTTTTGATGTCCAACTAAATAAAATTGAATAACATACCAAAATGATCAGAAAACCTCTGCAAACATGACTGCATGACATTTGGCTCAAAATTTAGTATGTCGATTGACAATATTTAAATTTCTAAACATGACAAACTTTCGCTATTTTTGTCTAACTTAATACAGTATAGCATATCACATACTCATAATTAAGTTTTGAAATTGCTCTCACAGGATAAGCAAACATCTTGTTTCTCATCCAAAACAAGTCTCATTTTAATTAGATGGGTAGTTGTTTTGCAACAAAATTTTGAAAATATGTTCCCGATTGGGAACGTTGGCCACTAAAAGGTTAAGCACTAAAAAAATTTCCATATCCTGTCCGCCTCGTATTAAATTTCGGTAATAAATTGGACTAAAAAGTTGGTATAAATTCCTACATATTTTTCACCACTGTCACGTACCTACTACATTTTTCTTGATAACAGGCGCTTAAATTATTTCATTTCAGCTTATTCCCCACACTTTCCTTGCCGTCGTAGAAGAATGCTTGAAAAAGTTCATAATTTCGATTCAAAATGAACGATTCGACTCGGTGATAAATTGGAGGAAGCAGATTTACAAAAATATTCAACAGCTGGATTACGATCCGTCGACTTTTAATGCAATTAGATGACTTATGTCGCATTTTTGAATAAGAAAAGTTTAGCTGCGCTTGTTTTTGCTGTGCAGATGAACATTGTGCACAGAACAAGCACAGGTGGGCAGCACCTAAATTATTGGGGGGTGCAAGGTTTTTCAAAGATCAAAAATGATCTTGAAAGTGGTGGTATGGCGAAAAAACACCATTTTCCAACGTTTCTCATCAAGCACTATTCATTGGCATCAAAGAATTGCGAAAAAACAAAAAATTCTCAGAAATTGAATTCTGGGGGTATGTTAATTTCTGGGGGGTTCGGCCTTCTAGGGAGTGCATACTCCCAACTCTACCCCCCACGCCCATGTGTGACAGCAATTCTATTATACGATAAAATTAGTCGATCGACTCTGCACATAATAATATCATGGTAAGTCAGCTGCACACGTGGGCTTGGAGGGTATGCACTCCCCAGAAGTTGAAATACCCCCCCAGAAATCAAAATACCCTCACTCCAGAAATCAAAAATACCCCCCCCCCCCAGAATTCTATTTTTGAAATTTTTTTCGCTTTTTTAGCGATTTTTTTATGCCATTGAATAGTGCTCGATGAGAAACGTCAAAAAATGGTGTTTTTTCCGCCATACGACCACACCTGGGCGTAGTTTGGGGGTATGCACCCCCAGAAAACCAAAATACCCCCCCCCCCCCATAAATCAAAATACTCCCCCCCAGAATTCAATTTTTGAAAAATTTTTTTCGTTTTTTTCGCAATTTTTTGATGCCAATGGATAGTGCTTGATGAGAAACGTCGAAAAATGATGTTTTTATTGCCCTACCACCATTTTTAAGGCCATTTTTTGACTTTCAAAAAATCTTGCACCCCCCAGAATTTTTTTGCTGCCCACGTATGCATACGACCACTTTTAAGACAATTTTTTCACCTTTGAAAATTTTTTCACCCCCTCCAAAAATTTTGTCACTCCCCCCCCAGAATTTCAGTGCTGCCCACCTATGCAGCAGGCCCGTACCAATAATTTTATTTCGGGAGGCTCGAAATTTTTTAAGTTAAATATCTCGAGAACCGTTAGGCGCTATGCGAAAACGAAGGCGTTTTCGGACGTTTCTCGACGATCTCTAAGCAAGGGTAAAAAAAATTTGAAAAAATTTCGACGTACAATAGAAAATTTAACCTTATCCACACCGTTCTTATTCTATACAATATTATCAATTTCTGCTTACTCAAATTACAAGAATCCGGATTTTTTCTTCATCAAATACCGAGCTGGATATCCGCCACTAAAAAACTTAAAAATTTATTCGAATTTCCCAAGCCAATCTGATTCGCGCATTCAAGCACATGGTTAATATTTTTACTTTTACTTGCAGGAGATGGGGTCGCAGCCATAGGTGGGTAGCACCAAAATTCTGGGGATGGGGGTTGAAAAAATTTTCAAAGGCCAAAAAATGGTCTTAAAAGTGGTCGTATGGCGAAAAAAACATCATTTATAGACGTTTCTCATCGAGCACTATCCAATGGCATCAAAAAATCGCTAAAAAAGCAAAAAATTTCAAAATTTGAATTCTGGGGGGGGTATTTTGAGTTCTGGGGGGTATTTCAACTTCTGGGGGATGCATACCCCCCAAACCCCCCTACGCCCATGTGTGGTCGCTGCCGTTTAGCGGGGGTTCAGTTGCCATTCAAGGGGTCAAAAGCCAAGTAAACCCCCCTCGCCTCAAGAATACGTACATATAGTCTAGACCACACCTGGGCGTGAGGGGGTTTGGGGAGGTATGCACCCCCCAGTAACCAAAATACCCCCCAGAAACCAAAATACCCCCCCCCCAGAATTCAAATTTTGAAAATTTTTTTCGTTTTTTCGCAACTTTTCAATGCAAATGGATAGTGCTTGATGAGAAACGTCGAAAAATGGTGTTTTTTACGCCATACCACCATTTTTAAGGCCATTTTTGACCTTCAACAAATCTTGCACCCCCCCAGAATTTTTCTTGCTAACCACGTATGGTCTAGACTAACCGGAATGGAAAAATGGGAAAGAAAATTGAGAATTTTCTTCAAATTGGTTGAATTTTTAAATTAGAAAAATTGAAATTGGAAGCTGGGGAAATCGAATTTGATTGGAATTGGTATGAAATCGGAATAGGGATTGAAATTGGAATAGGTTCAAATGAAGTGAAAAATTTTTTGAGAAAACAAAAAAAATAAAGAAAATTAACTTTAAATTGACCAGAAATTCGGAAATAACGTAGTTTTAATGATAGCCAAAATCACCTGAAAAACTAGTAAGCTAGATTTTGAGTTGATCCAATTCCCCCGCCCACTATATCGGCTGATTTCACTCCCTTAGATCAGACTATAGATGCATAGCCTACCAGTCTATGTGATGAAGGCAGAGAGCTCGTTTTGAGCCAAAATGAAATCCGCTATTTCAAAGATAAAAATTAATGATTTGCATCAATTGTTCGCTTACACTTAGTCTCACGTTTTCAGAAAACTTTCCTTTTTCGTTCAAGGGTTTTGAAGTCCACAAAGTCTCTCCCAGAAGTGCACGTTTGGTCTAGACCTAACATGGGCAGCGGCCGAATTCAGTGGAGGTCTTTATGGCGCAAAAATGGCAGAAAAACAACAAAAGTACAAACCATTTCTGGGTTACTGCTAAAATCTGCTAGAAGTATTTTGGATTCAAGGGTCAAGGGTCAGGGGGTCTAGATCACACCTGGGCGTGGGGGTTTGGGGGGTATGCAACCCCCCAGAAACCAAAATACCTCCCTCAGAAATCAAAATACCCCCCCCCAGAATTCAATTTTTGAAAATTTTTTTCGTTTTTTTGCAATTTTTTGATGCCAATGGATAGTGCTTGATGAGAAACGTCGAAAAAATGGTGTTTTTATCACCATACCACCATTTTTAAGGCCATTTTTGACCTTCAAAAAATCTTGCACCCCCCAGAATTTTTTTGCCGCCCACGTGTGGTCTAGATACCAGAATGGAAACATAATTTCTGGATAATATCATGCAAAACAAAGGCCTTGCTTTAAATGTGTTTGAATTTGACCAGTAACCGTAGAGATGTGGTAGTAGGTGAGTGCGTTTCACGTTATCATAGCAGTTCTGTTAGGTCATTTCCCTCGATCCTAATAAGATCTCTAGATTACTGATTGACCTCGGCACGCTATACCGATCATTTGGAATATGAAGTGTCCCGAGAAAAATAAGGAATCTAGTATACAATCTACCTCCAGCTGTTTTTTAGCCGATCCATATAAGCTACAGTAAACTAAACTTTACAAGGACATAGCTATAAGCCTATTGTACTAAGCTGGCGAAATTGATCAACTTACGGTGTAAACTTACTGCTTTACACTCACAGTTTACAACGTACTAACGGCATCTAAAAATTGTAAACGATTCAGTGGGTTTCAAACAAAGCAGTTTTTTGTAACTAAATCAACATCCTATATTAAAAAAGTAAGTTTAAAGTAAGTTTAAAGTAAAGTAAAGTAAGTTTTTTTTAAAGCAGTAAGTTTACACCGTAAGTTAATCAATTTTGCCAGATTAGTACAATAGGCTTATAGCTATCTCATCGTAAAAGTTTGGTCACTCTAGCTTATATGGATCGGCTAAAAAACGCTGGGGGTAAATTGTATACTAGATCCAAAATAAGGCCAAACGCTAGCATAAGAGATGCGAAAACTTTTCTTCAAAAGCTTGAAATTGACCCTCCAAACTGACTCCCACAAGCTACCATCTGGATAGACCGCATAAATATTAAGGTTAAGGGATTCCTCGGACCAAGCAAGCGCGTGTGAAGCATTTAAGGATCAACACTTAGAACGGAGGTTTGTTGGAGATAATGAGTATACGGCCAAGAATGGAAGAAAATCGGACATTCAAGTGGGCACAATCTATGGCAATTTTTCACGCTATTCTACAAAGTAAAGTTTTTGATGTCATTTTGGCAAAAAAGACCGACCGACCTGTTAGTTTGCACCTTTCTCCAAAAATCCAGATTCCCCAGACTCCAGATTTCAATTTAAAGCTTTTTACCGGAATCAGCCCATTCGGTTGGATCCCCAGAATTACTTGCTCTCCAGGCAACATGGAATGGACACCAACAATTTAAAACCATCTCTTATATTCGAAAACTTTAACTTAGACAAAGCCTTTTAAAAATTGAACCTGTCTACTTTTTATAAGAAATTATTCTGGCGCAAAAATTTCCAAAAAATTCCAAAGCTTTTTTGAGAATGTTGTGCTGAAGGATGACTAAATTTCTTTGTTTGGCAAAAACAAGCGCAGGAAAATTTGTGGTTAGGCAGAAGGAGTCCAAAAGACATAAATTATTCTTCGACTTCCTTTATGTGTACACTTCAAAACAACCAAAAAGCCCACTGAAGCATTACTCTCAAAAATGGGAGAAAACTGCGATTATCCGGCGCGAAGTGCCAGATCTGAGAAAATACGACCAACGGTGGCCAGCACAGATACCTATGTACATAACCCTCGCAAACTATGTTAAGCCAATGGGGGCTGCTCGATAAAGATATGGCATTGATAGCAGGGAATGGATATGAAAACTGCTACTACGTGACAATGCGATACGTAATTATGCCAAGAAATGCAAATCCAATCGATGCAAAATGTTATGCAGCTGATGCAATCTCTTTCGCATAAGTTTGGGCATCAATTTTAAGAATCTACTGACAGCAAGCCGATAGACTGAGATAATCAAGTTATCTTCCAGATCAATGCACTGGTCAGGGCCAACCCCGTTAATCCTACTAGTGTTGCCCCGGTGGGAGAAAACGTTTCTCCCATCGAAATTTACTCCCGCTGGGAGAAACGTTTCTCCCATCAATGGTTTCGCCGTTTCTCCAGGCTCCGGGTGTACATAGTTACCTTTGCTTATCATGATTTCGCCGTTTCTCACAGGCTCCGTGTGTGGTTACTTATGCTGATCATGGTTTCGCCGTTTCTCCCAGGCTCCGGGTTGGGTTACCTATGCTTATCATGGTTTCGCCGTTTCTCCCAAGCTCCGGATGTGGTTACCTATGCTTATCATGGTTTCGCTGTTTCTCCCGGCTCCGGGTTTGGCTACCAATGCTTATCATGGTTTCGCCGTTTCTCCCAGGCTCCGGGTGTTGTTTGTCATGGTTTCGCCGTTTCTCCGAGGCTCCGGGTGTGTTACATATGCTTATCATGGTTTCGCCCTTTCTCCCTGGCTCCGGGTTTGGTTACCCACGCTTATCATGGTTTAACCGTTTCTCCCAGGCTCCGGGTGTGGTTACCTAGGCTTATCATACTTTCGCCGTTTCTCGCTCCAGGTGTGATAACCTATGCTTATCATGGTTTTGCCGTTTCTCCCAGGCTCCGTGTGTGGTTACCTATACTTATCATGCTATTTCTTTCTTCCTACCTTTTTCATTAGTAGGATTTACGGGTTGGGCCAAAGGTTTTACCCTCCGTCAACCAGTATCCCAGGATGACGTCATGTGAATTACATAGGCTTTTTCCGATATTCTTCAGCCGTGTCTATCCTCGTTTTGGCTCCTCTTACATCGTTTTTTTGTAGTAATTTAGCTCCATGATAAATCATGGAGCAGTAAGAAATAAGTCTTTTTTGGCCTGCAGTGGTATCACAAAAACTCAAAATGAGAAAACAGGGTTTAAATAAAAAAAAAATAAATACTCCTTTTCAGTGTTGAAATGTATCCCCTGCTTGTTTAACGCAACAGGAATCTATTTTTTCTTGATTTTGCATGTGCCTAGTCTTATACATTGTAATTGTGTTTTCAGTTGTAAATCATTCAAAAATAATTTTGTAAAAACTAACATTGGTACATAAGAAAGTGTATAAAAATTGCAGAAAATGAAAATAATTGCCGGAGCATATAAAAGTGTAGCCTAACATACACCAGGGCAGCGTCCTATGATGGTACTCTTAGATTGTAAAAAATATGATAGTAAATCGAGGCTGAATGCCAAAATATGAGAAACAGGCTATGGTAAGCGGGCGACTTCCTTGAAGGAAAACGGGAAAATCAAACGAAGCAATAGTTCCCTACGCACAACTTCTTTTTAACATTCATTTATTCGTACAACGTGTCGAAAACATAAGCAGGACTGAAGTAGTCAAAGGCGGTTTTTGAGGGAAAATAACGATGAAAGCCTGCAAAAATCCCAATGGCAATGCGCACGAGTACCCATCGCACCCATTCGAAAACAGTTAGCGGCAGAATAGACAAGCAAATGTAGTACCTACGTAACAAGATAAGCGAAGCAAATCTATCTAAAAGTAGGCTAATAGGCAATGCATATATTTGTCAAACAACGGTCAGCAAAGCAGAGCAAGTTTTGAACGTAAATCAAAGTTTGATAAATTCAATTTACACTTTCTGAGTCCATTACAAAAACTTTTTTCACAGAAATATGGACACGGAGTAAAAGCTCAGATCAATGCATTACCTGTTAGCTTGGTTACTACGACTAAACGCTTCCGTGCATGTTTTTCATTGAATTCAAGCGAGATTCTCCCTATGTACGAACGGAAAAAGAAGTAAAATCAGAGCTACAGGACGATAATAATGAAGAGATGTAAGCGAACTACTTTATGCCGGGGCTCTTAGAAATAAAAAACTAATTAAACGTAAGAAGACCACACATGCGATGGTTAAAGCACGTTAATGCAGCTAAAACGATTCTCTCGGCGATTTGTTGCAGTAGAGAAGCGAAGAAATGGTACGTTAATTGACTGTCGGTAAAGAAAGCAAGGATTTAAGGCTAATAGGCTAATCCACCAAAAGCAAAATTCTTCACAAAATGTCCGTAAAATTAAGTGCAGCACAACGCTAAGTGATGTGCAAACTGAAAAATACCATTTATTCAAGTGCAAACTGAACCGAAAGTCGAGCATCGCTTAGCAGTCGTTCAAACCAGAGAAGAGAACTGGAATAAAGTTTCGGTCAAATTACGTGACTCATTTTAAACCGAAGGCACTATAATTTTAGTTGTAAACTGTCATTCTTTCTCGTCGTAAACCAAGGCAAGCACGAAATCTACTCTCGCTTAAAAACTAAGACCTTATTTACATTTCGCTCGCTGAAATTTTGTTTACAACCCATTAACCGCGTAAAC
>JAVLUZ010000154.1:12272567-12432567 GCA_036768485.1 Mermis nigrescens
CTTAAAAGTGGTCGTATGGCGAAAAAACACCATTTTTCGACGTTTCTCATTGAGCACTATCCAAAGGCATCAAAAAATCGCTAAAAAAGCAAAAAAAATTTCAAAATTTGAATTCTGGGGGGTATTTCGATTTCTGGGTAGGAGGTATTTCAACTTCTGGGGGGTGCAATGTGCATACCCCCGAACCCCCACGCCCATGTGAGGTGGTATGGCGAAAAAACACCATTTTCCAACGTTTCTCATCAAGCACTATTCATTGGCATCAAAAAATTGCGAGAAAAAAAACAAAACAATTCTCACAAATTGAATTCTGGGGGTATTTTAATTTCTGGGGGCCCTCCCCCACGCCCACGTGTAACAGCAACTGTATTATACGATAAAATTAGTTGATCGACTCTGCACATATTAATATCATGGTCAGTCAGCTGCACACGTGGGCGGGGGGGTTGGGGTATGCAGGCCCGACCCGTAAATCCTACTAATGAAAAAGATAGGGTGAAAGAAAAAGCATGATAAGCATAGGTAACCACACACGGAGCCTGGACCATGACAATCATTAGTAACAACACCCGGAGCCTGGAAGAAACGGGAGAAACGGCGAAACCGTGATACGCATAGGTAACCACACCCGGAGTTCGGGAGAAACGGCGAAACCATGATAAGCATAGGTAACCACACCGGGAGCCTGGGAGAAACGGCGAAACCATGATAAGTATAGGTAACCACACCCGGAGACTGCGGAGAAACGGCGAAACCATGATAAGCATAGGTAACCACACCGGGAGCCTGGGAGAAACGGCGAAACCATGATAAGTATAGGTAACCACACCCGGAGACTGGGAGAAACGGGAGAAACGGCGAAACCATGATAAGCATAGGTAACCACACCGGGAGCCTGGGAGAAACGGCGAAACCATGATAAGTATAGGTAACCACACCGAGAGCCTGGGAGAAACGGCGAAACCATGATAAGCATAGGTAACCACACCCGGAGAAACGTTTCTCCCGGGAAAACGTTTCTCCCACCGGGGAAAATTTTGATAGGAGAAACGTTTCTCCCTCCGTGGAAATTTTGATGGGAGAAACGTTTCTCCCATCGGGAGAAACACTAGTAGGATTTACGGGTTGGCCCGGTATGCATCCCCCCCCAGAAGTTGCGATTTTTTGATGCTATTGGATAGTGCTCGATGATAAACGTCTAAAAATAGTGTTTTATTCGCCATGCGACCACTTTTCACACGATTTTTTGACCTTTGAAAATTGTTTCACCCCCTCCAGAAATTTTTTCACCCCCCCAGAATTTCGGTGCTGTCCACCTATGCAGCAGGCTCGTAACAAGAATTTTATTTCGGGCGGCTCGAAATTTTTAAAAGTTAAATATCTCGAGAACCGTTAGGCGCTATGGCGTTTTCGGACGTTTCTCGACGATCTCTAAGCAAGGGTAATAAAAAAATTGAAAATATTTCGACGTACAATAGAAAATTTAGCCTTATCGCACCGTCCTTATCCTATACAATATTATCAATTTCTGCATACTCAAATTACAAGAATCCGGGTTTTTTTTCATCAAATACCGAACCTGGATATCCGCCACTTAAAACTCAAAAATTTATTCGAATTTCCCAAGCCAATCTGATTTGCGCATTCACGCACATGGTTAATATTTTTACTTTTACTTGCAGGAGATGGGGTCGCTGCCGTTTTGCGGGGGGTCAGTTGCCATTCTGAGGGGGTCAAAAGCCAAGTAAACCCCTCTCGCCTCAAAAATACGTACATATTGTCTTGACTAACCGCAATGGAAAAATGGGAAAGAAAATTGAGAATTTTCTTCAAATTGGTTGAATTTTAAAATAATAAAAATTGAAATTGGAAGCTGGGAACATCGAATTTGGTTGGAAGTGGTATGAAATCGGAATAGGTATTGAAATTGGAATAGGTTCAAATGGCGTGAAAAACATTTTGAGAAAACAAAAAAAAGAAAATTAACTGTAAATTGGCCAGAATTTGTGAAATAACGTAGTTTTAATGATAGTCAAAATCACCTTAAGACTAGTAAGCTAGTTTTTGACTTGATCCTATTCCCCCTGCCCACTATATCAGCTGATTTCACTCCCTTAGATCAGACTATAGATGCATAGCCTACCAGTCTGAGGGATTAAGGCGGAGAGCTCGTTTGAGCCAAAATGAAATCCGATATTTCAGAAATAATAATTTATGATTTGCATCAATTATTCGCTCACACTAAGTCTCACCTTTTCATAAAACTTTCATTTTTCGTTCAAGGGTTTCTAAATCCACAAAGTCTCTCCCAGAAGTGCACGATTGGTCTAGACCTAACATGGGCAGCGACTAGTGATGTAAAAGATCATCTGGATCTGATCTTTTTATCCAGATTCAGATCCAGATCCAGATCATCTGGATCTGGATCTGGTTATTTTTGATCTGGTTATCTGATCTGGATCTGGATCTGCCAGAAAATTAGAACCCGATCTTTATCTGGATCTGGATCTGTTTAGTCAAGTTATATCTGGTTAAACAGATCAGAAAGTTGTTTTTGTACGATGGTATTATTTCTGTTTTACGATTTACTGTAGGTAGGTTATCAAATTAGTTGTAGCCTTACATGCACGGATTGTGCCTCAACAGCCCCACCAGTCCCAACAGCCCCACCGTCCCAACAGCCCCACCATCCCAACAGCCCCACCAATAATTCCAACAGCCCCACCAATCCCAAGAACCCCAGCAATCCCAACAGCCCTACCAATCACAAGAGTCCCACCGTCCCACCAACCCCACCGTTCCAACAGCCCCACCAATAATTCCAACAGCTCCACCAGTCCCAACAGCCCCACCGTCCCAACAGCCCCACCAATAATCCCAACAGTCCCACCAACCCCAACAACCCCAGCAAACCCAACAGCCCTACCAATCCCAAGAGTCCCACCAACCCCACCGTTCCAACAGCCCCACCAATAATCCCAACAGCCCCACCAGTCTCAAGAGCCTCACCGATTCCCAGCAGTTCCACCATTCCAGCAGTCCACCGTTCCAACAGTCGCACTGTCCTAAGCACACATAAGCGTGGAGGGAAGAGATTGTTTAGAGCTTAATTCCCCTAACCCGAAATTCTGGAGATCCCCCAAACTATGTTAGACCCCAGAATTCTACTTTTAGCACATTTCTTGGTCACTTTACCAGTGATAGTGTGATAGTGAGAAAGGGGTGGGCGCAAGCCCTTCACGCAGGCTAAGAAGCCCATTGTGTACCCCACAGAAACTTTTGAGAGCTAGTCGCACAAACGTTTTGAGGCTTTAATAAACTTCAAAAGTTGGGTAATAGGCTCCTGTAAAACGGCCGAGGGTTCAATATTTGGAGCATGGAAGAACCTAGCTCTCAACTTATCAAACCCAGGGCAGTGACAGAGGAAGTGGATAGAATCCTCTTCTGTGAGCAGACATTTTGCGCAATTGGGGTTATCAGAAACCCCAATAGTACATACATAGGTGTCTGTTGAAGGGACAGTGTCCAGTTAAGAGACCAGTAACTGTCTTAAGCAGCTTACGACCTAAGCTGATCAAGGAGCTGGCTGTTTTCTTGCATGGCCTCTCCATAAAGGATCTGGCCTGACGACAAGTCTTTTGCTCACTCCAGTATTGAACATGTTGTTCCCTGACCCAGCTGTTGATGTCAGCCTTAGCAACAGCTCTGGAGACAGCAACTACCGGTTCTGGGCCAACATGTTTATGTGCTGATCCCATTTTTGCAGCATGATCCGCAAATTCATTGCCCTCAATGCCGCAGTGACCTGGGACCCATAATAATTTGACATTATTATCCTGCGAGAGTTCTTGCAAAGCAAGAACACACTCGAGAACTAGCTTTGAAGACACTTTTGGAGATAGAAGTGACTTCAGAGCAGATTGACTGTCAGAGCAGATAAAGATGTTCTCATTTCTGAGGGCCATCAGTTCTCTGCTACGGCAGCATTGTAAAATAGCGAGTATTTCTGCCTGAAAGACAGTACACATACTGCCTAAGGTAAAATACCGCATCTGTTTTAAGTTCTGGAAATAGATGCCCGCGCCTGAGGTATTCACAGAGCGTGATCCATCAGTGTAGCAGACAATTCCAGGAAGCGAGAGAATATTCACTCTAGATTTTACCCAGTCATCCCTAGTGGGAAACTGAATGGTATAAAGTCTACCAAAAATAAATTTTGGTACAATGAAGTCACTTGGCATTTTGAGTACTGGCCTAATGGCCTTAGCCCAAACAGCATTGTGACCTACGAGTCACTTTACCAGACCCACAGAATTTGTTTGCTGCCAATGTTGCTTCCAACTGCCCCACTGTTATAATCATAGATGCACAGCACTACCGGTCTGGAGAAGGAGTTTTGAGCCAAAAATTGACCTCAAAACTGGTATGAATGTGAAAATAGCGTAAAAACTACGCTAATTCACATTTTCTGGCTATTCTAAAGCAGATTAGCGTGAAAGTTTTGATTTTCATTTAATTTTAACACTTATCTTTCGTTTTTTCACTAGAACATTTTTCATTTTTTTCTGGCAGTGTAGAGTAGACGATAATGAGCAGGAATCCAATCTTGCGAGATTACTCGAATGAGGCAAAATCCTGGATTGCGCACAAATGCTGAAGCTTCAATTCTGGCAGGTGTACCAGTTTCTCAGGTAGACTTATTCTGAAAATGTAAACCTGCACACTCGTTTATGGTCTTGATGAAATATAGGAATTCAAAGAATAGTCAAAATATATCTTTCATAAAAATTAATATTGCCTGATTTTATTATATCGTATAATAGCGATTGCAGTAATGGTGAGGATTACTGCTGGGGCTGCTGCGTAGGTGGGGCTGTTAGAACGGTGGGGCTGTTGGGATTGGTGGGGCTGTTGGGATTGGTGGGGCTGTTGGGATTGGTGGGGCTGTTGGGATTGGTGAGGCTGTTGGGATTGGTGGGGCTGTTGGGACGAGTGGGGCTGTTGGGACGAGTGGGGCTGTTGGGACGGGTGGGGCTGTTGGGATTTTTGGTGGGGCTGTTGAAACGGTGGGGCTGTTGGGACCATGGGGCTGTTGGGACTGGTGGGGCTGTTGAGACATCACTCATGCACGCGGGGATGGGGAAGAGGTCTGCTGGGGGTTTTCACCCCCCTCCACAGATCCGTGCTGATCCTCCCCCAGAATGACCTAGGGACGAGTGGGGCTGTTGGGACGGGTGGGGCTGTTAGGATTTTTGGTGGGGCTGTTGAAACGGTGGGGCTGTTGGGACCGTGGGGCTGTTGGGACTGGTGGGGCTGTTGAGACATCACTCATGCACGCGGGGATGGGGAAGAGGTCTGCTGGGGTTTTCACCCCCCACAGATCCGTGCTGATCCTCCCCCAGAGTGACCTAAAAGTGCCGCTGACCCCCATAATTTTTTAGTTTCAGAAAAATTTTTGAAGCTCTGCAGAAAAGTAACTTTAGTGATAAAAATGTATTGAGGGTTGTTTTTTTCACATATTATCAGAATTGACCTTTAAGACACTTTTTTGCCTAAAAATGGGAAAATTTTGAATTTTTTCGAAAATTTCTGTTGAAAGTCTTTTCAGTGGATGCGCGACATCGAGAAACGTCTAAAAGCAATGTTTTTAGTGCCCACGGGCCATGTTTATCGCTTTTTGATGTTTGAAAAAAAATTGATTTTAATGACCCCCAGAATTTCTATGCTGCACATGCATAGTTTTAGTAGGTGCATCTGTCATTTTTCATGAATTTTAAGAGCGTTTTTCTTTGTTGAATTGAAATTAAGCAGGTTTCTTCATAGTATTGCATTTTGTGTTGTTAGGTAAATGTATTGTTTGTGTATTTGACAGTGATATCCCTCTGAAATAATACACCCTTTCTTTCTTACAAGCGATAGAAAGAAGCATTTGTTTCTCCTGTTTAACCACAATGTTGCCAAATTCCAGACATCTCACGTTCCTGTGGATATTTATTGCCATTTTGTTTATAAAGTTGTCAATTCAAGCTGTTGTAATAATTTTTACATTTTTCATGCCTCAATTTCATGCCCATTGGTAAAAGTCTAAACTTGCGAGTTTTTACTTTTTAGACAATTTTTACTCATATTTTTATGTAAAAGCTCTAAAATACAAATTTTTCTCGGCTCTGCACAAGACCCTACTGGGGGCTGTTATATTAGTCCTGCCACCATAGGTGGGCAGCACCAAAATTCTGGGGGGGGGTGTGAAAAAATTTCTGGGAGGATGAAAAAATTTTCAAAGTTCAAAAAATGGTCTTAAAAGTGGTTGTATGGCGAAAAAACACCATTCAAGCATATCCAGTGGCGTCAAAAAATCGCTAAAAAAGGAAAAAAATTTCAAAAATTGAAATCTGGGGGTATTTTTATTTCTGGAGGGTATTCCAACTTCTGGGGGTGCACACCCCCAAACCCCCCCCCCGCGCCCACGTGTGCCTGCCATTCGAGACCCCCAATCGATGTGGGCTTGGGCGCTTTACGCCCTCCTTTCTAGCAATACAAATTGCTGCACAAAAAATATTTTTATCTGGATCTGGATCTGTATCTGGATCTTTCTAAATTTTGATCTGGCAAAACGATCTGGATCTGGATCTGGTTATTTTCTGATCTGGCTATCTGATCTGGATCTGGATCTGCCTGAAAATCTGAACCCGATCTTTATCTGGATCTGGATCTGGATAAAAATCTGGATCTTTTACATCACTAGCAGCGACTGAATTCTTTGGAGGTCTTTATGGCGCAAAAATGGCAGAAAAACACCAAAAGTACAAACCATTCCTGGGTTACTGCTAAAATCTGCTAGAAGTATTTTGGATTCAAGGGTCAAGGGCATACGTGGGCAGTAAGAAAATTCTGGGGTGCAAGATTTTTTCGAAGGTCGAAAAATGGCCTTAAAAATGGTGGTATGGCGATAATTACACCATTTTTCGACGTTTCTCATCAAGCACTATCCATTGGAATCAAAAAATTGCGAAAAAAAACGAGAAAAATTTTCAAAAATTGAATTCAGGGGGGTATATTGATTTCTGGGAGGTATTTTGGTTTCTGAGGGGTGCATACCCCCAAACCCCACCCCCACGCCCAGGTGTGGTCAAGGGTCAGTGGGGTCTAGTCACCAGAATGGAAACATCATTTCTGGAAAATATAATGCAAAACAAAGGCCTTGCAATAAACGTATTTGAATTTGACCAGTAAAGCCCTATTCAGAAGTAACAATCGGCGACATCGCAGAAATCCTATTAATCGTAGCTGATTCACAAGTGGCGATCGGGAGGATCGCCGACGTTGCCGATTTACCCGACCGATCGACGAAATCGGGAAAATCGCCGACTACAATCGGCAAAATCGGCGATATCGCCGATTTTTGGCTGCGATTTTCCCGTTTTTAGTCGGCGATTCTCACGATTTAGCTGAAAAATCGGGAGAATCGGGAAAATCGCAACGAAAATCGGTGATGTCGCCGATTTTCCCGATTTGAATCGGCAGAATCGCCGACTAGAATCGGGGAGATAGAACTCGTTTCTATTTCTCCCGATAATCGCAAGAATCCTACATGATGTAGGGGCACACGGGGCTTATTTATGCGTGTGTCGCCAAAAATAATGTTATTGTGTACAGGTACTCATGTAGCGTGCAGTTAACCCTTAATTTGCTGTGTACTCGATTTTTGGTCGAGTATGCTGGTTTTTCTTGATTTTTTCATTTTAAGTTCATTTTTGTGCCGTGAAACATCATCTATCCTCCTTTTTCCTCGTTTTACACGTTTTCTATGAGTTTCATGAAGTAGAAGGCTTCGGTTATTTAGAAATTCAATATTTTTTGAAATTTTAATGGTAGGCAACCTCTGGGATTGCAGGTTCTTGATAGCGGCTATAAACCTTGTTAATGTATTCTACTGCCGCTCAATGCAGCATTATGGTGAGCTACGGAATGCCGACGTATCGATTTTTTTCAAACGTGCCGTAGGCTGCCATGTTGGTTTTTTAGTTATAGTTTTTCCCTTTTTTCTCAACGGAAAGTGAAAATTGTGAAGGGAAAAATATATTTTTGGAATCAGGAGAACAAGGGCTTTCAAATGATATACTTTTATCTGATTTTATTGATTCGATCTAAAATCGAGTAGATGGTGAAAACGACTGCTGGAAACACACGGTAAATTAAGGGTTAATGCACTTTGCTGATGTGCTAAACTATATATGTATATGTTGCAGTCACTCTCTAGCTTGTACATGCATATGTCATAAAAGCGGCATATAAATTTATTTTTTATTCTACGGAAGTGGGTACATAATTGTTATAAGCTAGTCCCAAATGGCGGCGTCGTTTGATGAACGGCTTATTGAATTTGTTAAATCTTATCCTCATTTATGGAATATCCGCTTGACCGACTTCAAAGATGCGGAAAAAAACAAAACTCTTGGAGAGAAATTGGACGGAGCTGAATGGTGATGGTACGATTCGAAAATTGTATAGTGCATGCGAGTTTGCTTCGAAAACTTTTAATTTTTAGTAAAAACTTGCGAAAAACGATAGGATTATTTGCTTACATATTACAGTAGAGAGAAAAAGAGCCAATCCCAACCGACTGGATCCGTTTTTCTGTCAAAGAAGTGCAAATCGTTCAATTTGTTCAGAGAAATGTCGTTTCTCTCGGACTTTATAAAAACAAGAACGTAAGTTAACCCTCGGATGACCATGCGAAAAACCGCAAAATTTTAAACATTGAATAACTTGACGAATATTTGGCGAAAAATGATAAATAATAACTTGATAAATAGGTTATTTCTTATGACACAAGTGCTAATCTTAAGAAAAGTGCGTAAGTGCACATAAAAAAGATATAGTTGTTGCTGTCGTTAACTTTTTTTCAAAAAAAAACAACCTTTCATCAATGAGAATGATGGCCAAAAAATATCTTTAAGTACTTAACAATATTAATATCGTTAACGATATTAATATCGTTATAATATTGTTAATTAAGTAATAAAAATGGCGTTTTAGGTAGCATGTCCCACAACAACTCTACTGATGCAATCTTGAATCATCTTCAGTCAGAGAGGTAAGAAGTACCCGAGGGCGGATATAAAGTGGGCGGGGGTCCGTCCCCTATTGGCGTAACATACTTGGAGAGTCAAAAACTGGATACATAATTTCTGATGATTCTTGGTCGTTGTTGAACATAACTTCTCAAATTTTTCTTGCGCTTCGCGCCGGATAATACCTAAAGAGGTATTTATTCACTTTCTCAGTGGCTTGAAAGTCATTTTTTGCGGCAGTAATGTTTTTCTATAAAAACAAATGTTTCATGATTGCTAAAACGATTTGTGAGGTATAAACAGCTGTTTCAACATGGTTTTCTTCCATGTTGAGCATAAATTTTAAAAATTTTGGATGCTTTGCGCGCGGGAAATTCCATTGGTTTTCAAATCCGTTGGCTATATCGATCCATTTATCAGTTGTAGGCTCGGGTAAATGCACAGGTTGCAAAACAGTTCCACAAAGCTTCACAGGTTTCTTCGATAATTCCAGACACTGTTGATAAACCGACACGAAAGTTGAACGAAATGTCTTGCATATCTTCACCAGTTGACAAAAAGCGCAGAGTAATGGCTAATCTTTCACCCGGTGGAATATATTTTCTCCATTTTCCACTTTTTTGTATTAGCGGACCAACTTCTTTCAATAATTCGTCGAATTTTTTGGCAACAGGCGGAAAAATTTTAAAAAAGCTTTCATGATCATGCAAACGCATCTGAGGGACAAGAGAATGATGATGGCCATACTTTTCACGAACTGCAAAAATAAAACGCGTTTGTTTGCGTTTATTTTTGAGTCGCTTTCAGTAATTTGTAGCTTAGATACAAATGCAGAATTTCGGACAAACATTCACTGTCCATCGTGACTGATAATAATAATTAATGTACCTAGTCGGAACTGCAGAGCATTTCTTTTTTGCCTAGTTTTGTCCATGATACATATCTGGAATATGCATAATCGGGGACAAAATCGGCCGAAATAGCCCACTAAAACGGGCATAATCGGCTATGTTAACAAAGAAAATCGGGAGAATCGCCGACAATGGCGATTCTGCCGATTTTAGTCGGCGATATTGCCAATTTTGCCGATTTTAATCGGGAAAATCGCAGAAATTGCCAATTAAAATCGGCGAAATCGGCGATGTCGCGGATTTTGCCCACCAAAATCGGGAAAATCGCCGACTAAAATCGGCGAAATCGCCGATTTTGCCGATCAAAATCGGGACAATCGACGACATCGCCGATTTTTACTTCTGAATAGGACCTAGCCGTAGAGATCTGGTAGGCAAGTACGTTTCACGTTATTATAGAAGTTCTGTTAGGTCATTTCCCCTCGATCCTAATAAGATCTCTGATTGACTTCGGCACTCTATATCGATCATTTTGAATATGAAGTGTTCCGAGAAAAATAAGGCCAAACGCTAGCATAAGAGATGCAAAAACTTTTCTTCAAAAGCTTGTAATTGACCCTCCAAACTGACTTCCACAAGCTACCATCTGGGTAGACCGCAGAAAGATGAAGGTTAAGGGGTTCCTCAGACCAGGCATGCGCGTGTGAAGCATTTAAGGATCAACACTTAGAATGAACGGAAGTTTGTTGGAGAAAATGAGTATACGGCCAAGAATGGAAGAAAATCGGACATTCTAGTGGGCACAATCTATGGCAATTTTTCACGCTATTCTACATAGTACAGTTTTTGGTGTCATTTTGACAAAAAAGACCGACCGACCTGTTAGTTTGCACCTTTCTCCAAAAATCCAGATTCCCCAGACTCCAGATTTCATTTTAAAGCTTTTTACCGCAATCAGCCCATTCGGTTGGATCCCCAGAATTTCTTGCTCTCCACGCAACATGAAATGGACACCCACAATCCAAAACCATCTTTTATATTTGAAGACTTTGAACTTAGAAAAGCCTTTTAAAAATTGAACCTTTCTACTTTTTATAAGAAATTATTCTGGCGCAAACATTTCCTGAAAAATTCCAAAGCTTTTTGAGAATCTTGTGCTGAGGGATGATTAAATTTCTTTGTTTGGCAAAAACAAGCGCAGGAAAATTTTTGAGGTTAGGCAGAAGGAGTCCAGAGACATTAATTATTCTTCGAGTACTTTTATGTATACACTTTGAAACAACCAAAAAGCCCACTGAAGCATTATCAAAAATGGGAGAAAACTGCGATTATCCGGCGCGAAGTGCCATATCTGAGAAAACACGACCAGGCCAGCACTGAACCTATGTACATAACCCTCGCAAACTATGTCGAGCCAATGGAGGGGGCTGCTCGATAAAGATATGGCATTGATAGCATGGAATGGATATGAAAACTGCTGTGACAATGCGATACGTAATTATGCCAAGAAATGCCAATCCAATCGATGCAAAATGTTATGCAGCTAATGTAATCTCTTTCGCATAAGTTTGGGCATCAATTTTAAGAATCTACTGACAGCAAGCCGACACGCTGAGATAATCAAGTTTTTTTTGCAGATCAATACATTGGTCAATAGCTATCAAAGGTTTACCCTACGTCTACCAGTATCCCAGGATGACGTTCTGTGAATTACATTGGCATTTTTTCCGATATTCATCAGCCGTGTCTATCCTCGTTTTGGCTCCTCTTACATCGTTTTTTGCAATTAAGCTCTATGATAAATCATAGAGCAGTAAGAAATAAGCCTTTTTTGACCTGCAGCAGTATCACAAAAACTCAAAATGAGAAAACAGGGTTTTGATAAAAAAATTGAGTGGTTCACTTCTTTACAGTGTTGAAATGTATCTCCTGGTATTTAATGCAACAGGAACCTACCTTCCCTTGATTTTGCATGAGCCTATTCTTATACATTGTAATCATATTTTTAGTTGTAAAATCGTTCAAAAATAATCTCGTAAAAACTGACATTGGTACATTAGAAAGAGCATAAAAATTGCAGACAACGAAAATGATGATTGCCGGAGCAAATACGATAGTAAATCGAGGCTTAATGCCAAAATATGAGAAACAGGCTTTGGTAGGCGACTTCCTTGAAGAAAAACGGGATAATCGAACGAAGCAGTATTTTCCCTAAGGGTTTAGGCACAACTTCTTGTTAACATTCATTTATTCGTACAACGTGTCGAAAACATAAGCAGGACGAAGTAATCAAAGGCGGTTTTTGAGGGAAAATAACGATGAAAGCCTGCAAAAATCCCAATGGCAATGCGCACGCGTACCCATCGCACCCATTCGAAAACAGTTCGCGGCAGAATAGACAAGCAAATGTGGTACCTACGTAACAAGATAAGCGAAGCAAATCTATCTAAAAGTAGGCTAATAGGCAATGCATATATTTGTCAAACAACGGTCAGCAAAGCAGAGCAAGTTTTGAACGTAAATCAAAGTTTGATAAATTCAGTTTACACTTTCTGAGTCCTTTACAAAACTTTTTTCACAGAAATATAGACACGGAGTAAAAGCTCAGATCGATGCATTACCTATTAGCTTGGTTACTACGACTAAACGCTTCCGTGCATGTATTTTCATTGAATTCAAGCGAGATTCTCCCTATGTACGAACGGAAAAAGAAGTAAAATCAGAGCTACAGGACGATGATAATGATGAGATGTAAGCGAACTACTTTATGCCGGGGCTCTTAAAAATAAAAAACTAATTAAACGTAAGAAACCACACGTGCGATGGTTAAAGCACGTTAATACAGCTAAAACGATTCTATCGGCGCCTTGTTGCAGTAAAGAAGCGAAGAAATGGTACGTTAATCGACTGTCGGTAAAGAAAGCAAGGATTTACGGCTAATAGGCCTATCAACCGAAACCGAAATTCATCACAAAATGTCCGTAAAATTAACTGCAGCACAACGCTAAGTGATGTGTAAACTGAGAAATACCATTTATTCAAGTGCAAACTGAAACGAAAGTCGAGCATCGCTTAGCAGTCAGAGAAGAAAACTGGAATAAAGTTTCGGTCAAATTAAGTGACTCATTTTAAACCGAAGACATTATAATTTTAGTTGTAAACTGTCATTCTTTCTCGTCGTAAACCAAGGCAAGCACAAAATCTATTCTCGCTTGAAAACTAAAACCTTGTTTACATTACGCTCGCTAAAAATTTTGTTTACAACCCATTAAGCGCGTAAACTGCCATTTTTTCTCGTCGTAAATCGAAATATTAATAATTAACTAGAAAAAATCTCACTGAGACTGGGGCCCATCGGTGGGCAGCACCAAAATTGTGGGGGGGGGGGTGGAAAAATTTCTGGAGGGGGTGAAAAAATTTCTGGAGGGGTGAAAAAATTTTTAAAGGTCAAAAATGGTCTTAAAAGTGGTCGTATGGCGAAAAAAACACCATTTTTCGATGTTTCTCATTGAGCACTATCCAATGGCATCAAAAAATCAAAATTTTTTTCTGGGGGGGGGGATTTTGATTTCTGGGGAAGTGCATACCCCCCACCCCCCACGCCCATGTGTGCCGGGGCCTTGTTTAGATTCCGCTCAATGAAATTTTGTTAACAACTTATGAACCGTTCCCTGCGCGGTACAATACGAAACTAAAGCGTACGCGCTTTACGCTAAACCGTATCCGATATGAAAAAATAAAAACTAATCTAATGGGCTAAATCTAGCGAAAATATACGTCGCGATAGAAAAATTAACGCGCAGAAAATTTGTACACAACTTACCTACTACGTGCGCACAAACCGATCGATACGCGATAACGAAACGACCGTGACACCATCGAAATCCGTGCTTTTACGTAACTATTCAAATGAAATGAATACTAAACTAATTATACAGTAGTGTGATCGAAAACCCGTAATACGAAAAATATAACGGAGTTTAATATTTATATAAAAAAGAAATTCACGAAGTGTTTTTTCAACTTGGTCTAAAACGAAAATACAAAAACGCACGTGATACAAAAAAAACGGCAATTCCGACTCGTCGAAAAGGAAACTATATTTAGCTACGTAGAAAAATCGTTCGCGTGTTTCCGTACGTGTTTGTGTGTGTATGTATAATTGCACGTTCGAACCCGAATAACGGATAAGTGTGAAATTTTCAAACGAGACGCCTGTGTAACAAGCTATAGGCTGGGAAAATATTTCATACCTAAATACAAAATGACGTAAAAAATCTGATAAAAAGCAGAAATTTTTTTTCAAATTTTTGAATAAAAAATTGCGACTCGTCCGCTTGTTACACAGTCGTCACATTCGTACTAAACCACACTTGTATGACAATATACGATCGATAGTATAGCAAACCGTTATAAAAATAAGAGCAAGATATCAGAATGCAATCACTATCAAATCAACCCGTTGTCGCCGTTGAAGTGCCGCATCGGGAAGCAACCATATAACCGAAAAACGTGACTTAAATCGCACGAATAACCAAGATCCCGTCTCTGTTACGCATATTAAACCGAGTCATGAGCGATATATATAGTGTGGAGTAAAAAATTCTTTTCGATCAAATTTTGTGAACAGATTGCTCTAAATTTTCACCCTTCGGCTGCTAATTGAAATTATTAAAACTATTGAAAATATGAACAGTATTGCAGTAGACTGAAAAAACGTTGTAAACAAAATACTCATTTCAGTGAAAAGAAGCGTAAGCTTCAATTTAAAACGTAAAAAAATAGGATTACGAGACAGTAATAAAAAAGTTTGGTATTATTTTACAACATTAAACTTTTTCTGTACAAATTATACGAAAAATTCAGCGTAAAAAATTTTTGAAATTCAAACTACGTTTACAACATTTTTCTGTTTACAACACAATGCCGCTGGTGTCGCAAACTCATTTTAATCCATTTACGTCGAAATGACTTACGATACGGACTGTACTGTTGCATAATGAAAAAGTGATGTAAACAAAGTTTAAATTTTTAATGCTGCGTGACGGAATCGGGACCGTACAATCAATTCAACTATCCACTATCTCACGCAATAAAAACACTTTACACTCTACTCTTCTACTAAAAATACGTCCGTCCGACTAAAATTGTCGCGAATATAGAAAAACGGTCCATAAAAAAGTAATACGCGAATTTACAGTGTAAAACGAAAAAATAGCGATGTTTACAACAAGCGCGAGAAATTCAAACTAAAAGTAGTCTATCGACGTGTAAAATTGACGAAAATCCAGCAGTTTAATGCTAAGTGGCGGCCGTTGTCGCGTTTTGAGCGGACGAATCAACGGATCCGGCGAAAATGCGTTCAATTTGACTAATTTTCTCCTGCTCGACTTCCGCACTCAGCGTCATTGACAGGGCGCATACCAAAATTTGGCGACTTTTCGCGGCCGCCTTTGTCAAATTTTGAAGAGCCGTAGCTAACGATAGCATGTCTGGATGAACGGAAAAATGAATATATTTCGGAAGATTTTGATCATTGATTATAAATAAAATACATATAAATTACATATGAATAGGTAATATACAAATAAAAAATATCAAAATAAGAACATAAAAACAAAAGTTATATGTAAAAATAGTTTATATATAAAATTGTATTTAAATCATACACATAAAATATATAAATTGTATACAAAAACGAAAAAATTCCGAAAAAGGACGAAAAACTACTGAATCGTTAACACTACTTCATTATACGTGATGGCTTAAAATTCTGGGAAGGTGTAACGTAGCTGGTCAGTGAGTACAAAGGGTAAATTTCTCACAAATTTTGACCCGAAAACGACAAAAAAGCGTGTAAAAAAGGCTTAAAAACGCAAGATTTCGCCCAAAACTCGGATGGGGCAGGCTGAAATCTTAGTCTTAGGAGGAGGAGAGGTTAAAAATTTTAAATGGGGTAAATGACCTGGTATTTTTGCCTAAAGTAGAAAAAACAACTGAGAATGGCATAAAAACAACTTTTTTGCTAAAAAGGTGGGGGCGGGGTATAGAATTCTAGGATAATGTTATAAAATGACAAAAATTCGTGTTATGAAAATTTTTAATAAAGCGATGAATGCATATCAGATCCTACGACCTAATTCATAGCCTACGTTAATGGAAAAGCGATTTATTTTGCAAGCTTGCAAGTTAACTGACAAAAAAGCTAAGACATTTAAAATAAATCCATATTGTTCGTAACGTACAGTAAACAATAAACATGTGTAAGAAAACGCTACGGGAACTACACAGCTGTTTTATTTAGCCAACACAGCTGCTTTACAAATTCACTTTCATTCCAAATTAAAAAACCTACAAAATAAGATCAATACATCTAAATTTAATCAAAAACCCCAAAAAAATGAAGTAGGTACGGGAGGTCGATTATTGCTACACGCTCGCTTGTTTAAATATTCAAACACTTTACACCATAAACGCTACAGCTCGAAATACGGAGGGGATGTCTCGGGCCATTTTGTGGGCGGGGAGGAGGAAGAATGACCTTCGATTTTCAGCCAAAAATGACACAAATCACCTAAAAATAGGCAAAAAACCACCTTAAAATATAAAGAAAGCAAGTCTTTGCATAAAATCTGGTGAGGTCGAGGAAGGGGATCGAAAATTTTCTGACTTTAGGGGGATGGAGGACAAAAATCATGTACAGGCATATATTATTAATTTATTATTATTTTATGATGATGCCTGCCAGCAGGTAAAGCAAACCGAAACGAGAATACCGGATTATGGCTGTAGTAGGATATTTGGGTTTGAGATCCATTTTTAGTGCGATATCCCCCATCTCCCCGTTACGCTTATATTCAACACCGCACATGTGACGGCTCAGAATTTAGGGTGGGGCTCCCATCCATATATGTAACACTATAAGGGGGAGCCTTCCGCTTAAAGTCTGACGTCCCCCTACCCGCCAAAGCCAGGAAATTCCTGCCCCTTGCCCGATTTTTGGGAAAAATTGGAGTTTTTTGGCCGTTTTTAGCCTAAAAATTGAGGTAATTTATCCCGCCTAAAAATGGCCGGAACCCCCTCCCAATTTCGAGCCGTTACACGTACGCTCCCGACCATTTCTAGGTGGGGGGTGTGACTTTCAATTGTTTAGCCAAAAGCGGCTTTAACACCTAAAAATAACCAATAACGGAAATTGTTTCCAAAACTGGGGTAGGGAGGGAAACTACAAATATTTCCGCTACGGAGGGGAGTAGAGACTGACGACCAACTTTGGGTGGGGAATCCTTGTTCCACCTATGCTTTACACCATTCATTTACCTTTGTCTTCTTGCAATCTGTTTTGGTAGCGATGAAGCAGGATGTTAGAGCGTTCTTGATTTCGGTACAAATGCGCGTCCTTCAACGATTCGGCCCACAGGCGCAAACTCTTGTGAACGGTTTCGGGCATTTTTTTGCCACCCCTCAAAAATTCCATTTTTTCGACCAACGTCACGACCTAAAACACGCCGGAAATTAAAAAATAAAATAATAAAACAAAATATCAAGGCAAAAAATGTGGATAAAAAACCGGGCTAGGAAAAAACGCGTGCTGCCGCGTTTTGCAACTTTTCCCGAATTTTTCTACTTCCGCTTTTCCGCTGATAAGTCGATCGATCGCGTTAAACAAATAAACGGTCGAAACAAATTATTCTTTTTTAGCGATAATTTCGTTTGGAAATGGGCCTTTTTTGACTAATTAGACGAGTCAATCGCTGCTGATTAACGATGTTTGCGTAATTTTAACGAGATTTTTTGAAACATTAACGAATTTGTAATGCGTAAGGGGAAAAAACGCGCGCTTAGTAAAACGAGTGGCCGCGCTTTACCACTTTGTGATTAGCGAGAAAAAAGATAAAATAGTGCAAGGTCCAAAGGTGCGAAGAACGAGGTGCAAAACACGATGTGTGCGAACAAATGTTTCGCAATTCCGCTTTGTTTTAGAAATAAATTCCGCCGTGACGTAAAGATTTCGACCGATACAGGCAGGCACTTAGCTGGCACACACACGCACGCGCGCACATGGGGGTGAGGGTATTACTCCCTGAAGCATGCATGTAACAGGGGTATGGGAAATCCCCTAAACAAAGTTGGTTGTCCCCTATCCCCCAAAGCCGGAAAATTTCCGACCCTTTTTAGGTGTTTTTTGGCAGATTTTGGCTAAAAAATGGGGGTCATTCACCCCCCACCCGCAAACTGACAAGGAGCCCCAACCCTACATTTCAAGCCGTAACATGTATGCCCTGACGGGTCAGACACAAAAATATTGTCCGGCGATTTCGAGCTGACGGCGTATTTCTATATCATTTTTGAAGACAAAAGCAGTAATTATGACAAAAGTTTTCGACGCTTCGCGCCGGATTCATAATTTTACGTACTCCATCACACAAAAAGCGCCCTAAAATAAGGCAAAATGGTTCAAAACATCAAAGTTCCTCGCTAAATTGACCAATTTGCATATTTTTTAGTGTCTAAAGCGATACAATGCAGTCAAAATGAACTAAAAACTCATGTAAAAATGCAACATTACCAGGGAAAAGCGTCTTATGTGCTACTTCTGACAATTTTCGTCATTAAAATGGCGATAAAAACGTAATCACTGAATTTACTTTTGGATTTCTCGAATTTCCGTCGACCCTAACCCTAAGCAACTATGTCTCGTTGAAGGGTCCAAAATTTAGAGTGTGGGCCATGAGATTTCAACACACAAAAGGTAAAACACAATTTACTGTCGTGAGAATTTCGGATTGTACCCCCTCCCTCCGACCCCAAAACAGAGGCGTAGCCAGGATTTTGATTCGGGACAAAAAATTTTTAAGACTTCTTTTGTATTGAATGCTTTGATATGGTACAGTAAAACGTTATGTAAAGTAAAACCGAATTTTCCGACCTTCCGCAGTGTAACTTAGCTGATTTATGGGTTTCTGGCTATCAGAAATACAAAAAGTAAGAAGCGGCGCGAAGCGCATGTAGAATTTACGGCTTTTTTATTGATAAATAGTTCGGAAATGATGAGTGGCTCAAAGCACTAGGAATTTGGTCATTTTTAACCGCCCTAAACATTTTGTAGCTATTCTAATACTGATAGTCTGACAGTGCAGAAAATAATCAAATTCGTACAAAGTAATTTTGACATAATGCCATAAGTTCAAGCTTCTAACAGGAAAACTGCGAATTATTAACCTAGTATGAAGAACTATAATATTTTGACTGATCAGGCTTTTAAACGCAATGCTGAACTTAATACAAAGAGAAATAACTGTAACCAGCGGAGCTATGCACCGAAAAATTTTGACGTTTTTGCTGTAGTAAAGGGCCGCTGCCAATAAGATATAGAAAGCTGTATCGGTGAAAATTTTGTCCTCACCGTTTTCAGGCCTATTTGTGGTCTTTTTATCACGAAGATGTAGTTCAGAAAACAGAACATGTGCAAAAACACAAGAAAATTTGGTCTTTCTTTCGAAATACAACATAATTACGTGTCCCTGTAAAGCAAGACAAACAAAGCAGAGAATGACAAACCGGTATGCAATCATTTTCGCACTTTTACTATGATGCTCAACTAGCATGCACACTTTCATTCAACGAACAAATAGTGCATTAAAACACTACAGCGATATTAAGCGCTAGTTTACTTCAGCTGATTCAAGCTTCTAAACTCATAAATAACAATAAAACAGTAATGACTCGACGCGAAGCGCCGGAAAATTTTGACATTTTTTGCCCTTATGGACTCAATTTTCGGGACACAATTATTGCACCAAAAAATCAGCAAAATTTGTGAAAATTTCCGGATGGGGCATACGCTCCCTATGCCCCTGGCTACGCCCTTGCTTCCAAAATCTCGACTTTATCCCTCCCTGGCCAACCTATCTTATTATGTGCTCTGTTACCCCATTTTGCCACCTTTTTTCCAGCAATTTTTTTGATGTCAATGAAAAGAGCTCGATGAGAAATGTGGTAATAAAATGTTTCTTCGAATTCTTCCATTTATTTTGACTTTTAAAAATACTTGGACGCCTAGAATTCAGGCGCTGTCAATATGTCACTAATAATTCAAAAACGAGAAGTGTTAAGTCAGCAGCCAATTCGGAATTTTCAGGCAGGGATGGTATTTTACTTTCTTAAAAACTGTCAAAATAAGTCCTGAAAATTGATTATGCGCGAAACAGCGTTTGCTCGCTTGCTCCCCGTGGATACAATCATTCCTGGCAAAAAAATCGAAGAATACCAAATTTGCAGAAAGCTCCCACAATGCATGGAATTAAATTCATTATACAATAAGTAATGCAAAAATCCGGCAAAAGGCATTTTGAAAACTTAAAGAATGGTCAAAAAACATAATGATAATGTTTGTTGACGCAGGCCGGATCAAACAGGAAGACGCTTCAAAAAGCAAAATAAATAAAAATATAGGGAAAAAATCAGGAAAAAAGGAGAGAGAATAACGTGACAACGAAAACAAGGCACCCATAAGTTATTTCTCTTATTTCATATTTATTCGCCTTATGGTCGTTTTATTATTTAAACAGATTAACATCATATCTGATTATAAAGACGTAATTAAGACAAAAAAAGGCGAAAAAATGAGATATCAACATAGACCTCAAGTAAATCATTACTAGCAAAGAAGAATGCTCCGATGGAACAAAAAGGACGAATATACTTGGGACGGATTATTAAGAATGTAAAAGGAGGGGAGTAAGAAAAATCTCCAATATGCCTGTAGTCAAGAAAACTTCTAAAAAATAAGAATTTCTATAAGAAACGCAAACAATTGAAGTGTATTCATCGGCCTGAAGACTGAAATGAACTATTGATCCAGAAAAACGATTGAAAAAGCAGCAAGTTAGCTAAGCAGTAGCTATGGGAAAGTAGATGGAGTAAACTAGGAGCGACTCTGTAAGCCAATTGAATGAAATAGCATTGATGCATTCAAGACAATCGAAGAAATTGTAGGTTAAAAGCAGTAGGAAACGCGTAACCTTACGTAAAACAGACTACAAGTAGGTGCACTTGCATGCCCGCAATAGCAGTTAGTTTTCTATCAATCACGATACGAAGCAGGTCAGCATTTCAACTTGCAAGCAATTGACAAAAAGTATATATTTAAGATTATGTTTATACTCTCTTATGTGAAGCATTGAAAATGATTTAGAGGAGGTTACGTTTTTTCAGAGGCCGCAGAATATACCTCGATTTTTTGCGTTGGTTAGAGAAAATCTGATTTTTAGCAGGTTTCACGACGTTAGGCATATATATCAGAAATTTTCATTGTCCCCTCCTTTTACATCCTTAATTATCCGTAATCCCAAGTATAGTCGACTAATTTTGTTTCATAGGAGCATTTTACTTTGCTAGTGCCCTACTTTTAATTAGCATGATTCGAGTAATTCAGTCAGTAAAGACATATAGTAACATGCCACAATAATGACAACAGTCGAAGAAAGTAGAAAACTGTTGTTCCGAACATTAGCTTTTTTAAACAAGACAACCTTCATCACCAATTTTTGACTTTACACCTCACGAAAAACTAAATATTGGTGTAAATAAATGCGATTTGCTGGGATGTATACCCCTATAAGAAAGAGTTTATTTTTATTTTTTATCCGACTTATCCCGACTTCTAAATGGAGAAAGTGTCGAACAAAAAAGGGACAAAAACGTATTTTCCTACCATCCACCATATTGTAAACCTTAAAAATCTGAGCCTAGCTCCGCATTGAGTGTAAGAAATTCAGTTTAGGCCACCTTGTAGCCTTTAAATCGTAGAAAGTTTGGGAGTGGAAACTTCCGTTTTGCAAAATATTCGAGATATTGACCAATCAAAAAAAGCGAAGAGAACGTGTTTTTGCTCCCATGTTACAACCCCGATTTCGAACTTTACACCTCCATATGTAACTCAATATTGAGTTTTTTAGACGCAGTTGCTGCGACGTGTAGCCCTTGAAACGTACTTTATTTTTATGTTATTCAATTTATCCCGACTGATAACCGGCGAAGTTGGCGGAGAAATCTTCGACAAAAACTGTTTTTTTACATCATCCACTAGAGTGTAAAGTTTGAACCCCTAAATAGAACTCCGTGTTGAGTGTGAAAAGTTTTCTGGCAAGCAAAGAATTTCTTGGGACTCATAGCAGAGTTGTGGACACATTTTAGTTGCAAAAACGCGACTAAAATCTATCTCAACACCCCCATATTTTTGCACTCTTTACACTGTCACTCGAGAAATAAAACAATATTCAACTAACAAAAAAATATCGGTTATAGAGGATTTAATTCTCTACAATTCTATAGTACTAAATTGTATAAGGCATTTACGCCGCATTGGCTAAAAATTGACCTCGAAACTTTAAAAAAACCGCACCTCTCAAAATTGTCCCAGTGTTGCTGTAGAAGGGTCACTTTTTATGGGTACTCAAGTATATTATAGGACCGCGATAACGCGCTTCCTATGATAACAATATCCTTATCGTACATGCATGCAAAGCAGACATGTAACAGGGGGATGGAGGGGTTCCGCCTGAAACAGAAAGTTTTGGACCCCACGATTTAAGGAATTTTTGGAAAAAAAACCCGAGTTTTTCGCCATTTTAAATGCTTTTTATGATTTTTCAACCAAAAATTGGAAATAACTCAACCCCCTCTATGAGAATGGTCGGAGACCCCACCGCAAGTTTTAAGCCCTTACATGTACGATGCAAAGTATATTACGATTAATAAGCAACGTAAATTAAGAAACTCAATTCTTTATTCGAATAGAATATATTGAATTTTGATTCACTAATCAATTTAGTCGAATTATTTTTTTAATATAAAAAATGTAACAATGCTTACTCTAGCGTGTTCTCTAAAATAATCGACAATCAGACGGTCGATGCGCGAAGGAGCCGGAGGCAAGCGCGGGATGGGTATGTTGTTTGAACTGTTGATCTTTTTGCCCAAATTATGCCTGGCCAAGTCAGCTTCCGTCTATAAATAAAAAATTGAAATAGAAAATTTCAAATTAAATAATGCAATAAATTGTATTATTCGAATGTGAAAAAAAGTGGAAGTACAAAAGAGAAAAATACAAAAAACCGAAAATCAATAGAAATAAAGAAAATAAAAGAAAAATATAAATAAAAGAATAAATAGAATAAAGAAGAGATGTTCGATGAAATAAACAAGACGTGGTAAATTAAATAAAATATAATTTAATCTATGATAAAATTTAAATGACAAACATAACTTGAAAGTAAATTTGAAAAATTGGAAGGAAAATTTATTTAAAATTTAAGTGAAGAAATAGAAAAAAGTTAAAAAAACAAAATGAATAAAAAATACAATAATAAAACAAAAACTATAAATAAAGAAAGGTGCATTGTTTGAATAGAGGAATTGCCGAAAGATTAAAGCGGTTTGTGAGGTGGCAAGGTACGTAGAAGATTTTTAAGCTAAAATAACCTCAAGAAACGGAATAAATGCTAAAAAAGCGTAAAAATTATGTTAATCATCAGCTCCTGATCAATTTTAAGCACTTTCATCGAAAATCATAGATTTTCATAATTTATGGCAGCCACTTTGCCATCTCGAAGAAACAAATCAAAAACGCTTAAAGTTTTGATTAGGATTAGTGATGATCCCCCCATTGGCCCGAAATAGTGCGCAAAATTAAGGATTTTTGAGCGATTTTCGGGTTGAAACGGCTAATTTTTCCGCGCAACTCAGGTTCCCCCCCCCTTAGGGATACCGCCTCCCCCTAGGAAAATCCTGGATCCGCCAGCTGATTATAAGAATAATAATAGACAAACCAATTACTTTTTTCCTCTCCTTCTCGATCGCTCTGTACTCTGTTAGACATTCTTCAAATCGACTGTGCAATTCGACTGCAGGACCACTGCGTCTAAATAATTGAATTGATCAATGTTCTCTATATATAAAAAACTTCAATCTGCGAAACTTAAACCCAAAATTAGAAAAAACATCAGTATATGAAATTTTAGGAGCGATCTACCTTGTGCTACATCCGATGCAATATTAAAACCTGCCACTGATGCGTATATACACGCCAGCTTAGGAAAACTTAAAAACAACAATATTGATACCTAAAAATAAATAAACAGGAAAATACCTGAAAACACTACCGAAACGGAAAAGATGATAATGAATAATGGGGTTTGTTCAGGCAAGGGAAACTTGGAGCTCCGTTTAAAAGGACAAATCATAGAAACTGGAACATCGAATGAAGAAGATAGTGAGCTGCTGTTCGAGCGGAAATTCGAAGATAATTTTTTAAGGGTTTAAATTTGTAATTTTACTGCAATTTTCTCGGTTAATGAGGTAACTCAATCTAAGGCTTGCGAATTATATTCTCCAGTCAGGGCCGTACCTAAAGGAAGCGGAAGCAACCGCCCTCCGCCCTTGGTCGAAAAATATTTTGTGAGGTAAGATAATACACGGAAAGACGGCAAAATCGACAGTCTTTGACGTAGAATCTTTGAATTTTCGGCGCTTCGCACCGGATGTAAAGTATTTTCAATTATTTTTGACCCGAGGGCGACCAAAAATGACACTTTTCATAGTTTTTTGTACGAAAAATTTTTTCTTAGAAAGTTCTAATTTTAATGTCTGAATGGACAGAGCACGTCGAAAAATGCGGTTTTTGCGAGCAATCACGACGAACTTTCCGAGAGAAAGACCAATTTACAATTTAAGTTGAGTCCTGTATTGGCCGAATCCTGGATACGGGCCTGCCTCAAGTTATTACAAGTAAAACTTGCTAACGGTATCGGACTCGGAAGTAAGATCGCATAGCTCTTGCTTAAATGCTTTGCAAATTATTCTACAAAAATACCCAAGCTAAGCACCAAACGTAAGAAGCAGATACCCCAAAATTTCTGGAAGGGGAGGGGGGTTTGAACAAAAAATTCAGCTGCCTTTCTGGGCTCAAAAATGATGGATACGCGTCAAAAACACCACTTTTCAGCATTTCTGACGATGTTCTACTTTTCAAAAACGTAAATACATAAAAAATTTCGAAAAAAATTCAAATAAATTGAAAGAAATTATGCGAAAAATTTAACGGTTTGGTGCAAGCAGAAAGCTAAAAACGCTTATGACAGCACCTTTCCTGCGATTTTTTCGGGGAAAATCTAATTTTGGAAGCGTGTGAAAAATTTATGCGGAAGAGAAATCCCCCAAGATCCTATATGTTTTGACTGATGTATAGCGCTTAGGTATGTTCGGTGATGAAAGTTGGAAAAAATCGTCAAAATTATGAAAAAACTTAGGCAGATTTACAGATAAATTTTCAAAAATTTGACGATTCTATCGGACGTGAAGCACGCTTTTTTTTGTATTCGGCAAAGATTTTTCGCGATGTACAAAGACTTTTGACCACCGTCTTTGTACATATACAAAGATTTTTTGGAAGACAAAAACTGCAAAAAAGGTTAGAAATTCGCAAAAATTCTAGGCGGCTCCGCGCCGAAATGAGCAATTGTGTGTTCTATATATCTTTATAATTCCAGAAATTGCATTTTGAAAGGAAAAATGCCAAATTTTTTGCGCTTCGCGCCGTTTTGAGACGATATTACTGATTTTTGCCCTCAGAAACCTAGAAATTGCTAAAATACGTAACCAAAGGTCGAACAACTCTGTTTTTGCCGCACTAAAATCGCTACTGTACCATATTATAGTACCCAAAAATTTGTGGGTACGAAATGTACACAAAGACTTTTAGGGACCATCTTTGTACATGTACAAACGGACCTTGTACAAAAAAAACACTGACGTGAAGCTAACATGCACATAGGAGCGAGGAAAGGTATTATCCCCCATTTTGAGCAAGCGGAACGTTTTTTGCATCATTTTTGAGGACAAGAACAGTAATAAAGTCAAAATTTTTCTGATGCAATATTTTTTATAAGCTTTTTACTCAAAAAGCGCAAAAAATTGATTAATTTATATACCTTTCAGTGATAAAAGCAATATAATGCAGTTACAATTGACTAAAAACGCTTTTTAAATTCGGTATTATCACGAAAAAGCGTTTATAGGCTTTTTTGACATTTTCGTCGTTTGCACAGCTAAAAAAATCGCGGGAACTAAATTTACTCGTTTGGGTTTCTATGATTTTACGCCCTTCCCAGCCGATCCTAACTTTATGCATCTATGACGTGAAGGATTATTTTGGGGCGAGGGACATGAGAATAACTCGAATATAATTTAGTACTTGTGAAATCGACCCTGATGAAACGGACCGTAACCGTACGCCTGTTGGGCGTGCAAAAACGACAACAGTGCAGCTCTTTGGTACGCCGCCATATTGTTGAAGTGGGGCGCCGGCGGCAAACCCTGCGGCAAAACGGCGGCCGGCACGAAAACGCCGCCGCCGGACGGGGCGGCGAGGTGGTGCGGCGCCGGCGCAGGCACAGCGCCATGCAAGTAAAACGCCGACATCGCCGGATGATCCGGCGCCGGAGCGTACGACGCCGGATCCGACGGCCGCTTGGAATATTTCACCGACGCCAAGCCCGATTTATCCGCCGCCGGAGGCCAATCCAGAAAGTCCACCGGCCGGCTCTGTCGATCGCCGGTAAGCGGCGCCGGCGCCGCTGCCGGACTGCCGTCGTTACATAACTCCCGCTGTTCATAAGGCGCACAGTAATTGTAGGTCGATTCGAAACCCGTCGCGTTGGCGTTTTTCGGAAAGTCGTCGTCCAATCGTCCGTCATAAAACGCGCGGCCGACGTCGCGGGACGGCGGTTGCTGCGATTGCGGCGACTGCTCGTAGGGCGATTGCGTCTGATTGTAAATCGATTGCGGCTGATTGTACAGTGGTTGCAATTGATTGTAAAGCGATTGCGGCTGATTGTACGGCGCCGGAGACTCGCTCGCGTTCCACAGATTCAGCAGTCGACTGCTCGATACCCTGGGCGGCTGTTGCTGTTGTTGGTCGGACGTCGAGTCGCCGGGCGAACTCGACGGCGGCTTGGGCCAATCGACGGCGCAATTTTCGACAAACGACGATTGTCGTTCGGCCAATTGTATCTCGAACAATTGCTCGGCAATCCGTTGAACGTCGCCTTCGTCCATCGCGTCCTGTTCGGCGATCTCAGAGCGTCGATTGCCGCCGATTGTGCCTCGATTGGGATCGGTTGCCGTTTGGTTGTCATCGATTGCACACTGTTGGCGGTCGCGAGCGGTTGGTTCGAAAGGCAGCGGCGTTGAGGACGATGGCAGAAAGAAGCCGGTGGTTCGATCGTTAAGGCTACCGTACGACACCGAGCTGCAATCGACCGGACTCGATTCACGGTCCGTCGAACTATTGTTGCCGGCGAACAATGCGGGAGAACTGAAATCGGGATTGAAAGAGAATAGAAACGATAAAAAACGACAGAAATGCACAAAAACGATAGGAAGAGTAGAAGAATAAACAAAAAACAAGAACAATAAGAGAAGCAAGGCGACGATAATAAAAATAAATCATTGGCAATTGGCGAGGAAGTGAGAGCAAACATGGGCGTAGGGGTCTTGGGGGAAAATGCAAAATTTTCTGGGAAAAATTAGACAAAATGACGGCCAAAAATGGATTTAAATTGAGAAATTGACATAAGCATTTTGAAATTAACCAGACTGTAGAACATACATGGGCATGGGGGGTGACAGGGGGGTATTACTTCCTCCTAAGCTCTAAATAGCTATACAGCCATTTTGGCCAAAAACACATATAGCCCTTTTTCGGTTCAGGAAAATAGCTATATAGTCTTTTTGAACTAAGAAACATGCCCTGTGAGTTCATAAATGCTATACAGTTCTTTTTCTGAGTCTGGAAGGAATTTATATCTCTTTTTCTGGCTTCAAAACCGACCAAATAGCCATTTCTAGTCCAAAAAATTTATATATCTTTGTGAGTTCAAAAAGGCTCTATATTTGTGACAAATGCTCGAAAACGATGGTTTTAAAGCGATATCTTTGTTTTTCCCTGTACAATCGTTTTTACAGAGCATTTAGCTATCTCCAAGTTTTTGATTTTCACCCCTTCCTGAAAGTTTGGCCTTGCGCACTTATACTGTAGATGTAGAATCACCGCTATTATATCATTCATGCCAGCTTTTCATGCCATTTGGCCCAAAAAAGCCTTATTTTCGACCCCCCCCCGATCGGCCATGCTGTGCATATGAAGCCTCCCCCAAAAAACATGTCGGACCTCAACCAAAATCTATTTCTGGTTGTTTTGGCGATTTTGCCTCATCGGACTTCCCCTAGAATTTGGCCGCTGTCCATCAATGGCTAAGAGGGCCTCAGGATTGGAACATATAAAATGTGGATAAACATTTTAGAACATGTTTGTGAATAGTTGTCTCGAACAATTGTAGCTTGAGAACCAATGATTTGAATAAATCCTCAATACGGGCAAGCATATAAAATGTAATATAAAAAAGTGTTAACCAAAGCGATAACTTTTCAACTGAACAAGCAGCCAGCTGTTAAGCTAACGATTCTTTTAGGAAATCGATTTTTTAGACGCTTATTTAGGGACGTACGACCACTTGAACAGCCAATAAATCGACAAAATTTTTCAATATTATACCTACCATATATGGGCAAGTTAGAGGCGGCCAGAAGGGAGGGTGAAATCCAAGAATCGTCATAGAGTAAATTGTAGTCATTGTTTTTATAAAAGGTCTCTTTGTACATGCACAAAGACGGTTTCCAAAAAGTCGATGCATATGGTGAGCAGCACGTTTGTGCAGTAAACTGGTTTTTTTACGCTTCCTAATGAAGTTTAGCCAATTTATGGGTTTTTATCGATAAGAAATACAAAAAATTATCAATACGGCGCGAAGCGCCGAAAAATTTAACTTTTTCAATCTCTGTTCAGGTAGAATTTTTAACCTTTATTCCGGAGTTATCTCAAAAACTGCCCCATGATCCTTTCATTTTCTCAAAATCGCTCGACAGTAACTGATTTTTCGAAAGCTTAGGTAGGGGTTATACCTCCCTCTCACCCCTCCCCTATGCCCATGTGTGATACCTACATTATAAATGATACAATCCGTGGTGACAAATGTTTTAAAAGCCTTTACACAGTCCGTCTTCAGAATAAAATCTCGAAATACCCATAAAGTATTACGGGGCAAATGAATCGTAATTTCGCGTGCATGTCTGTGATAACACACCGATCTGACCTTGGTTAGCGGGTGTTAATGACCTAAATTTCATTTGCTATCTTGTAAAGTCACAAATAGCTCCTCAAATGTAACTGGCTGGAAATTATAGGTGAGGGCTTCGGCCATTTTGAGGAGGAACATGACGTCCGATTTTTTTTGCCAAAAAGGGCAAAAAAGCACATAAAAAGATGCAAAAAAAACAATTTTTTTGCCGAAAATAAGGAAGATTAGAAAGTTTTCTTTTTGCTTTAAGAGATCCCCATGCCCCGTGTTACATGTATATATAACAGCCCATTCAGAAGCTTAGGTAATGTCCATGCATGATCTGGAGGTGGGGTTTGCGAGGCCCCAGAACTCTATTCTTCACAGGTTTTCTAAAAATTCGTAGTAAGTGCTGTTTTAAGCATTTTTGGCCATCTATTTGCTCAGAAATGTCAACTTTTTGGCGTGTCGCGCCATGCACATAGGTCGGGAGTGAGGGGGTATTACCCACTCTCGCTGAAGAATCGGCCAAACGGGCACTGTGCTGCGATTTTGAGCTGACGAAACGTATTTTCCATCACTTTTGAGGTTAAAAGCAATTAAACGCGAAAACTTTCCGGCGCTTCGTGTAGCGCCGGATTAGTACTTTCATGTACTTATTACCAGAAAAAGCGACAATTTATGTATTTTTTAGCATTAAAAGTGATATAATGCAGTCGTAATAGACTAAAACTGCTTTGAAAATGCGAACTTACCATGAACGTTTTATATGATATTTTGACCATCTTGGTCGATTAAACAACAAAAAAGTTCGTAACATTAAGTTTACTGTTTTGGATTTCTTTACCCCCGCTGCCGACCCTGATCTTATGGCGCTCGCCATATGCTCATTTTTTGACCATATATATTTTGTTACATATTCAAATGTTTTTGACTTTTTTCAAAATTTTTAATGTTTTAATGCTGTAGAATGATTGAGCATTGTCAGAAACACCAAAAAATATTTTTGACGAGTCTTAACGATTTCTGAGCCCAAAAATGCACTTGAAAATTTCAGCCCCCCCTTTCCAGAATTACCACGCCGAGCATATCGCTTTCTTACCCGTGAAACGGTGAAAAAACATCAGCGCCGTCGGACGGCTCACTGTAAGCCCTGTCAGCGACTGTTTCAGGAGCTACTGGTAACAGTCCTAAGCCGAACGGATCCTCCGCCCGCATCAAACTCTGGAAAAAATTCGACTCATCTTTCTTTGGCTCTATAGCGCACTTATCGCCGCCGTCTTGCTTGTCGCGGGACCAAACAGCCGACGAAAAAATGTTGGCATTCTGCCAAAAGCTCTTAGACGACGCCCACGACGAATCGTCCGTTAAACCCATAGATTTATCGCATGGCGTCGCGTAGGCGCTGGCGTCCGACGGCGATTCGTTCGACGTTGTCGACCAGTAATTGTCAAATATATTCGGTGGCTGATCGATAAGATTATCGACTTTGTGGCTGAGAAAATTCGATTCATTCATCGCGTATCTATCTAAACCGAGTGCCATGGGAAAAATAAATCACAGAATAGCGTTTGCCTAATTCACAACATTTGCAAGGGCTGAAACGAAAATAACCATATTATATATCTAACTTGATAAGCAAGAAAACAGGGATGAGTAAAAGAGACGAGAGAAACAAACGATAGTGAAGAGTTCATCACAGCAAAAAGCAAAGTTAGGTAACCGAGTCGCGCACAAAAAATTTATCCGAATCATACGTAAGCAAGCGGAAAAGTTGCTCATTTTTTCAGGTTTTACTGAAAAATTTTCCGGACTTCCTCTTTTTTATCAGATTAAGTTCAGCATAACACCCGAAAGTGAATTTTTCATTTGATTGCTCATAGGCTGATTCAAACTTATGAAAACGGACAAATAAGCGCTCCCTAATAAAGAAGCCTAGGCCATTAATTCACTCGGGAACAATTTCAACATCCGAAACACGCGCCTTTCAATAGGCAACGAGAAGTCATCTGATTATTTCTAATAATCACAGCAA
The DNA here is from genome assembly GCA_036768485.1 of Mermis nigrescens. Lineage (NCBI taxonomy): Eukaryota > Metazoa > Nematoda > Enoplea > Mermithida > Mermithidae > Mermis > Mermis nigrescens. The sequence continues at coordinate 12,303,706 of JAVLUZ010000154.1, forward strand.
TAACACTCACTACTGGAAAAACAAATGAATCACATGAGCATCAACACAGCTAGCTACAACATGATCACGGGTTCTCCAGCTAAGCAACTGATGACGATGACAAAGCTACTGACCGGGCTGTTTTTTCCAGGACACGGAGCAAAGCAAGGCGGTACGTGGAACGTGCGTATATGCGTTAGGTATGACCATTCCGTAAATTATATAAGGAAGCTCATACACGTACTCTAGCTGACGTCACGCCGCCTAATTGTTAGGTGGTCGTACACAAACACATTTGATCTGTCACGTTAGATTCACATGAACATGCGTAGGTAGGTAACGCTATAAGTAAATGATAAAACAGTAAAAATACGGATTACTTGCTGCTATACGTTGCAACGCAACGCAAGCTACGCCGCCCCTTCGAACGGGTCAAAAAAGCAATCCGGAGAAAATTAAGATTTTTTATGCTCGATTTTTATCAAAGGCGCGCGTGCGTATGCGTGATTGATTCACTTCGTGCCGAAAAAAATTCGGTGACGTGTACAAAGAAACGGACACAGGGCAGCACTTGAGAAACTGGCTCGCACTGAGCCCAAGGTTCAACGGTCTAAAAAACCACTGGCGTAACGGACTAATGAAAATAACCTTGCCAAGTAAAAAACTGAATAGGCGACACATGATAGGCAGGCAGAAGAGAATGTCAAATGAAGTTTCGCTTCGTACGTAACAGTAAACTTGCCTACCTAACGAAGTTTTGGCAACAATTGATTATGGAGTAAAAAAAGTAAGCAAAGCGAGGTTTTAGGCGTGGCTTGCATAAATATAGCAACGAAGAGAAAACGTGAACTTATCATGCAATAAACCCAAAAACTGTAAAAATAATGATTCTGGAATTCGCGCTCGTATTAAACGAGAAGCAGAGTTTAAAAAACTACTTCAGTGAAATCGCGTAAAAATTATGGCTCGCTTGCTAGCACTAAGACAACCCGAAAATGTCTACGCTCCGAACTGATCCAACGATGAAGGCAATACATTTCTGCGAAAATACGCTTATGTTTTGAGAAAAATGTGATTGGGACTGTTTTAATCAAACATTTAATCGGGAATTAGGGAAAATTTTTTTGGGAAAAATAAGACGAAATTGATGGTAAAAGTAAACGAAAAGCAGAACTTCTTTGCAGTGGCGGATCCAGGATTTTCCTAAGGGGGCGGTACCCCTAGGGTACCGCCCCTTAGGAGCACCTCCCCTTAGGTACCCCCCATCTATCTGACTTGGGCGGAAAAATTAGCCGTTTTAACCCGAAAATCGCTAAAAATCGCTCACAAATCCTTAATTTTGCACACTATTTTTGGCCAATGGGAGGGAGCCGCCCCTCGCCCCCGTAAATCCGCCCCTGCTTCTTTGCAAAAGTGCTCGAGATTGACCATAGACTGCGAATCAAAGCGGATGTTACTCAAAATTCCAAATTGGATCTCAAAAGCGTGAACTGATATAAAGAAAACAAATATTTCAATCAAAGGTAGTATCTAATCTTCATGTCCCAAACGAGACCCAAATTATTTCGAAAGAGCAATAAGTAAGACTACCCGACCCGATCGCCCTGCACGCAAGCAACAAAGCCAAAATAAAGGCATCACATTCTATGGCATCTTTTATCAGCTTTTTTTGGGCGCTGACACACGTGGACTAATGACGACATCAGTTATCAGATGAGATAGGAAGCGTCGCGTTGCGTTCATACTTTCCGTGTACATGCAAGATGCGGCGCCGTGACGTTAGCTGAAGTGCACGCGCATGAAAACACGAACGGCTACGTGCTGCTGCTTAGTCTATTATCTCAACTTACGTCCACGAAGAACCTATAAGCGTCTTAACCGTTCTAATTAAAATTGAGCGTAAATCATTAGCTTTATAGATCAGGTAAAATAAAGGCAGAGTACCTACGTGACAAAAGCGCGCGTCAAGATCAACGTTTGGAGCATTATCGATCGATCAAATATACGTGCTCTTGTACACGGCAATGGTTAAGAAGAAGCGCCGGATAATATACCCAGTAAAAGCGTGACTTATAGTGATTGCGCTTTCAGACGAATAGAATAAACAACAGGCACTCAGTATGATGCGTCATACAACGAAGAAAGTCTTCATTAATTACCTGATTGTCAAATCACAATTTTATCTTTTAATTCAACGCGTGTATCAGATATTGAGTTGAAAAATATGCTCAAATATCGTAACAACATCATTGCTCGTCGCACAAGAAACATTTGCGGCAGTAATATTACATCGTATGAGAATAAAGCCGCATGGTGCCACCGCCATTTCTAACGGCAACGGCATTTGAACGACGGTGCAGACGATTGTCTACCATTGTGAGACACGTGTGTGGGTACAACGTCGCGTCGTTTGTACGTGCGTTTTCGCGCTCAACTGCGTTGAGGTATGTGATTCAGCTCGGCGAATGGTACCATAAATGCGCTAAATTTAACTCGCCGTTCTAATCACGTCATGCGCACGCCGAAATCACGTGATTATTCCACAAACGTTCATCGTCCTATTGTCATACATGTCATACATATCCGAAATTCGGTAGGCTGAGATCAAGATGAGGTCTAAAAAATTTTGGAGGTTAAAAAGGGTCTGAAAAAAAGATTTAGACAAACATTATTTTTCGGCACGAGAAATGGCACCAAAAATAAAAAGAAAAGAAATAATTTTGGAAAATTTAATTTCAGGGTCTCTGAATGAACCTTCCCCATCCTTAAAGCTCAATCGTATCCAGTGGCGGATCTAGGATTTTCCCAAGCGGGGTGGTACCCCTAAGGGGGAGATGGTAACCCTAAGGGGGCGGAACCCTGACTTGGGCGAAAAAATTAGCCGTTTTAACCCGAAAATCGCTAAAAATCGCTCAAAAAATGCTTAATTTTGCGCAGTATTTTGGGCCAATGGGGTTAATAGAATGGTCTGAAAACGAGCTCAACGTTGCTAACGATATTTTGTTGCCGTCCCGTTGAACATGCAAAAATAATTACGGAAAACCGTTCTAATTTCGTTCATGCGGAAGACGCTTTACATTATGAAATTTGAATTGGCTGAACCCGAATTTTATCCCTCTTACTTTCGATAACAATTCCTAATTATCGACTACCTAAGCATTATCGGAACCGAGCCGATTTAAAACCGACCTTATTGTTTTTAAAAACGGAACGATGACCTTTATGCCAGCTATCCATAACAGGCACGTAGCTGGCCGTCCTATTTTGCGGGGAACCAACACCAATTTTGGGGGGACTTCGCCCAAAAAGGCCAAAAATAGCACAAAATAACGTTCAAAAAGTCATATTTTTCTGAATTTAGGGGTCCGGCCGGAACCCCATTCCCCCCAGAGCTATGTGCCTGATCCATAAGAAAAATCGTTTCGAAATATTTTCGTTTCGTTAACGAGGACGATTTCACCTTTCCTATTCGTTGACAATTAGCCTACCTTTATGTCTTACTTTTCTAAACGCACGTCGACGCCCCGTTAAAAGACGATTCTAAATTCGGCAGTTCGTTGTCTGCTGACTCTGTTCTCCCAATAACCCAATAATTGAACAACTGAGTTTGGTTAGTATACGTGACATAGGGCTTCAGTTCAAGGACGCGGTGGATTAAATAGGATTTTACGACGCTAAGCAAAATAATGAGTCGGTCTGTCCGCCTGAGTGAGTCAATCCGGTACGAAATCAGCTGCAATTCTATCTAATTGCGGAACAGAGAAGAAAACTAAAACGCGACGAGACGAGCTATTTTTAATAGCCGGTTATTTATTTTGGGACAAATATAAATCATGAGGCAGACTGCTATCGATTAAACTTTTCTCATCTACCGCATGCATACATATGTACACGAAAACGAGGGAAAAAGTGCCGCCGATGCTGCCCAAAAGAAGTTGAAAACTTATAATTCTAGAGCGCATGTCTTCGAAAAACAATGAACTTCGAAAATTTTCGCTGTCGGCATATTTTAAATGGAATCAGGCGAGTGAAATCCATTAAAAAAATATTTAAGCGTAAGGGAAAGATAGAAACTATGAGGGTGCAGTGAAGTTATGACTTTAAGCAAATGATACTATTACGTTACTATTTTAATTCGTCCTGAGCATTTCAAACTCTCTGAACACAGGCAGTTCCATTTCCGGCAGAGACTGAATCATACTACAAAAAAGGCGATTTCTGAATTCTTCGAGATTCTAAAATTTTTAAACCTACAGCATTCTGAAAATTGTTGGAAAAAGCGTTAGATTTTTTCAGTCTTTTATTTTTCTTAAATTTACTTTTTCATTATTTTTCATTATTTAAAAAAATTTTCATTATTCACCTTGAAAAGAACTGCGTGCGACGAAGCGAGCGAAGGCAACGAACGAACAAGTACGATAAATTAGCTTCCAGACGAACTAGCCAACACAAATCATAAATTATGAAAAAAGATGGATAAAAGGGCGAGAAATCGGCCATTGCCATCAATTTTCCCGTTCTCCAGCACTGAAAAAGGTTATTGGACACCAAACTGAACGTATTAGAAAAAATTCGAGCATCTTAATAACGACGAAAAAACAATTTTCCCAAAGAATGATGAATGATTTGTATAGAAACGTCGTGGGTCAAATAGGTCGGTCAGGGACGGCCAAAAATGCGCCATTCGAGGACGACCGACAGTTAGGCAGCCGAATTATCGAAGTGACAACGTTGGCACCGAAATACGCGACACGAATTAATAAACTAAAATTCGTGTGACGTAAAAAAATTGGGCCTATTCACGAATTCGTCAAAACTAGTAACACAGCCGTGTAAGTGCGTGAAATAGAATAGGACAAGTCAACTAAGTAAACCACGATCGTCAATGTATTTACCGCGCCCGCGAAGCATAATTCGAATGGGTTTAACGACCTGGCACGGACGGCGCCGGTACCGATTTTCGCCGGCCCGCCGTCCCGACGTTTAATTACATAAATAACGCGTAGTGTATAACGTAAGTCTCACGCGACGTCAAAAATATGGGTTATATTTCAGGGAAATATTATAGTTTTTTGTCGTCTCAGTTGTTTCTGAGAAATTTCCAGGACTAGACGCGGTCGAAACGAACCGTTCGTTTAACTTTTAGAAAGAAGAAAATTGAGAAATGTTGAATAAAACCAGACTATACTTTAGCCTAAGTGGTAATTACGATTGGTCCGCCGTTCGTCATCAGACGTCGAATCAGCAACAATAACAACAATGGCGCGTCGCCTGAGCCTGTTTACCGCATCACACGCTGTTGACGACGCGCATGACTCATTTTTTCCAAAATTTACATCCGTCCCCAGGGCCAGTTAGTGGTTTGGCTTGGCTGGATGACGATTGCTAATTGCCTGGTACGAGCTGGTGTGGTGCGGTTCTTTCATATTTGGGAAAAACAACCGCAAAAAACTGTTGACCGCGAAAAATCGATCTTTTCTTTATCACGTGCTCGGCAGCCAATGCCCGACGCACAGTGTCCTATGCGATAATAACAGACGTAACGTAATGTTTGCGTTGTAGCAATGCGCTGGAATTTATCTGTTATCGCTTGTTCTACGTAGCTTTACGTAGAATAGGGGTAAAAAATTTTGGCAAACAAAGCGAAAACCGCCAAGTTGAATTTGGTATTTACGAGTGATAATTATGGGCGATGCCTCAGTAAATCAACCAGACACGACTGGGAAACCAGTGGTAGGTATGTACCTACATGCAGTTCATGATTCGCATAATATGTACCTAACCGATGGATGCCAATCACTTAAGTCGTTGGGATTAGAGCCACACTAATTTTCGGAAAGAAAAGTTTTTGACGCATGATGCATTAGGGTAAGGGAGTGTCTTGGGTTTCAGAGCCCCATTACCTTTCCCGGAAACCACAATTTTTCCGCAATTTTTCTATGCGCTTTCAAAGAATTGATGAAGAAGTGTCGAAAAGCGATATTTTTTATTTCCGCACATTACGTTCAATTTATTAAGTTCTTTTATGATCTTTGAGAATTTCCGAACCTCCCTTCCCCAGAAAATTGACCTCGACAATCTCTGTCGGCAAACCATCAAATGGGTGGAAAATAGTGGATAAAACAGTTGACAGGTGGACCCCCCTTATTTGAGCAGCGAAACCGTTAAATAGAATAATATCATTGAATTTAATTTTCACTATAACCAGAGAGAGCTTATTTAACGAAGTTGTATGTTTTTCAGATAGGTATCACATACAGTAGGCATGCGAAATTTGTAACGTGCTCATATAAGCAACAAAAGCGAATTTATGAAACTTTGTTGCCTTTCGAAGGCAGCGGCCAAATGGATTTTGTGCCGTCCGTCTGTCCGCCCACATACGTTCTGTTATTGATAATACTAAGTTTCTAACTTTTGTCTAGGATTGCCAAAAGCTCGGAAAAAAGTTTCCAAGTGTACCTACATATTTTTTTTATTTCGGAGCACTAAAGATAGGCAAGTCAGGTAAGTACATACCATTATGTAAGTATTTTTACCATGCTTCCTGTTCTTATGCACGCAAGAAAAGTCTAGCCGCTTAATTATTTGCTCCGCTTCAACAAACTCAGAAAAACAACGTTTAAAGTGGAGTTCTACAACTGCACGCATTTATGACAGAATTCTTACGTTTAAGCTAGGATTTGTAAACACACGGATCAAGATTTGCAAGATGATTCAGTGAAAAGGTGCTCTTTTTATGAACCGTCGGCTGCAGCCATACGTGGGCAGCAAGAAAATTCTGGGGGGTCCAAGATTTTTTGAAGGTCAAAAAATGGCCTTAAAAATGGTGATATGGCGATAAAAACATCATTTTTCGACGTTTCTCATCAAGCACTATCCATTGGCATCAAAAAATTGCGAAGAAAACGAAAAAAATTTTCAAAAATTGATTTCTGGGGGGTCTTTTGATTTCTGGGGGGGTCTTTTTGGTTTCTGGGGGTCCAGACCCCCCCAGATCCCCCCACGCCCATGTGTGGCTGCAGCGGATGAGCCTGGAACCATAATGGGCAGCAACATACAAGTGCAGCATGGGAATTTATGGGGGGCTGGCATTATTAAGTGCCTTTTTTGAATCCAAAAATGGTAGGTACGCGTCAAAAACATCATTTTTCAGCGTTTCCTACGATGCTCTATCTTTCTAGAGCATAAAAACAAAAAATTTCGAAAAAATCAAATAAAAGTCGGAAAAAATTGAAGAAAATACAGTCGAAACATGAGTATAATGGCGCGAAGCACCGAAAATCTAGCACTTGCGAGCAAATAGAAATCATGCTTTAAAAAAAGCAGCTTTTTGACAAATTCTTAGAAAATTTTTAGGAACTTTCAAAAAATCGCCAATTGTCGGGGGGGTGAAAAAATTTGGACGGGTGAAATTTTTTTTGGGGGGTTTGAGAACCCCTCTCCTAAGTTCATGTATGGGCAGCATCCCAATTCTGGAGGGTCTGATGGGGCAACTCGCAATTTTTTATTTTATTAATTTCACCACAGTTCTGTGATGAAATACCAAAGTCGGGCCATTCTCTACTGCGAGTTACGGTGGAATATCAGTTTCACAGCACTTTCTCGATCCAAAAAAGGTTTTAGTTCAATTTCAAGTCCCTACCTCAATATTAAACTGAAAAGCGGCATAGCAACCACACCTGGGCGTGGGAGGAGGGGAGTTGGAGGTATGCATCCCCCGAGAAACCAAAATACCCCCCCCCACAGAAACCAAAATACCCCATCAAAATTCAATTTCTTGAATTTTTTTGTTTTTTCGCAATTTTTTTATGCCAAGGGTAGTGCTATGAGAAACGTCGAAAAATGGTATTTTCTTCGCCATACCACCATTTTTAAGGCCATTTTTCGACCTTTGAAAAATCTTGCAACCCCCATCCCCTATAATTTTCTTGCTGCCCACGTATGTATGATGGCAGCTGCCCGTGAACAATTTAGCAGCTAAATTTATAGGTATTAAATGAGCGAGACACGGAACGTGCAAACCGCAACAACAATGCAAAATCATATAGAACGAAAATTTGAATAGAAACAATATGAAGATAATGTAAGGAAATTCTGTTTCATCCGATTTTGAATAATTTAAAAATGACTACAAAAAAGTATTATAACGTAATGCAATAGGAGCGATATTTACAGATATCAAGAAAGTTTTGCTAGTAGCTTTCTTGTTATAGCCTAATTCAAGTAGGTTAAATTCAGTGAAAAGGCTCTCAAACAAGTTCGCATGAATGTTCGCCTTATAGACTGCATAAAGCCAGGTGGAAACATCAATTTCAAACTTATAGTCTGTTTCACATAAGTTTGGGCATAAATTTTAAGAATTTCTTCGAATGCAAGCCGACAAATTACGATAATTATATAGGTATCAAATCAATGCTATCATCACAATTTGCCGGCTTATTGTCGGATCTAGTTTTGAAATTTATGCTTAAACTCGTGTGAAACAGACTTAGCTGTATCATTTCTAGGTTAGTTCCATTAATTGCGACGTCAGTAGGGGTTTACACAAGTTCTCGATACGAAAACAGTTTTTTTTGTGATAATAATCCCGAAACCCATGTATTGTGCATTAGTATACCATTACCGAGCTAGCACTGAAGTCAAATAAATTTTAAAATTAAAAAATTGGATTTTATTATTTATTTAATATTATATTTTGAGAATTACAAATTTTTATATACATATTAGTGTAATTACTATAAGTCTCAGCACAACGCAGGTAACTCCAGAAATCGTTTACGCTCGCAAATAAAAACGATTATTTATTAGAAACATGTAAAAATCTACGAATTAAAACAAATGTGCATTGGAGTTCTTGGCCAGCCTGGCGCATTAAGAACATTTTAGCACAAATTCGTAATTTTGACATTATCGTGAACAAGAGTCAGTTTCTGTAAGGAACACCTTAACCTTGCATAAGCAAAAAAATAATTTTTCTTTGTTTTAACATATATTACACAACTTTTTACGCTGATTCCGAATCTGAAAACCGTTTTACACAAAAATGACTTTTTGCTGAGTTATAGAGGTGTAAAGTGTGAAAAATCATAATATGTGCCGAATTTCATATGATGATTAATATTTTCCAGAATAATGAACATTTTTCAATGCAAATTTTTTTAAATTACAGAAAATCAAATGGGCTTTACAAAAAGTATACAAAGTTTGTTTATTGGATCATCCCACGGGATACAGCAGTCAATAAAGGTCAAAAATATGAATTTTTGCACTTGCAAAATTTTTACTTTTTTAGCCATAAGTCCAGAGTGGTCATACAGAATCGAACCTTATTTCACCACAATATGTGCCACCTATGTACCCGTTTCTGTGTAAAAAATGTAGGATATGTGATGGATAGTTATTGACCACTTTTGACGAACGTGAAATTAACTCATGTGTTCAAATTTAAAAAATGATACATTTGTGCTATAAAAAATTTAACGTTTCGATCTATAACTCCAGAACTGTAAAACATTGTGCGAAAGCAATACACCACAGCTTGTACCATCTATGTGCCTAAGTGCTTGCAAGAGATCATGCGTATACCTTAAGTGGTTGTTGACCATTTCTGACAAACGGTAATTGAACTCAATTGGTCAAAGTCGAAAAAATCATACATGTGTTGTACAAATAACTTTCCTTTTGAGCTGTAATTCAAAGAATAAAATTCATTCTGTGGCTACATTACACCACAATTCGCACTATCTATTTGCCTAATTATATGCTAAAATCCATTAACATATGTTTGATATTTATTGACCTTTTGTGGACAACGTAAACTTAGCTCTATTGGTCAAAATCAAAAAGTCACACATTGGTGCTTCAAAAAATTTTTCTTTCGGCACTGTAACTCAAGAATTAGGACACATTTTTTAAGCGCATTACACCAGTCTCTACCATATATGTCCCTAATTGTACACAAAAAAATCATCTGCATGTTCCACTACTTATCTATCAGCCATATTTCACAAGTTTGAACTTAACCTAATTGGTCAGACTGAAAAAATGCATGCTTTTGTTTCAAATAATTTTATTTTCTTTTTCTAACGAGAAGTAAAATCTATCTGGTGACCATACTACGCCAGGGTTCGGACTATCTATTTGCCTAATTGCATGCAAAAAATTCATACATATATGTTGGATTATATTTATTTATTATTTTTACCTGTAGAAAATCATAACATAAAGGAATATGTTTTAAATCGTCAAAATTCAATTGTCTAAACATTCTGAATGAATCAATGTGTCTTCAACGTCATCTGCCTCGTCATCTAGATTTGGGTCTGGTTGGAAAAAATCTTCTGAGCAGTCATCTTCATCAGATTCAGTTGGGACAATTGCTTCTCTTATTTGTGCTTCCCGCGAACAAAATCCTGCAATTTGCTGCCATGATAAAAACTCAGATTGTTTGAATTAGGGCAATCTTCGCATTTCAGTTGCAGTCTCCCTTGGATCGCACTTTCTTCGAGTCTTAATCCCCTCATCAAAATTTGTTATGAGAATATTGGCGCTGATTTTCTGTGACTGCTTTACAAGATCTTTTTTGCCTTAAAGCCCAGCCAGTTGGTAATCTTTGGATTGAATCATCATCTGTATACATCTCCCAGAATTTCTGCATAACTTCATTTAGACTTGGAAGCCGAGGCATTAGCTGCCGATTTTCTATTTGTTTCTTGTAGGTTGTAATAGCTGCATCACGCAATGTCAATCGCTCAGGCTAAAACTGGTGATTTGTTATCTACATGTGATTTTCAAGGGATCGATGTCTTTGAAATGATTTCACGCAACCAGGAACAGTACAAGTAAACAGTTGCAAAGATCTTGGTGAGCTGTCTTCTTCTGGTAAAACTGGCACAAATGTTGCTGTTGACTAGTCCCTTGTCATTGGCTCTTCTAGGATGAAGAAACAAGAAAAAAATAGAAAATCGGTAGCTAATGCCTCGGCTTCCAAGTCTAAATGAAGTTTTGCAGCAATTCTGGGAGATGTATGCAGATGATGATTCAATCCAAAGATTACCAACTGGCTGGGCTTTAAGGCAAAAAAGATCTTGTAAAGCAGTCACAGAAAACCAGCGCCAATATTTTCATAAAAAATTTGATGATGGGATTAAGACTCGAAGAAGGTGCGATCCAAGGGAGACTGCAACTGAAATGCGAAGATTGCCCCAATTCAAGCAATCTGAGTTTTTATCATAGCAGCAAATTGCAGGATTTTGGTCGCGGGAAGCACGAAAAAGAGAAGCAATTGTCCCAACTGAAACTGATGAAGATGACTGCTCAGGAGATTTTTTCCAACCAGACCCAAATCTAGATGATGAGGCAGATGACGTTGAAGACACATTGATTCATTCAGAATGTTTTGACAATTGAATTTTGACGATATGAAACATTCCTTTATGTTAGGATTTTCTACAGGTACAAATAATAAATAAATATAATCCAACATATATGTATGAATTTTTGCATGCAATTAGGCAAATAGATAGTGCGAACCGTGGCATGTTATGGTCACCAGATAGATTTTACTTCTCGTTTGAAATAGAAAATAAAATTATTTGAAACAAAAGCATGCATTTCTTCAGTTTGACCAATTAGGTTAAGTTCACACTTGTGAAATATGGCTGATAGATAAGTACGTGGAATATGCAGATGATTTTTTTGTGTTCAATTAGGGACATATATGGTAGAGACTGTGGTGTAATGCGCTTAAAAAATGTGTCCTAATTCTTGGGTTACAGAGCCGAAAGAAAAATTTTTGAAGCACCAATGTGTGACTTTTTGATTTTGACCAATGGAGCCAAGTTTACGTAGTCCACAAATGGTCAATAAATATCAAACATATGTGGATGGGTTTTTGAATGTAATTAGGCTAATAGATAGTGCAAATTGTGGTGTAATGTGGCCACAAGATGAATTTTATTTTTCGAATTACAGCTCAAAAGGAAAGTTATTTGTACCACACATGTATGATTTTTTCGACTTTGACCAATTGAGTTCAATTACCGTTTGTCAGAAATGGTCAACAACATACGTGGGCAGCAAGAAAATTCTGGGGGGGGGGGTGCAAGATTTTTTTGAAGGTCGAAAAATGGCCTTAAAAATGGTGGTATGGCGATAAAAACACCATTTTTCGACGTTTCTCATCAAGCACTATCCATTGGCATCAAAAAATTGCGAAAAAGACGAAAAAAATTTTCAAAAATTGAATTCTGGGGGGTATTTTGATTTCTGGGGGGGGTATTTTGGTTTCTGGGGGGGGGGTGCATACCCCCCAAAACCCCCACGCCCAGGTGTGGTCAACAACCAGTTAAGGTATAAGCATGATCTTTTGCAAGCACTTAGGCACATAGATGGTACAAGCTGTGGTATAATCCAATTGCACAACGTTTCACAGTTCTGGAGTTATAGATCGAAACGTTAAATTTTTTTATAGCACAAATGAATCATTTTTGAAATTTCAACACGTGAGTTAATTTCACGTTTGTCAAAAGTGGTCAATAAGTATCCATCGCATATCCTACATTTTTTACACAGAAACGGGTACATAGATGGCACATATTGTGGTGAAATAAGGTTCGATTCTGTATGACCACTCTGGACTTATGGCTAAAGAAGTAAAAATGTTGCTAGTGCAAAAATTCATATTTTTGACTTTTATTTACTGCTATATTCTGTGAAATGATCCGATAAACAAACTTTTCATACTTTTTGTAAAGCCCATTCAATCTTCTGTAATTTAAAAAAAATTGCATTGAAAAATGTTAATTATTCTGGAAAATATTAATCAACATATGAAATTCAGCACATATTCCGATTTTTCACTTTTTACACCCCTATAAGTCAGCAAAAAGTCATTTTTGTGTAAAACGGTTTTCAGATTCGGAATCAGCGTAAAAAGTTGAGTAATATATGTTAAAACCAAGAAAAATTATTTTTTTGCTTATGTAAGTCGCTATTACAGCAAGGTGATTCTTACAGGCATTGACTCTTAAGAAAGGTGATCTTCGAGCTTGATCAACTATAAGTTTACACTTTAAACACAAAAATATATGTAGTTTTCAAGTCAATAAAACCGTGATAAACTCCGAAATGTAACCTTTGACCTCCAAATGTTTTACAGAATGTATGCGGGTGTGCAACTCATGTTCCGCTCGACTATCTCGGAAGCTCATGATCGAAAATGTTCTTTCTTCTCATTTTCAAATCATATCCCCTCCTTTTAAATGTAATTTTTTTTATAAAGCTAGAATTTTTAACCGTAGGTACTTTACACTTTTTAAAACTAGTCAGATTGAAAACAGAAAGTAAAATCGTATAGATAACTAAAAAATGTCAGGTTACTTCACCCTGGCGTGGGGCAGCAAATATTGTGCATGAAGAAATTTAAATCAGATTCGTAAACTTCAAATCAAGGCCGACATTTCAAACAATTGGCCAACCGCCAATTAAGTTAATTTTCGGTTTACACATCTACGACCACTGCTAGACGTCTGTTTCACACACATTGATCTGATATATAATTATCGTAACTCTCGGCTTACTGTCGTTGGAAATTCTTAGAATTTTTGCACGAAGCTATGTGAAACTGACTTTAAATGGATATTATGGGTGAACGAAAAATAGTAAGTCGTGTTTCTCATCACCTCTTTTTAAATACATGTAGTCTGTCCCACGAAACCTTTTGCACTGATACAAATTCTCGAGTCCACGTAAATTGATTACAGAAGCGCTTTAAACTGAAGCAATAATATCTATACTGAGCATAGTATTTGATAAGAATATGTAGGTATCTTTAATTTGAAATATTATATCACACTAATCTACCTTAAAATCACTTTTGTAGCTGTTCGCTTGATCGACGTAAATTGATTTCCATGCATATGGTTGAGTGAAATAAACTATTCTTTTTTCCAGATGTAAAATGGTATAATCCTTAAGGTAAGGTAGATTTTGGGCGTTCCAAGTAAGTTAGGTTATAGGTAGGCGCTTAGGCGCTACCTGTAATTGCTTTTGTAACTAATGTGTAAAAAGCCGAAGAGAGCAGGTGAAAAAATTAGAATTAGATGCGTAAGTCTATGCTTGCTGTTAACGACATTACGACTTGTCTTTTACTGTATTTGGGAATAAACCTTAAAATTGGTTGAGCTAAACGAGACGGACACTCTTGTCGTTGAGAAGACGAATTTTATTATGCACTGCCTAATGCTACTAGTGATCGACCGGAACCCCGGCCCCGGCTATCCCCGGCCATTTTTCGGCATCCATGGCCCCGACCGGGGCAAGGTCAAAAAATGGCCGGGGCCGGGGAAAAATTTAATGTAATTCGTATTTTGTACAGGATGTGATACTGTCAGTTATTTATCAATGGGAAAGTGCTAATTTTGAAAACCGTACCGATTAGACCATATGTATACTTAGTCCTTGTTATATCTTTGCTACTGTGTATAAATGAGCTTCTACTGAATAAATGTTCAGGACAATCTGCAAGTTTTCGATTCCTTCGCTTGACTTATCAAACGAACAGGGGCGGATTTAGGGGGAGCGGCGGGGGGGGGGGCGCCCCCCATCGGCCCAAAATGATGCGCAAAATTAAGCATTTTTTTTTAGCAATTTTTAGCGATTTTTGGGTTAAAACGGCTAATTTTTCCGCCCAAGTCAGGGTTCCGCCCCCCCCCCCCACCCCCCTTAGGAAAATCCTAGATCCGCCACTGCAAACGAAATGCTACTTGCACCTCATTTATTCGTAGCTAGTGGCTCAAAGATTTAGAGCTGACAAATACGTTCTATTTCTAGGTGGAAATCGTACCTTCTCAAGAAACTATTTGTGCAAAAAACACTTCATTTAATTGAATGGGAATCGCCTGCTTTAAAACGCGTTTCTTATGCAATAGTTATTAAGACGGAAGTTAATCATAGGAGAATGTAAACTGCGCTGCAGAATTGCGTTCGATCCGATAAACTATATATGTCTCATTAATTACGTCCAATACCTATTCCGCCCAATCGCTACATCTCCGTGATTCCACTACTTCTCTTTCTGGTTTTGTTAACGATTATTATACTCTTGTTTTTCATCGGAGCTTTCTTATTTATACTCACAGTCTTTGTTTCTTATTATAACTTGCTTGAAAAATTTATGCTCTGTTAGGGCATTGACTGTGTGCCATCATTTCTACTCACTCCCAGGGAAGAGTGAATTAAAAAATTTAAAGTGCCCAATTACCATAAAAACGCTTGATATGCGTTGAGAACCGATTTTCAAGCATTTCTGATGATGCACTTTCTTCCTAGAACATAAAAACACGAAAAAATTTTGAAAAATTGCATCAAATTGACTAAAATATAGTCAAAAAGTGACTATTTAATGACAAATGTGACAATTTTAAGCCATTTGAACGCTAAAAACGCTTAAATCTAGACGCTTCCTATGATTTTTCTAAAAAAGTGTGAATTCTGGGGGATGAAAAATTTTTTGCGAAGGTGAAAATTTGGGGAGGGGTTGAAACCCCCAAACCCCCAATGATCATGTATGCTCGCTTCTATAAGTTAGCTTTCAAAAAATACCTCAGCCCGCCTATTAGATCTGTGACAAGCGAATGCGAATTCAAGTCAGCTCGTGATTTAGCTAATGGTTCGAGAATTCGATTGAAGTTTGAAAATCTGCAGAAGCTCTTATTTCTAAAGCATAATTTGCGAGCAATTGGATGCAATACACGGAAGCTCCCAAGCACTTAGGCTTATGAACATGTTGAATGCGGTGTAAGCAGCAGCAGTAGCAGTAGTGAAGATTCAAATAATATTGAGTGTGATAATAGCAGCGTCATAGAATTTATTGATGATTCGGACAATGAAACAATGGACTAAATGTTTCTTGTGATATAAATAGTAATAAAACTTGATCTGAAAAGGCTAAATGCTACTAAGTTAACCTTCTCTTTAAAAGCTAGTTGCGCTACGGATTAATTGTAGAATACGGTCCAACCAAAACATCCTACACCCCCGGTAACTTTGCTTGAAAATGAAATTTTTAGGAAATTTCTTTGAAACAAATTTCATAACTTATGCATTTTAGGACGAGAAAAAGTTTCATTAATTTTTTCTCTACAAAATTACCATTTTCTGGGAGCAATTTCGGGCTAATATTGAGAACGTAGAAATTAACTTTGCCTGGTTGATTCGAAATGAAATGAAATGAAAATAGTTTACTGCGACAGAGACAGGATCAAAACAATGCAAATTTGGTCAAATTGAAAAAAGGGAAAAAATCAAAGTATATAAAATAAAATGACGTCAATGCAATGCAATTTGAACTATAAATTACTGTGATAAGACAATGTGTAATATCAATAACCTGCGCAAGGACTATAAAGGCGGTTTGCACTTACTTATAGTCTAAGGCAAAACTTATTTTCTTTAAACGACTGCTGGGAGGGAAAGTTCGGGGCATTTACAACTTCTTCTGTCAAACTGTTCCAAAGAGGAGAGAGTCTATTTGTAAAACAATACATTTTCAAATTTAAACGAGATCTTAGTATTTTTAGCTTCACTGAGTAACTGATTGAATGATGTCATTACACCTCGTGAACAACTTGTTAAAATCTAGGTCTATAAGACCATGGTAAATTTTATAGGCCACCGATAGATCATGACGGACTCAACGCAACTGAAGGGAGTCCAATTTAACAAAAATTCAAGCAATTCAAATCTGAAAGAATTAGGTGGTGGTTGGCATTATTGACTGAGTTGCAGGCTGTTGAAGTTCAGGTGTTTAAGGATAGGCGAAAAGTAAGCTCCGCCTTTGGGAATGTTTTGGAATATTCTCCAAAGCGTTGCGGGACTGACTGAGTGGGGTTACCAATGTCTTAGACTTAGGCTCAGTTATGTGCATTCACATTTATACCAGCACATGGGCTAAGCATGAGATAAATGGAGCAAAAATTGCGGAGCGAGTGAAGTGAGCGGAGCAATTTTTGCTTCATTTATGCCTTAGGCTTAGCTAGGGATGCAACGAATCCGGGTTTTCCAATAATATCGGATCCGGATCCAGATCCGGATCCGTACAATTCAAAATAATGGATCCGGATCCGGGTATGGATCCATAAAATTTAAAATAGCGGATCCGGATCCAGATCTGGATCTTTAATTATTAAAATAACGGATAATAACAGATCCGGATCCGGATCCGGATCCATGAATATGCATCATGAACGCTTAATTTTTTTTAATCCTTAAATTTTTGTTCGCAAGTACGGTGCTCATTAGTTTCAGAAGCAGAATTACTGTAGGATGATGAAATAAGCAAAGCTGCATGAGCTTGGTTCAGTGGTCCGGATTGATCTTAATTCGGCTGTAGCTTGAAAAACTGCGAATCTGGCGTCTTCCTCTCATTAATCGGAAATGCCAAAAGCATTTCTAGTCCTCTCTGAAACTATTTTACGCTAGCTGATAACAAAACTAAATCGCAATGTAATCTCTGCGCAGCAAAGCTTTAAGCGGTGGAGGGGTACCACCCAGCAGGGATTTTTTTTTTTAAGCGCCACCCCCATTTGCGCAGCCGCTAATGGCCAGGATAGAGCGTTTGCGCGCGGAGCTTCTCATTAGCGCACCAAAAAACCTTTAAATGCTTGGCGATAGGCAAAAATAAGGGCATTTTTGAACTTCTGATGCGCTCCATGTACTGCTGACTGACAATAAATTCTGGCAAGAAATTTAAAAAATTCTTACTACTGGTTCCAACTCGAACAAGAAATCTAATGGTAAAAATATCAATTTGATACCTGATTTCTCATTGCCTTGCCTATACTAGACTGAGCGATTTCTTCAAGCTGTCTTTGCAGTTTGCACTCAATTTTCGTGTATTGCAAAATGCAACCGCTATACAGAAACCAATAATTAGATGCAAAGCGCCCAGAAATTTTGGCATCTTCTCAATGTGTATCTCAAGGCTGGGCTATTTCAAAGATAAATTTAAAATGAAAACAATTAATTTGGCACCATGCACCACAAAAACAAGGATTCATTACTGCAAAGATGCTAAAGCAGGGATTCGCTTATGATGAAACAGGAACGCGGTGGTTGGCAAACACAATTAATTCATTCTTAAGAAGTCGGCGCCAAGCGCCGAAAAAAATTTTAAAAATTTTAAAATCAAAATGCAATATAAAATGTTTAAATTTCTAATTTTTTGCCCAAAAAAGCCTTTGCGCATGGCGCTAATGAACGAAATGTCCCATTAGCGCAGGGCGGGTTTCCTTTGCGCCGCGCTAAAAAAAAAACAGTGCCACCCAGTGTTTTTTTTGTACAAGGTCCGTTTGTACATTTACAGAGATAGTCCTCAAAAGTCTTTTGTACATTTAGTTCATGCAAATTTTTGTGAACTATAGTACAGTAGCGATTTTAGTGTGGTAAAACAGGGTTTTCGATCTTTGGTAACGTATTTTATCTAATTTCTGGGTTTCTGACGCCAAAAATTATTAAAAATTGTCTCAAAACGGCGCGAAGCGCCAAATAATTTGATATCTTTCCGTTCTAAATGCAAATTCTGCTATTTTAAAGATATATAAAACAAACAATTACTCATTTTGGCGCGAAGCGCCTGAAATTTTCGGGAATTTTACAACTTTTACAGTTTTTATCTTCCCAAAAATCTTTGTACATGTTGTACACACAAATTTCAGGGTACTATAATGTGGTACAGTAGCGGTTTTAGTGTGTTAAACACAGAGTTGATCGACTTTTGGTAGTGTATTTTAGCAAATTTCTGCGTCTCCAAGTGCGAAAATCACTATCAGCTTAAAATGGCGCAAAGCGCCGAAAAATTTGACATTTTTCCTTTTGAAATCCAATTTCTGCCATTGTAAAGACATGTATATACAACACACAGTTACTCATTTTGGCGCAAAGCGCCGAAAATTTTTGCGAATTTCAGATCTTTTTTGCAATTTTCGTCACCCCAAAATCTTTGTACATGTACAAAAGACGGTCCCGAAAAGTTGTTGTACATCGGGAAAAAATCTTTTCCGAGTACAAAAAAAACACTGGTACCACCTGTATGAAAAAGCGTCTGCAAACTAAGCATGCGGCGGACTATAAAAAGTTCAAAGCAGAGGAGTCCCAGCAGATCGAAGAAAAGGAAAGAGGTATTCTTGTTGAGCACAGATTGCAGAAGATTAGCGTCAGGCATGTCTATTTTCCTTTGCAGAAAAACGCGCTGATTGCGAAAAGACTGCTTTGAAACATGAAAAACAAAAGGTGCAAATGACAATGGAAGCATGCTTACTTGCTGTATGGAATATTTGGTATTTATGAGAGGATTCCTAATTAAGTTATGTACGATTTAAGTGTAAAAAATGGAATAACGATGATGCAAGATCAATTGATATAGATGAGCGGTTAGTTGAGCTTATGACTTTGAGCAATCTACCACTTTCTTTGGTTGCAGAAAAGCTGCTGTTTCTTAAATACAATTTGCCTGTCATTGAATTTGAGTATTGAGTCAATCAAAGTAAAGCTTTTGTCTCATAATGATGTTGTTTCTTCAATACAATTCAAGGTTTAGTGATATTTTATCACAATCTCTTGGATCCGTTTAGTATCCGTTTTAAACTGTAAAAATAACGGATCCGGATTCGGATACGGATCTTATTTTTTAAAAATACCGGATCCGGATCCAGATCCAGATATCCGTTACATCCCTAGGCTTAGCCCATCATATCTTGCATCAATCTGAATCTGCAAGCAATTGCTGTCGCCACAAATTGAAAACTGAAAAAGGAATTTTTTTTCAAAACATGCAGAAAAAAAAGAAATAAAACCGCATTCCGATTGATAAAACCACCTTTTTTGGATTCCGCAATGTCGAAAACCCAGGAAAATAGCATTTTTGACAAAAAACACTTGAAGGGCACCATGTTCTCAAAAAATTCCTAATCTTGTATCGTGATAATGAATCCAGCATTTATTTTTGATTTCAGGCAAAATTTGGGTGAAAAAATCAGGTTCTTTGTCATTTTTTGTGAAAGATTTCAAAAAATTTTTTTCCATATTTGCACACATTCTAGGGTAATTTAGTATGCTGATGACGAATTTAACATTCGTTTTTTATTTTCGTCAAAATTTGGGTGAAAAATCAGGTTTTCGTAATTTTTTTTGTGGAAAATTTGAGAAAACATTTCTTCGAATTTTTGCTTACTCTGATGTAATTTTATGCTGATAGAGAATTCAGCATTCATTTCTTGATTTCGGACAGAATTCGGGTGATAAATCATGTTTTCTTAAATTTTTGTCCATAAATTTGACAAATTTTTTTTGAAAATTCTGTAAACAATTTTGTTGTTGAAATTATTTCACAAAAATAGCAAAAAAGTGAACTTTCAACTCAAATTATGTCGAAAATAAAAAATAATCGCTGATATTCGCCATCAGCATGCAAAATTACCCTAGAATGTGCAAAATATGAAAGAATTTTTTTTGAAATTTTTAACAAACAATGACAAAAAACTTGATGTTTCACTCAGAATTTTATCTGAAATCAAAAATGAATGCTGGATTCGTTATCAGGATACAAAATTACCCTTGGAAATGGTAATTTTGGAAAAAAAATTTTGGAAAGATTTTGTTCTCTTCAAAGTGCATACATAAGTGCCCAAATTCCATTTCCCGCTTTCTTTTGAGGAGCCTAAAGCGAAGCTTACGATACAGACAGGGGCATGGAACCTCTTTAACAAAAATTGAGCACTGCTGCAGTTTAAAAGAGGCACAGAAAATTTTCTCGATATTTTTTCGAAATTTGCCCTCAGGGGGAAAATTTTGAATTTTCTGAAATTGAGCTATTTGTTTGAAGAACGATATTATGCAGCAATTAAGAATAAACCCTAGAAATTTGGCGCTTCGCGCCAATTTCTCCTGGTTTTTGCTGTTAGTAGAATTTAATGGCAACAAAAAGCAGTACTTCTATGGAATGATAACTATTATGTCATTGGATTAACTGAGGCCTGTATCTCGACCTGAGTGAGAGTGATTCCGACCTGAGTGGGAGCGATACCGACCTAAGCAAGTGCGATACCGACCTAAGCAGGAGTGCTACCACTAACACAAATCTAAGTCTAAGCCTAGGAAAAATCAAGAAGTTCGAAAAAATCAATAACTGTTGTGACTATACTTTGCACAACTAAAGTGTACATCAGCAGGGCATAAGTAAAAGGCAGTGATGGTGATGGTGATGGCTATGGGATGGCTATGGCGATGGCCATGGCCATCACCAAGTGAGTGTAAGGTGGCGATAGGGATGGCGAATTGGGTATATAATGGGTGGCAATGGCGATGGCGGACATAGGTAAAAAGTGGTGATGGCGAACTTGAGTAATAGGTGGCAATGGCAAAAGCAAACACAGGTAAAGGTGGCAATGGCGATGGCCATGGCCATGGCGATCACCAAGTCGGTAAAAGGTGGCGATGGCAATAGTGTTGACCTTGACCACACACCAATAATGACAAACGATGGCGCAGCTATGGAATGAATTAATAAAAAACGCGATGCGACCTAATCCTCAACTTTCTTATATTACATATCAGAGAGTAAATAGAGGAGTAGGTACATATGGTTCCTACCTACGAAATCAAACTGTTCAAAATCAATATTTACATTACTCTAATCAGCGGAATGACCATGCAAAATGGATTAAATTCCCAAACACCCACGTAATTTTAATAGGTACCTACTACATATTCATCACATAAAGTTCATATTTTAGATCATTATCGTTAATCCATATACAGCTTATAAATTACTGCGATTAATGCATTCAGATGATCCATTAATTACTGTCAACTGGCGATGGCCATGGCCACTGCCTTCGCCATTGCCACCCTTTTGCCTATATGCGCCATTGCCACCTTTTACCCAGTTCGCGATCGATATGGCCGAGGCCATCAATATTTCGATTGCTTTGCTACCTTTTAGCCATGTGCGCCATTGCCATCACCACCTTTTACCCACTTGGCGACCGCCATAATCCACCGCCAGAACCGTCTTTTAGCCACTTGGTGATCGCCATGGCGCCTTTCGCCCTTTAGCGATGGCCATATGGCCATTGCCATCGCCACCTTTAACCCATGTTCGCCATCACTATCGCCACCTTCTACCCATGTTCGCCATCGCCATCGCCTCCTATTACCCACTTGACAGTGGCCCTGGCCGTATGGCCAACACCTTCGCCATCATCACCTTTTACTCCTAGTTCGTCATCATTATCGCCATTGCCACCTTTAACCCAGGCACTTTGTCGCCATGAGATGACCTATTTGCAAACATTTCTAGCCAATAAAAACTTGAAAAATGCAGAAAATCCGTGCGCTTTGTACAGATTGAGTTTTTTAAAGCTGCTTAGCGTGATAAGACAAGTCTGCAAAAGATTCGCATCTCGTGCATTTCAAGTATTTTATAGTCATTGTGATACGAAAATATCAAAAAATTTCCAAACTTTTTTCAGTCTATTTTATCTATTCATCAGCTAAATTTAGAATCCCAGACGATTTTATGGAAATATTAACGTCGAAATTCAAGATTTCAGTGCTTATTTCGCAAAATGCTCCTGGGGCTCTGCCCTGGATCCTGCTGGGGGCACTTGAGCGCGCCACCTTGAACCCCCACAGCCCTAAAGGAGAGGTTTTCCGTTTTTTAATGTTTTCAGTAAATTGTATTCCACACTCCACAGTAAGTTAAATGAAAATTTCTAGCATCTTAAATTTTACTTACTCTTGCAGCATGCCTAATATTTCGCTATTTCATTTTATATTCTTGTTAGTTTACTAGATCAGATTTTTTCCTGAAAACTGAAAAAACTTGTTTCTTGCTACCGTGAACTCAATCATTTATTCATTCCTATTAAAATGTCTTAACAACTGATGAAGATATTCATGCCACAAGAAAAAATTCGGAAAAGCTATAAAAAATTTATAGTTTAAATTGATTCAAATTATGAATGAGGTGGAATTCGAAGTAAATGTTTGAGCCATAGAAATTGCTTCAAATTTCTTGCCTCACTTATATTTGCCTTCGATTCCCTTAACACTCAGTGTTCTATATACATAATGGTCAGTACACGCAGGGGCGGATTCAAGGGGAAGGGGCGGAGGGGAGGATGGCTGCCTCCCTATTCGCCGAAAATACTTGGCGAGATAAAGAATGGATATGTAATTTGCAATGATTTTCGGCCGTCAGTGATCACAATTTCTTAAAATTTTCTATCGCTTCGCGCTGGATAATACCTATTGATGACATTTATTTACTTTCTTGGCGACCTAGCAGCCATTTTTCACTCATAAACTATATTTTAAAAGAATTTTAAGCGCATAATCAGGTATTTCAACATTCAGGCATGACTTTTCGAAATTTTCGATGTTTCGCGTCAAATGCTGCAAATACAGCAAATTGAGCAGTAAATTAAGCTTCCTAATGTCTTTTCGCGTAAATTTCTAAAATTTTTAGCGCTTCGCGCCGAATTTTCCATAATATCAAAGAAATTCAATGATTTTTCAGCACAAAATTGTCCAAAAATTTCATGAAAAAAAATATTACGTCAAATGTGATTTCAAATAAAAGTAGACAACGCAAAACGCCTAAAAACGTTATTTAGAACGTGAAGGGCAAATTTTTGGACCTATGTTTGGCTGTTTCAGAAAAAGTCGGGGACCGCCTTCCTTCTGGAAAATTCTGGATCTGCCATGGAGTGCACGCAATTCAAGTGTTGTTATTTTTGTGTGGAAAATTCGCTGCTTTCATTATTTTTACTGCAAAGAAGATGAGGAGCAAACTAAGATCATTACTTAATTTAGAAATAAAGACATCAATAAATTAAGATATGAAGCTAGGAAATAAGAAATTGAGAAATTAAAAAGAAATTAAGCATTTTATATTCCGAATTCCATTCATTATATAGCTTATTGTATAAAAATAAAAATTTTTCAAACGTGCGTAACTCTCGTAAAAGAGAGTATTTATTTTATGCACAATCATACATTTTTATCCGTCATGAAAGAATAACGAGTAATTGAGCTCTCGATACTAAGGCAAAAGTATGTCACTTAACTCAAGCTACATTAGCTGCGATAAGCTACGCGTTAAATTCCTCCCCAGGATATTCTTGCTGTGCACCATGAATGCACAGGGTCAGGGCCGGGAGGGGGGGTGAAGTTCCAGAAATCAAAACTAGTAAATATAGAATGTTTTTCTGTTTAAACGACGAAAATAGTCAGAATAGCCTATAAGGCGCTTTTTCGTGACAATTTTGCGTTTTTAAAGCATATTTAGTCCATTTATACTGCATTACTCATCTCGCTTTTAACACTAAATAATATTTAAATTGTTCAATTTTGGGAAGCACAAAAATTTTGGCATTTTCAATGCTTTTGTTCTAAAAAATGATGCAAAAAACCTCACGTCAGCTCAAAAGGGGTAATATTCCCCTTAACCTCGACTACGTGCATGTACGCTGCGCACTGCACGCAAGATCGTTACTATATATACATGATCTAGATGGGTGGTTTCACCCCCGGAAAAATTTGTTTCCGAAAATTCTCAAAAATTTAGTAGAAAATTTACTTTTAAAGCGTTTTAGCTATATATTTACCAAAAGTATCAAATTTTCGGCGCTTCGCGCTATTTACCCATGTTTTGACTGTTTTTGTCCAATTTGTTGCACTTTTTTTGATTTTTTTCGAATTTTCAAAATGTTTATATGCTTTAGGAAGAGCATCGTCAGAAAAGTCGAAAAACGATGTTTTTGACGCGTGCCCACCGTTTTTCGGCTTAAAAAGGCACTTTGAATTTCACCTCCCTGCTCAGAACTCCCATGCTGTGCATGTCTGATCGTAATTCATAGGTACTTCGCTGTTTATTATATTTGCCCTTATATCGACTCTTGTTTTCCAACTCCGGTAAATAAAGAAAAAAACGCCTCGCTTCTCAAAGTCATCATTTATCCCATTCAATCCAGTCTCGCCTTATCTTTCTGCCCGTTATTGATCGTTGTTTAGAGCTAGTACCTATTTTTTATTAACTTATTCTTCTAACCCGAACGTCGGTAACGTTATTTATTACGGTGTCTCGACTAATCGGATTTTCGCTTAGAACACGTATATATTATTCGTGTAGTACTTATATACGAGTATAATAAATCGCATTCATACGCCAGCGATAGAAGAAAAAGAAATTCCCCCGAATCTTTCGATTTTTCCATAGAAAGTTTTTTCCATTTCCGGCGCGTACGGCTGTCAAAAATCTAGAATTGTAAACTGATACCCGTTTCACTTTATCACGTAATGCCAACGAAATATACAAAAAGGCGGCTGTTTATCGTATCATCAAAAATAGCGATTTATTTATAATAACGTAAATACGGCGCTTATGTTGACGTGTGTTCAACAACATTCGACTTACGAGATAAGCTCAAAAGTTTTATTTAGCCGAATCGCCCCTTTTGCTTTCTTGTTTTTCTCTTTTTGCGCCGCCGGCGTAGGTAGGCGAATTTTGCGCGCTATTCGGCGTCGCGTCGGCGGCTTTTGACGAAAATTTAGCGCCTGTCAAACTAAGAGTACTCATAGAATGATTACTTTGACTTAAGATTTTCTATTTTCGGGACGGACGTTTAATTTGCTGATCGAATGGAAAAGCTGTTTTTCATATTCTCTTACCCGCAGGTATGCAACGATTACTAATATCTTGGGCTATTTAAAGGGTCATCATTTCCTTCAAAAATTGTTCCACCTCCCCCGCACGATCGACAGTTTTTTTAAAAATTGGTTGCTAATCTGACAATTTTTTTCTTAATTTTTTGACACTTTCCCTCTCACCCGCGAGTCCTACGCCGGCCTTGCCTGTGGATGACTGATGCAACGGCCGAGAATTTTGATTCGGGCTGTTCGGCCCTAGATCCTACTCGCGCGCAAAATCAACTAAAAATGCTTTAAAAATGCGGTTTTACCACGCAAAAGCGTTTTATAGGCTATTTTGCTATTTTGACCATTTCCGTCGTTCGAATAGCGAAAAATCGCACATACTAAATTTACTGGTTTGGTTATCTGGGATTTTGTTCCTCTACCCATGCCGACCCTGAGCATGTGCATCTGTGCCGTACTCACAAGGTCAGGGTGGCCACTGCCAGGAAGGAGTAGAACCCAATTTAAACTATTGAAAATTGTGCTTATTCGGTAACAGGTGGAAATTGCTTGAAAATGCACTACTTTGGGCTGAAATCATCATAGAGTACCTA
This sequence comes from Mermis nigrescens, assembly GCA_036768485.1. Lineage (NCBI taxonomy): Eukaryota > Metazoa > Nematoda > Enoplea > Mermithida > Mermithidae > Mermis > Mermis nigrescens. The sequence goes on from JAVLUZ010000154.1 coordinate 12,329,994, forward strand.
TCTAAGATTAAGACCTTCAGCTGGAGTAATTATTTCTCCTCATCCCTCTTATAGGTGTAAAAGATCAAAGTCGGTGGAGTGGGGGTGTAAAATTCCAAAATCGAAAACACTTAATTTAACATTCACGATTTTTTGCTGTTTTAACGGTCAAAATGGTCCAAATAGCCTATAAAACGTTTTTTTGCGTGGTAATATCGCATTTTAAAAACATTTTTGATCCATTTACTGCATTATATCGCTTTTAACACAAAAAATGCAAAAATTTATCAATTATGGGCGTTTTTTGAGTAAAAAGTACTTAAAAGTATTAATCTGGCGCGAAGCGTTGAAAAATTTTGACGTTTTCACTGCTTTTGACCTCAAAAATGATGCAAAAATGTTACATCAGCCCGAAATCGCCGGACAGTATATACTTGCCCGGAGACTCTTCAGGGGGTAATACCCTCCTTCCCTGTATGCATGTATGACCCCTCCCTATATGCATGTATATACAGTTTTTCGTCTCAGTGTTTTTGATCAAAGGCGCAAATTACTAAACATAGCGCAAACTATTTTTTGATCGGAATCTTGTAGAGGGGTAAATATGACTTTTGAGTTATGAGGAAATAGTTGACTTTGGGTTTGGGATGTTTTGGTTGGAATATTTGGGATTCCTTTTTCGGGTGGGATTTTCAGGATATTACTTTAAGACTTTAGGACTCACATCTTACTTTAAGACTCACGTGGTTTTTTGCATGTTTACTTCAGTAGTCGAAAATTAACGATCGTAATAATTAATTAGGTACTAGCATAAATGTTTTGCAATCCAACGTCATCTCGTTTTTTATGTTTTGACTCAACCTTGCTCGTTTTTTGATGGATTTCGCTTTGTTCTTCCTTATAGGTGAAGTTGAGCTCCTCTACTGCTTTTATTAAAATAGGTACGCTATATTTTTTTAACAGATGTTGCGCTATTATATGCATATTGCAGCTTTGTCTGTCTTGATAGGTTTTTTAGTCCTGTTGCCGATGAGTCTATATATGTTTTTTGAAGTTCGATTTATAACGACAACCTTCTCGGCATTTTTCTTTGCAACGTTTCCTAGTAATTCCCCGTTAGAAATGTCTCGCTTAATTTTTGCTTCTAATATGGCCATAGATGCATTAAATGGCCGATTTGGGGGATCAGCCGGTCCGGGGGTAGGGGGTCGAAAATGGAGCTTTACCGGGCTAAAATGACCTCTAAAACTGGTATAATTCCTGAAATAGCAAGTAAAACTACGTTATTACACAGTTTCAGGCCAATTCGAAGCACTTTTGGAGAAAACTACCGTTTTTATTCATTTACGGCCTTCATTTTGCCTCATTTTACCACAAAATTTTCCACTTTTCCATTCTGGGGTCTAGAGACCCCGTCCCTCATGTGCGTGTCTCGCCAGTCGTGGTCACACCTGGGCAATAGCTCATACCAGCCCGCCCTTGGAACGGGCTAGCACAAGAGCAGGACGGGCTGGAGAAGAGTTTATTTGGATGGGCTGATTTTGAGGAAATGGGAGAAAACAGTTGGAAATCAAACAAAAAAGCCTTTTTTAGTCATTTTCCGCCTAACTAGGGGACCAACCAAACCAATCTTGTAGAGCCTATTTAATTGCCCGGTATGGGCGATGCCTCTTAAAAAACCAGTGGATTTTGGAGTACCTAATTAAAATCAGCCTTTTCTCAGCAAGCGAACAAGAGATGACTGGCTATATACTGGCGAAAGCGCTGTGCCATTTAGATCACAAATAATGATCAGTCTTTTTCGGATCATTCAGAAACTCTAGATTCAAATTTGTAGAGAAATCTTCCGAATAATCGCTTTTTTTGTGCAATTTGTGCAATTAATTTTATCCATGCTCATAGTGTTCGGAATCTTTGCAGTTTTTAAATTAGCACTTGTGTTGTCTGATATGGAAAAAACTCAGCTGTCATTATGTCATCTATAGAACTACAGTATATATACCGTTAGTGTCAAGACTAATAAAAACCTAGTTATGTTGTAAGCACATATGCACAGCATGGGATTATTGAAGGGAGTCGAATGTTCGGGGTGGGGTGAAATCCAAAAATTTGGGATCACTTAATTTAAAGTTCTAGCCTTTTTTGCTGGTCAAATGTGAAAAATGGCTAAAACATCGTATATTACATGTTTTGAAATGAAAAACTGCATTTTAAAGTACTATTTGTCCAATTCTGATTAGTTTTGTCCTTCTTTACAGTAAAAAATATAAGGATTCATCGAAAACTTTGACTTTTCAGATCATTTTAACTTCATTTTAGGTATTTTATTGGTAACCAAAACAGAAATGTACTAAAAAAATTTTAACATCTTTGCTGCTTTTTTACCCAAAAATGATGCGAAAGATGTCCTATTGCTCAAAATCGTCTGACAGTGATTCGAGTCTCGGACCCCGAGGGAAGTAATACCCCTCACCCTATCCCCCTATGGGAATTTGTGGTGGCCATACCTGAATTCAACCCCCTTCTGGCCACATCTATTTGGCCCATGTATGGGTGAACAGGTTCGATAAATGCAAAAAAATTCGCGTAAATTCAACAAAATAAAATCAAAAACTGATTATATGGCGCGAAGCGCCGAAAGCCTGACCTGACGTTTTCGAGCAAACAGATGAGTAAAAACGCTTCAAACAGCATCTTTTGTATAAGTGCTTTGAAAACCACAAATTCTGGAGAGGTGAATAAATTTCCAGGGTGTTAAAGGATTTTGTTGGTTCTCCCAAACCCCAAAATCATATATGATTGTATATTAGTGTCATAGGTGCACAAGACAAGTTCAAAGTCAGCGGGGGGGGGGGGGTTAAATCCCAGTAGTCTCAACCGGTAGATTTAGTTTCACTATTTTTTCCTATTCGAACGACGAAAATGGGCAAAATATCCTACAAAGTGTTTTTCGTGGTAATACCGCATTTTAAAAGAATTTTTTGTTCATTTTGACCGCATTACATCGGTTTTTACATTCATGTATACATAAATTGATTCATTTTGGGCGCTTTTCGAGTAAAAAGCTCTCAAAAGTATTAAAAGTTTTGACATTATTACTGTTTTTGTCCTAGGAAATGGCACAGAAAACGTTCCGTCAGCTCACAATCGCCTGACAGTACCAGCCTGGCTGACCCCTTAGTTAGGTACAAAGCCCCCTCCCCCAATGTCATTGTACGCTGAATGTGATTCATCGTTTACCATTTTCTTAATACCACTTTCATCTTTGTTAGATGGCCCATACTAAATTGCAGAGTTGTAGATTTTGTTATCAATTTTCATTCGCTCAGATTTCACACGTGCATGTACGACTTTATTGCTATCTGATTATACGGCTTCTTCTCCGCATTGGTCGGCACTCATAGAATTTAATCGGCTGCTTCATTAAACTTTTTTGCCACCTAGCCGTTATCTTCATTCCAATGTGTTTTTTATCTATCGTTATCGATTTTAGCCAATTTTCGCCCATTTTACATCGTTGCGCATAAGTTAGCAAGCTTACGTACGGAGCTTACATCTTTTGCGCAATGTTAGCTAAACAGCTAAATGCAATAAGCTTGCTGTCGGACGCCGCTGCTAGCTTTTATGTTTATACCGGCCCGGCTGGCGCTAAAAACAACTCCGACGCGCGTTCAAAATTACTTTTACGTCATGAAGCGAATTTTGTCGAAAAATCGAACGCTTGCTTGGCTGCGTTGGTCTTTCCTTAGCTGTGCTGGCCGGATTTTTATTGAGAAATAAGCAATTATAAAGTTTGAGAGATTAGTTTAATTTGGAAGCGGTCCTCCACTCGAAAGTTTATTATTTTAGCTCGGGTCATTGCTAATACACGTGATTGAGTTAGCAGATGCGACTTTTTTAAAGCGTCAATTTGCATTCACTTCAATAATATGACACACGCCAACATCTGGCTTCCAAATTTCTTCTTCGACTGAATGGACTGAATGCCTTAATAAAAATATGCTAAAATTGCTTTACAAGTCGAACGATTATTATTTATTTTCGTATCCCGAACAAGTAGGTACCTACCTACCTATATTATCCTTGGAAGTGCTTTTTCAAAATTATTTTTGCACGGCATAAGCATGAATATGTAAATTTTTGATTGAAATTTGTTAGAATTTCTGCATCAATGGCCAAACATTTAATATTTGACAAAATTTAATAAATTTTACCATTTCTTATTCAACCTGGTCGTTCTGCTAAAAGCTTAATTTAAAAAAGCTGCAAATTTGACTAAAAATTCGTTAACGCTGGAAGCTACTCGGATTAGTATATAGGTACTCGATTGATGTCCAGCTCTGCCGTTGCTCTTGCTTCTTGAGCTTCATAGCCGTGCTTAGGGGCGGGGGTGCGAGCCGTGCGGTCGTATAGGGCCGCTAAAATTAAGGGCCGCCAAGAAATTTCCGAGAATGTGGAAAAAAATCTGTCGCATCGACCCAAATATGGCTATGTCATTAATGATTTTTATTTTAGATTTATATATACATGTAGAGTGCAAATTTGCCAGCTATACGAGAACTCTTGAATTTATGCATTTTTTGGATCAGATTTATAACCTGTTTTTTCTACGATTAAGTTGCATTCTAAAGTTCGTTTTCATGATCATCTCGATCAAATCCATACCTTTATCATTCTGATTTCGTAGAAATTTGTTAAATTTCCTGAAAGACTTCCTGGAAATTTCTTGATATTCTCGAAGAATCAACAACTATGAAGAAGCTGTTCCCTGGCCCTGCTCTCGAAATTATTCTGATCCCTCTAAAGCTTCCAAGGTACATATAATCCTCATTGAATAAGATTTTATGGAGGAAAGGCATTCATTTTCGGTTTGGACGCATTTTTTAAAGGGAAAAATCCGGAATTTTTTTTGATGATTTGAGAATTTTCAAAGGCCGATAAAAGCAGCTCCGCGCAGGGTCGCCAAAATCCAAAGCACGGCACTGAGCTTATGCCTTAAACGAAGTGCAGTTTTAATCTAAGTTTAAATTTTCGGCTTTTCAAGTTAATTATATATTTTCCTCAAAAAATTAAAGTAGACAGAAAGCTGTTTTTCTTAGCACTATTCACAACTCAACTGAACTTTGCGCGTTTGTGAGTTCTATTTAATTTCCTTCCGTGAATTTCCTTCTATTCTCGATGAAAACCTGACTTAAAAATTGTAATATAACAATTAGCAGAATTTTGGAGGTCAATCATATATGAGCATGGGGGTGAGGGGGTATTATACCCTCCTGAGCTTTGAAAAACTGATAGCTGTGCAGTGATTTCGGCCGAAAAACCATTGCTGCTTAGCCTTCTTTGGGCTCAGAAAATTATCTATACAGCCTCTTTTGGGCTCAGAAAACTAGCTGCATAGTCTTTTTTGAGCTCAGAAATGCTACTTAGTTGTTTTTTCTGAGTTTGAACAGGATATACAGCTTTTTTCTCGACTCTAAAAACGGATTAATAGCTATTTTGAGTCCAAAAAGGCTACCTATATAGCTATGTTTGTGAATCCAAAAAGGCTATATAGTTAGTTTTCTGAGACCAAAAAGGCTATATAGCTAATTTTCTGACCCAAAAGGACTATAGAGCCGTTTTTACGAAGCCCATAGCTATCTAGCAATTTTTAGTTCTCACCCCCTGAAAGTGTGATCTTGCGCACCTTTGAGGTCAATCATATGTTCGCCCTCTCTCATCCCTATCATACATGCACATATGGGGGGTGAGGGGGTATTATACCCGCTGAAGGGTCAGCTAGACAGGTATTTTATGGGGATTTTGAACTGACGGAGCGTCTTTTGCATTATGTTTAAGGTCAACAGGAGTGAAAACGTCGAAAGTTTTCCGGCGCATCGCTCCGGATTAGTACTTTTATGGACTTTATACTCAAAAAGCGGCCGAAATTGATAATTTTCTATACTTTTTAGGGCTTAAAGTGATATAATGCAGATAAAATGAACTAAAAATGCTTAAAAAATACGGTATTACCGCAAAAAACGTCTTACAGACTATTTTGACCATTTTTATCGATCGTTAGAACAGCAAGAAAATCATGAACGTTAAATTTGCTGTATATAAATGCGTGCAATGCGATCAGACCCTGTGACGATGGGATAAGAGCGATCCCCTACCCAGTGGCGGATCCAAGATTTTCTGGCAGGGGGGGCGGAATTCAAACTTCTGCTGAAAGTGTCAAACATTGCTAAAAAATTCGTATATTATGCTCAAAGTACCGGTTGTTTTTTGTCTTTTGATAGTAAGAATTATTTCTGACGCAAAAAAATGTGAAAAAATTTCGAAATTTTCCAAATATTATAAAAACTCGCAAAATTAATGCAGAGATCGACACAAATTGCCGATCGAGTCGGAGCTACAAAATCTTTGTTCTGTACAAAAACTACTCTTCTGACGTGACATTAAAATTTTTTTTCGAGCGCCAAGAGTCAGTAAATGTCATTAATGAGCACTTCCCCGGCGTGGAAGCGCCGGAAAAATTTGAAATAGCATGATAAAAATGGCTAAAATCGGTAAAAAATACACATCTTTTCTTCATTTCGCTTAGTGGCGGATCCAGGATTTTCCTAAGGGGGAAGCGGTACCTTCAAGGGGGGGCGGAACCCTGACTTTGGCGGAAAAATTAGCCGTTTTAACCCGAAAATCGCTAAAAATCGGTCAAAAATGCTCAATTTTGCGCACTATTTTGGGCCAATGGGGGCGGCCGCCCCCCCTTCCCCGCTTCCCCTTAATCCGCCCCTGATTGCGCCCAAATATTTTTGGACGACATTGGCGGGCGGCTCCCCCGCCCTCTCTAAATCCGCCAGTGCCGCTACCCTAGGTCGGATCAACCAATTCGCAAGATTTTTACCTGCTCCCTTATTTTGGGGTAAAAATTTCCGCTTTAAGGTTATTTTTTAGTTATTTTTTTGCGATTTTTGCCCAAAAAATAATAGGCCTTTGATCCACAAAATAGTTCACTTTCATCCATCGTGATTTCGAACCGTTACACGCATGCGTGCGTGATTTATTATCTGCAAATTATAAAGTTATGTGCATCCGCATGTTCGACAATGTGTGATTAATTTTGTTAAGCAATCTTTTAGCATGCGAGATGTTTTTTCGACTTGATATGCGAATTTAGGATTTTCTTTGTATCGTATCTACAACACACACATTAATCTCTTATCTGTATATAAACATGCACTCGGTTTTATCTTGGGACTCAGATGCGCATTGATACATTATTACCGCGTCAATGCCGATGTTTTTTTCACTTAAAAGCAAAACCATGCCATTACATTGTTATAGAATTTAACGGCGTATTAGCGCGGCCTTATTTATTGATCTGCGTTATACGTATTTTGGCCAGCTTTTAAGCCATGCAATCGAGCAACGGCCGAAACGCGGGTGAGTTAATTAGATTCTAGCCTAAATTCTCCAACATGAAAAAGGTTACCGCCTCGACCGAATAACGAACGCTGGTGGCCGGTGGGCCTAGGGAATTTCATTCTTAAACAAGGAGCTCACAATTTTGTGATTAGAGCGTAAAATCGCAACAATTTGTATTTTTTTCGGTTTCTGGTGTTTCAGTTGCTATGCCCCAGATAATTATACGCAGCTTATATGAAATTATTGATTGCTTTTTTCGCCTTTACAAAATGAGGTCCTCGCATTAGATGCAGCTTCTTATATTCGAAGAACATGCATAGTACAGTAAAGTTGCCATATGTTTTTAATAGTGATTCGTACGAACTTATTCATTAAAAGTTAATGCACTGCATTAAATATATATGCCCTTAGAATAGAAAATTATCGATTTTTTCGGTTCAGATTTCGCCTCTTTAGTTCTTTTGAATTATTTCAATTAGCACCGAACTGGCTCACTGCTAGTCCATGAGAGTAAATCAATTTGGCTGTTTTGATATGTCGTGCAAGGAGTCAACAACAGGTGAGTTCCAAAACCGGCCCGGGATGGCCCTACGAAATTTTGAATTGCGCCATTTTTCAATAGTGAATCTTATGGACTATTCATTTAAAATTAACGAAACGCATTAAATATACATTTGATCTGGAAAAAAATCGATTTTTCGCTTCATATTTCGCTTTTTCCGTCTTTTTCAATCATTCTAATAACTATGTTGGCTCAGTGCTAATTCCTTCAATAAAGAAATTTGGGTGTTTCGATTTCTAATACATGGACTCGATAACAGGCGAGTTTCAAAAACTGGCCCGGGATGGCCCATTTTGAATTTTGCTATTAGTAAACATGCGTGGGCCAAATAAGAAAATTCGTCGTGGCGTCTTCACGTGCTGGTGATAGATTAGCTTAATAGCATACAAAATACGAACTTACTAAAACAGGCTGCGGTTGAATCAATTGCCGCTTTCTTGTAAAGAGATTGTCCATTGGTTGTTTATATTTTATTTTAAGCGTAACATCCATTTAAAACATTGTTGGGAAAAGTAAATATAAGCTTTTTCTCTACGCACTAGAATTTTCCATATTGTATAATAAACCATGGTTTTCTCTTCATATTCGAATAGTAGTTGCACATAGATGCGGCATAATTTATTCAGATATTGCAGGTTTAATGCATACACTCGCGTAGAAATCGGTCCATTTGCTTCCTGGAATTGATCAAAACACGCTGCCTGCTTTTTTAAAATTGTTAACAAGCGTACGTCTTTAAGAATTTAAATTGAATTTGGTTTAATGCGTCAAAAACCAGTTTGCTTCTAATAAATTCAATGGTCCTGTTAAAAATGTTACAGTATTTGATCATAATGCGAGTGTGACACCAAAAATAAACAGTAGGGATTTTCTACACTAACCTTTTCCTCTTAAAAATTCCAACTCGTGCCTAATCCTTTACATATTCAATAAAGTAAGGCTGTACGCGAATGACACGTCCAGACTTCTATACATGTATTACGATGGATAAGGCGTGAAATTTTTAATAACCGCGATCATGGCGACGATAAGATTTAAAAATTTTCTTAGTTTACTTGGCAAGGTCAAAAAACATGATAAATTAGCACGTTGCTGTCGCTATATATAATGCTTGAATGGGATATGAGATGGGTGCGAAGGCCAACAAAAATCACGCGTGCCGGACACGTGGCACGATCGTAATTTATCATGGGCTTAAATCAGGAACTTACTTTTTGGATTTAAAATAATGTTAGGTTTATTTGAAATTTATGTATGCCGGCGGTTCAAAGTAAAATTAATTATAAAGATGATAAATAATTCTTTCAGTTTGTAGGTGCGAATCTAAGTAATGTCGAATTTTTTCCATCGAGTGTAAAGAAAACTACGAAAGATGAAATCTTAACCCACCCATCAGTATCACACATTTACATATGCGGCGGCTCTTAAATACGATTCCTTTGATGTAGAGAAAGTTGGTGATTTGAGTAAAAATCTTGGGAAAGTTTCAGAATTTTGTGAGAAAGAAAGGTTGTTTTCGCTGTCGAAATTCGCTGGATTTTATTCAAAAATTTACACGTGAAAAGCGTCAGTACAACTTCTTTCGATCCGGTATCAATGGGAAGACCTGTGAGTATCAATGAAAAATTTTGCACAATGCCATACAAATCGAGCGAAAATGATGGAAATACACAATAATGGCTGTTGAACTAAATAATCAGTCAATCATCTAGAATAAGTAAGATGAATCTAGGTATATGGAAATGATTTGAAATTCAACGAATGAATCTCTAGATACATGGAAATGATTTGAAATTCTACGAATCGATTAACCATTCAACCAATGACTAACCAATCAAATACTAACCAGTTAAACAACTAATGATTAGCCAATCAATCACTGAGTAACTAATGAACCAAGCAAACGACCGCTTGCAAAGTGACGACAACCAACTAAAGAATTGGGCAGCTGGTATCAGTATGAAGACCGGCCTTTTTCCATGTATGAGTGGCTGTACAACCTAGCCTGTTACAAATACTATGCTATAGCAGCAGAACATCTGACTCAACCCTGGCTCTATAAGCAGATAATAGCTTCACCTGCTCCATCTCACTCTGATTTATCCATTCTATTCCTGCCTGATTTATACTTGGGCTGAATTCCGCGTCCAGATTTGCCGGTCCTGCTCACCGCTTAATTAGTGATAAACTTTATCAAATACCGGTCGTCCTTATCGCCAAAATGATATTTTTGACTCGCTTCTTTTGACTTTAAGGCAAAAACAGCTATGTATGTTAATGCTTATATATTAAAGCGATTTTCAAGTTTTTTACCCCTTTTGGTCAAGATATAATGCAAGCCAAAAGATAAAGAAAATCCGAAATACAAGCTATACCAAACAAACCAAACCAACCAACCAAATCAACGATTGACTTTACTAACCAAAATTTAGAGTATTTTCATGTTTTCTTCTATTCTGATTTTTTGTATTTTTGTATTTTATTTCAATATTCTGCTCCAATTTTTACTCGTTTGTAGCGACTGCTGCGGGGGCTGTCACGGAGGAAGATTTCCTGAACGCCTTCGAAGACGTCAGCGCAATTAAGGTGAATACGGACAAGTTATGCAGAATGTCCGTACATGATGTTGATGGAAGAATTGGGGGGAAGGGGTTTCATGCCCTCCTTGCGAAAATAGTTTCAAATCCGCCCCTTTTTCAGAATGCGCGATTTTTAAGAAAAAAATTATAGAAAACGTCGTGATTTTAGTCGTTTTTAGCTACCTTCCAATTCAAAAAACCCACTTTCTCGGCATTTCGCGCCAAACAGCTATCATGGAATACATTTAGCTGAATTTAATTTAAACTTAGCACATTTTCTTGTTTTTATCGTCTTGGTAGAAAGAACATTGTTGTCTTGGTAGAAAGAACAACGGTTCGAAATTTGAGAAGGGTCCCGGCCCTTCGAAGGGGAGGGGTGAATGACCTCAAATTTTGGTCAAAAACGGCCAACCTGAAAACAGCCAAAAATTCGATTTGTCCCCAAAATCGGGGAGGGGGCAAAAATTTTCTGGCTTGGGGGATGGGGGATTTCCAGAATTTGGGTGAGGGGTTCCCCATTCCCCTGTTACATGTATAGTTTGACGCTTCCTAGGTTACTATCGGTTTTCAGCCCAAAAATGGACGCTTAAGAAATTTTTTTTTAAATTCAGAACGAAAAATACTGGACGGCAATCCTTTGTCGCCGAGACATAATTTATTTATCGTTGACGAATATGCCTTGCGGCAATTTTCCTACCATACACCTTTTTCACCCTATTCGATTTATTTTGTATTTTTTATTATACATGAATTTTATCGCAAATGATGTAGGTAAGCATTTTTGATTGTCTGAAGGTGAAAACGCTTTGGAAATTAAAACGAGCTGATGTAGTTCTGGCATGTTTTGTTTTTATCATTTAGGTATTAGTTTTTGTTTTCGAGTTTGCTAAATTATACATCGTTTGGTCCTTTAAAAACTTCGTTCAACCTACAACTATATGCTTTTTGTATTTTGTTACCTAATTTCTTGGTCATATCGGATGCATTACAAAAATTTTTGAGCCTCAGTATAGAATAGACCATTTTTCGACGAGTAACTCACATATACATATACGTATGATGTATGATGTAAACGTTTGATGTAAACATATACATATACGCATGATGTAAACCAGGCCCGTATCCAGGATTTTATTTCGGGGGGCGGAGCGAAAATTTTTGAGGCCAGGTATCTCGAGAACCATCAGGAGATACGCGAAAATAAAGGCAGTTTTGAGCGTATCTCGGCGAGCTATATGCGATGGTGAAGAAAAATTTCAAAAAATTGAGAATTTTTACTCTATTTCATATTGATATACAGCAAGTTTATCATTTAAGCTGATTTCTCATCCCTTAATTGACGAATTATTTCTTATCTCTTGCCTTTGCACTTAATCATTGTGCTTTACAGAGAAAAACAATACAGATAATGGATAATTCGGCGCCAAGCGCCGAAACAAATTGACATATCCTGCATGCCAAGCTCGAATTTGAGCGGTTTTGAGCAGGCTAGAAGACAAAAACATATATAAACAATAAATACAGCGCGAAGCGCCGGAAAAATTTCATGTTTCTCCATGTCATAACTCAAATTTGAACTGTTTTGAGTGAGCTAGAAGGCAAAAACTATAGCTGAACGAATGAATCCGACGCACAGCGCTGCAAAATAATTGACATGCTCTCTATGTCTAACTCAAATTTGAACGATTTTTAGCGGTTTAGAAGACAAAACTATACATAAAAAATAAATGCAGCGCGAAGCGCCGGGAAAATTTTGAGTTTACTAAGCTCAAAAGAACGCTAGAAACCTGTTTTGGCGGTGTTTTAGACGCACTTCACCAAATTTTCATTTTTCCCTTTGGGGGACCCTTGGGAAAACAAAGTTTTTTCCCATTTCGGTAGGGGGCAGGCCCCCCGCCCCCTGGATACGGCCCTGATGTAGAGTCTGTATGAATAAAATTTTTTTGATTATATTTATAGAAGTGTGACACCTGGAATTGAGGATAGGGTCAGTGATTTTGCTTTTTAAAGCTCACATAAAACTATAAGCCGGAAAATGCAGAATCTAAGCGGCTGAAGGTGTCTTTTTGAAAAAAATTGGTGTAGTACGATAGGCCGAAAATTCAGGTTTACCGATTATGAGTGTTGCATGGTTAGGTTTGGCCCATAATGAGGCTTCCACTCGAAATCGGCGTTTTTAGGCGCTGTTCACCAGTGCGTAATCGGGGGGAAACCGAAAATTTTCTCGAAAGTCCCTGTTTTGGACTCAAAAACGATGGATGCGCGTCAAAAATGCCGTTTTTTGGCATTTCCTCTTTTTGAAGCTCAGAAAAATTACAAGGCAAAATCGTGAAAATGTGAATAAATCGAATAAATTGAGCAGAATACGGTTGAAAAGTGAGTATATGGCGCCAAGCACCGAAAATTTGACACTTTTGAACCAAACGATAGCTAACAACGCTTAGAATATCACCTTTTCTGAGAATTTTTGGAAAATTCAAACATTTTAATGCGGGTGAAAAAATTTCGGGGGAAGAGGTGAAATTCCATCATATTCTGGTCGGCTGTGCGGGGGGGGTTGGTGAATACCAGGAATCCTATCAGTAAATTTAGTGTTCACGACTTTTTTGCTATTCAAATGACGAATATGGTCAAAATTGCCCATAAAATGCTTTTTTGTGGTAATGCCGCATTTTAAAAGCATTTTAAGTCCGCTTTGACTAAATTTTATCGTTTTTAACACTGAAAAATATAGAAATTGACCGATTTGGGCCATAGGTGCACGAAGTCAGGTTGGCCAGGGAGGCGTAAAATAGAGGTTTTAGGGGTCAGGGAGGGGTAAAATCCAGGATTTTTGCCGCACTTAATTGAGTTTTCGGCTATTTTTCGTCAAAAGCGTTTAAAACTACACTTGGTTCGGCTCAAATTGCTTGATAGTATCTATTTTTTGGAACCTTGAGCGGATGGTAGTACCTTCTCTCACCGCTTCCTACGTGCATGTATGATTTGGGCGCTTTCTGATTAAAAGGCGTATGTTGACATTATTACTTACTGATTTTGTTCTCAAAAATGATGCGAAAAACATTCCATCACAATTTAAAATCGCCGGACAGTACCTGTCTTGTTGATTTATCTGCGAGGTTGAATACTCCCCTCACCATATGTACATGCACCTAGGGGAAAAATATACATGTAACGGCTCGGAATCGCGGGGTTCCGGCCATTTTTATGGGGGGGGGGTAAATAACCTCCAATTTTTGGCTAAAAACGGCGAAAAAATTCGATTTTTCTTAAATGTGGGGGTCAAAAATTATCTGGGATTGGGTGGGGGACGTCCGACTCTTGATTGGGCATCCTTCATCCCCCGTTACATGTATGCTAAACTGAGGGTCCTTCGCTGAAGGGTCAGCTAGACGGATACTGTCTCGCGATTTTGAGCTGAAGGAACTTTTTTTGCATTATTTTTGAAGTCAAAAGCAGTAAACACGGTGAATTTTCTGCGCTTCGCGCCAGATTGGTACTTTCATGTACTGTCTTGCCCACGAAGCGCCAAAACTTGATAGAATTTTTTGTATTTTTTAGTCTTAAAAGTGATATAATACAGTCAAAATTAACTAAAAATGCTTTAAAAAATGCTAAATTATCAAATGCGAAATTACCACGGAAAGACGTTTTATAGGCTATTTGACCATTTTAGTCGTTTAAAACGAAAAAATTCGTGAATGCTATATTTACTGCTTTGAATTTGTGGGATTGAACCCCCTGCCGATCCTGACCTTGTGCACCTATGCCCCTCACCCCCTATGTGTATGTATGCCTCGACTCCAAGATCAATTAATGTGTTGTTGCATAAGAATTTTCATGAAAGAATGGTTTATCACTTTTTTGACCTGCGATTATAACTTTCCAAGTTCTTATTAAAGAAAGCTAAGACCTAATTGACTTTGCTCTTGTATTCAATAGAGTATTAAAAAGTTCGAGTGTACCGTTCGAATGGTCTTGTGATAAGGAAATCAGTATGCTAGATAATTTGAGTAAAAGTTCGGCTTATGCCGCCCGATTAGCGTTTATTGAGTTACTGTTCATTTTTTTTGTATTTTTCTCGTTTATTTTTATCTGTTTTTTCTCTTCTTTACATATTTTTAGTTTTTTCCAACCAGTTTATTGGATGTTTCATGCTTTTTTATTTTTCCAGTCATCCTATTAAAAATTTTGTTCCTACTATTGCCCTTTCGATTTTTTTTGATCATTGTCGCTCGATTTCTTAATTAAGTTTTTTATTTTCTAAGCGATGCGCTAGTTATTGTTTTACTTATTTAAATTTTCTGTTAACTCGGTTTTCATTTCTAATGTTAGAAAAATTTGAATAAAAAATTATGGAAAAAATTATTAATTATTACTTAAAATTGCAAAAAATTAGAAAAAATAATCATATTTCTGAATATTTTCTACATTTTTTGCAGATTTATTCGGCTAGGGAGCTGTTGTCCAATTTGCAGGAAATAAAGAATAGCCTGGCCGATCCCAATAATGACTGGGAAAAGCGGACTGATTCAGTACTGCGCATTAATAAGAAGCAATGAATATTATGATAAATAAATAAACAAATAAATAAACTGATAAGTGACTAAATAATCGAACAACTTAATAAGTAAATTAATGTTCAAATAAGACAAACAAATACGTATTGATAATTCAATGAAAATATTACACACACATATTGCTGAATTACAAAAAATATTATTTTTCAGAAAAATTATTAGGCAAAATTATTTAAATTTAAATATAAAATCAAAAATGAAAGGATTGGAGCAATTGAGCAGATATTGCGATTCGAATAAACGGTATACACAGCAGGCACATATCTCTGGGGGAGTGGAGGGGTTCGGACCCCCGAAAATTCGTAAAAATCGGAAAAATAGGACTTTTTAAACGTTATTTTGTGCTATTTTTGGCCTTTTTGGGCTTAGTCCCCCCAAAATTTGTGTTGGTCCCCCAAAATAGGACGGCCAGCTACGTGCCTGATACACAGTGCCGTAAAATAATTAGAAAATCCGTAACCGAGCTTGAAGGATTACAAAAACGACCCAAAATTTAAAAAAATTCCATCATTCTTAAATATTAATTTTTATATAAGAATGTTAGAAAGAAAGTCATTTATTGAAAGAAAGGCGCCTAAAATTGACGGGGAATCGGATGATTTAATCAACCTCCAAATTTTAAGTCATTAAACCTTAAATATTACTAAAGCTTTATTGTAACACCTAAGCTTTCGAAATAACAGACTGAATAATTGAAAAATTGATGGAAAAAACTGAAAATTATATTAACAGAAAAAGGAAAAGTACTTTAATGTTGTATATTTATTAAAGGAATCAACTTCGATATTAGTGAATAAGTTGCCGTAGATTACATACCGCTGGCAGCTGGCCAAAATTTTTTACGCAGTTTAAAAAAAGAGATAATTTAGTTTCATTTATTTAACATTTTCTACCATTTCGGCCAATCAATTCCTATTTAACTCGTATTTACCGCTAAAAGCTTACGTCATTTATACATGGTTTGCTTTAGTCCTTCACACGTCTCCAGCAAATTTTTGTTGAATTTTAACGCAAAATGATTTTTGCACTTTACACTTATCTCTAAATAATGGTAAGTCATTATTGTGACACAAAAACGAAAAACGGATAATTTTGGGAAAAAATGATAATAATGAATGAGTAAATAAAAAGAAAAAAGACATAGGTAGAAGCGCAAAATGCTATTAGTATGAAAAAACAGAAAGACGCAAGAAAAAGCACAAAAGTACCTAAAAAAATTATATTATGGGAGATTACATGCTTTCCGAGAGGCAGGACTGAAGCATGAAGAAGCAAGCAGGATTACAGCGAAAAAATGATATATTCAAGCGAGGTCATTAGAGAGCAACTAGGTCGTTCATACGTGTAACGGCTCGAAATTGGGAGGGGGTCCTGGCTATTTTTGGGTATGGGACGGAATTCATGACCTACAATGTTTGGCCAAAAACAGCCAAAAACGCCTACTAAAACGGCCAAAAAATTCAATTTCTTCCAAAAATCGGTGGGGGGGGTCAATAATTCTCTGGCTTTGAGGCGTATGGGGGGGGGGGGTGACGTCCGACTTTGGGTGGGGGATCCCCATCCCCTAGTTACATGTGTGAGGTTGCTACAGTGTCGTGCCTTTAATCCTTTGTTATTGCAACCTAGCGGCTGCAGTCCAGGCCGCTAGACTGCCTCAAATAGTAGAGCTTAAATCAAAGTACGTATTTAAAAAACTAAATAATATAATAAGTTAAAATAATAGAGTTAAAATAATACAATGATGAGGTAATGTTAAATATCTAAAAAATCGTAAACTTGAATATAAAAAGTTGCTATGACGTCCTACTGCTCGGTTTACATTTTCTTCGGTGTGCCGATATTCCTCGTGCTCTTTTACATTGTATTTTCTGCGCAATGTTACTTTACACATTTCGAAATTTTAAAAATTTCATTTTTCCTCCTTTAAACAGCTTAAGAAATTGCGTAGTTTTCTGAGCGGTGGGGCCGCTGATTACGAGGAATTTCACGCCGAATTAAAAACCCTAGAAGTTCCGTTTCAAATAGCCGTCAAAGACCTCAGGTCGCAAGTGGTGCGCGAAGCATGCATTACGATCGGGTAGGCTCGATGTCGCTTAGAAAAAATTAATAAGAGTTTTAAATTACAATAAATTAAATTAAATTATACATTAATTTTCTTATTTTATTTTTCAATCAAAAATATATATGATTATAGGGGTTCGAACCCCTGTAGGGCCACAAGGACAGGTACTGTCCGGCGATTTTGAGCTGATTGAACGCTTTTGTTGCACCATTTTTGAGGCCTAAAGCAGTGAATATGTACTAATTTTTCCGGCGCTTCGCGCCAGATTGGTACTTTTAAGTACTTTTACACTGAAAGCGCCCGAAATGGATAAATTTTTGCCTTTTTTATTGTTTAAGAGTGATATAATGCAGTCGAGCTTGACTAAAAATTAAAAATGCGTTTAATTTACTGTTTTTTTATTTTTGGGATTCCCCCCCTCCCTGCCGACCCTGACCCTGTGCACCTAGGATAAAAAACGCTTTTTGTACCTTTCACTTTTAACTAAAATCACAGTTGATTTGATGAATAGGAAGGCGCACGATACATGATCTGAGGGGTTTCACCCCCAGAAAATTTTTTACCCCGTACCTTAATTTTTCCAACCCCCCAAGAATTCGGGATTATTCGAAAGGTTCCAAAAATTTCCTACAAATTTGTGGAAAATGGCTTTTTTAGCGTTTAACTATCCGTTTGCTCAAAAGTGTCAAATTTTCGGCGCTTCGCGCCATATACTAATGTTTTAACTATATTTTGTTCTACTTTTTAAAAAACATGTTTTCCGATTTTTTATATGTGAGGCACACCTTTTTTTACTCTGTAGGGCCTTATACACCAAACTTTGCGCTGTACGCTTTATTTTACACTACAATCATACATGTAACGGGGATGAGGAATTGACCGGCCCAGAATCAGGAAATTTTTGATTCCCTCTTTCCGATCTTTGACAAAAGCTTGCGTTTTTGGTCATTTTTAGCTGTTTTTTGTCATTTTTGACCCGAAATTGGAAGTCATTTAAGGCCCTCCTCCTAAAAATGGCCGTGAATCCCCAGCTAACCAAAATTTCACACTTTCCATGTATGGCTAGACTGCACTTTTGCACTGTAATTACGGCCATGGATGCACAGCATGGTCGATCTGGGGGGTCAAGAATTGAGACTTTTTGGGCCAAAATGACCTCAAAAACTGGTATAGGCGCTGAAATAGTGTTAAAGCTACGTTATTTCACAGTTTCTTATCAAGTTAAGGCGCTTTTGGAGAAAGTTTTCGATTTTCATCTATTTTAGGCCTGAATTTTGACTCATTTTCCTCGGAGAATTTCCCATTTTTCCATTCTGGGGAATGCATGTCTGGTTACGACTATAAAAATTGGCAAAGCGTAGCCTTTACTTTACACTAAAACCCGAAAATATTTAAAACTACAAATAATATTAGAATCTAGCGTTTTATTGCATTTTTGACGAACCAATGAATCTGAAGATCCTTCGACCAGGCTTTGCTACATAGAGGTTCAGTGGTTCAGTGGTCTTAGTCTTTGTTTGGGTTTTCTAAATGGTTTACTGCAGGGTACCTTCTAGGTTGGTTTACACTATGCTTTCAGAACAGTTTTTTACTGCATGTTCCATAAATGGTGGCTTAGATTTGTATGGTTAATTAATTGTGCACGCTTTACGAAAGTTCTACTCTTTGGCTGTTTACGTCACTAAGCCTGGCCTACAGTATACCCTGTTTACACCGCTTATTTAGGTATTTAAGCGAGCGCCTCGGACCCCGGTTCGATCACTTCGCCGAAACGGTCTTTCACGCTCTGATAAATTTGATCAAAAGTTCGGCGAAAGTGATGGCCACTTCCGGCCTGACGGCGTGCAGATTTATAATCAAAGTTAGCGGCGTCATTCTTACTGGTTTACACTGGGATTAAAAAATTGAAGACAAAACAAAACAAGAAACGAAAACTAAAACAACAAAATTGTAAACAAAGACAAATTACGACAAAAAATTGAAAAAAATTTAAAGGGCGCAAAAGCCCTTCAATTACGCATGCATATAAACGGTTAAAAATGGGGGCTTATGACCATACATGCACAGCATAGGAATTCTGGGGGGGGTGAAAACCTAAAGTGCCTTTTTTGGGCCCAAAAATGGCCGATACGAGGTAAAAAATATCGTTTTTTGGCGTTTCTGACGATACTCTATCCTTCTAGAGCATAAAACCATGAAAAAAATTTCGAAAAAAGTCGAATAAATTGACCAATATATCGGCTTAAAACATGAATATATGGCGCGAAGCGCCGAAAATTTGGCGATTTTGAGCAAATAGATAGCCAAAAACCCTTAAAAAGACACTTTTTCTACCAATTTTCAGGTAAGTTTAGGGAACTTTCGAATGATCGCCAATTCTGAGGAGGGGGTGAAAAATTTTTTGCGGGGGGTGAAAAATGATTCTGCGGGGGGTGAAACCTCCCAAACCCCCCAACATCATGTATGCTTATGACCTGTTTTTGACCAAAAATTGCAAAACACTAAAAATTGTCCGGAAATGTTTCCGATCAAACATTTGATTGACCCTCTTCAAATTTTTTAAAGCGTAAGTTGAAAATTCATCGTTTTTGGGTCTTATGCGGTCCGTTTCCTTCGATTTTTGGATTAACTTTCGCGTGCCTCCTTCAAATACGTACATTTATTACGCACTTATCCTCTTGTTTTGCACTTATTCGCATATTTAATATCTTTATTCATTATTTTCATATTATTAATATATTTAATCATCAAACCTTCTCATTCAATTTATGATTAAAATTTTTCAAGAATTTTTAATTAATGTTATGTATATTATGTATTATATTATATTTTTATACTTTTATTTTTACTTATGTCTTCTTATCTTCTCTCGTCTCCGACTCTCTTGAAGCCCTTAATCCATTGCTATTTGTTTAACTGTCTTTGGTCGAATGGATAATGTATGTACATGTGTGCTTCAATTATCCGCTAACCAGTTGACGTAATGTTTTAAGGCACTTTTATTTAACTAGTGATTATTTGCTCTATGCTTCCCAAATTCCTGTTTAATCATTAGTCTAATCTAAGTGCAATCCTGAAGATTGGATCATCACTTTACACTTATATCTAAAATCCAATTGTGTTTCAAAATTTCGCATTCACTGGTCCTTGTAATTTTTAATCTGATTCGAAATGCGTTAAACTTTCAATGACCTCAGAGTTTGGGCAGTAAATTGGTCTTTTTGTGCATTTTCCGACTTTTTTGCCGTTTTGGGTCAGAAATGTAAATTTCTACGCTACATGAATTAATGCTGAATACTTTAAATGCAAATGTATATAGTTAACATTAATCTTTTCACGATGCGTTTGAAATTTCACGCCGTCTTTTGTCCTCTTTACACTAAGTCATAAAAGTTTGTTTAAATTAGCACGCACTTACGTAGCTGCGGCGATTTACACTTTGCCTTATCTAGATTTTCGTACGTCTATAACATAAGTTTACACCTATTTTAAATAAAGTTTGAATTTTCCTAGACGGTCGCACCATATATGTAAGCGCTCGAAATTTAGGTTGAGGGTCCCGGCCGTTTGTGAGGGGGGGGTTAGGACTACACGTAGGCGTGGGGAGATTGCGGGTTATGCACCCCCAGAAGACCGAATACCCCCAGAAATCAAAATAACCCCCAGAATTCCATTTTTGAAATCTTTCGTTTTTTTGCATTTTTTTGCTGCCAATGGATATTACTTAAGGAGAAACGTCGAAAAATGGTGTTTTTCGCCATACCACCATTTTTAAGAACAGTTTTGACTTCTTAAAAATCTTAGTACCTCAGAATTTCGGTGCTACCCACCTATGGTTAGGACTTCCAATATTTGACCGAAAATGACGAAACAAATGGCCAGAAATGGTCAAAAACGCAAGTTTTTGCTAAAAATCGGGCTGGGGTCAAACATTGTCAGGCTATGGGAAGTGGGGGAAGACCATTTTTGGTCCCTATTCCCCCATTACTCGCACGAGTTGCGCGCTCGGCGGTTAAAAAAATTGTAGAATCGCATTAGTGATGTCCTGGGCACCGGCACCGGCACCGGCACCGGGCCGGTGCTAGGCTGGTACCGGCGCC
Source organism: Mermis nigrescens (assembly GCA_036768485.1). NCBI lineage: Eukaryota > Metazoa > Nematoda > Enoplea > Mermithida > Mermithidae > Mermis > Mermis nigrescens. The sequence continues at coordinate 12,351,266 of JAVLUZ010000154.1, forward strand.
GGTGCCGGTGCTGGATAAAAGAGGAAAATTAGTGTAAAAAGAATAATTGAACCTCATTTATCACCAATTCAATGAATAAAGGCGCAAAAAGGTAGCATGTTGTTAATAAAATCTTCTGATTAGCATGTTGAAGCATTTTGACTGAACTTCAGAAAATAAAGTAAATTAAAATTAAAAACATCGACTTATAGAGTGGAAAGTTCTTCTAATTCTACCATCTCTAGGCAAGAAGGATGAGTACTACGGAGTAGTTTTCAACTTAATTTCATCAAATCCATTTTTACTTTTCCATTTCTTTAGCAGAAGACCGTAAAACGCAGCTAGAATTTTAAAATAGTTTTTATGCAAAACTTTTTCCTGCAAATTATTCAGAAAAAGCTTGTTAAAACTTTGTAAATGAAGTTCTATGTAAGTCTTTTGCATTACTTATATATCCCATGTTTGTTTTCAGAGGCTTTTGAAAATGTGAAATGATAAACTGAAATAATTTAACCTCAAAAAGTTTTTGTGGCTATTTTCATGTTTGTTTCTTACTAGTTGAATATTTAACTAATGCACTAAAACCAAATTTCGATTTGAATAAAGAATCAACTACTGCACAAGCCAATCTTGTTGATTGCGCTACACTTAAACTTATAATACACTATTTGACTTTTATTTTTCTTCGAATTTCAATTTTATCACAATTTTCTGTTTGTTTAATGCTTAAGTGATAAAATTAATATGTATTCATAAATTAAAAGTAATGAAGTCGTTACTAGCCAAATGAAATTTTGCCCTTAATATGTATATACGGTGAAAAATAGGTACAAATTTGAGCCTTTTTGAAGAAGCATAGTACACTATATAATATGTTAATGCTGCAGCACCGGCACCGGCACCGGCGCCGGTACAGGGGTACCGGCACCGGCACCGGTAAAAAAGCGGCACCGGGACATCACTAAATCGCATAATAGGCTTTGATTGATAAGTTGAATTGCTGTTCTCTCGAAAAAAATTTTTTTGGCTCTTTTCAATTATCGATGTAAAGCGTGGAGGTCATTATTGTTATTCTGAAATTTTTTAAAAATTTTTGGATAACTAATACTATTATATAACTGATTAAATGTCCAAGATAATGCCGATGCAAAATAATAATCCGACGGGCACGTTTGAATTAATGTACGAAAGGCTTGTTTCTCGCTGAATATTTTACTTAAATGCAGGCGCGGATTTAGAGGGGCCGCCCCTGTCGTCAAAAAATATTTGGGCGCAACCATACATGATCTTGGGGTGAGGGACGGGTTTGGGGGTTTCACCCCCCGCAGAATCATTTTTCACCCCCCCCCCCCCGCGAAAAATTTTTTACCTCCTCCAGAATTGGCGATTTTTCAAAAGTTTCCTAAACTTACCTGAAAATTGGTAGAAAAAGTGTCTTTTTCAAGGGTTTTTGGCTATCTATTTGCTCAAAATCGCCAAATTTTCGGCGCTTCTCGCCATATATTCATGTTTTAAGCGATATATTGGCCAATTTATTCGACTTTTTTCGAAATTTTTTTCATGATTTCATGCTCTAGAAGGATAGAGTATCGTCATAACGCTGAAAAACGATGTTTTTAACGCGTACCGGCCATTTTTGGGCCCAAAAAGGCACTTAAGGTTTTCACCCCCAGAATTCCCATGCTGTGCATGTATGGGCGCAACGCAATAGGGATGATGTGTATTTTTATAATTTTAGCTATTTTTATCGCGATTTTTGAAAAGGCACTTAAGGCTTTCACCCCCCCCAGAATTCCCATGCTGTGCATGTATGGACGCAACTGCAATAGGGAATGATGTGTATTTTTTTATAATTTTAGCTATTTTTATCACGATTTTTCAACTTTGCCGGGTAGTACTCACAAATGACATTTACTGACTCTCTTGGCGCTCTGAAAATTTTATTTTTACGTCAGAAGAGTTGTTTGTGTACAGAACAAGCATTTTTTTATTTCTTAAAATGATTTTGAGTATTTTTTGGTGGTTTACACCGATTTTCGCACTAGTTTTGCGCGTTTTTCGCAGAAAATTTTCTAAATATTTCTTTTCGGATCACACGTGACACTGTCTGTCTAAAGACGGCTTGTTTTGGACAATTTTTGACACTATTAGGAAAATTTGGGGTTCCGCCCACCTGCCAGAATCAAAAATTTTTCTATTTGATCTACAGTAGGAAATTGATTTAAAATCCAACATACTCCTGTTTGGAAAAAATGTCAAGATTAGCAACAAAAAAGGACAAATCTGTTCCTAAATTTTGCCCTATGCGACATTTAAGTTATAACTCTTAAGTATGTGTACGTATAAAATAATAGAAAGTAAGTTAAACACTTAAAAATAGTATAAATATGGAATGGGTGCGTGCAAGTGTTAATTTAAAAATCAATATAATATGTATAGTTACGCAGATGTCAGCAAAAAAATTAAAAATATCAAAAATATCAACGCGGAATTTGAGAGTTTTGAAGCTCAAGTTCAAATGGGTAGGTATGAGAAAAATTGGTAAGTTTAAGATGGTAAATTTAACTTTTTCTTGAATTTTGTTTAACGAAAATCATACAAATTCGAATTTGTTGTAAATATAAAAAATTTAAATTCGCCCAAAATTCGAATTTCTCAAATTAATTAATTTTTGTAAAAATTTGTACAAAGGAATTAAGAATGTTTCGAATGATAGACAGTTTTAAAACTATAATTTTTATAGATTGAAATTAAAGTTTAAACACGAGACTACGAGAACGAGTGAAAATCTGTTCAAACGAACGTGCTATTTGCGTTGTATCAAAGATTATTCATAGAATTATTAAAAAAATTCAAATAACACTCATTTTCAAGCTTTTCCGATTTATTGTAAAATTAAAAATTTTAAGCGCTATCGATATTGTATCTGTTTTTATTTCAAATACCTTTTTAAATTTATATTTTAATTTAAATGCTCGTTTTTCGCATTATTAATGTCATTTTTACATGTTTTTTATTCGCCTTTTTTTCAGAATACGCACGCTCCTAAATTGATCCCTATTTTAACGAGTAACTTGAATTCGAAATCGAAGGAAATTAGACGGTGAGCAAATCAATTATCATTCTAAATATGAAATAGCGAGCAGTTAGTTTCCTTACCATGGTAAAGTTTTCGACTTTTCACGTTCTCCCCTCGGGGCCGTATGACAGAACGCGGAATAGTGCTATTCCAGGATAAAACAGTGGGATACGCTGGATCGCCATGAAGATGACGCGCCATCACTCTCAGAATTATAATGGATGGTGCGTCGTAGCGCCGCGTTACGTCATGTCGACATCTTTTTTATTCAGCTACCTCCATCATCCCTAATCTGGCGATGTGGACGGCAATTTAGCTATTAATAGCGCCAACAAGGAAGCGCGCACGTGAATGCTGGCGCGCTTCCTTCTTGTTGGTGCTATTAATAGCTAAATTGCGCCGTCCGCATCGCCAGATTAACGGGATGATGGGGTTTAATGGCGCTGAATAGAAAAAAGAGATGATGGCGCATGATGGACGTAACGCGGCGCTCGCGACGCACCATCCATTATAATTCTGAGGGTGATGGCGCGTCATCTTTCATGGCGACCACTGTAAGAGGGGCGGAATAAAATATTTCGGCATTACGGAAAGCGGAATGAACATTGATATTCCGGGAATAAAGTTGGCATGACAGAACGCGGAATAGCGCCGTTCCGGGCGCTAATCCTCGGTATAAGTCAGCGAAATAGTAGTAAAAATCGTTTCTAACTATCAAGTGTCTAACCCCGACTCGAAAAATCATGCCCCCGTTCAAGGTTTAGGCCGGGGTTTTTCGGGGTCGGGGTCGGGGTACGGTCTTAAAGGGTGTAAATGTGTCGAAAAATTTAAATAAGATAGTATATCAATTCCTCCTTATCCAGAAATTCAATATTGTTGTTCTCGCTTGTATTTACGATCCGAAAAGGCGCAGAAATATTTCCTGAACGCGTTTGCTCCGCGAGTGCAGCTCGTCTAGTTGAACTGTTGGTAGAGTAGATTCTAAAATTTTCCGATCATGCATTACTAAACACGCCGGGTGGAGTGATGTAAAAAATTGATGCAGTCAAGTAGTAAGTATAATCGACAGGTTGACAGGAATATTCACTATGAGTACACAAAAAAGTAGTTTTCCGTGCGCAAACTATGATAAATTTTTTGATCTCGATGGTAATGGTTTATTTTTATTCCTGTTTTCCGTAGTAGCAAGCGAGGCGCCTTCATTGAACCGAATTATAAAAAATTTATTCGGTAACATCCGGAAGTCTCAAGTCGATTCCATGCATCAATGCACAAGTTACACGCGCGCCGCGCGCTACACACAACATTGTATATACGTCCTATGATTCCGAGCGAATAACGTGACGTGATTACAGTATGCAGTATGAGTTAGACGGGCAATCTGTACACAAAACCAATGGAATGCATAGCTTAAGCCTGGGATATGATTCAGTTATCACAGGAATAGCTATTCCTCGCGCATTTCGCGTCCTGTAATACCAAATTTTCTCATTCCCGGATAGCTTATTCCGTCCCTTAACACAGGAGTAGCTATCACGAGAATAAGTTTTATTACGAGAATAGCTATTCCCGGAATAGGGCTTCCCCACAGGAATAACTTATTCCGTTTTCTGTCATACGGCCCTCAGATTCCAGGGAAGAATTTGTATCTTAAAACATTTTTTGCGTTTTTTTCTCCTAATTTTTCGATTAAAAAGATAATTTACTAAAATGCGAAAAAATTTAAAAAACTGAAAAATGAAAAAAATGGAAAAATAAAAAAATGGTCTACTCCATTAATATTTTTAGCTCTTTTCACTGATCGTTGAGTGCTAATCGTGTTCAGTTTATTTACAAATAAATCGAAATTTTTTAAGAAATAACGACAGTTCATAAATGGTGCGTATTTATTATATATGAATATAGAATAAATAACAAATATCCATATATACTTATACGAAGAATTATACCCAGGCACTTAGCTGGCCGTCCTTTTTTTTGGGGGGCAACACCAATTTTGGGGGACTGAGCCCAAAAAAATCAAAAATAGCACAAAATAACGTTTCAAAAGTCCAATTTTTCCGATTTTTCTGAATTTGGGGTGGGGGTCCGAACCCCCCATTCCCCCAGAGATACGTGCCTGATTATACCTGTTGACAAATTGTAATGCATAAATAAATCGACGTGTAAACTGAAACCATAGAATTTATATTTCTACGCTTGTATTTCAATGTATGTGTTTTATTTCAATACTAGATTAAATATTTTTGGCAAATGTTTTTATATAAAAGCGGTGATGCAAATGACGGTGGAACAATAAAAAAACTCTGTATTCAAATTTTCTCATTTGAATTTAAATCTGTGTTCGGTACTATTTTTATTATCTTTTGGCATGTTTATTTAAAATGTTTTTACATGTGATAAATACAGTAATAAGACATATGTACATATGGATCTTATTACTAAGGTTAATAATATTTCTTTGTACGTTTTTTCGTCGTTATGCGTTTTTCTTTTCTTTTTTGCTAACTGTTTGTTGCAAAGTTTAAATTTTTTAAAAGTATTTTTCTTAGGTATTTTATTTATTTATTTATTTATATATTTATTTATTTATTTGTTTGTGTATTTATTTATTCATTTGTTTATTTATTTATTTATTTGTTTTTTTATTTATTTATTTGTTTATTTATTTATTTGTTTATTTATCTATTTATTTATTTATTTATTTATTTATTCATTTATTAAAACCATTGATTGCTTACATATTAATTAATTTATTAATTGATTTATTTTTTTAGATTTTGCTCTTTCTTCCAGGGTATCTTGCGAACTCTTATGGCAAATGCTTAGGGACTGGCCGACCCAAATTTTAGACAGGCACGCGCAGGCCTTGCAGGCCAGTATAAAGCAAGGCTTGTCTGACGCCGATTCCGAAACCCGGTCGTCCGCCAGGAAAGTAAGCAGCCTCAAATCAATGGGTTGAAAAAATAAAATGTGAAAAAGTGTGAAGTGGAAAATGTTGTGAAGTGATGATGTGTAAAGCGATAAATGCGAATTGTATGCAAGCACGTAGCTGGCCGTCCTGTTTTGGGGGACCAAACGCCAATTTGGGGTGGGCTAAGCCCAAAAAGGCCAAAAATAGTACAAAATAACATTTAAAAAGTCAGATTTTTCTGAATTTAGGGGTTGGGGGGTCCGAACCCCCCATTACCCCAGAGATACGTGCATGATTGTATTTATTAGTTCCCATTTTATCCACCTTAAGTGCTTGTTTGTATTTTGAAATTTGGCTTATGCTGGTTGACCGGAACCGGAATCGGCTGAAATAGGCTGTCTCGTTTGAAATAGAAAGCAGAGCCGGATCCGATTTTTTTAATTTTTCCCGGAACCGTAAACGGCGGCGGAATAAAATAAAGAAGATAGAAAGCAATAAATAAAGAAAAACAATCAAATGAATGAAAAATAAAACAGTATCTAATCGAGTAAATAAATTAACTGAATAAATTTTAAAAAATAAAATAAATTTATTGATTGATGTGATGATATTTACAGCCCTATATCTTTATGTGGTTTTTTTTAATATTTTTAAAAGTTTATGTTTTTAAATGCTGTTATAAACATATTGCTGTCCACGTGCGTACATACAATAACCGATGTTCATTCAACTATTTTTTATATCAAATTTGTTAACTTTAAGTATGTAATTTAAATTATCATCCGGCTAATTTACGAAATTCTTTTATACAGTAGCTTCTCCATTGTTAGCAAAAAATTCTTATAATGCTATCAAATGGAAATTTAGGGCTTTTTTTTGAGTTACTTCGCGGTAATTATTATTTTGTCATATAGATCTCATATCATAGGTAGCGCGTTAGCGCGTACGTATAATATACTTGGGTACCTCTAAGCATACATGCAACAGGGAGTGTAGGGGACCCTCAACACAAAGTCGGACTTCTTCCCCGCCCCCCCTAGAAAGCCAGAAATTTTTTGACCCTACCCCAACCCCGATTTTTGGAAAAATATAATTTTTTGGAAGTTTTTAGGCGTTTTTTGGGCTTTTTTCGGCCAAAAATTCGAGGTCATTCACCCCCCTCCTTTAAAATTTCCGGGACCCCCCGAATTTCGAGCCGTTACTTGTATGCCCCTAATCCATTACGATCATGCACGGGTTTTTGTTGTATTCGGCAACGATTTTTCCCGATGTACAAAGACTTTTCAGGACCGTCTTTGTACATGCACAAAGATTTTTGGGAAGACAAAAACTGTAGAAAGGTGTGAAATTCCCAGAAATTTTCGGCGTTTCGCGCACAAATGAGTAATTGTTTGTCCCATATATCTTTAACATAGTAGAATTTGCATTTAGAATGTAAAAATGTCAAATTTTTCGGAGCTTTTTCCCTTTTTGAGATAATTTTTAGTACTTATTGGTGTCAGAAACCCAGAAATTAGCTAAAATACACTACCAAAGGTCGAAAAACCCTGTTTTACCACACTTAAATCGCTACTGTACTATATTATAGTACGAAAAGATTTGCATGTACAAAACGTACAAAGACTTTTGGGGAGCATCTTTGTACATGTACCAAACGGACCATGTGCAAAAAAACACTGTCTTACATTTAAAATCTTTTCCGCCAGAGGCAGAGGGCGGCTTCCCTGCCCCCCTTCCCCTAAATACGTCTCTTTTCATAATCATGACTTTGCCCCTTAGGCGTACTGGGCCTTTTCCGAGCATTTCAAGCCGCTGGCCGACGCTTTATTCGCGTCGCTGGATCAGTCGAAGCAAAAATTGCTGCGCGGCGAAATGAGCCAATCGTCGTCGAGCAGCAGCCTGGCCGCGTTGGGTCCTTTGATGGCGCCGTCGTCGTTCGCCGGCGTTGGCGGCGCGGCGGCCGCGCGACTCAGATCGTCGCAGGAAAACGTTCTGTCGTCGACGGCGAACGGCGTCGCGCGACTCGGCTATTACAACGCGCCGTGCTCGTCTATGATACCCAGGAGCCGATATGGTAAGCGTAGCAGATCGTTCATGATCTGGGGGGGGGGCGGTGTACCCCTCCGGAAATATTTCCCGCCCTCCCCAGAAAAAGAATTCGCGATTTTCTGGAAATTTCCATAAAAATTCTGTATTTACTCTGTCAATTTTTTCCAATTTTTCTGATATTTTTCGAACTTCTATTTTGTTTTTTTTTGCGCCCTAGAAAGATAAAGCGTCGTCGTCTTTGAGCTCAATAAAAGGCGCTTTCAAATTTCCCCCTCTTCGGAATTCTGCATGCTCTGCATGACTGTAGCGTACCGTGGTTCTTGAGTGGATCTTCTGTACCCTTGCTTTACACCAACCCATTTTCTATCTGTAATTTTGGTTTGTTGAAAACGAAATATACGCTCTTTACACTGCGTTGCTACTTTGCACTGAACTTTTAACCTTACAATTCGTCGACAACGGCTTTACAGATTTCTTTGCATCGTATTCGCCTGAAAAGCTAGATAAATGCATCCTATTTCCGCTGCTTTTGACAATGTTGTTAACCAGCCACGTAGCTCTGGGGGAATTGGGGGTCCGCACCCCCAAAATTCAGAAAAAACCGGAAAATAGGTTTTTTAAACGTTATTTTGTGGTATTTTTGGCCTTTTGGGCTTAGTCTCCCCCAAAATTGGTGTTGGTCCCCCAACATAGGAGGCCAGCTACTTACGTGTTCTTAACTTGTATCTACATTGTTGTAAAGACATTTTTGTAAACGGTGTTAAGCACACTGGGCAATGCCCTATATCGGCCCATCACCGGGACGGGCCGAACCCAAAAGTTGGACGGGGCGAAGGAAGTAACTTGGACGGGGCCATGTTTTGTACAGGGAGAAAATTTTTGGAGATAATTTAAGGAAATGCTAGATACAGTATATCATGATCAGTTTGCAAAACATGCACAGGAACCATCTTATTACACCGTTCGACACCCTTTTTCATGGATGGACCCACCTTTTTCCAGTGAACTGATTAAGCTGAACGACCACCTTTTTCAGGCATGGATCCACCTTTTTCAGAGACAGACCCACCTTTTTCAGTGTCTAGGGACCCACCCACCCTTTTGACTGGAAGTTGGACCGGACGAACCGTCAGCCATTGCCCAGGTATGGTGTTAAGACGTTTGATCGCCTGATTGGAGAAAAAGATATGCAAACTTTAGCGATTTTTCACTTTACACTTGCCATTGACTGGGCGTCGCAAGTGTCCTGGCGTACAGCATACACGCACAACGGATGCTGCCGTCTGTATTATATACTTCGCTGCATATCGCATACCCTTGCCTATTGAATAAAATACTCTGTTTTATGACTCATAACCCGTGTGAACGAGGGTTCATTCGGGGCTTATAAAAATATTTTCATTCCATACAACCCGTAAAATATCATTTTCACGGGTTGTACTTTAATAAAAATAATATTTTAAGAAGCCTCGTGTGAACCATCATTCACGAGGGTTATGCTAATGCTTTCATGGCGCGTAATCCGTATCATTAAGGGTTCGCTCGTGTGCTTACTGAAATATTATTTTTATTGTGTGTAAACCGTAGAAAATCATATTTCACGGGTCAACATGATAAAAATTTTCACGGGTTTACTATTGCTTTAATAACGCATAACCCATTTGAATGACCGTCCACTTGGTACGTATAACCCGTGAAAATGATGTTTCAAGCTGAATTCTTCAGGCGCGTCGTCCGGCCGATCGACGAGCGACATTGATACGGGTGCCGCCAAGCGAGCCGTTTTGCGTCACGCGATCGGCGTTCCGCTATCGGCGGGCCGTCCGTCGCCGGCTCCGGCGGTCGCCGCCAGCGCTTCGGCGATCAATCCGGCTTTGCAACAAACATGACTCTTGTGTAAGTTCAATTATGAATTGACCTGTTGTGTACATAGTAGGGGTAATTTATTGATTCATGTTTTGGCCGATTTTGACCACGACATCATTTGTATGCGTAGTATAGTTGCTTATACTGCGTTTATTGCGGTACTGTAGTAACATTCTTTTGTAAAGCGATCTAGAATTCTTGCGCGATATCACTGTAATAGTGGAGTTTAATCACGCGTTGAAAAACGTCATTTTTGGCGTTTCTGGCGATGCTTTATCTGTGTAGGACGTGAAAACGTGAAAAAATTCGAATTGATTGGACATACATTCGTTCTTAAAGTATCGATTGTGTGGCGCGAAGCGCCTAAAATTTGACGCTTTCGTGCAAACATGATAGCTGGAAACGCTAAACACGGAAGCATTTTTTACGAATTTCTTTGAAAAATCGCGAATTAGAGTGGAAGCGTGAAAAAATTTGAGTGGAGTGAGGTGTGAATGAAAATCTTCTCGGTCAGAAAAACCGCCGAACCCGCTAGAAGCGTAAAAGTATAGGTGTAGAGCGTAAAATGCTAAGGTCTAAAGTGTTAAGGTAAAGTGAAGTGTAAAGCAAAAAATATATTAAAAAGGTTAAGATAACGTGTAAAACGACCAGGAGCATAATATTATATATGTACATAAGTACAGCTACCAGCAACTATTTCATCATCACTTCCTTTGCATCTCTTAAATACGTATGTACAGTGGTCGCCATAAAAGATGACGCGCTATCACCCTCAGAATTATAATAGATGGTGCGTCACGAGCGCCGCGTTTCGTCCATCATGCGCTATTATCTTCTTTTTTATTATACGCCATTAATCTGTATCATCCCGTTAATCTGGCGATGCAGACGGCAATTTAGCTATTAATAGCGCCAAATAACAAGGCGAAGCACGTGAATGCTAAAGGGCACGTGAATGTCTTCCTAGATTTAGGTTGTTTTCGCCAAAAATCAATATTTTATAAGCCGAGCACTGTCTATTAATTATTTGTATATAAAGTCATCTAAAAACTTCAATAGCATTTTTGGGGGTTTTTTATAAATTCAATTGAAATGTTTAAAAACTCCTCAATCAGTGCGCAAAGGTACATCACTCTGTATTGCGTACCTTTCAAAATTCTTCATCGTCCGTTGCCGGCTTGCAAAAATATTGATTTTAATGTTGGCTCGCCTAAATATAGAACGACATTCACGTGTGCGCTTCCAGCATTCACGTGCGCGCTTCCTCCTTGTTGGCGCTAGTTAATAGCTAAATTGCGCGGTCCGCATCGCCAGATTAATGGGATGATACAGATTAATGGCGTATAATAAAAAGAGATAATAGCGCATAAAACGCGGCGCTCGCGACGCACCATCTATTATAATTCTGAGAGTGATAGCGCATCACCTTCATGGCGACAACTGTATAATCAAGATTTATTTTATTAAACTTTTTTAAAACTTTATTCAGTCAAATTTTGGCGGCAGACGATAATTATTTTGGTTTTAACCACCTTGCCTTCTTGAGGTATGTGATTAAATCTTTATTTCCTACATTTTCTACCGATAAAATGAATTTCCATTTTCTCCTCGTTGGTCAGATTGCGGTATTAAAAGATTATGGCTTCCCCTTCATTCCGCTATTATTTACTTCCATTAGAATCTAGCAACAATATTATCCGTTTAGTCATGGCTAAATGGTTAAATTTTACGTCATTTTAATATAAAAGCGAAACACGAAGACGACGGTGCAATGTGTACTCGATAGTTTTTTTGGAGCGAATCCACCGGGAATTGGTCGTTTTGCTCTAACCTATGTTGTTGTTAATCTTTTAATCTTGCAATGAATTTGAACCGTTTGGTGGACTTTTCCTAATATTCATAGATAATATGTAAGTAGGTTGAATTTGCATACGTAATATTAATATTTACAGTGCTCGCCATGAAATTTGAACAATAAAGAACCGATTGAGTTTATTTAGGAACGCTTTTCACGAACTAATCGCCGGAGACCCAAAGAGTAATCTGACATGCTTTACTTCAAGAAACGCGAATCAAACGGCGCGAAGCGCTTGTTAGCATCAATAAGACGCGACCTAAACGCTTAGGTCGGACTGTGTGCGACTTAGCGCGCGTAGAGCATATTAATATTGATTGTTCGATTCATATGCATATGATATTGTGTACAATAATGCGCACACGTGCGCTATCACCCCGCATGTGTTTACGAACACGCGCTGAGTCATAAACAGTCTGACCTGAGCATACATGCACATTAGGGGGAGGGTAAAGGGGTATTACCCCCTGAAGGGTCAGCCGGACAGGTACTGCTCGGCGATTTTGAGCTGATGGAACGTTTCCAGCTTCATTTTTTAGGTCGAAAGCAGTAAACCTGTGAAATTTTTCAGGCGCTTCGCGCCAGATTAGTACTTTTAAGTACTTTTTACTCAAAAAGCGCCCAAAATTGCTAAATTTTTGCATTTTTCTAGTTTTAAAAGTGATATAATACACTCAAAATGGACTAAAAATGCTCTTAAAATGCGATATTACCACCAGAAAAAACGTTTTATAGGCTATTTTGACTATTTTGATCATTAAAACAGCTGTTTTGGATTTTTATGATTTAACCTCCACTTCTGCCGACCCTGACCTTGTGCACCTATGGACCTAAGCGTTTAGGTCGCGTTTTCTTAGAGTAAAGCATGTCAGGATACTCTTTGGGTCTCCGGCGATTAGGTTTCGAAAAGGCGTTCCTAAATAAACTCAATCGGTTCTTTATTGTTCAAATTTCGTCGTGAGAATGTTTATTTGATAATTATAAATTAGGCAGTGCTAGCCATGAAACCTTGACCTTTATAGATGCCTCAATGAAGTAGGCCAAGAGCACTACCGGTCGGGCCGTTCACGGCTCAGATGACCTAGAAAATGGTCGCTTTTAGAAGCGTTAGAACACACTAGATATTCCTAGCACATCTCAGTATATTGCACGCAAGCATTTATTTTAGCTATGGCGCTGATGAGGTTGACTTCATTGTTGCTTGACCGATATATCGCAGGAAGAAGGTAAGGGAATACAACAATAGAGTCAATCCATCGCGCCATAGCTACAATAGAATGCTGCATGCGGCATACTGAGTTGTGCTAGGAATATCTAGTGTCATTCTAGCGCTTTCCAAAGCGATCATTTTTCTAGGTCATCTTAGACCAGATCGGCCGACCGGCAGTGCTCGCCTTAAGATGTCAGAAGCATCTTGAAGCGTAAAGTTTCATGGCCAGCACTGTATTGGCTTAAACACTTCCCAAATCTCGCTTCTGTCACAAAAATATTTTTCGTAAAATTTGCTTCGTTTCGAGTCAAAGAATTATACTGACACAATTTAGTTCAACATATCTGTCAGTAAATATTTGATTTTGGCACACAGAAAACGCTAAATAACCAGTGTAAACAATGGATAATTAAAGAATGAATCCGTTAATAAGCGCACCGTTTTACGTTTACATTTAGGTCCCGGTGTAAACTTTAGAATTAAAATTGAGTAGATAGATATTGGAATGAAAAATGGGCATTCGTTTGAGCTCTTGCTTTGAATAACATTGGCTTTTGTCTAGTATACCATATTCAGTTTAAAGCGAGCTCGGTCGTCAATGGCCTGTTTCGCAGCGATTTTGCATTATGCTTTACAAAGGTTTTCTTTACAATCAATTTCTGCTGACGTTTTCCTTTGACCTTCCAGCTTGCTTGGTGTTCTGCTTTGTGTAAAGCATCTACTTTACACCTGCTTTAAATCGCTGCTCGGCGTAAATATTGCTCTAAAAGCTGAGCTTCTTTGCTTTTCGATTTTTCGCTAGCTTTTGTAATTTTGTGTTGGCCTCAGCTAGAACAGAAGCGTCGCAGACGCCCAGGCGTTATGGTAGATTGCCGCACGGTTTTCGGACTCCTTCAACTCACTGTAGCCCGGTGCTCGAGGATCAGCCGCCCCGGCGACGCTCCTATCAAACTCCCATGCGAATGTCCGGATCGAAATCCGTATCGCAGCGTACGTGCCCTAGTAGTGTGAACTGCTTTAAGTTTGTAGTGTAAAGTGCTCCAAGTTTGTAGTGTAAACTGTTATACATTGTAAATCTAAATAGCTTTAACTATAAAAGTGCTGCGGGTTTGTATTGTAAGCTGTTGTAAATCGGTAATGTAAATTGCTTTAAATTTAAAACTGCTTCGAGTTAGCAGTGTAAAGTGGTATAATTCGGTAATGTAAAGTGCTTTAAGTGTAATGCTTTTTCGTCGTGCCTACTGCATTCTATTTGATTCGCGGTGTGAGAGCTTGACGTACTTGCGCGCTTTTTTCAATGGTATTTCGTGGTTTCGAAGCGCTCAGCTTCCCTCGGCGCTTTTAACAAGGGAACGTTTAATACGCAGAGTCACCCACCTAGGCCGTTGATTCGTTGATTGCCACTTGTCAATAGATTAAATTGTTCTCGTTGCGGATAGCTTGATAGATAACTTGCCTTGCTTACAGCAATCTTACTTGCAGACGCTCGTCTTTTCAGAGACTGAGCTTATTGCTTTAACTTAGTGTAAAGCGTAAGTCTTTCGCCACTATACTCAAGATTAGAAGAGTGTAAATGCTGGCACGGTTAAGCGAGAAATAAATGGCAGTAAGGAATTGACGTACTTCTCTTACTCCTATCGTTTTACTGATTGAATAATAGATGTAAACCGGAAGTGTAAACTAAACGGTCAACTGCGGTTTGAGTGTTTAGTGCGTGAAAATTTATCGCAATTTTAGTGTAAATCAAATCTATATTCCCCGCTGTGTCCTCCGAATGTTTAATTTTTGTAAACTCTATAACATGATACTCTAATCGGTTTACAATGAACGTGTTGCTTCAAAAGCCCGCTTAACGCTCGAAATTACATAACCGCTGCCCGAGTTACTTAATATTACGAATTTTCGAACAACTCGACTAATCCTTTTCGAATTTACGGCATTTGTTCGCAAAATTTAGATCTCTTGAATAGGTTTAAACTATTTTAAACATGTTTTCAAAAACTTAACATGGTATATTCGAAAAGTTATTCATTAAAATACTTATGACGTGTAAATCGTATTTCGATAGAAATATACCTTATCTGTAGATACAGTATTTATTTGGAATAATTTTACATCTCCGAGCCGTTATAAGCTTACTGAATTGGCGTAGAATTGAGTGTGTCCTATGCAGCTGTAAGCTAAATGTTTCTAAAATATATAAAAAACTAACTTGGTATCAAAAGTTGCTTACAAATTTCATTAATACACGATTTAAATGTCTTAACTACATAAGCAATTGCAGTTGTTTACCTATTTCGTATTTTTATACTTTTTCCTTCTATAAGTGAATTCTGTTTTTGTGTTTTATATGTTTATTTCATTATTTCACGTAGCCCAGAGTTTAGCCTGCTTGGAAGGTTCGTTTCTATACATTCGTACTAGTAATATTCATTCAATCGGTGTCATTTTGCATGTTTTAGTTATTTTGATAATTATTCGGTGATTTGACGTGCTACGGTGTAAACTTAGATTAACCTGCTGCACAAAGCGAGTTTTAGCAGTGAAATACCGACTTTCAATTATGTTTTTAAATTATTTTCTGATGAATGATTCCATTTCGATTCACGAATCCGGGCGTTGATTTTCGATAAACAGCAGAACAGTTTACACGTGCAAAACAATTTACACTGATTATATTTTTATTTCATTGATTTTGTGATGAAATTTCAGAATGTATTTCTATTAATTAAATGTTTGTTTCTTTCCTTTAAATAAGCTCAGTTTTGATTTAAATCACTCTAGTCCTCACTCAACAAAAATTAGGCTCCCAGCTTCTGCATGGAAGTGTAAAGGAAGAGTAAACTTAAATTTCTATAAGAAAATTTGTGGAATGACTTTATTTTCTGTCGAGTCGTTCTACGCAGCTTTATCATGATTAATTGTGATCAATTGGCTTTCGAGCCTAGCCTGATCGCTCGGATCGGCTAGCGATTAAAGCATACCTGAGCAATGGCTGATGGTTCGCTCCGTCCAACTTCCAGCCACAAGGTTGGGTGGGTCCCTAGACTCTGAAAAAGGTGGGTCTGTCCTTAAAAATGGCGGGTCTGTCCCTTTAAAAAAGGTGGATCCGTGCCCGAAAAAGGTAGGTCGTTCAGCTTGATCAGAGGGTCAGTCACTGAAAAAAGGTGGATCCATCCATGAAAAAGGTGTCGAACAGTGTAATAAGATGGTTCCTGTGCATGTTTTGCAAACTGATCATGAAATACTGTATCTAGCATTTCCTTAAATTAACTCCAAAAATTTTCTCCTGTACGAAACATAGCCCCGTCCAAGTTACCCCTTCGCCCCGTTCAACTTTTGGTTAGGCCCGTCCCGGTGATGGGCCGATATGGGGCATTGCCCAGGTGTGGATTAATGAGCCGGAGTTTTTCATTAAAAATTCGGAAAAAACCCTATTTTTACTAAAAATTCAGACACAAACAATTAGACGCCTTTACCGAAAATTAAGAGTTTTTGTGAAGATGGTCTAAAGCACATCCTGCGGTTCTTATTTTACCTGGCTGTTCGAAGTTGCGCCAAGGCTGCGCTCTTTGAAGCTCGTAAAATACAGTAATTAGTGTAAACCGATTTGCTTACTACTTTACCTTGAGGAATTTCACATTATAAATCAACTGAATCAGTAAAACGATAAATAAGCTCGAATGTTCCAAGTGACGGATGGATCAGAGTCAGAAATGACTCTAATCCGCTTTACATCAGATACGAGTTTTGTTGTTTAAACTTGTTCGCATTCCGGCTGTAGCTTTACATTACAACCCCTTAGTTATTGTAACGTGCTTATCAGCCATTTTCGTTATTTTATTACGTCCTGTCGTACTGCTTTTTGCATTATATGGTTATCTGGCTTCAATGGTACATTTTAAACCAACTACCGTAAGCGCATCCGTTACTGCTGATATGTAGATTATTTATATGGCCGTAGATGTATAGTCTGCGGGTTACTGTAGATTTCTGTTGGCTTATGGATTATAGTTTGTAATATATCAGTATTTTTCTGTAGCCGAGTCTATAGTAGAGTACTGTAGGTTACTTTGGGCGCGCTACTGTAATCTAAAAATTCGATTGTTATACTGTAACATATGCGCGTTTGTTTACACAGCCGGAAGTCGCAGCAACTCGCCGTCTCGCATCGCCGTTTTGGCGTCGGCGTCGTCGTCGGGTGGCCGACGAAATCGCCCTCAACTCGCCGTCGCGCCGCCCACGAGTTTCGCCGGCCTGGGCCGCGATCCGAGCCCCAATCGGTCTACTCCATACTGTAATCCTAATTTTATTTATAATTTGAATAAATATTACGGGAATGATTAATTGTAATAAATTGCATGTATCTAAATATGCGTATGATGTGTATTGCTATAATTTTCTAATGATTAAGAAGAGGTAAGAGAATGTGGCTAATATGAAGCACTGTAAGAAAAAATCGTTTAATAAAACGTAAATACATTATAATTTTTCGGTGTAAACAAAATTTCAAGTGTAAATTGTGCTTGTTACAATCTAAGAGGTTTACAACGGAAGGATTCAAAGATTCTTTTCTTGGGGCTAGCAGCGATCCAACTTAGGCTTGGTCGTAATGAAAGGCAAGCTGAAAACGCACTGCTGTCATTGTAGATATTATCGGTATAGTGTAAAGTGTAAAGTTATGAATTTTGCCCAACTTTACACAGTTATATTTGACCACGGTAAACTCTCTTTACACTCATAGTGTAAACTAATCCTTAGCTAATTTCGCGCAATATTCGACGTCGATTGTTGTAAATCTGTCTGTATAAATGCTTATAGATTTGGCATAAAATCACAAGCTTTCTCCTTTACCACGCAACTTCTGTTTTATAACACTTTCTTGACCTCACTTGTGTCAATTGTCGTCCCTTCCTATTTGCTGCGATTTCTACGATGTCGATTGACTTTTTTTACACATGTCATTCGTATATTTAATTAGCGTTGCTCTTGCAGGCACGTATCTGGCCGTCCTATTTTGGGGGAACCAACACCAATTTTGTGGGACTAAGCCCAAAAAGGCCAAAAATAGCACAAAATAACGTTTAAAAAGTCAGATTTTTCTGAATTTTGGGAGGTCCGGCCCCCATTCCCCAGAGATACGTGCCTGTGCTCTTGCACAGAAATTATTTGATAAGAAATTTAGTCATTTGTAAAGTATTTATGAGGTGTTATTTCGTTTTTTTGTCCATTTTCGGCCCTCCACAAATTTTTATCTGGAAATAATTATTGGTCAATTAGCAAGTCGAAAAATTTACCTTACATTGATTTGTCCAAAATTTCCTTTTGACGCCAATCTGACCGTGTTTTCCATCAATGGATGAAAAACATTGGAAAAAATCAAGAAATTAACCTTGTGTAAAGTATATAAAGTTGAAAAACTAGTTTTCATCATGCCAACTACTTTTTTGAATCTGAAGATTTAAGTGTTTAAAGTGCTTTGCTTCATAATCCTTTATTCTTTACACACAATTTCGATTTCTCGTTGTTTACTCTTTGAAGATTAGTCCGGTTTAATGTGTGTAAAGTCGAAAATTCAAAGTTTACTTATAGGCTTCGAATTAAAGAATTAAGTGTGTAAAGCGCTTAGATGCCTTCTTTTTTTGCTCGTATTTCATTAAGCAAACTTTCTTTTTCTCGCTTCTTGTTTTTATTCTTTGCTTGCCTTCCGTTGCCTTTAAATGTTTATTTTTTTAAGGTTTTTTCTTCTTTTTTGAAACGTCCATTTCTTATTTTGAAACGCTATCTAAATCGTGGTATTTTTTGGTCATCGATGGATTCAAATCAGTCTGTCTTTGAAGTTTTCTGCTTACAATTTTTTCAATATTTATTCTATAATATTTTTCTAAGAATTTTTTCTAAAATATGTCGTCTCGATTATTTCCACTTATTCTCATTTTTGTTTGGTAATTTATTCACTAATTCGGCGGCTAAATAACCGAAGGACTTGATTCTTTTAAAAACGAGCATGATTATATTATCATTGTACCAGGGGCGGATTTGGGGTGGGCGGGGGGGGGGAAGGGCGGCCGCCTCCCCCCATTGGCCCAAAATAGTGCGCAAAATTTACGATTTTTGAGCGATTTTTAGCGATTTTCTGGTTAAAAGGGCTAATTTTTTCGCCCAAGTCAGGGTTCCGCCCCCCCTTAGAGGTACCGCCCCCCCTCAGGAAAATCCTGGATCCGCCACTGCTTTGTACTGTAGCATTTCAGAATCTACAAACTGAATTGCGTATTTACTTTTCACTAATTTCAATATAGTCCGAATATTCTGCCTTAATTCGAAGCGTAAGCTCGGAATTAGATTTCATTTTTAAGAAAATAGTTGCTAAAAAAACCAAAATCCTAAAAATCATAATAATTCACAAATTGAGAAGAATTAAGATATATACTCAGATATTAAGACATTTGAAGCGGGGACGATACGCATGGGCCGCACCCGAATTCTGGGCGGTCAGGATGGGGTAAATTGCCAAAAATGTTACTAAAAATAGAATTCCTGGGGTCTGCAGTCTACCCCCGATCTACTTTGGCAAAACCTTTCATCTTAAGCCATTTTTAGGCCTTTCTTTCCTTTTTTGGCCAAAAGTTCACGATACCTACACGTCTACGATTGTCTTATGCGACATTATTTTCGACTTGATTTTTACGGAAAAAGGTGAAATTTCAGATGATTATGCATCGATTCCTGAATAGATTTAAATCCTTGAAAATTCGAATGAAAAACTGCTAAAATCTCGATTTTGTACTACGCACGCGCTTCGCATTTTTTATTTTAACATATTTTTGGATATTTACATATGTATTTTTTATTAAAATACTCTTTATGAAGTATTTTGAACACATTTTTATTTAGTTTTTCATATACTCAGGGCTTTGCTGCATAAACATGTTTTATAGTGGTATGCTTTGGTTTGGATTCCCCATCCAAGTAAGTCGTCGCCTCTAGCCTCGGAGGTGCGTGCGTTTCACGCTCCCTC
This sequence comes from Mermis nigrescens, assembly GCA_036768485.1. Lineage (NCBI taxonomy): Eukaryota > Metazoa > Nematoda > Enoplea > Mermithida > Mermithidae > Mermis > Mermis nigrescens. The sequence goes on from JAVLUZ010000154.1 coordinate 12,371,236, forward strand.
ATTTTTTGGCGAAAATTCGCGTTTCAGGCCATTTTTGCGTTTTTTAATCATTTTTGCGCAAAAATAACCAAAGAAGTCATTTAATCTCCGTATAAAAGTCACCAACTTCGTCAGCAAATGCGTGCTTATCTTGTCAAAAACTAAGCCCAGCTGAGCAAGCGCGACTTGGCTTCATTGAACTGATCAACCTGAAAACTGGATTTCAGCAATGCAAAAAAATATTTCAACAAATTTGAACAATAAAGAACCGATTGAGTTTACTTAGGAACGCTTTTTTACAACCTTATCGCCGGAGACCTAAAGAGTATCGATTTCAGCAATGTATTAAAATTACTGTACATTATGTACAGTTCTCGCCACGAAATTTGAACAATAAAGAAGCGTGAGTTTATTTAGGAACGCTTTTTCACAAATTAGTCGCCGGAGACCTAGAGAGTATCCTGATATGCTTTACTTTAAGAAAATGCAACCTAAACGCTTAGGTCGGGCTGTTTGCGACGCAGCGCGCGCTCTTAAATAGACGGGTGATGTTAGCGCACGTGTGCGTATTATGAAAATTATATCATAGGCATATGAATTGCACGTGTACAGGCCCGGTCTTAGGCATTTGGGGGCCCTGTGCGAGTACCTTTTGGGAGCCCTGTGCGAGGTACCTTTTTGGTACTTATTGGAAGCATTTGTATAGTGCATGTGGCGGGCTCCCTGGGGGCCCCTTAGGGGCTCTGGGGCCCTGTGCGGCCGCACACTCCGCACATGCCTAAGACTGGGCCTGCACGTGTATAATCAATATTAATATGCTCTAAGCACGCCGAATCGCAAATTGTATGACCTAAGCGTTTAGATCGCGTTTTCTTAAAACTAACCAGCGCTTCGCGCAGTTTATCTCGCGTTTTTTTTATGTGAAGCATGTCAGGATACTCTTCAGGTCTCCGGCGATTAGGTAGTGAAAAAGCGTTCCTAAATAAACTCAATCGGTTCTTTATTGACGAATTTAGTGGCGAGCACTGTGCGTAACGTATTTTTGAGAAAATTGTTTTCTAGTGCTTTGGTGTTTTCTCGCGCTAAACCGGCTTATTAACATATTTTTTGCCGAAACGACTAGTTTTTCGAAAAAATTCGACAAAAGTCGATATTTTTGTCGTTTAGGTCGTCGGCTTAGCGAAAACGGACGACTCAACGTGTCCAGTTTCACGAGCCGCGATTCAGCCGACGCATCGTTTTGTTCGGACATCGCCGTAAGTATGAATTTGACGCTTTGCAATTTATTTCACATTACACTGTGATTACTTCTTTTTATTCAATGTTACCTACTTTACACTCTATAATTTACGTTTTATTTATCATACAATTCATTGCGTTATGTATATTTTATTTATTATATGTTATTTATTTCATTTCTTATGTGATATATTATGTAATTTGACAATTTATTTATTGATCAATTTATTTATTAAACATTTTACTTTACAATTAAAAGTTGGCAGGCTGTTTAGTAAACTTATAATCGTATTTGTATCCTTAACGGTTTTATTTTCTTAATTGCGTGATTTATTGGATAATTCATTTGCTCTTGTTTACAAATTTTATTTTTCTACAAATTAATTCGAAAGATTTTCTACAGTGTTACAGTGTTAAATTTTAAGTACTCAGACCCGTGTTCTTCAAACTTTTAATATCTGTGTGAATTAGCTCGCTTTTTTGGGCTGAATCTGAATATTTCGTCAAGATTCACTCCAGCGCCTTAAGTTTATTTTTAACCTGCATAATTTTGAATGCAGACCTAAATTTTTCAGTGGGGTTATTAGTTTAAAATGAGAATTTAAATTTAAGTATTATAGTTTCAATTTAGCTTATTCAATTTAATTCTAAATTTGGAATCAAAAAATTAAATTAAAAATTTCACTCCTTTCTCCCCAGAAATCCCATACTGTGCGTGTGTGGTGTAAACTCGTTCTTAAATTGCTAATTACGGTTGATTGTTGGCCCGACAATGTTGCGTGGCTTACAGTTCTAAGCAGCTGGTGTAAAATAATTCGGGACGATTTAAATTCCGATCATAGATTTCGTTATCGTGGACGAGAACGAAGACGATTAACGTTTAAAGAAATCGCAGCATTAATCTCTCGAATCATTTTCTTGTCCACATAGGCCAAAAGCAATCTTTGTCTAATTTTCAAATATATCTCGAATAAATTAAATTAAAAAAATTACACGCTTCCCTTAAACAGTTTATTTTGCACGGATCTCGTTGCACTGCGCGACAAATTTATCGAAAATATTGAACTTTACGTAAACATATTGTTTGCGCGTCTGAAAAAATTTTTTATAAATGGAAATTATATGTGTAAATACACTTTATTTAGTTTAATTTAAAAAAGATATAAATAATAATTATTGATTAAAATTAAAGAAAATATTATAAATCTAAATCATAAATAGGATAAATTTGATTCGTTTGTTGTCTTCGTGTGTAATACGAGTTTGGAACGTTTTGTGTCAGTTCAAAGAAAACTATGACTAATATTCTTTGGGGTTTATTGTTTGGCTGAAAGTTCAGTTTTAATGTTTTTTTAATTTAATTTTTTAAAGGTTTTTTGTTTTTTAGTTTTTTGAATTTTTAAGAAATTTTTCTGTCGTTTCTGTTTGCTTAATTTTTAGCTGAATGTGTTCCTCTTGTCTTGAGCGACAGTAAACGCAATGACTGTGCGGCTTTTATATTTTTTCGCGCCTTATTAATTGATAAAAAACAAGGACGATGTTTTGGTTAATAAGCTTCTGTTGACAATAAATGCATTTCAATATGAAAATAAGCAAATCGTCTGGCAGTCATAGGTGGGCGGCACCAAACTTCTGCGGGGTGCAAGATTTTTTCAAAGGTCAAAAATGGCCTTTAAATTGGTGGTATGGCGAAAATTGGTGGTATGGCTAAAAAACACCATTTTTCAACGTTTCTCATCGAGCACTATCCATTGGCATCAAAAAATTGCGAAAAAAACAAAAAAATTTAAAAATTGAATTCAGGGGTGGTATTTAGCTTTCTGGGGGGAGTATTTTGGTTTCTGGGGGAGTATTTTGGTTTCTGGGTGGGGGAGTATTTTGGTTTCTGGGGGAGTATTTTGGTTTCTGGGGGGGAGTATTTTGGTTTCTGGGGGGAGTATTTTGGTTTCTGGGGGGAGTATTTTGGTTTCTGGGGGAGTATTTTTGGTTTCTGGGGGGGAGTATTTTGGTTTCTGGGGGGGTGTATTTTGGTTTCTGGGGGGAGTATTTCGGTTTTTGTGGGTGCATACCCCTAAACTCCCCTCCCCCTCGCCCAGGTATGACTGTAAGGGCCAAGCTGTGTAAAGTCGATATTCCAATTCAAACGCAACCAATCATGTAACCGTTTCCCGATCTTGCCGATAAATAACATTTTTCGTTCGATTTTTTCCTATAATGGGCGTACATGTATATACGTAATAGGGGATGGGGATCCTCGCAGTCAAAATCGGTCCACACGTACCCTATCCCAGAAATTTTTCGCTCCCCTTCTCGGTTTCTGGCAAGGTCTTGCCCTTAGTTATATTTGGCCAATTTGCCAATTTTTTATTCAAAATATGAAGGTCATTCAATCCGCCCTCCTAAAAAATTGGCCGACTACTCCCAACCGAAATTTTGAGTTGTTGTCGCGTGTCTGACAAGAGGTAATCAATCGCGCTCTTTTTCTGCCAGGGTTTTATCCAGCCCATGTCGAGGGAAATGTATATTTTTTGAATTAAAATAAAAAAAAAAATTATAATCGAAATTCGAATAAAATTTCGCACGAATCCCAAATGAAAGATGTATTAGAAAAGGAGAAGAAGAATTTCAACTAAAAATGAGAATGCATTTAGTGTAAAGTGATGAGACGACGAGAAACCTACTTTTCTTCCAAAAAATGTACTAAAAATACGTGGGGGCGGGGTCAATTCTAGTACTCCAAGACCCCTAATCTCCTCAAACTCATGTCAGGTTGAGGCGCTTGCACGTAAAATCGCTTTGTTTGATCGAAAACGAATAATTTAAAAAATGGCTCTTCTTAAATTTGGAAAGGAACAGGCTCGTAGCGGGGGAGACTGGGGGGGTGTCCGGAACCCCCCTTTAAAATTCAGAAAAATCGGAAAAATATGGCTTTTTAAGCGTTATTTTGTGCTATTTTTGGCCTTTTTGGGCTAAGTCCCCCTAAATTAGTGTTCGTCCTCCCGAAATGGGACGGCTAGTTTCGTACCTGGAAAGGAATGGTAAAGTTATCTAAAGTAACTTCTCAAAATTTAGTGATGGGGTTCCCGACCGTATGAGAAGGGGAGAATGACCTTCATTTTTTAACCAAAAACACCAGAAAACGGCTGAAAAATTCGATTTTTTTCCAAAAATCGAGGGAGGGGTATAAAAGGGCAAAAAAGAGCTAAAAATGGCCAATAAAAGCAACTTTTTGCCAAGAATGATGGGTGATAGATTTCCTGACTTTTTTGGCATGTTGGGACGACTAGCTCCGGACAGGGTGCCCCTCATCCCCTTTCTTACATACACATGTTTATGTACAGGGGCGTACGCAGGTTTTCTTATGGTGGGGTGGTCCAAAATTGGTGACCAGGCCTGTATCCAGGATTCAGATAAGTTGAGGGAGAACGGATACAAGCATAAATTGGTCTATAACTCGGGAGATTCGCCGGGATAGCTTGCAGAAACCGCATTTTTCGACGTTTTTCGACATGCTCTATCCATTTATATGATAAAATTTGAAGTTTTAAAAAACATATTTTTTCACTCAAAAAAGTTATATGAAAAGTGCAGTGGCGGATCCAGGATTTTCCTAAGGGGGGCGGTACCCCCAAGGGGGGCGGAACCCTGACTTGGGCGGAAAAATTAGCCCTTTTAACCCGAAAGTCGCTAAAAATCGCTCAAAAATCCTTAATTTTGCGCTCTTTTTTGGGCTAATGGGGGGGGGCGACGCGCCCCCACCCCTCTAAATCCGCCCCTGGAAAAGTGTCTTCTTTTTGCTCGCGCTTGAGCCAAATCATAAAATTACTTCACATCCGGCGCGAAGCGCCGAAAATTTGACGATTTTAAATTTTTTTTGGCCAACGGTGGGGGAGGGAGGTGGCGGCTGTTTTCCCCATCGCCCCCCAAACGCGGCCCTGTTGCTGACTATATTTCGAGATTTGTTCGTCGGTGCACAAACCAGAGTGCATTTCCTGACGTTTCCGGACACGCTCTATCCATTAATCTAATAAAATTCAAACGTTTCGAATAAAAATTCAATTTCTCTCAATAGGCTGTGAAAAATGATGTTTTTCTTTGGCCGCGCTTGAGCCAAGCTTATAGAAAAAATCTCCCGAGTTATAGACCAATTTATGCTGTATCCGTTCTCCCTCAACTTATCTGAATCCTGGATACAGGCCTGGTCACCAATTTTGGACCACCCCACCATAAGAAAACCTGCGTACGCCCCTGTACATAAACATATGTGTATGTAACAAAGGGGATGAGGGGCACCCTGTCCGGAGCTAGTCGTCCCAACATGCCAAAAAAGTCAGGAAATCTATCACCCATCATTCTTGGCAAAAAGTTGCTTTTATTGGCCATTTTTAGCTCTTTTTTGCCCTTTTATACCCCTCCCTCGATTTTTGGAGAAAATCGAATTTTTCAGCCGTTTTCTGGTGTTTTTGGTTAAAAAAATGCCGAAAACGTCAGGGTTCCTATATAAAACATCGTCATTTTCCAAGCATTATCTTACCTCTCCAAAATTATTTTTGGGCCAGAGGGGGGGGGCAGCCGCCCCCCTTACCGCCCCCCTGCGCACGTCCACGTATATGTAAATTTTATGAATACAAGTAAATTGCGTACAAAAATATTAAAAATACCGCTAGGGATCTACCTCCCCACTGGTCAATATACATATATGATCGTGCCAGAATTTCGGCATAATTTTTTTATCCTTCAGGCGATGCGTCGCGCGAATCGCGAAAAATCGGAGGACATCGACGGCAGCGAAACGTCGAGCGTTTGTAGCGTCGGCGACAAGACGCCGGGCGGCGGCGGCGGCGGCAGCGTCGACTGGGAGCTGCAGGAGACGTTGGCCAAATGCCGCTCGACGCATTGGTCCGAGCGACGCGACGGATTCGCCGCGTTGCAGCGTCGCTGCCAACGCGACGCCACGCCGTTCAAGCCGCATCAATTGAAACGCGTCTGCGACGTGTTCGCTCGCGTTTTTGTCGATCCTCATCACAAAGTACGCCAGCGTAATCATAATTCAGATTACACGCATGCGATAGGGTTACGGGCTTACCCCATATATGTAACAAGCGGATGGGGAACCCCCCTAAGTTGGTCGTCTCCCGTCCCCTTGGACCCGAATATTTTTTACTCATTCTCGATTTTTAGGGGAAAAATTTGAATTTTCTGGCCATTTTTAGGTGCTTTTTTGGGCGTTCCTGGTCAATAAGTGGGCCAAAAAGTGGCCAGGGAGCCCCAGTTCTGGTTAAGAGCCGTGATATGTATAAGTTTCCCTCATTTGTACATGTAATAGGGGATGGGAGACCCAGAGTATCCCGTCCCAGGGCCTAAATCCCCCCCCCGCTTTTGGAAAAAATCGACTTTATCGATGTTTTTATGTAGGTAATTCTTATATTGGCCGCTTTTGGCCAAAAATTAGAGGTCATTTACTTAAGCCCCTAAAAATGGCTGCCTCTGCCGGAATTAACCTCAACTTTTGGACTCGCAAGCTTCCTTAGATTAGTTTTTGATCCAAAGCCTCGTGTTCGAAAGACTCAGATTTTTCACGCGTTCATCTTAGATTTAAAAAAATTACTAGTTTGGTGTAAAGTTATTTATTTTGTCAATTTTTTTGATAAGTTAAATACATTACACTTTGAAGAGTCATTGACATTTTAATAAGCCGAAATATATGTTTTTTGGAGAAAATTTACATGTGTTACTACTTTACACGTTTTACATTGTAGTTTACAGTTTGGTCGATTAGCTTCATTTTCTTTACGGTCTATCGTCATCTTTTCTTTTTTCCGATATAAACCCACCTTAAGTGCGTCTTCTCCGCATGTTTTTGATTGACAGTGTAAAGTAGTGTAAACTGTAGACTATTGTAAACTAAAAGTAAGTCGTTGATTACGAGATAACTTCTGATCGACTATAATTTTTTTATGACTTTTTTCTTCGTGCTAAGTAATTAAGGCGAAGGCGGAGTGATTGAAGTGTAAAGTGACTAAAGTGTAACGTCGTCAAAATGGTGAGTGTATATAAATTAATATAGACCATTTAAAATAATATGATTTATCATCAGAAAATTAAATTACGATATGAATATTAAAATAAATTACAAATAAAAGATAAACTTAAATTACTATTTTGAATATGAGTGTAAAGTGACTTTACACTCCAACTAGCGTCTTCTATTGTGCTCTATCGCGCGCATTTCAGTCGTTCACGATCGTTTTGGACGCGCTAAACGATTTCATAATGCATTCGCATAACGAGCTACACGATTGGTTGTATTTGCTGCTCGTTCGCCTATTGGCCAGGCAAGGCAACGAATCGCTCGCGTCGCTCCAATCAAAATTGAACCGTACAGTCGACGTCGTTCGCGACACTTTCGCACCCGATCTGCAATTTCGCGCCCTCATTCAATACTTAACCGATCCCGCTCAGATGCCCGGCGTTAAGGTACGCCGTTGCGTGTAATCGAGCGACTGGCAACCCCCTCGGCCTACTTGAGTATAACGTAGTGTAAAGTGGTGTAAAGTACAGTAGCTTAAGTACTTTTGGGCCATTGATATTCGTTGCCTAGATTCCCCTCGGATGTCTGATGCAGTATGCGTATCCGGCAATCTTGACAAACATACGATAGCCATATCCTGGTCTTCGCGAACGCACGAGTGTAAAGGAGTGTAAAGTTTGATCCTGCGGTATCGTGCCCTTGTTCAACAAGTGACCTATCCTGCTGGGATGTCGGTCTTTGAGATACACCTTAACATCCATAATAATTACACCGGGGGGGCAATAGTCGTTGCCCAGCGTGCGTGGAAGCAGAAGTGTAAAGAAGTGTAAAGTTGAATTCTGCCGTTTTGCAACATTATCGAAAACTCGACTTATACATACCCCTCAGATTCGTGATATTCATTTACACCCAAGCTGTTCCTGAACACTTAATAGCTATGACATAGATCCTAACCTAATTTTTTTGTGTCGCATCAACAGTCGGACTCAATTATTGCTATTATACATATGGGAAAATGCACCTAAAAATAGCCTAAAAACGCAACTTTTTGGCTTAAAGTAGAGTATGGGACGGGAGCCATATAAGCACAGTAATGCTGGTCATAGGGAGTCGGTCGGTCTGGTGGACAAACGCTGAGCTTTTGTTGGCCAAATTTGCGCCAAAAACAAAAAACATGCTAAAATCGCAAAATTAATAAAGTGCAATAAAAGGTGGAATTTCAAATTTTAAAATTTCAAGCACTTTTTAAAGGAAACTTTTATTTTCGTCCGCTATTAGCCTCCGTTTTGCCTCGTTTTTATCGGAAAATTTCACGCTCATCTTAAACACCTCACGTGCGTGTCTGATAGGGGTTCGAAAAATCTCAGCCTTGGGGTATGCAGGAGACGACTGCTATCCTTTTTGATATTTATACATGTAAACCGACATGGAACAGGGGAATGGGGGACCCCCACCGAAAGTTGGTCGTCCCGTCACACTTGGAAAATTTTTGACCCCCCTTACCCCTATTTTTAAGAATTTGTAGGATAAAACTTGCGTTTTTGGCCATTATTACGTGCTTTTCTTGTAATTTTTGGTCAAAAATTTGAGGTAATTTACAGCGCTCCTCCTGAAAGTGGCCGTGGCCACACACAATATTTTGAGCCGTTACATGTATGTGCACACACGCACACTGGGTGTATATATGCACACACGCACACTGTAGGGTATCTCCCTACTAGGGGCGGATTTAGGGGGAGGCGGGGGCGGTTGCCCCCCCTCATTAACCCAGAAATAGTGCGCAAAATTAAGGATTTTCGAGCGATGTTTAGCGATTTTCGGATTAAAACGGCTAATTTTTCGGCCCAAGTCAGGGTCCCGCCCCCCCCCTTAGGGGTATCGCCCCCTCCCTTATGAAAATCCTGGATCCGTCACTGCCCCCTACCACAAGCTTTTAAGACGCCTAATTCCCCTCAGGCCATTTTGGACCAAGAGTGGTTGCTTGAACCATGGAAAAGCGTCAAAAGACGGCTTAGTGTGTAGTGTCAAGTACATTTAATTATTTTTCGAGCAATAGACTGTTCAATTCGTTTATCCATACACTTTTCTCCCACTATTTTGTTTATATTCGATGTTAAAGACATTCCATTGCCATTGTTGTTGTTGCTTTCATGCAAATTTAGCCATACATATTCATAAAAAATAAAATACGACGGATTATGTACAAAAATTTGACATTAAATGGGTGAAAAATTATTCAATTACCCCCCCCCCCGTCCCTCCCCCTCCAAGAAAACTCGGCCCACCCCTCCCAGAGCATTTGACAGTGTGCATGCATGTATGTGTGTGAAGTGCATTTATGTGTTGTGCAGGTGTGTATTACAGTCCGAAAGGTTCAAAGCAGATCCGTATCATGCTTTAATTTATATCACTATTGTGAAACATTCATCTTACCGTTTTTTACTGACATTAAAGTATATACTATACAATGCTAATCTACTAGATGCATTGAGCAATTGGACATGTTTAACACACATTGTATGTACATATGCTTGCTTACCTTCATGCTGGATTATAAACTAATTAGTTTCAATATTCATGCTGCAAAATTTATAGTTTAAAGTAGTTTAAACCAGACATGCACAGCATGGAAATTCGAGGGCGAGGGGTGGAATTTTTAGGCATCTTTTTTTGGGCCTAAAAATAGCTGGTACGCGTCAAAAACGTCGTTTTCGGCCTTTCTGACGATGCTCTATCCTTCTAGGGCATAAAAACACAAAAAAATTAAAACAGAAAATGTCGAATATGTTAAACGATAATATAGTTAACGGTAGTAAATGGCGCTTCGCGCCTAAAATTTGACACTTTGGACCAAATATGTAGATTTTAAAAACGCTTAAAAAAGCACCTTTTTTGCTAATTTTCAGGAAATTTTTGGAAAGTTTTGAAAAACCGCGAATTCTGGGGGGTGGGGGAAAAAATTCTGGGTTTGGAATTCGCAGATCACGTATGTTTAGCCTGATTATGGGTAAGAAGGACAAAAAAGCGAATGAGAAAGGAAGCTTTCAAGGAAATGGACTTTATTCAGAAATTATAATTAAGCGGAAAATTATAAACGAGATAGTCCTTTTCAAATTAGTAATTCTGATGAATAAGAACGCAACAACTGCCTTTAATCCATATTCATCCTCTTTATTCTTCTAATTTAGTTTTTTAATATTTCGTTTATTTATCCTTCTTTTTTCTTATTTTCTTATTTTTCGAATTGTTCCATTATACTGTTTATGGTTATTTCGATAATTATCTCTTTTTCACTTTATTCTCGAAATTTGATTAATCTTTACATTATTTTTATTTTTGTAAACTCAATTTATATGTGCGTTATAGCTATGTTTTATTCGTTCTTTTCCCGACCAATTACATACATAGTAGACTAGTTCAGATTTGGATTGCAACACGAGAAATATATGTAGAATTTCGATAAGAAAACAAGATACCTACTAAAAAAGAATAAAAATTAAAGGTTGTTAAAATCAGGCACGTAGCTGGCCGTCCTATTTCGGGAGGGGTGGGGCCACCACCAATTTTTGGGGGGACTGAGCCGAAAAAGGCTAAAAATAGCTCAAAATAACGTTTAAAAAGTCCTATTTTCCGATTTTTCTGAATTTTTGGGGGTCCGAACCATACTTACACAGCATGGGAATTCTGGTGGGGGGGGGTGAAAACTTAAAGTGCCTTCTTTGGGCCCAAAAATGGCCGGTACGCGTTAAAAACATCGTTTTTTGGCGTTTCTGACGATACTCTATCCTTCTAGAGCATAAAATCATTAAAAAATTCCGAAAAAAGTCGAAAAAATTGACCAATATATCGCTTAAATATGAATATATGGCGCGAAGCGCCGAAAATTTGGCGATTTTGAGCAAATAGATAGCTAAAAATCCTCAATTTTCAGGTAAGTTTAGAAACTTTTGAAAAATCGCAATTTCTGGGGGTGTGAAAAAATTTTTGCGGGGGTGAAAAATGGTTCTTCGGGGGGGGGGAACCCCTCCCCAAACCCCCAAGATCATGTATGGTCCGAACCCCCCATTCCCCCCTGAGATACGTGCCTAGTTAAAATTTTATATAAACAAATGGATAGAAGAATTTTTGAATAAGAATACAAAAGGCAAATATAATTCAAGCATAGTGGAGTAAATATTGCAGAAGAGAATAAATGGAACGGAATAAACGAAATCGAACGGAATAAATTCAATTATGTTCTCAATTAAGACAACGTTTGTCATTTTTTAAAATTATAAAAATGCATAAGTCGTTCATCGTAAAATACATGAATGAAATTAAATTAAAAATTTAATTGAAAATGAATTATTTTTTATAATTTTGTCCTCCTTTTTTTGTAGGTAAAAACAGCTCTGTTGCGGTATTTCAACGAAGTGGTCCATTTGATGGATCCGGCTGACTTTGTTGACTCGCCGGAAGTGAGGCAAGCCGTTTCTAAATTGGTGCAGTGGGCCATTGATCCGAAAACGGCCGAAATTCGGCGCTCTTCCCAAAATTTGTTGCTAGCCATCTTTAGCCTGAATGCGCCAGTTTTCAACGCTATTGTGGGAACTTTTGCCAAAGGTTATCAGGTAAGGAAAAAATATTGTTTTTTTTCTATTTTTTAATAAATATTTTCGATATTTTTAAAAATATTTTTATATTCTTGAATTTTTCTGTAAACCAACATTTTTATACATAAGTTTAAATAAAAATTTTTACTAATATTTATATTTTTTGAATAAATCTTCAGTTTTTATTCAAAATTTTGTTAAATTTTTGTCGAGTTTCAGAGATTATTATTTAATTATTTCGATTTTTATCGAAATTTCGAACTCTAAAATGATTTTTACATTCTTAAATCTTTTTGTTGTTCAAATTCTTTCTTTAAGTTTTCAGGAACTTTCAAGGCTTTTTTATTCATATTGTTGATTTTTTGAAGTTTTCGCTCAATTGACATTATCGGACGAAGTTTTCGAATTCAATCAACTATATAAATTGACGATATAAAGCGAAATATCGATTTTTCAATATTTGTTTTTTAAATCATTATATTTGCTTTTGTACACTGTTAAAATCGTAAAATTTAAAAAAATAATGAAAATATGATTAAAATGACAAATAATGCGAGTATAAAAGTGTTAAATATAAATTTTTATTTATTAAATATGTTCGAAATATGAAAATAAAATTAAAATAAAATATGAAAATACATAAGATGGAGATATGTACCCTAAAGTAGATGAAATAATACAATAAGTTATCATGCTAGTTATTTCGAACAAACGTTATCTCAGTGAAGTTAGCACACGTGTAACAGCTCAAAACTTACGAAAGGCACTAGCGAACTATTTCTTGGGGGAGGGGGTGATAATATTCAGTTTTTGGCCAGAAATGACAAAAAACACGAAAACAAAAACAAAACAAAAAACCTAAAAAATACAAAATACAAAAAACACAAAAAAAACACATATGGCCTGAAACCGCAAATTTATCCAAAAATTGGTTGGCGTTAGTAAAAAATCTCATTGCAGGAAATGGTTTTTGAATAATTTTAGATCATTTAAAATTTAAATTACATTCTATCAAAGGCTTTCAAGTGAAAATGTCCAAAATCAAACCCACATATACTATAACTGAAACTTTTTAAATTCTATATTTCAAAATTAATTTTAATTACTTGATTTTCAATTTCTGGCGTCAAAACAGTAGATGCGAGCAAACTATTGAGGTTAAATTAATTTTTTGGGTAAATTGTATGTTTTATGACCGAAAATTGAACTTAAAAGAATAAAAAGCTAACTTTAAATTAGTAGATATAATAAAATTTATTAAAAATTTAATTTAATGTAATAAATATCTCGCATTAATTATCTATTTTGAAATATTAATGTAAATCTGATAAAATTAATCGAAAGTAGATTGTTTTAAATTTGTGTTGTTTAATAATTTGATAAAGTTATTTTTAGATTTGTTCATCATATTAACGAATAATTTAATAAATAATTATTTCATACGTTTAACATATTTTTATTGCATTATTAAATATGTACATATTTCCTTGATGCATATATTTTTTTTAAATTACATAAAAATTAGTCAAATTATTTAATAAATAGTAAAGTTAACTTATAATTTATTGATATTTACGTATCACCCCCAGAATTCTGATGCTGTGCGCTTATGAAGACGGATGTAATGAATCCATGTACGATTTAAATAGGTCGCCCCATCGATTTCGACAAATTTTACACTTTTCACGCCCGCCTCAGATTTTCGGCAAAAAGCTGTTTTTGAAGCTTTTTTGACATTTTTGACTAAAAGTAGGCGGCTTTGAATTCCTCTTTGAAAAACAGCCAATCACTCCCACCCAAAATTTTTAATCTCAACACCACGCTCGTGTTTGGTAGTCAAATTCTACTGATTTTCACATATAAATATGAATTTTTCTTAATTTCCAAATTAACGATTAATCTACTAAAAGTACCTATTCATAAACAAGTAATAAAACATAATAAGCATACGTGTAACGACTCGAAATTTGGGGGTTTTCGGCCATTTTTAGGGGTTGGGGGGAATGACCTCCAATTTTTGGCCAAAAAACGTCCAAAAGACGCCTAAAAACGGCAAAAATTCAATTTTTTTCAAAAAATTGGGTGGGGGTAAATTCTCTAACTTTGGGGGATGGGATGACGCCTGTCACCCCTCCCTGCAATTTTTTAATCAGACATCGAGGTTTCTAAATTTTACCGTTAAATTTATTATTCAGTAATTAATTTTTAAATATGACGACATTACAATATTTTTAAGGTCTCTAAAAATCAAATATATTAACTAAACCCTGTATTTTCGATATGTTTTACCAATTATCATATACACTAGAAGCCAATAATCCAAACAATGAAAAATATTCAATAGTAATAGAGCTGGCATGCCATGTTTCCGGGATGAATTTTTCCCCAGTTATATTTAATATAAAAAAATGTTCATTAATCACGTGTGGTTCTAGTTTAAACTAGTTATGGATATAGAATGACATTAATTAACTAGTCATTCTCAAACGTCATGCTGGAAATGGATTTAATTTTAACGTTTAATTTAAAATTTTTTTTATTTTTTATTTAAAAATTATTCAATTTTTAATAATAAAAATTGAATAATTTTTTAATTTTTTTTAAATTAAAAAAGGCTTCGAACATTATTTGAAGTTTTTGAATTTTTGAATTTTTTTCGAAGTTTTATAGTTTTTTAGCGAATTTTTCGACCCAACCCAACCTAGACTATAACGTTTTATATTCTGCCCATGGATGCTAATGACCCCGCACAAAAAGGTGTTTATCGAAGAAATTTTATTTTCCAAAAATGCTTAGAAAATATGCCGCTTTAAAGATTTTTATCCAATTTGTTAGACCTCAAAGATTTAAGTCGTTATTTTTTCACGTTTTACGCCGAATAGCCTTTTTTTAATTCAAAATTTGTTCAGTATATACATGAGGTGCTAAGCGAAACAAAGAATAATTTTGAATAATACGTTAGCATAATCGAATTTCGGGACCCGAGTTGAGTCCGAAAATTTTTTAGGTAAAATATGGTGGGAATAATTGATGATATGGCAGAAGATCAATTTTTCGGTTTTTGTTATAGTTTTTCTTATTTTATCTGGCGTCTATTGGCTGACATTAAAAGATGGCAAAAAAAGCAAAAAAAATAAAATGTTGAATTTATAATTCTCAGACGGTTCGTCCTATTCTGGTTAAGACCTATATTGGATTTCGGCGGTGCAGACTCGCAGATCTCCACGTCTATGAATGATTGAAAATTAAAATGAAAAAAAATTAAAATTAAAAATTGAAAAATATACAAATTAAAAATTGAAATTATTTAAAAACTTGAAGAAAAATTAAAATCAATTTACATCACCTGACATCAAATTAAAAAGATTAAAGTTTAAATTAATATTTCAAAAAGAATCATATTACTGTAGTTAACCTCCCAACATTTTTCTAGTGCTCACCACGAATGTTTACGTTTTAACATGCTCCATAGAATGATAGAGCTTGCTAAGGGATATATGTTTAACACGTCGTTCGTGCATGGGACCGACGTGTTAAAGATATAACCCCTAACAAGCTCTATCATTCTCTGAAGCTTATTAAGGCGTAAACATTTATGGCGAGTAGTGTACGCTGGACGTATGTGACTGTACTGTAGCGAATTTCAGGATGCAGTCCACCGCCTCTTACAGTCTCAGTTACAAAGGCAAGCCGGGGATGTAAAGCTATTGAGTAGTGTCGATTCGAAAATGCCAGGGTATGAAAATTTCAAATCTACATACGCACACTTAAAAGTACCCGTATGCTGGTTTACACCAAAATCTTTTTCGCATTGTCCTTTACGCTTAAATCGAAGTAATAAATTTAACAGTGTAAAAGTGAGTTAATTATACTTTGTTTACGATGTGATTCGTTTAGTGTAAATTCGTTTACAATCTGTAAATTGTACATAAATTGTAAATACACTAATTAAATTTGTAAATTAAAATTAAACTCGTAATTTGTAAATTAAATAATGTAAATTTGTAAATTTGAATTAAATTCGTTTAGTGTAAATAAAATAAAATAAAATTTTTAAATTCGTTCAAATAAATTTTAAATGAATTAAATCAATTTAAATTTAGTGTAAATCAAATTTTAAATTTTAAATTTAAATTATAAATAAATAATTCCGTAAATTTAGTGTAAATTTTTAAAATTGTAATTGTAAGTTTAAATTAAAATACATTTAAAATGTAAATTAAATTCGTTTAAATTAGATAATTTGTAAAATTAAATTAAATAAATTTTCAGATTAGTAATAAATTGTGAATTAAATTAGTAAATTAATTTAGTGTAAATTGTAAGTTTTAAATTTTTAAATTTAAATTTCTTCAAATTAAATTCTTTATGATTCAAGGTAGAAGATTTGTATTCAATTTTACAGTATAAGCTGTAAAGTGTAAAGTGCATTGGACGTAATATCGGATGATACTCGTGCTTTCTCGTCTAGCTAGTTATCTCGAGTTTATGTTTAAAAAGTGGTACTAACTTTTTAATTTAATTTAAAATACTTTTTTGATGGTACATAGGTAGTACCGTAATCAGTGTAAATGTAATACTGTAAAAGACCTATTGTAATATGTATATACTAGGGATCAGGCCCGTATCCAGGATTTTATTTCGGGGGGGCCGAAAATTTTGAAGACCAGATATCTCGAGAACCATTAGGAGATGGGCGAAAATAAAGACAGTTTTGAGCGTATCTCAGCGAGCTCTATATATATAACGGTGAAGAAGAATTTCGACAAAAAAATTAAAGAAATTTTCACTTTATTTCATTTTGATATACAGCAAATTTATCATTTAAGCTGATTTCTCATCACCTAATCGGCGAATTATTTCTTATCTCTTGCCTTTGTACTTAATCATTGTGCTTTACAAAGAAAAACAATACGGATAATGAATAACTCGGCGCGAAGCGCCGAAAAAATTGACATGCTCTGCATATCAACCTCAAATTTGAGCGGTTTTGAGCGGACTAGAAGACAAAAACATATATAAACAATAGATACGGCGCGAAGCGCCGAAAAAATTTCATGTTTCCCATGTCATAACTCAAATTTGAGCTGTTTTGAGTGAGCTAGAAGGCAAAAACTATAACTAAACAATGAACCGGCGCACAGCGCTAGAAAAAATTGACATGCTCTCCATGTCTAACTCTAATTGAGCGATTTTTAGCGGTTCAGAAGACAAAACTATACGTAAACAATAAATCCGGCGCGAATCGCCGGAAAATTTTGAGTGTACTAGCTCAAAAGTACGCTAAAAACCTGTTTAGGCGCTGTTTCAGACGCACTTCGCCAATTTTTCATTTTCCCTTCGGGGACCCTTGGGAGAAACAAAAATTTTTTCCCCGTTTTGGGGGCAGGCCTCCCGCCCCTGGATACAGGCCTGTTCCCATGTCATGACTCAAATTTGAGCTGTTTTGAGTGAGCTAGAAGGCAAAAACTATAGCTAAACAATGGAATTCGGCGCAAAGCGTTAAAAAAATTGACATACTTTCTATGTCTAACTCAAATTTGAGCGATTTTCAGCGGTTTAGAAGACAAAACCTTACATAAACAATGAATCCGGCGCGAAGCGCCGGAAAATTTTGTGTTTTCTAGCTCAAAAAGTACGCTAAAAACCTGTTTTGGCGGTGTTTCAGACCAACTTCGCCAATTTTTCATTTTTGGGCTTTGGGGGACCCTTTGGGAAAAACAAAAATTTTTTCCCCATTTCGGGGGGGGGGGGCAGGCCCCCCCCCCCCGCCCCCCTGGATACGGGCCTGCTAGGGATGTCCCAAGCCCCGGGCCGGGGCAAAGCTTTCCCTGAACAGCAAAATTAGATATTCGAGCTCGTCCTGTAGCATAAATGTAAATTTTTATTCAAGTTAGGCGATTCAAAGTCAAAGTTTTTGCTTCATTTTCAAAGAAGTAGTGAAAACTCAAAAATCTGCTCGCCGAGTAGATATTTATTCGATCATTTAACGTAGAAATGATTTATTTTTTACGTTTGCAGTCCATCTCTCAGAATACGTAGTTAAAATCAGATGTAGCGTTAGTTTTATTTCATTTTGCTTGATTTTATAAATGACACTCATAGCAGTGGCGGATATAGGATTTTCCTAAAGCGTAGGGCGCAACTTTAACTTTTACGAAACACTCAAAAAATAGGTCCAAACTCTTGTTCTTCGCGCGCGAAATAGCGTTTTTTTTTGGCATTTTGCGTTATATAATTTTAGTTAAAATGTCTTTTGACGCAATATTTTATTTCGAAACATTTTAAAAATTTTGACAATTTTGTTCGGAAAAATCGAAATTTTGTGTTTAACGAAAATTCATACAGGCGCTAGAAAATTTGTAAAATTTAGGCGGATGGACGTTTAAATGCTCGATTTTCTAGTTTTCACGCTACACGTCGGAAATTTTAGTAAATAAATGTTATCAATATGTATAATCCGGCGCGCTGGGCCGGAAAAATTTGAGAACTTATGGTCACTGACGGCCAATGTTTTTTTAGCGGTGCGCGAAACCCGCCCTGCGCTAATGGACATTTTCGTTCATTAGCGCCATGCGCAGTTTTTTTGGGCAAAAATTAGAAATTTAAACATTTTATTGCATTTGATTTAAAAAATTTTAAAATTTTTCGGCGCTTGGCGCCGACTTCTTAAAATAATGAATTCAATTGTGCTCGCCAACCACCGCTTCTGTTTCATCAAGCGAATCCATGCTTTAGTATCTTTGCAGTACGAATCCTGTTTTTGTGGCATGGTGCCAAATTAATTGTTTTCATTTTAAATTTATCTTTGAAATAGCCCAGCCTTGAGATACACATTGAGAAGATGCCAAAATTTCGGGCGCTTTGCATCTAATTATTGGTTTCTGTATAGCGGTTGCATTTTGCAATACACGAAAATTGAGTGCAAACTGCAAAGACAGCTTGAAGAAATCGCTCAGTCTAGTATAGGCAAGGCAATGAGAAATCAGGTATCAAATTGATATTTTTACCATATTAGATTTCTTGTTCGAGTTGGAACCAGTAAGAATTTTTTAAATTTCTTGCCAGAATTTATTGTCAGTCAGCAGTACATGGAGCGCATCAGAAGTTCAAAAATGCCCTTATTTTTGCCTATCGCCAAGCATTTAAAGTGTTTTTGGTGCGCTAATGAGAAGCTCCGCGCGCAAACGCTCTATCCTGGCCATTGAGCTGCGCAAGCTGGGGGTGGCGCTAAAAAAAAAATCCCTGCTGACGGCCAGTCTTTCGCCGCCAAATATTTATAGCCAATGAGGGGACGGCCGCCCCCCTCCCTCCCCCCCTCCCCTGCCCCGCCCCCGTAAATCCGACCCTGCATAAAATACTATTAATGATCTCAGGTAGTGTACACACACACACACACACACACACACACACACACACACACACACACACACACACACACACATTTATTACCTTATCGTTGTGTTTGTGAAAATGTAAAGTAAATTGCTAAAATGGTATAGAATAAACTATAACCTTGCAAGTTTTCTCAAATGCTTTATTACTCATGGTGGTGGTACAGTGGCATTATTATGGCCCGTTTTTGGCCATTTCATGTAGAGTGTAAACTGTGTAAAATGACTTATGTATCAAAAATAATGTTAATTTACAGCATATAATTTAAATTAATTTTTATTTTATTTTTTAAATAAGAATGTACGATAAGTTGAAAGGAATTGCGTTGTTAAGCCACGAGTAGGTAGTTGAAAAATGCGGCTTCGTTTTACACAAAGGAATAAAACGAATGAAAATCAGTCAGAAGCAAATATGTGAGGGAACAAAAGTACAAAAATAATTAGGACTATGGCGGAAAATGCCTGGTTCGAATTTAACACAAAATCACCGACAACAATTTAGCAAAAAGAGCAAATTCAGTCAACTCTGACTAATATTACACTTTATATTAGCAAATTTCTAATACTACACGTATGTAAGACTGAAATAAGAAATGTAGAAAACGGAAAAATGCAAGTAAATCAAAAAATATACGTTTAAAATTGAAATACGTAATTGATGTAATGAAATTAGAGTACCTAATAGTATCATGGTATACGTAATACATACGTGCATATTATTACTTTTTACTATTTTTTCAATGTTTTTATCGTTTAACATTAAGTTTGGAAAGAAATTAGATGATGCTAAAATTAATTGTGTACATAAGACAAAAAATAGAAAAATGCATCGTTCTAATGTTTGTATGTTATTACTTAATGTTCGATTTTAGACTTGAATAATTCTAAGCTCTTCATTGTTGACCAATTTAATTTTAGTTAGATCTTATATTTCATTCTTTCCTGATCCAACTTGGCAGAGTGAGATGTAAAAAGACTACTCGGATGTTACATCATGACTTCGGCTAACACATAAACATAGAATTTTGAAACTTACATATTGCTCTATGTATGTAGATGGACAAAAGCATCATTATTGGAAATGTCGCAAAAATTTTGAACAGCTGCCTGCTTCTTTACACTTAAACACCGAAGTATAGCTTTCGGTGTTTAAAGTGAGTCAGTAAATAAAGTGTAAAGAGTGTAAACTGATAGAGTGTATAGTAGATTGTAAAGTAAAGCAAAATACAGTTGAATAATATAGTTTTAATGAATTTTCGTAGAGCACGAACAATTGTAGAGCTGGTCAAAATTTTTTAAAAGCTTTAAAGACAGACCTTTTATCAAAGTTTTTCCTATTTTTAGGCCACCATTTGTAAATTAAATTTACTTTGATTCGATTATATATATTTTGAATTTAATTTTAATCTTTATTCTGTTCAACACTCGCAAATTTAATTTTAATTACATCTGAATTTAATTTTAATTTGGACTTATTGAAATTTCAATATAATTTAAATTTAATATTAATTCTGTTTGACCTTGCCTACTACTTTTATAGGCAACATTATTTGGATATGGCCAGCGAACCGATAGATCTGGACTACGTGTACAATAGCTTGAGAAAAACGTCGGAGGAGATCCGGAATTACACATCGCACGACGTAGCCTTTGACCTCAGACGGTCATCTGAAGACCGACCATTGAATCAGAGAGCCAACGGATCGCACGATTCTGGCATTGGCATCTATGCGGATGTACTTTTACATCAATTAATATTTTTATTTGAGTTTACACCATATTTTCATACTTGCTCAACAAAAGATTTAATTTCACAATATGTTTTACTTTACACTTTGCTTTACACCTTAGTTGTAGTTTTTCGTCCAAGTCTATAAAGTGTTTTCTTTTACTTAACATAATATTTAACCTCACGATATGTGTCACTTTACACTGATTTTTATTTTATATTACATATTTATTTTATATTGCTTTACACCTTTATTATATTTAGCATTTGGTTTATTCTATATATTGCAACATATTATCTTCGTATATTTACATACCTACATACCTACTTTACATGATATATATTTTACTTTACCCTTACTTTACTCTACATGTTGTTAATGTCGATCTCAAGATGTATACTGCCTATTACTGCAATTATCATGCGTCATAGGTAGTGCGTTAGCGCGTAGCTATAATTTACTTGGTACCCCTAACACCTGTGCACACCCCTACGGTTATAATGGGACAGGATCTCGGATGTGCAGTTTTTTTAGAAGATAGATAACAAAATGCTCGATGTGGCTTGTTTGTTTACACTCAATACCGAGTTTGTAATGAGCGTGTAAAGTTTTGACGTAACGTTATATGTAACATATGTATGTTATAACGATTTTTTGTGGTTTTTTCAACGGCTTGAAGACAGCTCAGTATAAATGCCTCACACAATTTAATGGTATAGAATTGTAGCGGATAAAATTCTCCAGATGGCAAATTTTTTTGTTTTTTGAATACCACATTAGTTCTCAAGGGGGAGTGTAAAGTGTGTAAGAATCTGTGAGGGTAAAGACATATCTTGGTTGCGTTTTTTGCCTTCTTGATGTCTGCCAACAACTCCGATATGCCTCTTCAAGAAATTTTTTCTGATAGAAATGTGCTACTGCTCAAGGGCTACTTTATGCTTACCAGCAAACGTTTTTACACTCAGTACGGAGTTAGATCTAGGGGTTTAGGCTATATACTCCAGTGAATGGTTTAAAAAGGGTTTTGTCTTACGTTTCTTTGCCATCTTCTCCGCTTATAAGTCAATACATTTATTAAAATTAAAATAAAGTGCGTTTTAATAGCTACCTGTCGCAGCAAACCGCGTTTAAAAAACACAATATTGGGTTACTTATGGGGTGTAAATTTCGAAACCAGGGTTGTGAAATGGGTGAAAAACACGTTTTTTCGATTCAAACGCTGCAAACTGGCCCGAACCAAATCTCTTTACACTCAATGGGGACTTTTGTTCAGATTTTTAAAGTTTACAATGTGGTGGTTTGTGGAAAATACGTTTTTGTCCGTTCTTTTTGTTCGCTACTTTCTCCGTTTAGAAGTCGGGATAGATCGAATAGAATAAAACTAAATTGCTTTTCAAGGGAAACAGGTCGCAGCAGATGGCTTTTATTTACATCAATATTTAGCTTTTCCGGGAGGTGTAAAGTCGAAAATTGGGTATGTTAAACGTGTTTCTGTCTTGTCTTTTCTGCTAACTTCTCCGGTTATGAGTCTGGACATGATCTGAAGCCTAAAATGTATTAGGAATCAAATGTGATACGCCAGTTGAGCACGTTTGTTTACACTCAATAGTGGTGTAAAGTGGTGTGCATCTGATAAATATTTGTCTTCGGGCTATTGTGGAGACTTAATTTTTTTGATAAATCCTGTTTGTAATATCAGAGTGATATCAATTTTTGAATCCGACTTAAATCTTCCAAACACTCTGTGGTTGCATAAAGTTTACACTGCTAATTGACTTAAGTTACTAAGCCTTGCGGAAGCTTAACTTTTCATTCAAAATGGTCTACGTAATGTCAGAATTGCGAATCTGACTGTTAGTTATCTATACACCCAGTAGTTGTGTAAAGCTTGCACTATCCATTTATTGTAATGTGTAGTTTACACTACATACTTTTTTCCTTCCAGAGCATTGCAAAACGTGAATTTTTCTCAAAATGTGTTCGGTAAGGTCAGGTTTACGAATCTGACTGTATGTTTTCTTTACACCCTGATCTTATGTAAAGTTTACACTGAAAATTACAGTGGTCGCCACGAACTAAAGAATCGATTGAGTTTGTGTAGAAACCCTTTTTCATGACATAATCTTTGGAGACCTAAAGGGTATCCTAACATGCTTTACTTTAAGGAATGGCGGCCCAAAAACGCGAAGCGCTGGTTAGTTTTAAGAAAACGCGGTCTAATCATTTTGCTTTGACCGTTCACGACTCAGCTCACTTTGATATTGATTATGCACATGCGATTCATGTGCATATTATGTTGTGTACATAAGGTGCACACGTTCACTATCATCACGCGTCTATTTAAAGACGCCCGCTGAGCCGTAAATGGTCCGACCTAGGCGTTTAAGGCGCGTTTTCTTGAAGTAAAGCATGTCAGGATACTCTTTGGATCTCCGGCGATTAGGTCATGATAAGGTTTCCATAATAAACTCAATCGGTTCTTTATTTTTCAAATTTCGTGGCGAGCACTGTAAATTTAGTTTCAGAGCATAGCAGAAGCTTAGTTTTTTCAAAATGTTTCATGTAACGTGAGGATCACGAATCTGAGCGTGACTGTTCTATAAACCACAATATTTGCGTAAAGTTTATGCTGAAAACCTTTGATCTGTTTAAATAAGGCAAGGTTTCTTGTTTAAAGAAGATATTGCCATTGTTCAGAACAATATTATTTCCCGCGTTCTTGGACTGCTGTCATTATTATGGCATGTTACCGTATGTGTTTACTGACTGAGTCAAATCATTCTAAATCATAGTTAGGTACTAGCAAAGAAAAATGCTCGGATGGAATGAAAAAAACGAAAAATACTCAGGATTGTGGATTATTAAGGATGTAAAAGGAGGGTACTTGGAAAAAGTTATCTACATATTTTGAGGAAGTCGCAAAATCTGTTAAAAATCAGACCTTCTCTAAGCAACGCTAACAAATCGTTTTTTGGTTCAATAGTTCATTTCAATCTGCAGGCCGCAGAATATACTTCGATTTTTTGCGTTGATTAGAGGAAGTCTGATTTTTGACAGATTTTGCGAATTAGGCATATACATAGGTACACACCTCGGCAATGGATTTAACCCGGTTAAACCCGGCATCAATGGTACGCCATTCGCTTTCAACAGTAAAGACTGCAAGTATCAACAAGAATTTCAAGAGATTGAAGTAAATAAACCAACCAACTAAAGAACCATTCAACCCAACCAGCTAAGTAAAGTAAGAACCAAGTAAAGAACTGACCAGCCAACCAAATAACGAACCAGCTAATCAACCAAGCAGTCGACTAATCAGCCAATCAACCAAGCTACCAGCTAACCAACCGACCAACTAATCAATCAACGGACCAACCAATCGACCAACCAACTAACATTCAATCAACCGAACAGCCAACCAACCCGAATTATGCAACTGTGTATTCCTTTGACTACAGGCAGTAATGTAATAAAGTATTGCTTAAATGAAAATTTGATTGCACGATATTATGCAAAATGTATAAGAAAATATGCTACTTAGGTAGACCTTTTCAAAATTTATTGATAAGCAGAACACACACACTTACACACACACACACACACACACACACACACACACACACACACACACACACACACACACACACACACAGAATTATAGTTGTGTCTACTTAGTGAATGCTATTATCAAAACTGATTAAGATCTCCCCATAATTCAACTGATAAAACAAGGATACATAAGGCACATAGAAATTCACTATTCATTTGAAAATTGAGTGGTAAATTTTCACAACAAAACAACCCTTCTTGAAACTG
Organism: Mermis nigrescens; assembly: GCA_036768485.1. Taxonomy (NCBI): domain Eukaryota; kingdom Metazoa; phylum Nematoda; class Enoplea; order Mermithida; family Mermithidae; genus Mermis; species Mermis nigrescens. The sequence continues at coordinate 12,396,017 of JAVLUZ010000154.1, forward strand.
ACAACCAACCAATTGTTTTTGCTCCCGTCATCAACGGGAAGACGGGCCATTGCCCTAATATGCATAGGTAGCTTTTTCCTAATCCCTCCTTTTACATCATTAATAATCCACAATCCCAAGTATATTCGTCTTTTTTGTTCCATCGGAGCATTTTTCTTTGCTAGTATTATCTTGAAATTCGCAGAACTTCAATTACGCGTAAAACAAAATTTTGACGCTTTAAAATTGCTTAGAAAAATAGCAAAATCAGGTCGCTGCGTCTACTTTTTTAAATTCGTTTTAAACTTGTATTTTTTACTGATTTTACATAATTTCATGAAAGTTAATCAAATTTTTAAATAATTAAAAATTTTAATTAGTAATTTATTTAATTTTAAATGAAATAATTTTGTAAAATTAAGTACATACATAGTGCCCTATTTGTTTCAAGAAGGGCGACAACGACGTTGCGGCTGCGTGTAAACTGATGGAAAATTTGAGTGTAAACGACGGCGAATTGGAATTGCAGGAAGAGATCATAGGCGGAATATTGACCGAAATGTCGAATCATAATCGAAGGTATCCGTTCGAGTGTAAACTATACGATTTTAAAGTAGGTAGTAAAAATTGATAATCCGGGTAAGTGTTGCAAAAGATATCTTTATCTTTATCTTTTTAGCAAGATATAGATAAAGATAAAGATATCTTTATCTTTATCTTGACGATTTCTTTATTTTATCTTTATCTTTATCTTTTTGAAAAATCACAGGCCATCTGTTTCTTTGGGAAAATCGCAGGCCATCTTTTTCTTTATCTCTATCTTTCTGATTGGAATTTATCTTGCTAAAAAGGTATATAAAGTATGTACATAAGTTACGCATGTAATCCAAAATGCAAGTTTGACGTGAAATACATTTAGACGCATCCAAGTTTTACTGTAATATAAGAAAAGAAAAGAAAGCAAGTGTTGAAACCCTACGGCGTGCGGCCCAAACTAATGCCTGTATATCGACCTAAGTAAGCGGGAGTGATACCGATCTAAGCGGGAGTACTACTACTAGCACCCACGTTAATCTATGGTCTGTTTCATTTATCCGAGAGCTTCTCAGTAAATGTTTTCGGAGGCTACAGTAATCCCTTATTTCTTATGTACTGTAGGTCGCTTGATCTGACTATAGCTACGAAGCAAGGAAGGGTTTTTCAATAGCATTTTTGCGGCATAATTTAGGCTGTGGGTGAAACCCTGAAATGGAAACGAAAATGATGGGTAAAATTCGAAAACGGAATCGGAGACAGTGGGCAAAAGCTGGAAACGGAAACGGAAACGATGGGTAAAAGCCGAAAACGGAAACCATCCAAAGCGCCGGAACTTTCATAAATGTAGCTGACCCCAGTTCCGTTGGGGATTTCTTCGCCCTGGGGGTACTCCAAAGTGCCAGAACCAGGGTTCAGCAAGTGGGGCACATCAGGGTCAACACCCCCGACTCCGTTTCCGGCAGAATTTTTCTCACTGAAGGGGTTTAGGGGCTCGGAAACGGGGTACCCCATGATTCATATTGTAGCTGACCCCAGTTCCGTCAGTGGTTTCTCCGCCCTGGAGGTAGTCCAAAGTTCCGGGACTGGGGTTCCCCACCAAGTAGGGCACATCAGGTTCAACACCCCTAACCCAACCCCGTTTGCGGCAAAATTTCTCTCACTAAAGGGGGATTTAGGGGCTCAGAAACGAGGTACTTCATTATTCACATGAAAAGCTGACCCCGCATCCGTTGGGGATTTCTCCGCCCTGGGGCAGTCCACAGTGCCGGAACCAGGGTTTTCCAAGTAGGGCCCATCAGGACCAACACCTCCAACCCCGTTGCCGGCAAAATTTCGCTCACTGAAGGGGATTTAGGGGCTCGGAAATGGGGTACCCCATTATTCATATATGTAGCTGACCCCGGTTCCATCGGGGGTTTCTCCGCCGTTATGGCAATCCAAAGTGCCGGAGCCGGGGTTCCTCAAGTATGGCACATCAGGTTCAACACCATCAACCCAGTTTCCAGCAAAATTTCTCTCACTGACGGGGGTACTTCATTATTCACACGAGAAGCTGACCCCACTTCCGTTGGGGTTTCTTCGCCCTCGGGGCAGTCCAAAGTGCCGGAACCGGGGTTCTTCAATCAGGGCCAATCAAAGTCAACACCCCCCAACCCCGTTTCCCGCAAAATTTTGCTCACTGAAGGGGGATTTAGTGGCTCGTAAACAGGGTACCCCATTATTCCTATATGTAGCTAACCCCGGTTCCATCGGGGGTTTCTCCGACCTGGAGGCAGTCAAAGTGCTGGAACCGAGGTTGGAAGTGTTGATCCTGATGTGCCCTACATGGTAACCGCAGTTTCGGCACTTGGACTGCCCCCAGGGTGGAGAAACCCCAGAAGGAAGCGGGGTAAGCTACACATATGAATAATGGGGTACCCCGTTTCCGGGCCCCTCAACCCCTTCCATGAGTAAAATTTTGCCGGAAACGGAATAAGGGTGTTGACCCTAATTCGCCCTATTTGGGGAACCCCAGTTCCGGCACTTTGGAGTGCCCCCGAAGCGGAGAAACCCTCGAATTTATTCTTGTCTTCCAACAAATCAATCAGCTATCAGATAAAAATCGCCAAGTCAGCTTATGCTAAGTTGACACTTTAAACACGCTAGATTAATATGTTAAGAAACGCTGTGAACTCTCGTATGGCTCGGTGTTGAAACATGTGCTTGTCTTCGAAGCAACCCCGGGTTCGATCCCAGCCGACAACTTTATTTAGCGCACTCACAGCAGTATGTCCCAGCACTGATTAAATACCAAAATTCAATTTATATGGGCGGATTAGTGCATTAAACATGGAAGAATTCCAGCCACTCGCCATCACTAAGCTGATCTGCCGAATTACAGTAATTCGTTTTGTTTCGCTTACTGTAGTCCCTGAAAATTTTTTCTAAAAAAGCTCTCGAATAAATGAAAAAGACTTTATGTCTAAGATTAGGAAAAATAGAGGAGTTTGAAAAAATCAAAAACTGTTGCGACTATACTTTGTATACAGGCGAACAGAGCAGGGTTTCGATGCTTGCGAAAAGTAAGAAGAGACTTGCTGTCAGCCAGTAGTAGTAGCACGTGTGTCAGTCAGATACCGCGGGTAAACCCCCAAACCTACATTTATGTGTGCTTAATGCCTTTAACTGCTTTGCATCACCCTTTCTCGTTTATTGCACTTCACATATATCATTCTTCTGGGTCCAGGCGACCATATTTACACTTTATCTTTATCTTTTGTGGTTCCTTTATCATGCAAATTATCTTTATCTTTATCTTCCTTAATTTTTTATATATATCTTTATCTTTATCTTCTAGATTTTAAAATTTCAACTTCATCTTCATCTTTTATCATGCAAAAATCCTTATCTTTTACAACACTATTCCAGGTACATATTCCGCATAGAACATTATTTACAATAATTCGTGTGCGTTATTAGTGCAGTACAGCATCTTATGAATCTTAAATAACTTGACATTTTGACAAAGTTTGGACTGTAATCGCAAATTAGCAATAACAATAAAAGTGTAAACTGGTTAATAAAAAGGTTTTAGTTGCGATGCAAAAGATTAGTGCTATCCTTATAACGACGATATTTGTCTTTGGATATTATTTTGGTAAAGTTTGAGTTCACGAGTAATTTCGCACCTTTAAGCGAAAGTTCAATTGTATCCAAAGATAAGCAAGAAGTGTAAACTACTTCACTTAAAATAAAAGATTTTGATCCGGAAAATCGACAAATCGACATCAGAAATTAAATGAATTGAAAATTAGAAACCGAATCGTACTCTTCCAAGGGCGAGTAAAATATTACATATCAATATTCTATTAAGTGATACTCGCAACACACGAGTAATATGAGTAATAATAATGAGTAATAATAACTTAAATAAAAAAATGAAAAATATGATAACGCATATAATAACACACATGAGTAATAATAACTTTTCCACCATTGGTACTTTGATTCAAAGTGGTAACGTATCACAAGACATAGGCAGGCTTCAAAGCCTTGTAATTTTGCAGTCCAAACTTTTTCAGAAGCATGATAGCCACACGTGGGCGTAAGGAATATGCACCCACCAGAAGGCCGAATACACCCGAGAAACCAAAATACCCCATAGAATTCAATTTTTTGAAATTTTTTGTTCTTTTCGCCATATTTTGGTGCCAATGGATAGTGCTGTATGATACACGTTGAAAAATGGTGGTTTTTTGGCCATACCACCATTTTTAGGACCATTTTTTGACCTTTGAAAAATCTTGCACCCCCCATCCTTGGTGCTGCCCACTTAAGCTGATAGCCCGACAAAATCGATGGTGAGGCAAGCGATTTTTCCGACGTTTTTCAACCAATGTTATCTATCCTTTAACTTTGAAAAATCGCGAAAAAATTGATAAAAATTTGCATAAGATGAATTTGTAAGCGCATTTGGGTTTTTTAGTTCGAAAGGTCTGATCACGTGGTATTCATGAACATTTTTGCTATCGTTTGCAGCTGTTTACTTCATCCCGACTCACTTCTCCCGTACTTCGCACACGTCGGCCTTATCTCGTTTAAACTGAAGTCTTAGCGGTTTATGTACGGTTGATCAATTAATAAACTCCGGAGTAACTAATATGCGTTACAATAATCGAGATTAAATTGAAGGCATAAGTAACATTTGTAAAACACGACATCTACTGCTGTCTGTTTATGTGCGCTTTTTGCGTAAAAATAGAATGTTTTAGCGTTTCTATGATTGCAAACGTCTAATATTCTATTCAAATATAATGTTTTGAATGTAATGAAGAGATTACATGATTTTGGGCTTCAGTGTAGCGGGTTTCAGCACCCTAGAATTTTTGATTATAAATAGAACTTCGATTATCTAAAGAAATTGTTGAAAACGGTCCGTCTTTTATGAATTTTTAAACTTATTTTTGTTTTGCTGTTAAATTAGTAGTTTTTAAACTGCGCACTTTCGTAGTAATGAGCCCAGTTTCATATTCTGCTGAAAACCTGTCAATTTTTGATGCGAAATTCCTTTTTATGATTAAGTTGAATTGAAAGGTCATTTAGTATCGCAGCAATCGGCGGATTTCAGAAGTTATGTACTAAGAAGCCTCATCCTTCAACTTAACCATTACATTCTTACCAAACATGTACAGCATGGAAATTTTGGGGTAGGTGGGCAAAATCACAAACTGTTTTCAAAGTGTTTTTCGGGCTCAAAGAGATAGGTATGCGTCCAAAACACTTTCTTGCCCTTTCTGACGATGTTTTTCCTTTTTTATATCTATAAAAACTTGAAGACATTCTTAAAAATTCCTAAAACATTTTTAAAAATTCGAAAAAATGTGAAAAAATCTGATAAATTTAATAAAATGTATGTAGTAAAAAATGATTACATGGTGCGGAGCGCCGAAAATTTGAAACTTTCAAGCTAAGAGATGGCTAAAAACGGGGGGGGTGATTGATAACATTTTTACGCAGGGGAGAACCAGGGGATCGGGGGATAGCAAATATTTTGATAAGTTAGTTGCCAAAAATTTATCAAGATCATGTGTGTGTTCCTTGATTAGTCAAATACATGAATTAACTTTAAATTAAATCAAAAATTGATTTCATTTCGAGTTAAAAAAATTAATCATGATCATGTGTGAACCTAAACTATATTCGCGTCGTGTGGGATATATTTTAACCGGATTAAAGTACATAATACTTTCATTACAATATGAAGAGCTCTGCATTTTTCCCGTTACAGTCTGATTGATGATTTCGTGATAGCAATATAACGTACATACATATTGCACTGTAGCCTGCTGCGGTACGATTTCAGTATTATCATAATCTAAAGGCTTGAAATTTCGGGTGGGGGTCCCTTGCTACTTTAAGAGAGTGGGGGTTAAAGACCTCCAATTTTCGATTAAAAACGGTCAAAAAACACGTAAAAATGGCCTAAAAATCCGAATTTTTTTTCAAAAAGGCGGGGGGGGGGGTCAAAAGTTTTCTGGCTTTCGGGGGATGGGGAACGACCAACTTTGGTTGTAGGGACCCCCTCCCATCCTCTAACGTGTCTGAGTATTCCTGCTTTTTTTAGCTTCGCTTTTTTCAGCAAGATAGTACAGATCACTGTAATTGTATAGGTACTGCAATTGACGACTTCAATTGTTTTAGATCGGTAGAACGGAGGAAGGCGATGGCGACGTTATTGTGCATGACGAGGGACGGTTCGTTTACACTGTGGGACGAACATTTTAAATCGATTTTGCTGATTTTGCTCGAAACGCTCGGCGATTCGGATTCCGAAGTCCGCGTTCAAGCTTTGCGTACGCTCAAAGAAATATGGTGAGACACGATAATAGTGTAAACTCGAACTTTAGGGCCAACCCAGAAAACCTGCTGCATACAAGCTTTTAAGGACTTGGAGTTTTACACATTTTCCATGGATTTCAAGGAGATCACGGAGTTCAGAAAAAAATTGGGATTTTAGAGAGTTCAGGCTATTTGCTATATACTATGCACGAAGTGGTAAGCTTGTGTCGTGTTAATGTACTTGACGCAGCTGACGTAGTACGCATCTGAAAGCAAGCTAAGCACTCTCCATAACAGAGGCGTAGCCAGGATTTTGGTTCGGAGGGGGCATGGGCAAAAATTTTTTAAGACTACTTTTGCATCGAATGCTTTGATGTGGTACAGTGGCACGATGTATTGTAAAATCGAGTTTTTCGACCATTAGTTTTGTAGCATGGCTGATTTATGGGTTTCTGACGATCAGCAATACAAAAAGTGTGAAGTAGCGCAAAGCGCCGAAATTTTTTTAATTTTTTTACCGTTTTCGTGTAGAATTTACGGCTTTTTTAGAGACAAACACATCGGAAATCATGAGTAACTCAAATGCCCAAAAATTAAATCATTTTTACCACCGTTAACATTTTGTAGCCCTGTGAATACTGACAGTCTGACAGAGCAGAAAATTATCGAATTTGTGCAAAACAATTTCGACATAATGCCGTAAGTTCAGGCTTTTCTAACCAGAAAACTGCGCATTAATAACTTCACTAGAACATTTTGACTGATTCAGGCTTTTAAACGCAATGCTGGAGCTTTAAAAGGAGATCAGCTGTAACCAGCGGAGCTATGCACCAGAAAATTCTGACGCTTTTGCTCTTAAAACTTAATTTATACCTTTACATCCTACAGAACAGACAAACTTTCCAGCGCCGCCGGAAACTTTAAGAAATTTCTAAACCTTTTACCCCTTTTTGTCCTACCAAGTTTTTTTTATACGTGAAGTAGATTTTAAGGTTGGCCACAGCGGGGTACGTTGCCGTGCCCCGGAAAATTTTGTAAACAATGCACTTCAATGTTGAATACTAATGTTAAAATTTTTGCAGAATCGGCCAAATCTTAGTTCTGAATTAACCCGAAAACAGCTAAAATTGTCGACTCACACAAGACTTCTGAGCCGAAATGCGTTTTTCGACCTCTGCTACGTATGCAGCAACGGGTCCCTGGAAAATGTTTCCATGAAAATTTTGTTCATATCGTTTTAAAACCCATTTGTAGCCTTCTTATTGAAAGGATGTAGTTCAGAAAAAAGAAAATGCCTAAAAACTAGAGCTGCTGCGGGGCCAGGCTCCCGCCCGGCCAACCGGCGCCGGGGCCAATGTTAGAGTTGATTATGTAGAAAATTGATAATGTTTTGGGCAGATTTACCTACAAACTCAATTTCAAGCAAACCACAGATCTTGCTAATTCAAATCTTTATTTCACTATGTCAGATTGGTGCAAAGTTCTAGTTAATAATCAAAATTGACATATTTTAAATTGCAATCGCATAGACGAGCATTTCCAGCTTGCTTGATAGCAGACTGCTACGTCTATCAGAACAAATAGAATAATAAGCCTAAAAAAAGTGCAAAGTAAAGCACATTGAAAAGCGCATCCAAGTCAGAGGAGTTAAATCCATACATGGGCAGCTCAAAAATTCTAGGGGGCCCAAAATTTTCAAAGTCAGAAAGTGCCTGATAATATATGGTAGAGCGAAAAAACACCGTTTTCTCGCGTTTCTCAATGAGAGCTATCCATTAGCATCAAAAAACCGCAGAAAAACAGAAAAAATTCTGAAAATCAATTTCTGGGGGTTCTAGCGGATTTTGGGGGTGAGAATGTGAATTCTGGGGGTCTAGATCCCCTGATGCCCATGTTCTGTTATATTTTGTAATCCCAACAAATATTAACGCTTGACGTGCATATCTACAAGCAAGAATATATGCATAGGTACATATAAGGGGTAGGGCAGGGTCGTACTATGAGCATGGTAAAGCACGCTATTATTGGCCCCGGCCCCGGCACCGGGGCCTAGGCCCCGGCCCCCGGCCCCGGCAAAAAAGGCGGCCCCGGCACAGCTCTACTAAAAACACAAGAAAATGCGGATATTCTTTTCGATTACAATAGGATTATGTGTCCTTGTAAAGAAAGACAAACAAAGCAGAGCAGAATAAGCAAGCTAGTCGCAAGCATTTTCACATTTTACTATTATGCTAAATGAGCATGCGCAGTTTCATTCAACGAACAAATAGTGGATTAAATCACTAAAGTGATCTGAAGCGCTGGATTATTTTAGCTTATTCAAGCTTCTAAAATCACGGATCTATATAACAATAAATAATAATGACTCGGCGCTAAGCGCCGGAAGATTTTGACGTTTTTTGCCTCTTTGAACTCAATTTTCTGATCACAATTATTGCACCAGAAAAATCAACAAAATTTTAGAAAAATTTCGGAGGGGGCATATGCCCCCTATGCCCCCCCTGGCTACGCCCTTGCTCCATAATATCCGTGCAATTAAAACAACCTTTCGGCTATAGCCAGTGGCGGAATAGGATTTTCCTAAGGGGGCGGGGCAGTACTCCAAGGGGGGGGGCGGAACCATGACTTGGGCGGAAAAATTAGCCGTTTTAAGCTAAAAATCGCTAAAAATTGCTCAAAAATCCTTAATTATGCGCACTATTTTGGGCCAATGGGGGGGGGGGCGGCCGCCCCCTCTCGCCCCCCTTAAATCCGCCCCTGGCTATAGCAGAGGGTGAGATTGCACCTTCGCCTACAGCTGACCAGAAGACATCTGAAACAACTGATGCGGGTGCGCGGCAATGCATTACACTTCTGAGGATACAAATGGTCAACGGGTCATGAGGGAAAACACGGATTTTACATACATAAGCTCCTGGAAAAACCATGTTAGACAAGTCATAAGCACATATGTACAGTGAGTCGCCATGATGACGCGTTATCATCCTCAGAATTATGATAGAGGATGCGTCGCGAGTGCAGCATGTCCATCATGCGCTATCATCTCTCTTTTCTATTAAGCGCCATTCACCTCTATCATCCCGTTAATCTGATGATGCGGATGGCGCAATTTAGCTATTAATAGCGCCAACAAGATGGAAGCGCACCAGCATTCACGTGCGCGCTTCCTTGTTGGCGCTATTAATAACTGAATTGCGCCGTCCGCATCGCCAGATTAACGGAATGATAGAGGTTTATGGCGCTTAATAGAAAAAAGAGATGATAGCGCATGATGGACATAACGCGGCGCTCGCGACGCATCCTCTATCATAATTCTGAGGATGATAGCGCGTCATCTTTCATGGCAACCATTGTATGTGCACACGATTTTATCGAGTCCGATTTTGCGAATATTTCGATCAGGAGGTCGAGCAGAATGACCTTGCTGATAAATTTTTATACAAATAAAAAGTAAGCAACCGACATACGTAATTTAGATGTTACAGTGTGCCATTTCGTTTATAATGTTATCACCTACATATGTAAAGAAGCGTAAGGAAAAAATTTAAGAAAAATCGAAAAATCTTTCGATTGGTTTTAAAATTGGACATAAAAATCTATCATTTAACCTATGTATCTGCATGACTGATTCATCTACACCGAGTCCTAGTTCGACTTCAGGCAATTTCGAAATCCTTGTCTAACTCTTGACATATTACCATTTTAAAGTCGTGTTTTGACTGTCTTTTTGGTGTACTTCGAGATTTTAATTTTTTCCCTTTTGGGGGGACCCTTGTAGAAAATAAAAACAAAATAGCAACGCTTATTAAACTTTCTGGATTCCGCGAAACAATTCAACAACGTAATTGAATCCCTGAAATCCCTGTAATCCCTGAAGTCCCTGAAATCCCTAAAGTCCCTGAAAACCTTGAAGTCCCTGAAATCCTTGAAGTCCAAAAAAGTTAACATCCCTGAACTCCCCATGAAATCTTTGAAATCCACAAAAAAAGTTTGTATCCGCCTCAGCATGTAGTATGTTTTCTGGGTTGGGCCGAACTTTATGTAATTGTAAAGCATGTTATACACTCGCTCCTAATTTAGAATTGGGTTAAAATTGAATAAGAACATTCAAATTCTACTTTACATACCTGTACTGTTTTTTCTAGCGATTGGTCGGTTTTTAAGCCCGCCAGCATTGGTTTACAAGCCCGGATCGGAGTCATATTGAGATGTAAATCGCATCTAACCAATTTGTTAGATTTAAAGCTGTTTTGCATTCAAATTTGAAGTGTAAACCCCAGATTTTTCGAATTTTCTGTTGAGCCTGTATTCGCGAACGCACATTGGGCCTCAACTGAGAATTAAGAGAAATAAATAGGAATTGACTGAAAATTCAAAAAGCTGCGGTAAGATATATTATTCCTGAAATATATAATGCGTTCCGCATGTTATTATGGTTTGGCTTTGCTTTTGTAGCTAAATCTGGTAATTTAAGTCATTTTTCTATTTTTTTACCATTTCCGTGAATTTTAATCTATGTAACATTTTAATCCGTCCGAGTATGACCATGCATTGATCAGGGAGTTTTACCATCATTTGGCAGGAACTAAATTAGTGTTTAGTGTTTATTTAGTGTTTAGTTATTTATTTAGTGTTATTTAGTGATTTAGTTTGATTCAGTCAGACTTAGCAATGAAAAATATAAAAATTTATCAATACTTTGGTATTTTTATTATTCCATGTAGAATTTTCGACTTTTTGCTGAAAAATTGTCTTGCAGTACCTTTCGTTTTCTCAAAATCGTCGGGAGTACCTGATTTTTTAAAACGTTAGGTAGGGTTTATACCCATACCTGGGAGTGGGGGTTTAGGGGTATGCACCTCCCCAGAAACCAAAATACCCCCGCCCCCCGGAATTCAATTTTTGAAAATTCTTTTGTTTTTTTCGCAATTTCTTTAGGTTAATAGATAGTGCTCGATGAGAAACGTTGAAAATGGTGTTTTTTCGCCATACCACCATTTTTTAGGCCATTTCTTGGACCTTTGAAAAAATCTCGTACCCCCAGAACTTTGGTGCCGCCCACCTATGCTTATACCCCCTCTAACCCCCCATGCCCCTGTGTGGGTACCCATCGTTTTTGAGCCCAACAGGCCACTCTAGAAAATTTTTTGGGCCCGCCCCCTCCCCTCAAAATAACCATGATGTGCATGCGTGTGGCCAGCTATGTAACAGCTCGAAATTTTTAGTCGACGTAGCCGGCCGATTCTATTGAAGCGGGATATAAGGGGGTGAGTGACTTTCTATTTTTAATTAAAAAATGGCAAAATAGTACCTAAAATGACTGAAAAAACGCGAATTTTCGATAAAAATAGGAAGTGTCAAAATTTTCCGACTTTGGGGGGGGCGGATGATCGACTTTGCGTTCGAGGTAAACCTCATCCATATGTAAATGCACAGCATGGGAATTCTGGGAGGGGGTTTTAAAGTGCTTTTTTACGCCCAAAAATGATGAATATGCGTCGAAAACATCGTTTTTCGGCGTTTCTGACGATGCTATATCTTTCTGAAGAATAAAAACAAAAAACTCTAAAAACAATTGAAAAGTTGAATAAATTGAACAAAATATAGTCAAAACATGAGTATATGGCGCGAATCGCCGAAATTTTGGCACTTTTGAAAAAATAGATAGCTAAAAACGCTTGAAAAAGCACCTTTTCTACGTCTTTGTAGCAAATTTTTGGAAATTCTCGAAAAATCGCGGATTCTGGGGTGAGTGAAAAATTCTGTGGAGGGTGTAACTTTTTGGGGGAGGGTGGTTGAAAGCCCCCGCCACCCAAACTATCCTCCCCCAAGATCATAACTGGCCCCATCCCCCTTTTAGGTAGGTTGTACGTAAATCATCCTTGAATCGGATTTTTTATTAAAATATTCTACTTGCATTGCTCACGGCATCAAGTCGCTCGCTTATATGTACCTTAGAGTCGAAACATTATTTCACGGGTTGAATTCGTTTTTCGCTTAAAGCGTCTGCCAGTCGCCGCGTTTTCGCGACTACGCCGAGCTGACGCTGCTGCGCGTATTGGAGGCTCACAAGGACGCCGCGAAAGACGTCGCGCGCGCCGCCGACGAGTGCGCGGCGGCGTTGGCGTCGCGTTTGCCGCCCGGCATTTGCCTGCGCGTTTTTAGTTCGACTATTCGCGGCGGCCAAAGCCAAGTGCCGCTTCTGCTCGCGGCGTTGAAAATGACGGCGAAACTGATCGAGCAACAAATGAACGCCGACCAACTGGAAAACGTCATACGCGAACTGGTGCCCGACGTTATCCAAGTTCGTTCACAATCGAATTAGTATAAACTGAAGCTACAGTATGAACTTCTTTTACAACCGAATTAATTAAACCGAATCTACAGGACAGAATTTCGTTTATAATAAAACAGTATAAACTGAAACTACGGTATTAAAGTCGTTTACAATCGATTAGTGTAAACTGAAGCTACAGTATGAAATTCTTTTACAACTGAATTAATGTAAACTGAATCTACAGGACAGAATTTAGTTTATAATAAAACAGTATAAATTGAAGCTACGGTATTAAAGTCGTTTACAATCGATTTAGTGTAAACTGAAGCTACAGTATGAAATTCTTTTACAACCGAATTAATGTAAACTGAATCTACAGGACAGAATTCCGTTTATAATAAAATAGCATAAACTGAAGCTACGGTATTAAAGTCGTTTACAATCGATTTAGTGTAAACTGAAGCTACAGTATGAAATTCTTTCACAATCGAATCAATGTAAAGTGAATCTACTGGACAAAATTTCGTTTATGATAAAACATTATAAACTGAAGTTACAGTACAAAAGTCGTTTACAATCGATTTAGTGTAAACTGAAGCTACAGTATGAAATTCTTTCACAATCGAATCAATGTAAAGTGAATCTATGGGACAGAATTTCGTTTATGATAAAACATTATAAACTGAAGCTACGGTATGAAAGTCCTTTACAATCGATTTAGTGTAAAGTGGAGCTACAGTATGAAATTCTTTCACAATTGAATCAACGTAAAGTGAATCTACAGGACAGAATTTCGTTTATAATAAAACAGTATAAACTGAAACTACGGTATTAAAGTCGTTTACAATCGATTAGTGTAAACTGAAGCTACAGTATGAAATTCTTTTACAACTGAATTAATGTAAACTGAATCTACAGGACAGAATTTAGTTTATAATAAAACAGTGTAAATTGAAGCTACGGTATTAAAGTCGTTTACAATCGATTTAGTGTAAACTGAAGCTACAGTATGAAATTCTTTTACAACCGAATTAATGTAAACTGAATCTACAGGACAGAATTCCGTTTATAATAAAATAGCATAAACTGAAGCTACGGTATTAAAGTCGTTTACAATCGATTTAGTGTAAACTGAAGCTACAGTATGAAATTCTTTCACAATCGAATCAATGTAAAGTGAATCTACTGGACAAAATTTCGTTTATGATAAAACATTATAAACTGAAGTTACAGTACTAAAGTCGTTTACAATCGATTTAGTGTAAACTGAAGCTACAGTATGAAATTCTTTCACAATCGAATCAATGTAAAGTGAATCTACGGGACAGAATTTCGTTTATGATAAAACATTATAAACTGAAGCTACGGTATGAAAGTCCTTTACAATCGATTTAGTGTAAAGTGGAGCTACAGTATGAAATTCTTTCACAATTGAATCAACGTAAAGTGAATCTACAGGACAGAATTTCGTTTATGATAAAACATTATAAACTGAAACTACGGTATTAAAGTCGTTTACAATCGATTTAGTGTAAACCGAAGCTACAGTATGAAATTCTTTTACAACCGAATTAATGTAAAGTGAATCTACAGGACAGAATTTCGTTTATAATAAGACAGTATAAACTGAAGCTACGGTATTAAAGTTGTTTACGATCGATTTAGTGTAAAGTGAAGCTACAGTATGAATTTAGTTTAGGATCGTATATGTTTAACCTGAAGCTACACTTCGACTCTGTCTATTTATTCAATTAATACACTGTATATTGATTTATTATTAGTTTTCGTTTGCGGATTCAACGGATGCGATAATTTCAATGCGACCACCTAATGAATGTTTTAATCCGATTCTAATTTTAATTTAAACCTATAATTCGCTTCGTTGGATTAGTGTTGGCCAAAAAATTTTAACATGATTATTTAACAATTGTAGATGAATTGAAGTAGAAGGAAAATTAATGTTGCATTGGTTAAGCTCTGCTATTCCAATTCTGCTTTTTAATTTTAGTTTAGTCCTAATTAATCTTGAGCTACAGCAATAATCTCTTTACTTTTTTCAGTTATTACAAATACTTCTATTAAAATTTTTACTTCAATATAATATGTATATACTTCTATCGATGTATTATTTATTGTTATTAGATTGATCCGTTGCGAGAATTTGGACTGGATTAATTAATGAAACTCTAATTCCGTTTTAGTCCTAATTTATTCTTTTTGAATTTCTTTTGATAAATTGTCTCTGAATATTTTAACATTATCGTTTATAAATTGCTAATAAATTGAACTATGTACAAGTTACGCTACTTTTACTGTGGCTAATCGATGTGATTTTGATCCTTTTTTAATCGTAGTTTAGTCTCAGTTAATCATGAGCTACAATATGAATTTGTCTGTTTGCTTACTCAACTTGCGCAAATACTCCGATTACACTCAGTTGAATATTTGTATTCATCAATTTTTTAGTAGATTAAACTTGCGCGCCAACTTTGACTTGATTCGTTACTGAAAGTTTAATTCTTATTTAATCTTGATTGATAGGTTGGGTCAGTTTTGATAAGTTAATACGATTTAATTCCTGCTTTAATTCTAAATTAATCGTAATTAATCTCGTTGAGTTGGGCTGATATTTAGTGATAATTTGATCGTTATAATTTTATTGCGTTAATTTAAATTTCGCTATTTAATTATTATATTTTTTTATAATTTTTTAATTATTATATTTTTTACAGCATAAGAACATTTTTACAAATTCAAACTCGGAGAAAAATCGGATAAATTGAATAATTTATAGTTGGAAAGTGGGTATACGGCGCGAAGCGCCGTAAATTTAAAAATATTGAGCAAATAGATAGCTAAGAACGCTTAAAACATCCCCTTTTCCATGAGTTTTTCGGAAAGTTTTGGAAATCGCGAATTCTGTGGGGGAATGAGAACTTTTTCTGGGGGTGCTAAATGAAAACCCCCGGATCATGTATGCATATTAGCCAATGTTATTAAGATTTTTTAAAATGCGTTATCGCGTGTGCGGCATAAAATAACACGGATTTCACGATTTTTTTGAAGTAGGACGCGCGAGTTTTCCATCGAAATGTACATAATTCGCAGGCACGAATTTCTGGGGGAATGGGGGGTTCAGACCCTCCAAAATTCAGAAAAATCGGAAAAATAGGACTTTTTAAACGTTATTTTGTGCAATTTCTGGTCTTTTTGGGCTTAGCCCCCCAGAAATTGGTGTTGGTCTCCCCAAAATAGGATGGCTAGCTGTACGTGCCTGATAATTCGGCTATAAAATACGGCATATATAGTTAACGCATTGTTGTAAATAGTCGATAAAGGCGACTTAATGCAGTGCCGCGAGAAAAACGGCCTTATCGTGTGAACGCGCTCTATGTAGTCAGTCTATTTTGACCATTTTTATCTTTAGACTAGCAAAAAAGAAGCGCAAACACTAAATTTACTGCTCCGAGTTTCTTAGATTTTACGCTACTCCCCCTGCCGATCAAGACTTTGTCCGTCTACCTACATAGGTCTAGCTACAGTATGCGAAATGATTTAAAAAAATAAAAAATTAAAATAATAAAACCGTAAATCAATGAAATAAATATAAATAAAATTAAATTAGGTTTAAAAAAATATATAGTAGAAGCAAATAAATAAAATCTTTGCAAAAATCGAAAAAATTTTCAAAAAATCGATCGTATGTTAATAAAATGCGTAAATATACTATATTGGTGTTCTGTTTTGTGCAGTGCTATAATCATAGCGAAAGTTGCGTGAGAAAAGCCAGCGTACTGTGCTTAGTGGCTGTGCATAATTGCGTGGGTGGCGAAAAATTGGAGCCGTTTTTGGAAGGATTGAGCACAAATAAGGTACGTACAATTCATTTCTATTTTATCTAAGCGGTCAAATACGTGTAATTTGTTTAAAGATCAAAAAAAATTTAACTTTCCTTCAAAATTGGAAAAATGAGGCAAATTCGCAAACATTGAAATATATGAAAGTATGCGAAAGGCAGTAATAGGAAAAAGTTAAAAAAAAACATGAAATCGTTTAATTTATAGAAATGAGAAAAAGTTTTAAAAAAACATGAAATCGTTTGATTTAAATTTCGAAAACATAATTAAAAAAATGAGTCCGCCGAAACAGAATTAGTGAAAAGCGAGCATAAAAAATCGTATAACGTTCCCAAAATTTGCCATTCTTCGCATACCTATGTATGTAGATGCTAGAATTGAATTTTTTGATTTGTTCTAGCAATTTTGGAGTTAGGCCTTATCGGACCTCCAGAATGCGCTCGTTTTATTCTGCCATCTATGTTTGGTGGGAAACCTCCACCCACGGTTTTTTTTGCATTCGGCAAAGATTTTTTCCGATGTACAAAGATTCTTCGGGACCGTCTTTGTACATGTACAAAGATTTTTGGGAGGACAGAAATTGGAAAAAAGGTATAAGATTCCCAAAAATTTTCGGCACTCCGCGCCGAAATGAGTAATTGTCTATCCTATATATCTCTTAAAATGGCAGAATTTGCATTTAGAATGGAAAAGCGTCAAATTTTTCGGCGTTTCGCGCCCTTTTGGAAAAGTTTTAGTAATTTTTGGCGTCAGAAACCCAGAAATTAGCTGAAATACGCTACCGAAGGTCGAAAAACCCAGTTTTACCACACTAAAATCGCTACTGTACCATATAATAGCATACAAAAATTTACATGTATAAAATGTAGAAAGACTTTTAGGGACCATCCTTGTACATATACGATCGGACCGTGTACAAAATAATACTGCCTCCGCCTAGTGTCGACACCCGACTCCCGACTTTTTTTGCAAAAAAAACTTGCTTTTTATGCTGATTTCGGGTGTTTTCCATTTTTGACCGAAAATAGGAGCACTTTTAACCTTATTTTCTTCTAAATAGTAATTTTTCGTTTCCATCTTCTTCTTTGAGCTTTTTCTGACTTTTCCTATCATTTTGTAGTGCAATATTCGCTTTAAACTATCACGCCCCTCCAATAGTTTACAATTCAAAGTAATTAATTATAAGATTTAATTTGAATAATTTGTGATCGACTGCATTATTTCTAATTTTAAACGCCTCTTGATAATAACTCTACCCTATTTTTTTCAACCACTTAGTACACTTTACATTATTATACATTCCAACGTTGTTTCGCTACACTTTACACTCTTTTACATGCGTGTGATGTACTATCGGAATTTTCCAGATTAAACTGCTCCATATGTATATTAACAAAACGCAGTCGCCCACTCTGAGCCACTAAGCATCGGTTTCGGTTAGCTGGCTCATCAATGGCCTATTTTGGATGTCGTCCGTCTTACCGTGTTCTCGCTCGGTTTACACTGCTTACTATTCGTATTTAACGCAATAGCGCACTGCTTCTTTCGTGTCACTTTACACTACGCGTTGTTCCTTATTCTGCGTTATTGCTTTACACGCACGTAGGCTCAATTTGGGCTCTTTTTAGCTCGACTGTGCCTTCCCTGTTCCCGAAAAACTTGGGACCTTAATGCGCGACTTTTTTTGGCAAAAGCTCGCTTTTCCTAATTTTGTCTTCAAGTAGTTTATTGCCCTTAAAATATAGATCCCGATAAAACATTTAAAAAAATATATATTCTTTGCTCGCACCTACCTAGATTTGCCCAAATTGGACCATAATTGGGCCATTCGGATAATAAAATCTGGCGTTTTGCCATGTTTTGACATTTTCGACTCGTCCTTACATTGTGGAAAGTGCTGAGTGTAAAGTAAACATAGTGACTGATTTACATCCTAATCCTGAAGTCTATCAGTACGTTCCGGCGTAGATTGTCGGAATATCAGATCGCCTCTTACATAGGCATGGGGTGGGGGCCATACGTGGGCAGCAAGAAAATTCTGGGGGTCGCGAGATTTTTCAAAGGTGAAAAAATGGCCTTAAAAATGGTGGTATGGCGAAAAAACAATTTTTCGACGTTTCTCATCGAGCACTACCCTGCGAAAAACACGAAAAAAATTTCAAAAATTGAATTGTGGGATTTCATTTCTGGGGGGGGGGGTATTTTGGTTTCTCGGGGGAGGGGAATGGTGGAGTGCACACCCTCCGAATCCTCCCCCCACGCCCAGATGTGGTGGGGACGCCAAAGCCTTTGAGACCTTCTTTACAAAAAAGCTTGGATAGACCCCTCAAAATTCTTGTTTTGGGAAATATATTAGTTTTTCAAGATTTTATACCAGTGAGCCAGAGGAGAACGTCTAAAAAATGTTTCGTTTTTTGCCCTACCCTTATTTTTTTGCCTTTTTCTCTATGATAAGTTTTCGCCTCCCCCCCCCAGAATTCTGCCTTATGTTATTTCATCAGTCCTTGGGCCGCTCTGCTCCTGCGTGTTCATCTTTATCATAAATGTTTAATTAGGTATGCTATTCTTTGTTTCGCGTGTCTGTGTCTTATTTAATCGTATGAGCCTATATTTTAACGTTTATGTCGTCGATCGCATATTGTAACTATGTGTATGCGTGTCAGTGTAAACAGAACGTACGATTTTGAAAATATTTTAACAAAAAAAATTAAACTATTTACAAAGCGGAAATCGCGCAGTTTTTCAGTTGTTCTGTAAAATTAAAGTCATGCGAATATGTAGTTCGTCGTCGGTTTTGATTCCTTTTTAGCTAAAAAGGCCACGTATCCCTGCCCTTAAAATTTTGAGCTACGAAAATCTTAGCTTTACACGATATTTTTCGGTTGGTCGAGTTAATCAAAATTACTCGTTTACATTAGCTGCGATCGAAATAAACCGAAATTCATTAAACGATCTACTTTACACTGCCTGCTTCTTTGTGCTAATGAGGCTTCAGAATCATAAATCTTATCAGAAAGCGAGTGTAAACTTCATTGGGAAAATTTTGCTTCTTCGTGTTCATATTGTTTACACTCGGTTCGTTTAATGTATGAAGCTTTATACAATCCATCTCGTTACAAGTTTTCGGGAAATTCTGCAGAAAATGATTAGAATCGTGTGGAAACAGTGTTGGTGTATTGAATGAAATAAAGTAGTGTATGACATACAATCTGAGGAGAGCGTTCATACATGGGCAGCGCCAAAATTCTATGGGATGCGAGATTTTTTAAAGTCGAAAAATGGTCCTAAAACTGGTGGTATGACGAAAAAACACAATTTTACAATGTTTCTTATCGAGCACTATCCATTGGCATCAAAAAATTGCGAAAAAAAAAACAGAAAAACCTAGAAAAATTGAATTCTGGGGGTATTCGGTTCTCTGGGGGAGTGCGCACGCCCATGTGTCAGAGCGTTTCCTATTGAAAACCATCGATTGTCTATAAAAGCGGACCGAAACCCGTAAGCCTATGTAAGATGGACCGCAATTATTCTAAGAATGCTGCCTTGCGCTTTTGTTTAAACTATTCGCTGGTGGACTTTAATCGTCTGATAAAGGTTCGGATTGGGTTTAGGCTGCAGAATAAATAACAATTTTATTCCCAGATCACTATACAACCGAATCGATGTCAAATTAATCTCCTTTAAATAATGTCATATAGAATTTATGTTTTCTTCCTCAGACTGAAATGAATATTTGTGTATGCCGTACTAATGTCTACCATAGGACTTCTTTACACTTTGTTCTTATGTCGTAGCTTTGCGCAAGTCACATTCCCCATTGTCAATAATTGTTCGTAATGCGACTGCGGATTACATAGATATGTATAAAGACGATTATGTGTCTTGTCGCTACTTTTAATCTTTGTTCGCCTTGCTTTACATTTTCGCTTCGATTTCGCTGCTTCTACTGTAATTATTCATTAAAACTGTTTGTAAGAGAATGCGATTTTACAACCTATCCTACCAACTCTACTATTCAAATGACCTGACCTGTCTAAAGCATACATTAGGTACCACCTAGGTATGCAGTTTCACAATTTATTTACACCATTTTAAAATTCTTGAGACTCAGTAACAGTAAGGTAAGTCGGTAGCAGTTGAAATTCAGCCGATCGGCGTACTCCCTTTAATCCGGGGCTGCAATATTTTTCAAAGGTCAATAAATAGCCTTAAAGGTGGCGGTATGGCGAATACGCCATTTTTAAACGTTTCTCATCGAGCACTGTCCATTGGCATAAAAAAATGCGAAAAAAATTTTCATAAGTTTAATTCTGGGGTAGGGGTATTTTGCTTTCTTGCGGGGGGGGGAGTGCATACTCCTCTCGCCCATGTGTGGTGGTTAGACTACTTGGGGAAACGGTGGCGAGGTTTAAAATGTTACATATAGCTCATTTTTACAATTTGCGAATCCGTCAATGCGTGAGGCGTAACCACTGCTGCTTGCCGATGTCTCAAAAATTTTGAAACAGACATTTTCTGATACAAAAATTTTCCACCGCTTCTCAGGAGTGGTCTATCAGTATTATCTCTGACTTAACGGCGAGAAATACGGAGTTCGACTTCGCGCTGATATATGCAAGTATCTAGGTATGTAATTTTCTTGCGCGAGGCTGCTGATTATGCTCTCACAGCTGCTGAAAGTGAAATTAGCTCAGAGTACCAAAGCACAAGGTTTAAGAGCCAAATAACGTGAGATGATTGCAAAGCGTTTGAAAGCCATTGGCTAAATTTTTACTGCTTTCGAAACACGTACTGTAAGTCTCAAGAACGTTGAAACGCGCAACGAAATTTCGCTTTAGCAATGAGCCACAAACTGGAAATGAACCGTTAGGAGTGGAACAGGCCATAGTGTAGCAGAGGTGCTGCCAAACATGCACGTGGTGGTTTAGGGGGTCTAAACTCCCAAGAATGGAAAAATGGAAAATTTTTCGGGAAAAGGGGCAAAATGAAGGCGCGCCTATATTAGTTTTTGAGGTCGTTTTGGCTCAAGAAGCTTAATTTCGATTTTTGACACCCTCCCAGACCGACTGACCCTTCCCCCCGCCAAATCGGCCATGTTGTTCATCTGCAGGCTTCTCCATTTGCACCCCGTGGCTACGGGCCTGAAATGGTGCTATACACGCGTGTCAGAGCGGAAGATGTGGGAAAGCCGTGCGGGCATAGGTGGGCGGCACCAAAATTCTGGGGGAGGGGGTTGTAAGATTTTCAAAGGTGCAAAAGGCCTTAAAAATGTGGTAAGACGAAAAAACCCATTTTTTATTGTTTCTCATCGAGCACAATCCATTGGCATCAAAAAAACTTCTAAAATTCGAATTCTGGGAGGGGATATTTTTTTACTTTCTCAGGGGGATACGTACCCTCCAACTTCCCACGCTCAGGTGGGGCCAACCCGTAAATCCTACTAGTGTTTCCCCCAGTGGGAGAAACGTTTCTCCCATCAAAATTTCCCCCGGAGGGAGAAACGTTTCTCACTCCGGGAGAAACGTTTCTCCCATCAAAATTTTCTCCGGTGGGAGAAACGTTTCTCCCGGGAGAAACGTTTCTCCGGGTGTGGACTTACCTATGGTTATCATGGTTTCGCCGTTTCTCCCGTTTCTCCTAGGTTCCGGTGTGTGGTTACCTATGCTTATCATGGTTTCGCCGTTTCTCCCGTTTCTCCCAGTCTCCGGGTGTGGTTACCTATACTTATCATGGTTTCGCCGTTTCTCCCGTTTCTCCCAGTCTCCGGCTGTGGTTACCTATACTTATCATGGTTTCGCCGTTTCTCCCGTTTCTCCCAGGCTCCGGGTGTAGTTACCTATGCTTATCATGGTTTCGCCGTTTCTCCCGTTTCTCCCAGGCTCCGGGTGTGGTTACCTATGCTTATCATGGTTTCGCCGTTTCTCCAGTTTCTCCTGGACTCCGGGTGTGGTTACCTATGTATGCGTATCACGGTTTTGCTGTTTCTCCCGTTTCTCCCAGGCTCCGGGTGTTGTTACTTATGATTGTCATGGTCCAGGCTCCAGCGCTTGTTGGTTACCTATGCTTATCATGCTATTTCTTTCTCCCTATCTTTTTCATTAGTAGGATTTACGGGTTGGGCCCTCAGGTGTGCCAGTTGGTAGAATTCTGCTCAGGTAACGGAGGGTACACTGTAAAAAAATCCTTGTACCTGCACAATAAAATTGTGTCCAAGCTACAAATCTGTTCCATGGACACAAAAATATTGTGTAGGTACTTAACGATTCGGATGTCTGTTTATCCAACACAACTTTTTTGTGTTCTGCCTACAAGCTATGGCGCATATTGATTAGGCTCAGGTTGATGTGCACATGACCGCTCATAGCAGAAAACATGATTCATCGTAACCAGTACTAAGATGAAAGTGTAGGTAACCTACTTCATACTCGCAGTTGTGATGGAACGAATGGTGGTGAATGCAGCAGTTTGGAGCACATTCGTCAGTTTGTGTGCTGTGTGTTTTTATACCTAATGATTTTTCAATTTTTGATTAAATATTTATTTTTCGAGATAGATAATACTGACATTAATATATTTATTTATTATATACCTGTATTTACTCTTATTCAATATGATTGTGGCTGAATTCAGCTTAAATTGATCGGATCTTGTTATGTAAATGGTTTTATTGACTCTTTCTGTTTTACTATTCGAGTGATTTTGCGTGCATTTCTTTACTTGCTATTAAGGCAAGCTTATTTTAATGACCTTGTCTTCAATAGCGAATGTTATTGCTCGTGATCCTTCTTCGCTAGCAGTTGTCAGGCTTTGATAACATTTTTCCAATGCTGCATGCTGAATAGATTAAGTTCTTAACTTCTTTATCTTGAACCGACCGGAAGACATATTTATATGTCAAAAGTGACTCTTAAAAATGGTAGATATCTTCAATATAATCTACGCACTAATTGTTTTTCATTCCCAATTGATGTTTAGTGAAATTTTATAGGACAAGCAATTTTTCAGGCAAAATTTCATAAATTTGGGGGTTTTTGAAAAATGACGTATAAAATTATTATGATTAAAATAGACATTGGAAAGTTAAGAAAAATCACAATTTTGTACATGGATATTGAGTTTTTGCGACTATTTTCGAAACATGAGAAAAACTTAGACTGCTGTTCTCGTTAATAAAATCTTGAAACATGTTTGACTCTATTTTTTTCTTACAATTTGCTTCTCTCGTTTCTAATGATATCCACATTGCCTAAATTTGGTGTTTTAATGTAAGTTCTTGTGCATTTTCTCTTGATCATTATTGTTTTGTGTGAATACCCAGTTAATCTTTGCTCAATATTAATGTTTGTTATTTCAAATGTGACCTTATATATCCGATGTCAAAATTCATTGGTCAGTTCTTTAAGCCAAGGAGAAACGAATTTGGTTCAGAAAACTGACTAGTGCATTTTTTCATTTCTCTTGTTTGCGTTGTACCTATCATCAAATGTGTGTTATTTAGCGTCTAAATTAAGCTTTCAGATTGGGGCCCAAAAATCGATATTCTGGACGATTGAAAGTTGTGTTGGATCTACAGAGCAAATTACGTTGGCTCGACACAATAATATTTTGTTATATAGATCGCTTTCTTATGTAGCACCTACAGAATATTGTTGTGTAACCAAGACACATAAAAGTTGTGGCAGCCAATTACTCACAACCATACATGGGCGTGGGGGATCTGGGGGGTCTGGACCCCCCAGAAAACCAAAAGACCCCCCCATAAATCAAAAAGACCCCCCAGAAATCAATTTTTGAAAATTTTTTTCGTTCTTTTCGCAATTTTTTGATGCCAATGGATAGTGCTTGGTGAGAAACGTCGAAAAATGGTGTTTTTATCGCCATATCACCATTTTTAAGGCCATTTTTTGACCTTCAAAAATCTTGGACCCCCCAGAATTTTCTTGCTGCCCACGTATGCTCGCAACTTTTTTGTGTACTTACAACATTTTTTTTTAACAGTGTATGAGGTGCCAACGTTAGAATAATGTTATTTTGTATACCAATAATAAGTAAAACGGACATGCCGGGAGAGGCTTTTCAGCTGGTGCGTACTAATGTATGCTGTGCTGACCCTATGAGTGTAGATACACTTAAATTATTTATGGTACTTTTTTACGTTAGTACTTAATCATATAATTTTTAAAACGAGATTAATTTCAGTCTTTTCTCGTATAATGGCAAAGTATAAGAAGTTAAAAAGGGTTTGAAAAATATCAATGATGCACGTGATACTGAATCAGTCCAATTAATGACAATTATTAGCGATAAATCATAAATGAGCAACTGTCTTCATATTTTCAAAACTTCATGACTGATTTCCGGGAGGTAAATAATTATGTCCACTATTATCGTTTTTGTTCCAATTTCCACTTTAGAAGATCGTTAATTTTCAGTAAAAAACTGTTAATTTATCTTCATAATTTGCCCTAACATGATTCGCTCCTGGGGAGTCGGTCGAAAATGTTTTTAGCCTGTAGCGGATCCAGGTTTTTCTGACAGGGCGGGGCGGTGGAGCGGAAGCTAAAATTTTTTAAAAGTGGTCAAATCTGCCTAAAAAAAATGATATCTTTTGATCATTTGTGATGTGAAAAAGTTAGAAATTTTCGAAAGTTTTCCCGAAAAACGCACATAATTAGTGCAAAAATCGGTAAAAAGCACCATGAGAAATCATCGCGAGAAGTAAAAAATCAATGTCTTGTAATGTACATCAGGTACCTACTATTCTGACGTCGAATAAAGCTTTTAGAGCGATTAAAGGATGTCAGTAAATGTAATTAATGAGTACTGCCTGACGCGAAGCACCGGAACAATTGGAAAAATCGTCATAAAAGTGGCTAAAATCATCAAAAATGCACATTTTTCCTACGCGATTGATCTTTTTTGACGACAGGCAAGGGTGGCGGCCGGCCGCCCCGTTCTAAATCAATATATGTTTTGAGCCACAATGGCTTCAAAAACGGATGTAAATACTAAAACAGCAAAATTTTTTTGTCAATTTACAGTTTCTGCTCGATTTCAAGCGCTCTCACGGAGAGATTTTCAATTTTCATCTGTTTCCACATAAAATGTCTCATTTTTATCTGGAGTTCCAGACTAGACCCCTTCAGCATAGATGAGCAACAACAAAATTCTAAGGAAGGGGGTGCAAGATTTTCCAAAGGTCAAAAAATGGTCTTAAAAATAATGATATGGCGAAAAACATAATTTTTAAACGTTTCCCGTCGAGCACTATCCATTGGCATCAAAAAATTGCTAAAAATTAGAAAAATTTCAAAAATTGAATTGGGGAGTATTTTGGTTTCAGGGAGGGGTATTACAGTTCTTGAGGGGGCATACCCTCAAACCCCTACACCCACGTGTGCCTCCACCCATTCCTATATGCGCATGTCTGCTTCCATGGGCAAATTAAGGAGGGGTGGGGGCAGCCTCCCCCCTCATTGGCCCAAAATAGTGCGCAAATTTAAGGATTTTTGAGCGATTTTTAGCAATTTTGGTGATGAAACGGCTAATTTTTCCGCCCAAATCAGGGTTCCGCCCTCCTTAGTGGTACCATCCCCCCTTAGGAAAATTCTGGATCCGCCACTGTCTGCATCAGACCCTTCCTGAATGCCCGAGGAATTCGGGAGGTTTTCCCGACCTCGGAATGGCCGCTGACCTAACCCGTAAAATTTTTGTTGAGAAACTCTAAGAAAATATACCCGGGCTTTGTAATATGACTACTGGCGTTTTCTGTGACTTTTTGGCGAGGAAATATCAACTTTGATATAATAATACTTTTATTTTTGACATTTTTTGATATTTTGACGATATTCGTTGTTGTTCACTTTCATCATATTTTTTGGAAATTTTTATGTTTTTGTGATCTAGAAAAAGAAGCATACTTGGAAATATGTTTCGACGCGCTGCTACCGTTTAAATGCATATAATTTTGTAACAAATATTTGTCGATTCGATATTTTACTCCAGTTCAGATCTGGCTAAAATCTGGATTCATTGGTTTTAGTTTTTTGCTCGCGATTCATTGATCCCACTGATGCTCAGGCTTCTAACCAGGGGGCAGGTGGGGGCTCGAGCTTTCCTTCCCCAAAAATAAATGAAATTTGTTTTTTCTTAAGTTGGAAATTCAAAGTGGCTTAAGATGGCTACCAAATGAAGTTTTATGATACTTTCGAGCTGGTTAATTCGAAGTTTTTGCCATCTACGAAACTCAGATGTGACTTAGACATTGAATGTGCCACATTTTTAAATTACCAACTTTAAATAGATACTTTATCTTTATCTATGCTTAAAAATAACGAAAATTTACCAAAAACCACGGTTTTAACTGAAAGTTGGGTCAAGTGGGCGATTTGGCCATTAGCGACATGTCCTAATCAATACAAAGACTTTCGGGTTAACCCTCCGCTTACCGTGTCCTATGCCGGAGTCTTAATGAATCACTTTCGTAGCATTTTTCTGTTCGTATCTATGTGTCCAAAACATTGTCTAACCTCGTTTTGGCTTCAGTTACATCGGTTTTAATGGTTTAGATCGAAGAGGAGTTATAGAGTAGTAAGAAAAAGGTATTTTTTGGTCTATTTACAGTGATATCACAAAACCTCAAGATGGGGAATTATGGTTTTAAGAAGAAATTTGAGTAGTCAATTCCTTTCCAGTTCTTTAAATGCATCCCCTGTATGTGTTTAACACAACAGAAATCTACTTTTTCTTGTTTTTGCATAATAACCAACAGGTGCCTATTCTTATGCATTGGAGATAGTTTTTTGATTATACCCCTTTCAAAAATAATTTTAACAGAAAATAAGATACATATTCAGAAAGAGCATAAAAAAAATTGCACTAAATGAAAGTAATAGCTGTCAGAGAATGTTAAAAAGGCATAGCTTAATATGCACTAGGAGTGTTTATGCCATGATGGTGCACTTCAATTGCAGTAATTTTAATAATTTAATCGATTTTCCAGCAAAAATCCTCGAAAAAAAAATTTTTGTGGCCAAAAATCACACTTAATACCTACATTTAGCCTCACGCGCGTGTTTTAAAAACTTCACAATTAAATCTTTAGTCTATAGCATTATGTTCTTGCACTGGACACTGAAATTCAGTCTTGCCAACTATTTAAATAGCTTTTCTATCCAACACCATCAGAAATTTTTTTAACTTTTTTATTCATTGTTGCTTAGAAATCATTGAGAAACATCCGAAAACGCCTTTGTTTTCGCATAGCGCCTAACGGTTCTCAATATATTTGACTTCAAAAATTTCGAGCCTACCGCAATAAAATCCTTGTTACGGGCCTGCTGACTGACCATGTTATTACTAGCAAAGAAAAATGCTCCGATGGAACAAAAAAGATGAATATACTTGGAATTGTGGATTATTATGGATGTAAAAGGAGGGGACTAGGAAAAATCTACCTAAAGTCGGAAAATCTGCTAAAAATCACACTTTCTCTAAGCAACGCAAAAAATCGATGTATATTCTGCGGCCAACAGATTAAAATAAATATTCAACCATAACAATGATTGAAACAGCAGCACGTTAGCTATGCAGTAGCTATGGGAAATGATATTAAGTAAACTAACAGTCTTCCAAGCCAATTGAATGAAATAGCAAACATCGAAGACAATTTAAGACATGGTTGGTTAAAAACAGTAGGAAACACGTAAGTTGACTTGAAACAGACTTAATGTAGATACACTAGCATGCCCGAAACGATTGTGTGCACTAATCAATCGGCTCCTGCTTTGCTTGCTATAATGCTCATAAAACAAAACAACTTTAAATACAATACCTCTTAGTTTTCTATCAATCAGGTGCCAGCAATTTAAAAAAGTAACCTTGATAGATTTCGTTTATACACTCTTATCTGAAACTTCGAACATTATTTAAAAAAGACACTTTTTTAGAGGCCGCAGAATATACATCGATTTTTTGCGTTGCTTAGAGAAAGTGTGATTTTTAGCAGATTTTCCGACTTTAGGTAGATTTTTCCTAGTCCCCTCCTTTTACATCCATAATAATCCACAATTCCAAGTATATTCATCTTTTTTGTTCCATCGGAGCATTTTTCTTTGCTAGTACACTACTTTTAATTAGCGTGATTTCAGTACATCAGTCAGTAAACACAATCAGTAACATGCCACAATAATGACAACAGTCCAAGAACGCGGAAAACAATATTGTTCTTAACATCAGCATTATCCTTTTTAAACAAGACAACCTTATTGACACCATCCATTTTCAAATTAAAACTGCATTAAGTTATTTCTTCTAATGTGCAGTTCACTTATAATCAAGCACAAAAATTTAACCAACGAATTCACATTGCAAATCCTCACTTCAATCAATACACAAGCACAATGTGTTGTGACTTTTGAAATTGAAAACACCCAATTTTCAATTTTCAAATTGAAAATTGGATCAATTTTCTAATTGAAAATTGGGTCAATTTTCAAATTGAAAATTGGGTGTTTGAATTTGCGATGAAGAAAATAATCAAAAGATAGTCACTTGGTTTATTTAAGCCGAGTAATAAAATAACGACCGTCCACCAATTCCAAACTAAACGCAACTAATCTGATCACTATGAAAAAGTTTTGAAAAATGAGCTTGCTAAGCGAGAGTTGTAAACCAAGAGAAACTTAAAGTTAAAACCTACCATTAAATTATGAGAGAATTATAAAAGATTTTAAACTTCAAGAAAATGGAAAAGGCGGGATGTTGGTAAATTAGAAGGCAAAGATTTTCGGCAAAAATTCAAAAACTTCACGCAAATATCAAATGTAAGGAACACTAACGCTTTGATTTTGTAGTAAAATAAATTTGTAGTATAGACTACATATTAACAACAAATGAATAGTGCAAACTTTACACAACTACTAGGTGTAGAGAATACTAACAGTTTACGGCTTATTAATGTACATGATTACAATAAAGCTGTATATCTTTGTCGACTTCTGTGCACAGTAGTGTGATTGCTGGTTCATTTTAAACCACTTTTGCAGGCAATTTACATCAATTAAACGATAGCTCTCCATGTGCAAGATTTTGTGAAACATATTATAAACACGGCTAAGAAAGATTTAACTTTAATGCAACCCATTTAAGACAAAATTACATCTCTTCAATGATCTAAGGACACTTGAACATAATTTTTAAATCACTTCAGATTACTTTTGAGGGTAAACAAACTCACTTAATTGATGTCTCACATATGAATCCTTGAAAATTTCTTGACTTCAGTTACAAAGTCTCTGCAAGTCTATCGAATTAGGTTAACACGTAACGTAAACTTTACACAAACACATAGCGTAAAGAATATTGTAATTTTGATATTGCTCCGATATTTCTTTCAACATTTATGGAAAAATGAGTCTCCATAATGTTTTAAAGACAATAAACATTAGGTTTAAACCACTTTGCAATACTGCTGAGTGTAAGCAAGCGCGCCCAATTGACGTATATATTTCATTCCTGTAAATTTTTATATCTCAGGAAAAAATTTCGATTTTTGCAATGCTCTAGAACAAAGGCTAACATGCAGTGTAAAAAATTACTCGGATATTATGATCAACATTCATGAAAAAATTATGTCTCTACAATGGTCTGAGGACATATAAACAATGAATGTAAACTACTTTACATCACTGTTGGATGTAAACAGACGCGCCTACGTGACGTCTCACATTTGATCCTTTGAAAACTTCTAGGCTCCAAGAAAAAATTAGGTTTCAGGAATGCTCAAAAACGAAGATAAATATATATGTAGTGTAAACTTCATGTAAACACCTAGTGTAAAGAAGATTTTAGTCAGATTCGTAATTTTGATATTGTTCCAATATTACGATTAATATTTATGAAAAAATTAAATCTACATAATGTTCTATGGGCAAACTAACAATTGGTGTAAACTACTTTACAACACCGTAGAGTGTAAACATATGCGCCAGACTGGCATATCAAATTTGATTCCTGGTCCATTTCTAGACTTGATAAACGTGTCCCTGACTCGTAACCGGAGAAGCAGGCAGAAAAAACAAGACAGAAACGCATTTAAAACTCCAAATTTTTGACTTTACACTCGCTGAATATTAATGTATAGACAATTTGCTTTGACATGCATCCGATATAAAGCACTTTATTTTTATTCTATTAGACTTATCCCGACTTCTGGACGGAGAAAGTGGCGAACAAAAAACGCAACAAAAACGTATTTTCCATCATTTAGAACACTGTAAACTTTAAAATTCCGTACCGAACTCCCCATTGAGTTTAAAGAAATTCGGTTTGGTACAATTTGTAGCTTTTAAATCGTAGTACATTCCTGTGTGCCAAAATTCTGTTGCAAAAATTATTTGGCATGATTTATCAATCAAACTTCGGAAAAAACGTGTTTTTTAGCCCATTTTTTACCTCTGATTTCGAACTTTACACCCCCATAATTAACTCAATATTGCGTTTTTTTAAATGCGGTTTGCTGCGATGTTTAGCCCCTGTGAGGCACTTTATTAATGCTGTCTTCGATTTGCACTGACTCATAAGCGGAAAAATTTGGCAGAGAAATCTTAGTTAAAATCCGTTTTTTTACACCATCCACTAGAGTGTAAACTTTAAACCCCAGGATCTAACTCACCATAGAGCATAAAAGACTTTGCTTATATGCAGAATGTAGCCCTTGATCCGCTCTACATTTCTGTCAGAAAACATTTGAAAAACCTCATAACCGGAGTTAGTATCGGACATAGGAAGGTTGAAAACTCGACCAAAAAGTGCTTTTTCAATCCCCAGATTTTCGCACTCTTTACACTGCCGTTCGATAAATAATGCGAATTTCAAAAAACAAAAAAGTGTCATCTGTAGAATTCATCCCTCTATTATCCTATTCTGTTCAATCCTTCGAGTCATCAATACTCAGTTGTCCACATGCCGCAGTAAAAAGGTCCCAAAATTTGTCCTATGTTATAACGTTACACAAAAACTTTACACCTTCTTTACACAGTCAATTTTGAGTTTCAAGAAAAACAAAAAAACACGGGCAGCGAATTTTTATTATCTTTCTTTTAAAAAAACCGCACCTTCCAGAAATGTCCCGTTATAGCTGTAGGGGGTGCCCAGGTGTTGGGGGTACCCAAGTATATTATAGGTACGCGCTAACGCGCTACCTATGATTATGTGCAGAGTCGGTCGACTAACTTTATCGTATAATAGAGTTGCTGTCACACATGGGCGCGGAAGGTGGATTTGGGAAGGGGGTATGCAACCCTTCCAGAAGACCGATACCCCCACCCCAGAAATAAAAATGCCCCCTTCTTCCCAGAATTCAATTTTTGAGAATTTCTTTGTTTTTTTGCAAACTTTTGATGCCAGTGAATAGTGCTTGATGAGAAACGTTAGAAAATGCTGTTTTTCGCCATACGACCATTTTTAAGGCCATTCTTTGACCATTGGAAAGCTTGCACCCCCAGAATATTAGTGCTGCCCACCTATGGTTGCTGTGTGCACAATGTTCATCTGCACAGCAAAAAACAAGCGCAGCTAGACTTTATTTCAAAATGAGATATGAGTCATCGAATTGCATCGAAAATCGACGGATCGTAATCCAGCTGTTGAATATTTTTGTAAATCTGCTTCCTCCAATTGACCGACGAGTCGAACCGTTCATTTCGAATCGAAAATATGAACTTTTTCAAGCATTCTTCTACGACGGCAAGGAAAGTGTGGGGAATAAGCTGAAATAAAATAATTTAAGCGCCTGTAATCAAAAATAATGCGGCCCGTGATAGTCGCGAAAAATACGTACTTATACCCAAGTTATAGTCCGATTTATTACCGAAATTTAACTCAAGGCGGACAGTATACGAAAATTTTTTAAGTGCTTAGCGAGAAAGAAATCGATCGAAAACGGTACAAAAAGTATTGAAATTAACGCCCTGCATATTCTGAAAATCAATAAAGAAACGAATGAAGGTAATCAATAAAATCAATAATTGCTTTTAAAAATATTAGCCGTCAGGGAACAAGAGACAGTTTTGCGTTGCTTTGACCGATTAATCGGAGAAAAACAATAAAACTTTTGAATATAAACTTTAATATGAAGTAGATAAACCAGACGGTCAAAAATGAAGAAAACGGATATGAGCAAAAGTAATTGAAAATGAAGACAGGTAGAAAAAAGAAAACGAAAAAGAAATAAACTAAAACTCTACTGAAATTAGAAACTTAGGAATTCTTTTAGCTAACTGCATAGTTGCTCTGTCTAGCGTAGTGATGAAGCAGAAGCCTATAAAGCTTATTCGCCGACGTGAGCTTTAGCAAGTCGACGTGCATCAATCCATTAGCAATGAACTTTCTGGCATAATTTTCGATTTGCTTATAAAAGAATTCTCTGAAAAAAGGCAATCTTATGCACACATGTACATAGGGGGTGTTTTGGAAAAATGGTGTTTTTTGCGCCAATCATTGATTTTTCGGCACCTAGTTGTTCCTTGGAAATTTTTCGACCCCACATTTTTATAGATGCACAGCATAGGCGGCACACGTGGGCGTGGAGGGTGGGGGCAGTTGGGGATATGCGCTCTCTACAAAGGCCGAACACTCACTCCCCTACTCCACCAGCGAATAACCCTTCCCCAGAAACCAATATTCCTGTTTTTCCGCAGTTTTTTGTTGTTAATGGACAGCGCTCGATGAGATACGTTGAAGAATTGTGTTTTTCGCCATGCCACCATTTTTAAGACCATTTTTGACCTTTGAAAGACCTTGCAACCCCCTCCAGAATTTTGGTGCTGTCCACCTATAATAGCCGGTCGGAATGCCAGTTAAAGTTTTAAGTTAAAATTACATTGTAGTCGTCCTAACCATAGGTAGGCAGCACCGAAATTCGGTGCGGGGGTGGTGGAAAAAAAATCTGGGTGGGGGAAGGAGTGAAAAAATTTTCAAAGGTCAAAAAATAATCTTTAAAGTGGTCGTATGGTGTTCGACGTTTCTCATTGAGCACTATCCAATGGCATCAAAAAATTGCTAAAAAGCAACAAAAAATTCAAAAATTGAATTTTTTGGGGGTATTTTGATTTCTGAGCGGGGTATTCCAAGTTCTGGGAGTTGCATACCCCCAAACCCACCAACGCCCACTTGTTGTCCTAACGCTAGAAGCACAGCATGACCGGTGTCGAGAGTAAGCCAATCTGTGAGGGGGATTCGGCTTCCTAGACAAAAATTACGTCAAAAGTGGTTTAAATGCTAATATAGTGTAAAAACAATGTTAAGCCACCTTGACAGTCCAATTCGAAGCAATTTTACAGAATTTTTTATTTACATCCATTTTAGACCTCCATGTTGCTTCATTTTCCGCAGAAAATTTCCCGTTTTTCCATTTTAGAGTATCGAGACCTCAAACCCCAATGTGTATTTGTGGATGGTTTCGATCAAATAATTTTTTACATCGAAATAGAAAAAAGGCTAATGAAGAAACAGCGCTCTTAGCAAATTGTTTTTTGCAGATATTATGTAGTAAAATTCTACAAAGTGGTTAGAAATCAGCATAAAGTCTTTAAAAATCGACAGAAGCCCGTCAAACCAACATTTTTATTAGTTATTAAATATATGAACGATATGAACTATTAAATAAAGTCAACAGATTCAGCTACCCTTGTTAATCCTATCAAACTGTGCACTAAAGGGTTATTATCTAGCAATTTCTTTCTTGCATCGCAAGTACTAACTGAGTATCGATCACATCAAAATATTACCTGAAATTCGAAAACCACTTGACCATTTGCGCAACTGACCCTTTGCTAAAGTCAATATCTGGAAAAACACGCTGCAGCAATTCAGTGCTTGGATAACGAGTATATAAAAATAATAATTTGGCCTTCCGTAAGTGAAACTGAGTCAGCTGCTGTCGTCTGCAAAAATAATCAGTGAAATGATTTATGATAAAATTATTTATTAATTTCGACACCGTCGGTTGAACAGAGTTAATCAATCGACCGATTCATTCTTATATTATTTGTTAGTTATAATATTAGCAAAATACGGTTAACCTCAATTAGTGTTGTATTTTCATGTATACAAAGCAATGATTTAGACATGAGCTGATTTTGTGGCTTGAATCGTTTGATCCCCGAAATAGGTGCTGACCCCGTGGGATGATGGTGAACCAGAATTTTCGATTTTAAAAACGAAAACTGCTTACTGTTTCAGGAATTTTCAGCTATTTTCCAGATCGAAAGTATCAGTTTTATTTGCGATTCGCGTTAAATATTTATTTTTAATTTTTATTTGTTTCTTCGATTCTTTTTGCTTTTATGCTTTACAAAGCACGAAAATTGTTAAGTAGAAGAATTGTGCTTTTGATCTACACTTTACGTACAAAAAAGGAAAATTGGGGGAAGACTTCCAGCGCTACTAGTCTCTCTAAAAATGTAAAGCACACACGCATATCGTAGTAAGGAAGAAAGAGAGATTTGTCACGAGAAATTTGTATCCCTCTGAAATTAAAAAATTCCCTGCAGGCTCTAGAATGTGTTCTCAGAATTTCTTGATATAAAACGGATAGAGTTCGATTAAAAACGTCAGTATTAATGTTTTTTTAACTACTCGCTTCTGGCCTCTTTTGAAAAAAGTTCAGGCCCTTACCCACAGACCATATGTTATCTGAATCCTGCGGCGCAGGGTTTGTCGGATAGATATCCACCTCACAAGAAGTTTTTCACTCTGCGAAAAAATGTTTCCAACCCCAGAAAACGCGATTTTCCGAAATAAAACGTGAAAAACTTCCTCGTTTAAAGCATTCAAAAGTACCAATTTTTCAGACAGTCAGTCTTGACCTCATTTTTCCTGTATTTTATTAAATTTTTTTCTGAAATTTTTATGTGTATGTCATCTAGGAACGATAACGAATTGTCAGAAAAAACACTATGAAGGAAAATTTTGATTCCCCTTAGAATATCATTGCACGTCATACTCCCAGAATTTTGGCGATGCCTAAGGATGGACGCGAGCAGACATGCACATTAAAGCTTGGCGTTCTCCACTTCTAGAATGAAAAAATAGGAAATTTTAGGGAAAAAATAGACAAAGTAATCGTTAAAAACTCTTAAAAATAAAAAATTTTTAGTTCTCAAAATAATTCAGAACCATTAGATTAGCATAGTTTTCAACGCTATTTTTGCATTCATACCATGTCATTTCAGCTCGAAAATGCTCATTCCTTGACCCCCCACAGACCGGATGTCCTCCAGACCGTCCATGCTCTGCGGACGCGATCAATTTATAAATAAATCATAGCCGGATTTGCCAATTTTTTTACCTATTACGGAAATGCGAGTAATTGGCAAGGACATTCAAACCGTCCGGATTGCAGCCCTCCAGCAGTAAAACTTTGCACTCTTACTCTAGAAATTCGATTATCTGGCATATTTCTAATCACAGATTGCTTCCTCTGCGCGCTTTTAATCTTGTTTATCGATCGGTCGACGGTGTCGCACAAATTTTGGTAAATTTCGGCTTTAAGCCCTCGGGCGATTTGTTCGATTGCATTAATATTTTGACAAAAGTCGTCGCTATTCGATATTTGATCTTGTTTCGAGTTCGTACTGTCGCTTGAATAATCAGTCGGAGCATCACTATTGTCAATTGTCCATCCTGATCCGGCGATTTTTTGGCGCTTTTTTGGGTTCAATATTCGCCTTCGCGAGTATTTGTTGACAAGGCCATTGGATGAGTTGACTTCCATTATTAGATTTCTGAAGTGTGTTATAAATAAATTTTCTAATCAAGCTGAAAATGAGCGATAAAAATCGACTTTTGGCGATTAATGTTCAATTCCGAATAATAAAGACAACATTGATGAGCTTTCCGCAAAATATCGAAAATTTTACGACTGATTGACAATACGATCTGGCAATTGGTTGCCTGTCAAAATTTTCCGTTTATTATTTTGAAAATTAAGGGGTTGAAGTACTTTAACGTGTAATTTCAGGAAAGTTAATCGGTTTTTCAGAATTAGTTGGGAAAGTTTCAGGAGATATCGACACTTCTGA
>JAVLUZ010000154.1:12437567-12443798 GCA_036768485.1 Mermis nigrescens
TGTTCCCTCGTAATATCATATCCGACTATCCGAGTGATATTTACCGAAATTTCGAGCAATTATAATGCCATACTTGCATATGCGCACATATTTTTTGGTTGTACGTTTACTAGCGTTACTGTAGATTGATTTCTTCGAGCCTAGGAGAGAATATGTGTCTACAGAGCAAGTTCAAAAGCCTACAAACATAATTCCACTTCGACAACAAGGGCAGCCATGCTATTATTCGAAGCCTTTTGCAGAAGACTATTTTCTAGCTAAAAAGTGGAACTCGCCTTTGTAGAACACGCGGTACCTCGCTTGTGATGAACTTTAAAGTCTAGCAACCATTTACGTGGGGTATAGGTGCGTGTTATTTATGCATACTCTCTTACACAATTTGAAAATAGTAAGCCTGAAAATCCGGTTTCTGTAACACAAATGTAGTCTTCTTTTGTAGAAACTAGGACAGCAATTTCTCTTTCGGATTTAATATTTTAACCATGCTTTACGATCGTGTTTGTCTTGCAGAAATGATCGAGAGAGGGGCGTACGACTTTTTTCGTTAGATATAGGTTTGTGTCAAATAGACTATTCCAGCGAGTGAGATACAGTAGCAAATCCGATAGAGGGCGTTGAAAGTTGATAAAAGCTTGCATTTATTTCATAAAAAAAATCGGAAAAACATGAAAAAATTGCTTCTTTTTCTTGTTCACAAGAAGCCGACGTGAGCAGTTTACTCCGTTCCTTCTAATATCTTTGCAGGTAGGTATCGAGTAGAAGCTACGACATGTCCCCGTACGTGTATGTCTGGTGGCGACAATAAGTCGCCGAGTGTCATTAGACGACCTGGAAAACTGCTATGCTTTTTTGTCAAAGAATACCATCAGAATTTTTCAAAGATTAGGGTTTGGTGTGTTAGTATAGTATTTTTTCAGCAAAAGACGATGCAGGAAAATTTTAACAGGAAGTTTCCTGAAGTGGAGACTTTATTTAATCTGCTGCTAGAAACAGCGATTGCAACAAAACAGTCATTCGCTTCCTAAACATAAGGTGCATCGGTGAAAAAAGTAAGTAAACTCCATTTAAAAAATTGAGGATAAAAGAGGATTTGTATTTTCTAATGATTTTCGACCATCGCATTGTGGTTTTTTCCAAATTTGATTCAAATAAATACGTTAGGAACATAATTAAACGTGCAATCGGACTGTAAACAACGATGGAAAATGCAATTGTAAACTTTTTGGAATCGATTTCTTAAGTTTTGAGAAGAGTCGATGTCAGATCGTGCAATGATTGCGCTTCGGGGTCTGATTGAACGAGCCAGAAAATTCGAGTAAAATGAAACTTTCGTGTAAAAATAAGGCAACATCGAGATTAAATTAGTGCATTTATAACTTTCTGGCATAACTGACTCAACTAAACTCAGAATATCAATTGAGGTATTCTGCACGCTATTTTAACGTTTATGATAATTTTTACCATCAATTTAGGTTAAAAGACAGTCGGACCTGATCCCCTTTCCAAGACCCGCCATGCGGTGCTTGCATCGTGGGTAGCGCGCTTTCTAACGAAAAGTTTTAATCAGTCGCTAAAAATACTCCTACATTTTATTGATAAGAAAAAATTTGACAATAGGTTTGACGGTATTCGTCTCAAAGTAGATAAAAATAAATGACATGATCCAGAAAATCAAAAAACCAACATCAAAAATTGAGTGAATTGAAAATTAGAAACCGAATCGAACTCTTCTACAGTGCAATAAAATATTACATATCAATAAATAAGTTGAAATTCGAATTAATTATGATTAGTCATTTTTGCCTTATGTAATAAATTGTTAATTATTTTAAAGCGTTTTTGGTCACAAATGGATGATCAATTGGCATATTTTACCTAAAATTCTGTTAAATGCTACTCGCACACAGGAGTAAGTTGTACATCTTTTCCACCACTAGTACTTTGATTCAAAGTGGTTACAAATATATTTTATGCAAATTTTTACAAATCAGATGAGATGGGTAGGGTTAAAAGCCTTGGAATTCAGAGTGTGAATTTTTTTCATAAGCTGATAGCCACACGTGGTTGTAAAGGGTATGCACCCCCAGAAAGCCGAATACACCGGAGAAACCAAAACACCTCCTTCCGGAATTCAAGTTTTGGAAATTTTTTGTTCTTCTTGCAATATTTTGATGCCAATGGATATTGCTCGATGAGACACTTTTGAAAAATGGTGTTTTTTGGCCAAACCACCATTTTAAGGACCGTTTTTTGACCTTCGATAAATCTTGCACCCCCCCCTTCTAGAATTTCGGTGCCGCCCACCTATGCTGATACCCCGACAAAATCGATGATGAGGCAAGCAATTTTTTCGACGTTTTTCAACGTATGTTATCTATCCTTTAACTGTAAAGAATCGCGAAAAAATTAAAAAAAATTGCACAACATGAATATGTAAGCGCATTTGGGTTTTTTTAGTTCGGAGGGGCTGATCACGTGGTATTCATAAACACTTCTGTTATCGTGTGCAGCTGTTTACCAGGCACGCATCTCTAGGGGGATGCGGGTATTCGTACCCCTTCAAAATTTAGAAAAAGTCGGAAAAATGGGACTTTTTAAACGTTATTTTGTGCTATTTTTGGCCTTTTTGAGATTAGTCCCCCATTATAGGTGTTGGTCCCTCCCCAAAAATAGGACGGCTAGCTACGTGCCTGTCGTTTAAACTGAAGTCTTAGCGGTTTGTGTACGGTTGAACGATTAATAAACTCCGGAGTAACAAATTGGAATAACAATAATTGAGTTCAAATTGAAGGCATGAATAATATTCGTAAAGCACGACAGCTACTGCTGTCCGTTGTTTGTGCGCTTTTTGCGTAAAATAGAAAGCTTAAGCATTTCTATGATTGCAAACGTCTAATATTCTATTCAAACATAATGTTTTGAATTCAATCGAGAGATTACATGATTTCGGGCTTCAGTGTAGCGGGTTTCAGCCCCTAGAATTCTCGATCGTGAATAAAACTTCAATTTATTAAGGAAATCGTTCAAAACGGTCTGCCTTTTAACAATTTTTTAAAGTCCTTTTTTATCAGTTTTGCTGTTGAATTAGTAGTTTTTAAACTGCGTACTTTCATAGTAATTAGCCTAGTTCCATATTTCTGCTATGTCAATTTTTGATACGAAATTTCTTTTTTATGATTAAATTGAAAGAGCTGACTGAAATAACGTTGAAAAGATTTATTTTTAATGATAATTTCGCAGCGATCGTTTAATTTGAAGGTTATTCAATGTCGCAGCAATCGACGGATTTCAGAAGTTACGTACTTCGAAGCCCCGTCCTTCGAGTTAAACATTGCATTCCTACTAAACATGCACAGCATGGAAATTCTGGGGTGGGCGGGCAAAATCACAATGTTTTTCAAAGTGCCTTTTCGTGCTTAAAAAGATAGGTATGCGTCAAAAATACTTGAAAATAGTCTCAAAAAATTCGGAAAAAAGTGAAAAAAATCTCATAAATTGAATAAAATATAAAAAAGCCAAGAGGTCGCTAAAAGACGGGGGGGGGCTGATTGATAACATTTTTTGTGGTGGGCGAACCTGGCGATCGGGGGAGAGCAAATGTTTTATTAATTTAGTTACCAAAAATTTATCAAGATCATGTGTGTGTTCCTTGATTAGTCAAATACATGAATTAATTTTAATTAAATTAAAATTGATATTGTTTTGAGCTAGAAAACTCATTATGATCATGTGCGAACCTAAGCTATATTCGCGTCGTGCGTGATATACTCGTATTTTAACAGGATGAAAGTAGCACTTTCATCACAATATGTAGAGTCTTGCGTTTTTCCCTTTACAGTATGATGATTTCATGATATTGATATAATGTACATACATATTGCACTGTAGCCTGCTGAGCTACGATTTCAGTTTTCCCATACATCTAACAGCTTGAAATTCCAGGTGGGGATGCCTGGCTATCTTTTGAGAGGGGATGGGGTAAATGACCTCCATTTTTCATTTTTTTGTTAAAAACGGTCAAAAAAACACCTAAAAACAGTCTAAAAAGTCCAATTTTTTCAAAAATGGGGGGGGTCGAAAATTTTCTGGCTTTGGGGATGGGGTACGACTAACTTTGGGTATTAGGATCCTCTCCCATCCTCAAACGTGTCTGAGTATTACTGTTTTTTGTAGCTTCGCTTTTCTTTACAGCAAGATAGTAGGGATGCAACGGATCCGGGTTTCTCAATAATATCGGATGCGGATCCCGATCCGTACAATTCAAAAGAGCGGATCCGGTTCCGGATCCACACAATATAAAAAAACGGATTCGGATCCGGATCCGGATCTTTTATTATCAAAATAACGGATAATAACGGATCTGGATCCGGATGAATATACCTTATGAACGCTTAATGTTTTTAATACTTAAATTTCTGTTCACACGTACGGTTTTGAGGACTCATTAGTTTCAGAAGCAGAATTATCTACTGTAGGATAATGAAATAAGTAAAGCTGCATGAGCTTGGTTCAGTGGTCCGGATTGAACTTTAGTGTGGCTCTAGCTCGAAAAACTTCGAATCTGGCTCAGTGTTTCTTTCTTTGTACTTGGCAAAGATTTTTTCCCGATATACGACGGACTTGTCGGGAATGTCTTTGTACATGTACAAAGATTTTTTGGGAAGAGAAAAATTGCGAAAATGGACTGAAATTCCAAAAAAGTTTCGTCGCTTCGCGCCGAAATGAGTAATTGTTGTGTTCTATATGTCTTTAAAATTGCAGAAATTGCATTTCAACAAGAAAAATGTCAAATTTTTCGGCGCTTCGCATCGTTCTAAGATAATTTCTTGAAGTTGAATTTTGCCCTTAGAGACCCAGAAATTAGATAGAAAACACTACCAAAGTCGAACAACTCTGTTTTTTACCACACTAAAATAGTCACTGTACCATATAGATAGTACCCAAAAATTTGTGTGTACAAAATGCACAAAGATTTTTGGGAAGACAAAAACTATATAGAAAGGTGTAAAATTCCCAAAATTCTCGGCGCTTCGCGCCGAAATGAGTAATTGCTTGTCGTATATATCTTTAAAATTGCAGCATTTTCATTTAGAAGCGAAAAATGTCAAATTAAAATTCAAGGCAAAGCGAGTCCTAGCAGATGGAAGAAAAGGAAAAAGGTAGTTTTGTTAAGCACATATTGCAGAAGATTCGCGTCAGGCATGTCAACTTTCTTTTGCAGAAAAACGCGCAGATTGCAAAAAGACTGCTTGCTGTTAGACATATTTTTTATGAGAGGATTCCTAATTAACTTATGTACGATTTATGGGTAAAAATGGGCTAACGATGATGCAGGATCAATTGATACAGATAAGCGATTAGTTGAGCTATGACTTTTGAGACAAATCTACCGTTTTCTTTGTTTTGAATTTGAGTATTAAATCAGTCAAAGTAAAGACTTTTGTCTCATAGTGATGATGTTTCTTCAACACAATTCAAGGTTTAATGATATTTTATCAAAATCTTCGGATCCATTTAGGATCCGTTCTAAACTGTAAACATATCGATTCCGGATCTTATTTTTGAAATACCGGATCCGGATCCTAATTTTTCAAAATACCGGATCCGGATCCAAAATAATACCGGATAATAACGGATCCGGATCCTGATATCCGTTGCATCCCTACAAGATAGTGCAGATCGCTGTCATTGTATAGGATGGTAGTGTAATTCACAACTTTAATTGTTTTAGATCGGTAGAACGGAGGAAGGCGATGGCGACGGTATTGTCATGACGATGAACGATTCGTTTACACTGTGGGACGAGCATTTCAAATCGATTTTGCTGATTTCGCTCGAAACGCTCGGCGTTTCGGATTCCGAAGTCCGTGTTCAAGCTTTGCGTACGCCAAAAGAAATATGGTGAGACGCGATAATAGTGTAAACGTGAATTTTATGTTATTGTAAAGCTTGTTTACACTCGCTTCTAATTTACAATTGGGCTGAAATCGAATGAGAACATTC
Organism: Mermis nigrescens; assembly: GCA_036768485.1. NCBI lineage: Eukaryota > Metazoa > Nematoda > Enoplea > Mermithida > Mermithidae > Mermis > Mermis nigrescens. The sequence continues at coordinate 12,443,571 of JAVLUZ010000154.1, forward strand.
AAATTTAACTGTACATACTTGTACTGGTTTTTAGCTTCTGGTCGGTTTTAAAGCCCGCCAGCATTGATATACGATCGGATCGAAGTCATATTGAGATGTAAATCGCATCTAACCAATCTGTTAGATTTCAAAAGGCATGTAGCTCTGGGGGGAATGGTGGGTCCTCCCCCAAATTCAGAAAAATCGGAAAAATATGACTTTCTAACGTAATTTTGAGCTATTTTTGGC
>JAVLUZ010000154.1:12443898-12466479 GCA_036768485.1 Mermis nigrescens
ATATGATACAGTTTTACGACATCAAAAACAATGTGCGACAAAAATTGCTTATTCCTAGAGCAAGATATTTAAATATACATGACCTTATTCAAGCCATGAGAAATGGAATAAAAACGATCAGCCAAATAGACAAATTTGATTACATGCAATATTTTGGCATAAAGTATGATGAAAATAGGAAATTTTGTCACTTAACAATCAATACTGGATATATTCAAAGTGTAAAGCTGACAAAGCATTTAATGTATATGCTAGGATTTCTAGAGAACCAGCTTAGCAATATAGATTATACTGTCAAAAAAGAATTAAACATAGTTGCGCACCATTCACCCGACATGCTGGGTGGAATGCATAACTTTTACGTATATTGCGATATAGCTGAGCCTCAAATCGTGGGAAATGTTTTTGCACCGCTTCTGCAGGTTGTGAATATAGAAGGAAAATATATGGATATTGTTAATCATGCATATATCAGTCCGCATTATATACCTGTGCTCAAAAAATCATTCAATACCATTGAAGTGAATATTAAAAGTGATCAAGATAAACCTGTGCCCTTTTGAATTTGGCAAAACAATTGTCAAATTGCATTTCAGGTATCGGCTATAAATACAAACCTGTGATCAGACAATATAAAAATGATTTTCTTGTTAGTGATTTTACATTTTACATATGGGTTTGACCCAAACTGTGATCATTATGCAAATGAGTCTACCGTAGTGTGTCACAATTTAGCAGACTATAGTAGGCTTCCAAGATCAGTTCAAAACATGATTTTGAGAGACAGCTGCGATTTTCAAGTTTCTGATTGGAAGAATTTAACCACCTGTTTTCCAAAACTTGAGTCTATGAAATTTGTACCTATGGAATTAATGTTGAGGGAAGGTGCCTAGAAAGTAACAAAAAATGCTTACATACAGAAGAGCTTGGTGCAATTTCTAATGAGATTCTGAGTTGTATTGCAATTTTATGCACTCTAACCATCCTCTACATTATTCGCTTTATTAAAAACGATATTTTACAGCATAATTCTGCAGCCAAAATAGCAATATAATTATTCCATATTTAAGCCCGGGAGTGTCCCCTATCTGACTCTGGACCCCTGCCTAAGCGCGTGCACACAATTTTTCTTGGGAGCAGTGTAAACAAAAATCGACATACTGTACATTGCGCGCTAAAATTCTGTGCGCAGCATGCCTAACATATACTTAACATACTCTGAATATTTGAGCCCGATCCGGCCATTGGTTCTATAGTGCTATATGAGAAAGTGTAAAGTAAATTGGAATACTGTAGTCTGCGCGCTAAAATTCTTTGCACAGCATGCCTCGCCTATGTACATCATATCCTTAAAATTTGAACAAAATCCGGCCATTGGTTCTCGATTTATGCAAAAGTGTAAACTAATGCTGGTATACTGTAGGTGCTCCATCAAAATTTTTTTAATAGTTTGCTAATAAGGTGTTCATCCTACCCCTAAAATTTCGGCCCGATCCGACCGCTGGTTGTTGAGTTATTTCCCCCAGGGAAATTTCACCCATGGAAATTTCCCCATGGAAATTTCCCCAGGAAATTCTCCCCTGGCCCTGGGCTGGCGCGCGACCCCTCCCTCCCCATGCTACAACACAGCCTATGCTACAGTATTGCGCCCTGAGAAAAACCAGGGAGCAGATTGTGAGCCCCTCCGCCTATGCTATAACACAGGCTATGTTATAGCATTGCCATCTAGGGACGCAGGGTTAACTACTTACGGAATTTTAAAGTTTACAGTGTTTTAAATGATGGAAAATACGTTTTTGTTGCGTTTTTTGTTCGCCACTTTCTCCGTCCAGAAGTCGGGATAAGTCCAATAGAATAAAATAAAGTGCTTTATATCGGGTGCATGTCAAAGCAAATTGTCTATACATTAATATTTAGCGAGTGTAAAGTCAAAAATTTGGTGTTTAAAATGCGTTTCTGTCTTGTTTTTTCTGCCTGCTTCTCCGGTTATGAGTCAGGGACACGATTATCAAGTCTAGAAATGGACCAGGAACCAAATTCGATATGCCAGTCTGGCGCATATGTTTACACTCTCTACAGTGTTGTAAAGTGGTTTACACCTATTGTTAGTTTGCCCATAGAACATTATGGAGACTTAATTTTTTCATAAATATTAATCGTAATATCGGAACAATATCAAAATTACGAATCTGACCAAAATCTTCTTTACACTAGGTGTTTACATGAAGTTTACACTACAAATGTATTTATCTTCGTTTTTGAGCATTCCAGAAACCTAATTTTTTCCTGGAGTCTAGAAATTTTCAAAGAATCAAATGTGAGACGTCACGTAGGCGCGTTTGTTTACATCCAACAGTGATGTAAAGTAGTTTACACTCATTGTTTATTTGTCCTCAGACCATTGTAGACATGCAATTTTTTCATAAATGTTGATAATAATATCCGAGTAATATCAGATTTACAAATCGGAATAAAGTCCTCTTTACACTAGGCGGTTGTGTAAAGTTAACACTGCTAATTAATCTTCGTTCTAGAGCTTTGCGAAAACCTGAATTTTTTGCCGAAATCTGAAAATTTACATGGAATCAAATAAGGGACGTCAGCTGGGCGCGTTTGTTTACACTCAACAGTGATGTAAAGTGGTTAATCTTCGTTCTAGAGCTTTGCAAAAACCTAAATTTTTTGCCGAAATCTGAAAATTTACATGGAATCAAGTAAGGGACGTCAGCTGGGCGCGTTTGTTTACACTCAACAGTGATGTAAAGTAGTTTACATCTGTGTCTATTTGTCATTAAATCGTTATGGAGACATAATTTTTTCATGAATGTTGATCGTAATATCCGAGTAATATCGAATTTACAAATCCGACTAAAATCTTCTTTACACTCGTTGCTAGTGTAAAGTTTACACTATATAATAAGCATCATTCTAGAGCCTCACGGTAACCTATTTTTTCCTTAAAGTCGTAAAATATATATGGAAACAGATGTGATACGTCTGCTAGGGGCGCATGAAGAGTAGTGTAAAGTGATTAACACCTAATGTTAATTTGTTCTTAGAACATTATAGAGGTTTCATTTCTTAATAAATGCTGATCGTTATATCAGAGCAATATCGAAATCATTAATCCCACTAAAATTCTTTACACTCTTGTGTAAAGTTTAAAATGTAAATTAAGTTTAGCTCTAGAAAGTTTTGGAAGCATATTTCTTTACAGGATGTTCTACGTAACATAAGAATTACTAATCAGAATGTTTGTTTCTTCTACAACTAGTAGCTTTGTAGTTTAAACCATTCAATTATTAGAAGAACCGCACAGTAAATGGAATCTAGTATTGTATTTCCAAATCTTGCTAATTAAAAGTAGGGTACTAGCAAAGAAAAATGCTCCGATGGAACAAAAAAGGGAATATACTTGGGATTGTGAATTATCGAGGATGTAAAAGGAGGGGACTTGCACATTTCAAATCCTGCTAGAGATACATTTCAAATCCTGCTAGAGAAACGCCTAATTATACATTGTTTACTGGTCAGCTGCCTAGGCGTATAGTGTTTGCTTGTGTTGAAGGCAGTGCTTATCGAGGCAATCTAGCAAAATCGCCTTTCAACTTCAAACCGTTCAGCATAAATGATGTAAAAGTAACGTGTGGAGGTATAAGCTATCCTGCTTACCCACTCAGCATTTCATTTAAACATGACAGGTACTTGCAAGCCTATACTCAGATGTTTGATGCATTAGATATTGGGCATGAAGGTAATTTTATTAGCAGAGAAGATTTTAAAACAAGTCACTGCTTCTTTGTGTTCGATTTAACTCCTGATGCAGATGATGGAGGACACTGGGACCTAGTCCGTGGAGGAACAACAAGCATCACTGTTAGATTCTCTGAGAATTTGCCCGATTCAGGCATTGAAATCATTATATATGCTGAATTTGATAACTTAATAATGATTGATAAAAACCGAAACACGTTTCATGACTATGATGCATAAACATGAACACTATTGAAATACTCAAAATTCTCAAACATAATAATACATTTGCAGGCGTTTTCCCCATGGATCGTCTGCCACCCATAAGAACCCACCCCGCGGCTCTAGTTGTAAATTTGGACCCCAGTGAGGAACCAGGATCACACTGGGTCGCAATTTATTTTCAAAATAAGAAGCACTGCAACTATTTTGACAGCTATGGCTTAGAACCACCTGTGCAATTGCATAAATACATTTCTGATAATGCGCTCTCATTTACATACAATAATATGAGAGTACAAGGGCTTTTCTCAATCAGCTGTGGTCATATGTGTATTTACTTTTTGGTCTGCATGAGCAAAGGCATAAGTTTCACAAACATTGTTCTATCTATGCTCAGTAAAAAACTTTATAAATATTTCAATAAACTAAGGTTATAAAAAAATGGATATGAAACAGTTTTACATAACGCTTCCGAGCAATTCACAAGAAACAAATACTGCAGCCACTTTTGTTACCAATCTGCCTAGACAAATCGCATTAACTGGCGACTGGGAGGTTGGGTTAGCTGAAATAATTTATGCAAATACATGGCACAATGTTGCCGAGGAGCAGAATATGATACAGTTTTACGATATCAAAAACAATGTGCGACAAAAATTGCTTATTCCTAGAGCAAGATATTTAAATATACATGACCTTATTCAAGCCATGAGAAATGGAATAAAAACGGTCAGCCAAATAGACAAATTTGATTACATGCAATATTTTGGCATAAAGTATGATGAAAATAGGAAATTTTGTCACTTAACAATCAATACTGGATATATTCAAAGTGTAAAAGCTGACAAAGCATTTAATGTATATGCTAGGATTTCTAGAGAACCAGCTTAGCAATATAGATTATACTGTCAAAAAAGAATTAAACATAGTTGCGCACCATTCACCCGACATGCTGGGTGGAATGCATAACTTTTACGTATATCATAGGTAGCGCGTTAGCGCGTACCTATAATATACTTGGGTACCCCCAACACCTGGGCACCCCCTACAGCTATAACGGGACACTTCTGGAAGGTGCGGTTTTTTGTAAAAGAAAGATAATAAAAAATTCGCTGCCCTTGCTTTTTTGTTTTTCTTGAAACTCAAAATTGACTGTGTAAAGAAGGTGTAAAGTTTTTGTGTAACGTTATAACATAGGACAAATTTTGGGACCTTTTTACTGCGGCATGTGGACAACTGAGTATTGATGACTCGAAGGATTGAACAGAATAGGATAATAGAGGGATGAATTCTACAGATGACAGTTTTTTTGTTTTCTGAAATTCGCATTATTTATCGAACGGCAGTGTAAAGAGTGCGAAAATCTGGGGTGAAAAAGCACTTTTTGGTCGAGTTTTCAACCTTCCTATGTCCGATACTAACTCCGGTTATGAGGTTTTTAAAATGTTTTCTGACAGAAATGTAGAGCGGATCAAGGGCTACATTCTGCATATAAGCAAAGTCTTCTATGCTCTATGGTGAGTTAGATCCTGGGGTTTAAAGTTTACACTCTAGTGGATGGTGTAAAAAACGGATTTTAACTAAGATTTCTCTGCCAAATTTTTCCGCTTATGAGTCAGTGCAAATCGAAGACAGCATTAATAAAGTGCCTCACAGGGGCTAAACATCGCAGCAAACCGCATTTAAAAACGCAATATTGATTTATTTATGGGGGTGTAAAGTTCGAAATCAGAGGTAAAATGGGCGAAAAACACGTTTTTTCCGAAGTTTGATTGATAAATCATGCCAAATAATTTTTGCAACAGAATTTTGGCACACAGGAATGTACTACGATTTAAAAAGCTACAAATTGTACCAAACCAAATTTCTTTAAACTCTATGGGGAGTTCGGTACGGAATTTAAAAGTTTACAGTGTTCTAAATGATGGAAAATACGTTTTTGTTGCGTTTTTTGTTCGCCACTTTCTCCGTCCAGAAGTCGGGATAAGTCTAATAGAATAAAAATAAAGTGCTTTATATCGGGTGCATGTCAAAGCAAATTGTCTATACATTAATATTTAGCGAGTGTAAAGTCAAAAATTTGGAGTTTAAAATGCGTTTCTGTCTTGTTTTTTCTGCCTGCTTCTCCGGTTACGAGTCAGGGACACGTTTATCAAGTCTAGAAATGGACCAGGAACCAAATTTGATATGCCAGTCTGGCGCATATGTTTACACTCTACGGTGTTGTAAAGTAGTTTACACCAATTGTTAGTTTGCCCATAGAACATTATGTAGACTTAATTTTTTCATAAATATTAATCGTAATATCGGAACAATATCAAAATTACGAATCTGACTAAAATGTTCTTTACACTAGGTGTTTACATGAAGTTTACACTACATATGTATTTATCTTCGTTTTTGAGCATTCCAGAAACCTAATCTTTTCCTGGAGTCTAGAAGTTTTCAAAGGATCAAATGTGAGACGTCACGTAGGCGCGTTTGTTTACATCCAACAGTGATGTAAAGTAGTTTACACTCATTGTTTATATGTCCTCAGACCATTGTAGAGACATAATTTTTTCATGAATGTTGATCATAATATCCGAGTAATTTTTTACACTGCATGTTAGCCTTTGTTCTAGAGCATTGCAAAAACTCGAAATCTTTTCCTGAGATATAAAATTTACAGGGAATGAAATATATACGTCAGTTGGACGCGCTTGCTTACACTCAGCAGTATTGCAAAGTGGTTTAAACCTTATGTTTATTGTCTTTAAAACATTATAGAGACTCATTTTTCCATAAATGTTGAAAGTAATATCGGAGCAATATCAAAATTACGAATCCGACTAAAATATTCTTCACGCTATGTGTTTGTGTAAAGTTTACATTACGTGTTAACCTTAATTCGATAGACTTGCAGAGACTTTGTAACTGAAGTCAAGAAATTTTCAAGGATTCATATGTGAGACATCAATTAAGTGAGTTTGTTTACCCTCAAAAGTAATCTAAAGTGATTTAAAAATTATGTTCAAGTGTCCTTAGATCATTGAAGAGATGTAATTTTGTCTTAAATGGGTTGCATTAAAGTTAAATCCTTCTTAGCCGTGTTTATAATATGTTTCACAAAATCTTGCACATGGAGAGCTATCGTTTAATTGATGTAAATTGCCTGCAAAAGTGGTTTAAAATGAACCAGCAATCACACTACTGTGAATAGAAGTCGACAAAGATATGCAGCTTTATTGTAATCATGTACATTAATAAGCCGTAAACTGTTAGTATTCTCTACACCTAGTAGTTGTGTAAAGTTTGCACTATTCATTTGTTGTTAATATGTAGTCTATACTACAAATTTATTTTACTACCAAATCAAAGCGTTAGTGTTCCTTACATTTGATATTTGCGTGAAGTTTTTGAATTTTTGCCGAAAATCTTTGTCTTCTAATTTACCAACATCCCGCCTTTTCCATTTTCTTAAAGTTTAAAATCTTTTATAATTCTCTTAATAATTTAATGGTAGGTTTTAACTTTAAGTTTCTCTTGGTTTACAACTCTCGCTTAGCAAGCTCATTTTTCAAAACTTTTTCATAGTGATCAGATTAGTCGCGTTTAGTTTGGAATTGGTCGACGGTCGTTATTTTATTACTCGGCTTAAATAAACCAAGTGACTATCTTTTGATTATTTTCTTATCGCAAATTCAAACACCCAATTTTCAATTTGAATAATTAATCCAATTTTCAATTTGAAAATTGAAAATTGGGCGTTTTCAATTTCAAAAGTCACAACACATTGTGCTTGTGTATTGATTGAGTGAGGATTTGCAATGTGAATTCGTTGGTTAAATTTTTGTGCTTGATTATAAGTGAACTGCACATTAAGAAGAAATAACTTAATGCAGTTTTAATTTGAAAATGGATGGTGTCAATAAGGTTGTCTTGTTTAAAAAGGATAATGCTGACGTTAAGAACAATATTGTTTTCCGCGTTCTTGGACTGTTGTCATTATTGTGGCATGTTACTGATTGTGTTTACTGACTGATGTACTCAAATCACGCTAATTAAAAGTAGTGTACTAGCAAAGAAAAATGCTCCGATGGAACAAAAAAGATGAATATACTTGGAATTGTGGATTATTATGGATGTAAAAGGAGGGGACTAGGAAAAATCTACCTAAAGTCGGAAAATCTGCTAAAAATCACACTTTCTCTAAGCAACGCAAAAAATCGATGTAGATTCTGTGGCCTCTAAAAAAGTGTATTTTTTAAATAATGTTCGAAGTTTCAGATAAGAGTGTATAAACGAAATCTATCAAGGTTACTTTTTTAAATTGCTGGCACCTGATTGATAGAAAACTAAGAGGTATTGTATTTAAAGTTGTTTTATTTTATGAGCATTATAGCAAGCAAAGCAGGAGCCGATTGATTAGTGCACACAATCGTTTCGGGCATGCTAGTGTATCTACATTAAGTCTGTTTCAAGTCAACTTACGCGTTTCCTACTGTTTTAAACCAACCATGTCTTCACTTGTCTTCGATGTTTGCTATTTCATTCAATTGGCTTGGAAGACTGTTACTTTACTTAATATCATTTCCATAGCTACTGCATAGCTAACGTGCTGCTGTTTCAATCATTGTTATGGTTTAATATTTATTTTAATCTGTTGGCCGCAGAATATACATCGATTTTTCGCGTTGCTTAGAGAAAGTGTGATTTTTAGCAGATTTTCCGACTTTAGGTAGATTTTTCCTAGTCCCCTCCTTTTACATCCATAATAATCCACAATTCCAAGTATATTCATCTTTTTTGTTCCATCGGAGCATTTTTCTTTGCTAGTTGCGATATAGCTGAGCCTCAAATCGTGGGAAATGTTTTTGCACCGCTTCTGCAGGTTGTGAATATAGAAGAAATATGGATATTATTAATCATGCATATATCAGTCCGCATTATATACCTGTGCTCAAAAAATCATTCAATACCATTGAAGTGAATATTAAAAGTGATCAAGATAAATCCAGTTCTTTAATTTGGCAAAACAATTGTCAAATTGCATTTCAGGTATCGGCTATAAATACAAACCTGTGATCAGACAATATAAAAATGATTTTCTTGTTAGTGATTTTTACATTTTACATATGGGTTTGACCCAAACTGTGATCATTATGCAAAATGAGTCTACCGTAGTGTGTCACAATTTAGCAGACTATAGTAGGCTTTCCAAGATCAGTTCAAAACATGTGATTTTGAGAGACAGCTGCGATTTTCAAGTTTCTGATTGGAAGAATTTAACCACCTGTTTTCCAAAACTTGAGTCTATGAAATTTGTACCTTATGGAATTAATGTTGAGGGCAGCTTGTGAAAAGTAACAAAAAATGCTTACATACAGAAGAGCTTGTGCAATTTCTAATGAGATTCTGGAGTTGTATTGCAATTTTATGCACTCTAACCATCCTCTTACATTATTCGCTTTATTAAAAACGATATTTTACAGCATAATTCTGCAGCCAAAATAGCAATATAATTATTCCATATTTAAGCCCGGGAGTGTCCTTATCTGACTCTGACCCCTGCCTAAGCGCGTGCAATTTTTCTTAAGAGCAGTGTAAACAAAAATCACATACTGTACATTGCGCGCTAAAATTCCCAGCAAGTGCAGCATGCCTAACATATACTTAACATAATTTCCGAATATTTGGAGCCCGATCCGCCATTGGTTCTATAGTGCTATATGAGAAAGACAGTAAATTGGAATACTGTATTCCGTGCGCTAAAATTCTTTGCACAGCATGCCTCGCCTATGTACATCATATATCCTTAAAATTTGAACAAAATCCGGCCATTGGTTCTCGATTTATGCAAAAGTAAACTAATGCTGGTATACTGTAGGTGCTCCATCAAAATTTTTTTTAATAGTTTAAGTTAATAAGGTGTTCATCCTTACCCCTAAAATTTCGGCCTGATCCGACCGCTGGTTGTTGAGTTATTTCCCCATGGAAATTTTCCATGGAAATTTCCCGGAAATTTCCCCCTCCCTGGCCCTGGGCTGGCGCGCTGACCCTCCCTCCCATGCTACAACACAGCCTATGCTACAGTATTGCGCCCCAGAAAAATCCAGGGAGCAGATTGTGAGCCCTCTCCGCCTATGCTATAACACAGGCTATGTTATAGCATTGCCATCTAGGGACGGCGGGTTAACTACTTACGGAATTTTAAAGTTTACAGTGTTTTAAATGATGGAAAATACGTTTTTGTTGCGTTTTTTTGTTCGCCACTTTCTCCGTCCAGAAGTCGGGATAAGTCCAATAGAATAAAATAAAGTGCTTTATATCGGGTGCATGTCAAAGCAAATTGTCTATACATTAATATTTAGCGAGTGTAAAGTCAAAAATTTGGTGTTTAAAATGCGTTTCTGTCTTGTTTTTTCTGCCTGCTTCTCCGGTTATGAGTCAGGGACACGATTATCAAGTCTAGAAATGGACCAGGAACCAAATTCGATATGCCAGTCTGGCGCATATGTTTACACTCTCTACAGTGTTGTAAAGTGGTTTACACCTATTGTTAGTTTGCCCATAGAACATTATGGAGACTTAATTTTTTCATAAATATTAATCGTAATATCGGAACAATATCAAAATTACGAATCTGACCAAAATCTCCTTTACACTAGGTGTTTACATGAAGTTTAATTACAAATGTATTTATCTTCGTTTTTGAGCATTCCAGAAACCTAATTTTTCCTGGAGTCTAGAAATTTTCAAAGAATCAAATGTGAGACGTCACGTAGGCGCGTTTGTTTACATCCAACAGTGATGTAAAGTAGTTTACACTCATTGTTTATTTGTCCTCAGACCATTGTAGACATGCAATTTTTTCATAAATGTTGATAATAATATCCGAGTAATATCAGATTTACAAATCGGAATAAAGTCCTCTTTACACTAGGCGGTTGTGTAAAGTTAACACTGCTAATTAATCTTCGTTCTAGAGCTTTGCGAAAACCTGAATTTTTTGCCGAAATCTGAAAATTTACATGGAATCAAATAAGGGACGTCAGCTGGGCGCGTTTGCTTACACTCAACAGTGATGTAAAGTGGTTAATCTTCGTTCTAGAGCTTTGCAAAAACCTAAATTTTTTGCCGAAATCTGAAAATTTACATGGAATCAAGTAAGGGACGTCAGCTGGGCGCGTTTGTTTACACTCAACAGTGATGTAAAGTAGTTTACATCTGTGTCTATTTGTCATTAAATCGTTATGGAGACATAATTTTTTCATGAATGTTGATCGTAATATCCGAGTTAATATCGAATTTACAAATCCGACTAAAATCTTCTTTACACTCGTTGCTAGTGTAAAGTTTACACTATATAATAAGCATCATTCTAGAGCCTCACGGTAACCTATTTTTTCCTTAAAGTCGTAAAATATATATGGAAACAGATGTGATACGTCTGCTAGGGGCGCATGAAGAGTAGTGTAAAGTGATTAACACCTAATGTTAATTTGTTCTTAGAACATTATAGAGGTTTCATTTCTTAATAAATGCTGATCGTTATATCAGAGCAATATCGAAATTATTAATCCCACTAAAATTCTTTACACTCTTGTGTAAAGTTTAAAATGTAAATTAAGTTTAGCTCTAGAAAGTTTTGGAAGCATATTTCTTTACAGGATGTTCTACGTAACATAAGAATTACTAATCAGAATGTTTGTTTCTTCTACAACTAGTAGCTTTGTAAAGTTTAAACCATTCAATTATTAGAAGAACCGCACAGTAAATGGAATCTAGTATTGTATTTCCAAATCTTGCTAATTAAAAGTAGGGTACTAGCAAAGAAAAATGCTCCGATGGAACAAAAAGGGGAATATACTTGGGATTGTGAATTATCGAGGATGTAAAAGGAGGGGACTAGGAATCTCCCTATGTTATATGCCAAAAATCGCAAAATATGTTAAAAATCAGACTTTCTCTAAACAATGCAAAAAATCGAAGTATATTCTGCGGCCTTTGAAAAATGTAAAAGTTTAGTAAACAATTGTTGTAGACATGTGTAAAAGAGTATCTACATAAGGTCTGTTGCACGTCAGCTTCCGTGTTTCCTACTGCTTTGAACCAACAATATCATCGATTGTCTTGAATGCATCGATATGTACTATTTCATTCAATTCGCTTAGCTACTGCATTGCTAATTCGCTGCTTTTTTCAATCAATTTTTTGGTAATTTGAATATGGCTTGCACTTTGACACTTAGAATGGCTGTATCTGCTAAGTGACATGCTTAGTAATAATGAAATACGAACAACTTAATTATGATTTGTTAACAGCATTTCACTTTCAGTCACATTATTAAGCAACTCAAAGTTGAATGAAGTCTGCAAAAAGTTGCATTACGTAATATGCTTTTAAGATATTATGTCACATCAGAGAAAATTATTTTAAAATAATACGTTTTTTCAGAGACCGCAGAATATACTTCGATTTTTTGCATTGTTTAGAGAAAGTCTGATTTTTAAAATATTTTGCGATTTTTGGCATATAACATAGGGAGATTCCTAGTCCCCTCCTTTTACATCCTCGATAATTCACAATCCCAAGTATATTCCCCTTTTTTGTTCCATCGGAGCATTTTTCTTTGCTAGTTATCATATACTTAACCCTATATTACCGGACAAGTATCTTAATGTTTTTTATCATTGAAAATTGGGGAAAAAGTGGGAAGACCGAAGGCATAGCCTACAGTACACTATCGTAGATAGCTACTAGTATTGGCTATGTAAGTGGCTACCGCGAACTTCTAAAGCAAGTTCGTCAAACGTGTAACTCTCGCAGTTACACGAGGACAAATAAATATCACATGTTAACAACTTACACCACTGTTGTGTGCAAACAAACTGGCGTATCACATTTCGTTTCTGGTTCATTTTTAGACTTGAGATCATGTCCAGACTCATAACCCAGAACTTGACAGAAAAAAACAAGACAGAAACACGTTTAACTCTCCCACTTTTTGACTTTACACCTCCCGAAAAAGCTAAATACTGATGTAAACAAACGCAATTCGCCATGATCGCGTACCCCTTAGAAAGTACTTTATTTCTATCCTATTAGACCTCGCCTGACTTTCGAAGAGAGAAAGTGGCGAACAAAAAATGGACAAACACGTATTTTCCACTGTCCACCACATTGTAAACTTTAAAAATCTGAACCTAACGCCCCTTTGAATGTAAATCAATTCGGTTCGGGCCATTTGTTGCCCTTTGATTGTAGTCGTTTTGTATATGCCAAACTTCTGTTCCGCTAAATATTTGTTATGATTTACCAATCAAAATACGAAAAAAACCCGTTTTTTGCCCATTTTACGCCTCAGATTTCGAACTTTACACCCCATAAACAAGTCAATATTACGTTTTTTTGAACGCGGCTTGCTTCGACGTGCTAGCCATTAGAAGTTACTTCATTTCTATTTTATTCAATTCACCCCAACTCTTAACCGAAAAAGATGGCAGAGAAATCTCGGACAAAATCTGTTTTTTTACTCATCCACTAGAGTGTAAAGTTTAAACACCTGGTACTAATTGCGGATTGATTGTAGAAGAGTTTGCTGCTAAGCACAAGATAGCCCTTGATCCGTAGTACATTTCTGTCAGAAAAAATTTCCTAAAACTCATAACCGGAGTTGTTGGCAGACATGAACAAGTCGAAAACTCGGCCGAAATGTGTCTTTTCACCCCCATATTTTCGCACTCTTTACACTCCCATTCGAGAACTGAGGCGAAATTCAAAAATTAAAATAATGTTTTCTGCAGAACCTAAATAGATGAATAAGTCAAACAAAGTGCATGGTTTTGCAGAAAGAATTAACAAAATAAAAAGTCAGCATTCAGAAGATTCGAACCATCATTCTTTTCTTAAGACAGCATCCGAGAACGGAGTTCTAACCGCTGCGCCAACTCGACCTTTCGGCATACTTCAGCTTGATTATACTATTTTAGAAAATATTCATCATTCTACTGAAGTTTAAGAATAGTGCATTTATGATGATAAAAAATAATTATTTATTAAAGACGAGTCAAAAACCTCTGAAATAAGAAAAATCTGATCTAAAATATGCAATACGGAGTTATCTATTGGCATTTGAAAATAGATGTAGATATAATTCAAAGTTTACCTCTTCATACCTCAACAAACACTGGCTGTAGAAAGTTTAAAGGTCAGATTCGTTATTCTGACCTTACGGAGAACATTTTTAAAAAATTCATCATCCACGACGCTCTGGTCGCAAAAATGCATCTCAGTGTAAACTTTACACTTATGCTAATACCGCAATATTAGGTCTATAGAAACAAAATAAACTGGGATCTTTAACGCTAAGGTCAGGGCACCTTTTAAGCATAATTATTATGTTCCGCCTACTTAGCGGAGTAGTTGAAGAAATATCGTTTTTCGTCTCGAACCCTTTACACTAAAAAGATCACAGATCAAGAAATATTGCGTTAAAAGAGAAAAGAATAAAAGGTTCCACGAGATTTTGTAACCCTCTACATTATAAAACCAACTGGACTGCACAGAAACCAAAATTGAGTTAGATAAGCTGAAAACAAGCAAAGAGTAAAAAACCCGTATACTTTACATTTTTGTGCAACAACCATTGAGTGTAAAGAAATTTTAAGGTCAGATTCATAATCTACAGCTCGGGGGCAACATTTTAAAAAAAATTGGCTCTCCGCAAATTATTTGATTTTTCGGTTTATACTTTACACACTCATTGCTAACTCGGTATTGAGTGTAAACAAAAAAAAACACCGGCATCGAATTTTTTAATTATCCATCGATTAAAAAAACCCGCACCTCTCAGATGTGTGCCGTTATAGCTGTGAGGGGGGGAACACAAATTTCGCACTCGCTGTGAAAAACATATAAGAAAAAAGGATGGCCAAGTATATTTTAGGTAGCGCTATCGCGCTACCTATGATATACCTCTAAAAGTTGTTAGAATTTACTAAAAATAGACTTCTGCTAAAAAACGCAAAAAATCGAAGTATATTCTGCGGCCTGCAGAAGAGTAGCGCTGCGCCACTGTCGTAAAGATTAATTACACGAATAGTTTATTCCTTAAAAAGAAGTGATTACTAATTTAAAAGCAATTGCGATGCAAAAATATCAGTGTTTGTCATAATTCATTTATCAAGCCCCTTGACAATTAGCTAAACATTTATTGAAAGAGAAATTTGATATTGATAATAAACTGAGACGATTATTAACATACATCAAAGCTTCTTCATAATCTCTCTTAGCCAGTGAACAAAGTTTTATGAAGGTGTTTTTTTTCAGAGGCCACAGAATAAACATACTTCGATTTTTGCATTTTTAGCAAGTCTAATTTTTAGTAGATTCTTACAAATTTTACAGGTATACATAAATAACTTTTTCATAGTAACCTCGTTTTATGTCCTTAGTAATGCATAATTCCAGGTAAGTAGATTATTAAAGTGTCCTTTTTGTTCCATCGAAACATTTTGCTTGCCAGTACTTGTTATGTATCTAAAGTATTGTGAAAAAGGTTTTTCTTACAAAAAAAGATTAAGTAGAAATTTCAAAATCTAAAAAATTCAGAAAGATAGTTATTCGTAAGAAACATTCAAAAAGATAGATAAAATGCAAATCAAAGTGTAGATCAAGGAAGATAAGGGTTTGGGTGCACAGGTGCGCGCGGGGAGAGTTTGTGGGTATTCACTCCCAGGATTCAATTTTTGAAAGTTTTCCTTGTTTTTTTCGCATTTTTTGACGCCAATGTATAGTACTCGATGAGAAACGTTGAAAAATGATGTTTTTTCGCCATACCACCATTTTAAAGACAATTTTTTGACCTTTGAAAAATCTCACCCCCACAGAATCTTGGTGCTGCATACCTGTCTGGGTGGTACGCTCAAGTGTCCCGAACACGGTCCAGAGCAAAGCACTAGAAACATTGAACATTAGAGCATTTAAATGTTGATCGGCACGTCAAAATTTGAGAACGGCAAAAAATGGGTTTTAAGATTACCAAAAAACATGATTATCTCTGCAGAAAAGGGGCTGCAAATGTAGGCACACTGACTTTAATTAGGGAGGGCGAAAATAAGCGCGCTTCAAGAATTTTCGATTCACCTTTTAGGGTCCCTACAAAAAATACTTGTAGACATACGTGGGCAGCAAGAAAATTTGGGGGGGAGTGCAAGATTTTTCGAAGGTAAAAAAATGGTCTTAAAAATGGTGGTATGGCGGTAAAAACACCATTTTTCGACGTTTCTCATCAAGCACTATCCATTGGCATCGAAAAATTGCAAAACAACGAAGGGAGGTATTTTGATTTCTGGGGTGCGTACCCCCAAACACCCCCCACGCCCAGGTGTGCTTGTAGATACCTAATTGATAACTTTAATTTACTCAAAATTCGAAAAAAATAATTAATGCAGTACTGTTTGTCTATCTAATCTACTCAAGAACTGTCAATTAGCAGGTCATCAATATATACACATGTTGGTGATGAAATGCCACAAATAGCGTAGGGCAAAAATCCAGAAAAAACGTGCCGTCTGGGAGATCTATCGATTTTAGAGTCTATCAGATTCTCGAGGGGAAGGGGTCTAGCTAGACCCCTAATCTACCCCCTATCAGTGGCCGGCGCATGCATCTAATGCTACATGAAGTCGAGTTAAAAAATTCTTCATTATGATTCCTGTATTAAATATGTAACTACATACATATACGTACGTATTGATAACATTTTAAAGGAGCAAAGCAACAAAAGTACAAAGTATTGGAAAAATACGTACAAAAGTAGAAAATCAAATACAATCGAGTAAACGAGAAAAAATTTGGGACAAGCGACTGGACAAACAGAACTTTTGCTTTTATTGATCAAGAATGCTTGTTATATTCTACTTTTCTTATTGAACTTTTTCCGAAAAATTACTTCTAATTCTAACACCTACAAACAAAATATTCCTGAAATGCGAACAATTCGGCTGAGATTCTGATATCCAAGTTACAAAGCATCGACGTGGCAAAACCCGTGACTACAGTATTTCACATTTTCCGTAGAGGACCAGGCGCTGACGTCACATACGTGGCAGCTGGCCTCTGTTGTTGCTGGAGCAGAGCAGATGACTGCCTCGGTGGATGAATGGCAAGAAATTGTTGACCACTAGCAGCGACCGTTGGTGGGTTCAAATCCAAAGCTACCGTCTTATAATAACCGGCCGCAGCGTAAACGGGCAGCATATTGGGCGCTGGTCCCCCCGCCGGCTGCACAATGTTCAAGTGCTGCGGCCCGACTGCACTAACGTGCTGAGGTACCAATGAATAATTGTTCGGCGGAAAGCACAGTTCAAGAATAGGTTACTTTCAATCTAGTGCATGGCGAACATAGGCGGGCAGCAGCCAAATTCTGGGAATGACGGATTCGATGAGCCAAATTTCCAAAAATAGCACAAAAAATTCAATTTAAAAATTCGATTCAAAATTCAATTTACGCTTAGTTAGAGCCAAATTGAAATTCGTCGTTTGTTTATATATAAAACACATCGTGCAGTGCAAAAAAATTCAATATTTTATCAAAATGATATGTATGTGATTTAAAATTTTGGTTACAAAGCCCAGAACGGGCTAGTATCCCTAATTAGTGAACCTAGCATGGGCAGTATCAAATTTCGCGCCATAATTTCTTCAACAAAGTTCCATAGGATGGTTTGCTTTAAAAACATAATTATATTTTTAAATCACGAGATCACTATCGTAAGAAAAATCGTTAACTTACCGGAAAATCGTTCGTGGCAGGAGGCCTTATTTGCGCGCAAGTTGTCTGGTGCGTCGGCCAATGCTGCTGTTGGCAGGGATAATCGCAATATGAAGTGTTCCAACAGCAGTAGAAAACGGCTTCCTTTCCGCAGCAGGCGCACTATAAATTGTTTACACTTATGTGCGTATGAAACAAAATCGTAACATTTCTTCATTATTACAGAAAATGCCACTTAACACAGAATTTGCCGAGCATAAAAAAATGCATATGATGTAATCATGCGCAAGTGGTAGACTTTAGTCAGCTTTCGCGATACAGGCAATGTGAACTATGTGCAAACGAAATATAAAGGTTATGACGCCTTCCGATTAGAACAGTGAGTGCGCCTACTGATCTAACAGCAAAAAAATTGATTTTTGAATACATAGTGATGAAAAGTTTTTTTGGCCAATTTTTCGAAAATTTCAAACAAGCTCTTTCTGAACAGCGTTTTTTTTAGTACGACCCCCATTAGCACCGGTGCTAATGAAAATTTTTTCATTAGCACGGCTCGGCCGGCGTTAGCACACTAAATTTTTTTCCTATGTGCATTATCACTGTATTTTACAGGGATAAAACAAATATCGGAAAAAATTTGCTATGTTTAGTGCTTGGTATTTTGAATGCGCGTTTTGCATGAAATTGTATACATTAAGTGTAACTTGCACGCATTAACAGCTCTGTGCTCAGCGTTTTGGGCATGCCATATTATATAAGACCCTTACCCTGTTAGGTTTTACAATAGTATATGCTATAAGTAAAAGGCGCGTGAAAAATATAAGACCCTTACCGTGTTAGGTTTTACAATAGTGTATATGCTATAAGTAAGAGGCTCGTGAAAAATATACTCGACTTCGTCCTCTCTAATTAAGTTTCAGTGTGCAGCACTACAGAGCAAGGTTAACAATTACAGGTAATAGATACCCTAATTTGGAACCATTTCAAAATGTGCAATGGTATGCGCGGAAACAGTAGCACAGTACGTATACTGTGATGGCATTTGGTGCGCACATCTAAGTTTTCGGTGCGTGAAAACAGCAACACTGTATTTTGTGATGTCATTTGGTCACACGTCGTAGTTTTCGATGGCACTTTGCCAAATTCCATGGCATGTAATTTTTGTATATGCGCAATGCTTACAGTCAGTTTGTATTTAAATTTTAAAAAATATCGGATCTGGTGTTGCCTACTCAGTTCTAATATTTTTGCTATAGCGCCACTTCAGCGTGCAACTTTTGCGCGCTACTTCAGCCACTTTTGATCGCCACTTCAGTGTGCTACTTTTGTTATATAAATGTGCTGCTATAAAATTTTACACGTTTAGTGTGTTCATTGAACCGAAGTCTTTTTCTACAATATCCCGATTAATTCGAAAAGCCTAAAAAGCTTGTTTAGTGTATGAGAAACGCGCAAAAATTCAGGAAGATGTAGAATAAACGCATGCACGCAGCTGGCCCTCCAATTTTTTTGAAGTGGCAACTTATTTTCAGTGGGACCAAAATGCCAAAAAGGCCAAAAACAGCCAAAATTTGCATAAACAATTAATTTTTTCCCCAGTTTTTCAAAATTTTTGGGGGACATGTCCTCCCCAATCCCCCAACAGCTACGTGCCTGAGTAAACGTTTCATGACATTGTTTGAAGTGAAAATCTATTTTTCGATTCCAATTCGTTATTTTCAAAAAGGTTGTAGCCGCTTATCAAAATACCTCCATTAGAATAAAGTATTTCAGATGTCGCAAAAATCATTAACTAGCTATTTTAAAAATCCTAAAAATTCTGAGAATCAAACGTCGGCTAGTAGTAATACAGCTACACAGTATGCAGAAGAAACGGCACACGGATCAGAAGGCGACGGAAATTTAAGTTACCCGGATTTACTGCAATTAAGTGAAAATTACGACGAGGAAAACTAACGTTGAATCACTGTAATAAAATTGGCACAAACGAGTTGTAATGGTCAATGCAGGGAGGTGATTGTGCTTAGGCGTTTATGCACAAAGTGCAAACTTTATTTTAGCGATTTCAGATGCACTTGCAAGATGCATTATTTTAACAAAAATTTTGACAGAAATTTTCATTAGCACGCCGTTGCTAATGACCAAAATTTTCATTAGCACGAGGCAAGTTTTATTAGCATCGTGCTAAAAAAACCGTGTTTCTGAATAACCTAAATTCGAATACGATTCATTCGCTCGGAGCATCGAGTCTTTAGCTATACATACTTAAAATACTGGCAATTAGGATTATCATTTGTTTCACCGAATGCACATCTTAAAAATATTTTCAGTGACTCACTGTTGCCTATGCTTAGAATAGTTGAAGGGTATAAAAAAAGACAAGACTCCAGATTTTAAGACAGGCTAAAAAACCTCACAATTATATCGTTAGGTGAGCAGTTGTTTTTGAAATGATGAAACCCTCTCACATTTGTTCCACAAAGAAAACCGAAGATTTGCACCACACAAAAAACTGAAAAAGTAAATAAGCTGCAATAATGAAACGAGAACATGATGGTGCTTCGAACTTTCTGAGTAGGCTTGAATCAAACGTACGTAAACCTACAATTTGCACGCACTCTCATTCAAGTGAATTAATATCCCAATATCCTATCATGATATGAAAACTAAGAAGATGCTTTACGATATTACACATCAAGATCGTCAGTCTTAAGAAGATAATGCTATAATACACTAATGGTGCTTGCTATACTTTCCACATAAATCGATAAATGCACATGCACTTTCCTACGTTGATAAATTTCAAGCTGAAAGTCAAGCAAGGCCATCGACGACGAGCGACGATAAGGAGGGATCTTGACACAATAAAAACGGAAAATGCAATTGCTACGCATATATACGTTACACACGTACTATGCTCTATTTCGAATTTGTCGAATATTTGCCCTATCCAGCCAGATTTACTCATTTGAGTGACTACGCATGCATGAACCATACATACAAAATATTAAACGCAAATACTACATGTGTTGTAATATCGCAACGCAACCAGTCTAGTCACGCTAAACATTCTTTGTCCATTTGCATTGCTTATATTTAACGCACTGCAAATTAAATCGCACGCAAGGGGGCTGAGATTTGTATGCAGTGGCAGTTATAATACGTACAAGGTCAAAGGAAAGAAGGCCAATCTTCAATTTTGCTTATTTCAATCTGTCAAAAATATTGCTTTACGAAAGTTCGATGTATTATTAAGTAGGTAATCTAAAGCCTTTGCTATGCGATTCCGCCACATAAAAACTCCTTTGATTACGTAGATACCTGCTTCGCTGTGAAATGGGCAGACATGTCATGATAGCACGTCAAGTTAAAAAGGTTATTTGCCGTCAAAGTCAGTTTGAAAGAGCAAGCTTTGGACTAAAACGTTGCAACCATACATGATCTTACGGGGTTTCACCCCGCCCCGGAAAAATTATCACTACCCTTCCAGAAATTTTTTCATCCACCTAATCGCGATTTTTCGAAAGTTTTCTTTCCTAAAAATTCGTAGAAAAGGTTTTTTGAAGTGTTTTTAATAATATATTTCCCCAAAAGTGTCAAATTTTCGGCGCTTCGAGCCATATACTCATATTTAAACTATATTTTGCTCAATTTATTACTCTTGATTTTTTTCGGAATGTTTTGATGTTTTAATGCTCTAGAAAGATGAAGCATCGTCAGAGAAGCCGAAAAACGACGTTTTTGACGCGTACCCACCATTTTAGGGCCCAAACGGCACTTTAAAATTTCACCCCCCCCAGAATTCCCATACTGTGCAGTGTGCATGTCTGGTTGCAACAGTGCCCGAATTTCAGAACCTGCAGTGGGGGAACGCTTCCTCTTGCTTCTGCCCACAAGCATAAAGCCCGGTTCACACGAGTGCAATCACCTGCAATCTGCAATCTGAAACCCAGACAGGGCCGTCTGACTTGCACCGGTTGCAATGCATTGCACCCGTGTGAACGGCGTTGCAACTGCATGCAACTGGCCGTTTTGGTTGCAAGGCATTGCAGCGGACGGAATAAACCAAGTTCATTATTTTGCCTGCAACCGAGTGCAATCCTCATTAAAATTCATTTTTTTGCTCGCAGGGGACGCATATCAATGAGGACTCATGCTCGCTTTTTGCACAAACGTAGGTACTTACCCGCGCAGTATATGCTATAGCTTTTTCTCCAGGTAATCGAAGATTTTTGAACTGCATATATTGTCTTGATTTAACAAATTTCGATATTTTAAAATGTGGAACACTGAAAATACTTCGATACTTATTAGCTCAATCAACGAAGAGCCATGCTTATAGAATCCCAGACACTGCTAACATTTCATCAGGCGGGATAGAATTTCGCATATTTGTATCTTCCTTGCGAATGTACGGCGCTAATTTCGTCACTAGCATGTCAAACGTTTGAACATCCATTCGTAAAACGCGGCGATAAATTTCAGGGTCTTCTAATCGCAATTCAGAGACAAGTGAATTAAAATAACCATTATTTTCACGCCTTCGGATATAATTTTCTTCGATTTTAATTCATCATCCAACAAATAATAATACGCAGCTAGCAGAACAACCGCGCGCCTTTTGCGATTCATGTTTTTAAAATGCAGCGCCCTCAAAATGCTGTAGGTACCTATGTTTTTAACAGGTTGCAATCCTCAGTCGCACCTGATTGCAGCCTTTGGCTGCAGGCTTTAGTTTGTGCCGTGTGAACGGCTGCAATCACTGAAACCTAGCCGTCTGCGACCAAATTGCAGGTTTCAGGTTGCAGATGATTGCACTCGTGTGAACCGGGCTTAAGTGATATATG
>JAVLUZ010000154.1:12466496-13033817 GCA_036768485.1 Mermis nigrescens
TTAGTTTTCTATCAATCAGGATACGAAGCTAGTCAGCGTTGCTACTTGCCAGCAATTTAAAAAAAGTAAACATTATAGATTTCGTTTATACACTTTCATCTGAAACTTCAAGAATTATTTAAACAGACACTTTTTAGAGGCCGCAGAATATACTTCGATTTTTTGAGTTGCTTAGAGAAAGTGTGATTTTTATCAGATTTTGCGACTTTAGGTAGCTTTTTCCTAGTCCCTTCCTTTTACATCCTTAACAATCCACAATTCCAAGTATATTCCTCTTTTTTGTTCCATCGGAGCATTTTTCTTTGCTATACTATAATATACTTGGCCATCCTTTTTCTTATATGTTTATCACAGCGAGTGCGAAATTTGTGTCCCCCTCAAAGCAACAACAGCACACACCTGAGAGGTGCGGTTTTTTAATCGATGGATAATTAAAAAATTCGATGCCCGTCTTTTTTTTGTTTACACTCAATACCGAGTTAGCAATAAGTGTGTAAAAAGTAAACCAAAAAGTCAAATAATTTGCGGGGGGCCAATTTTTTAAATATTGCCTCCGAGTTGTAGATTACGAATCTGAACTTAAAATTTCTTTACACCCAATAGTTGTTACAAAAAAGTGTAAATTATACGTGTTTTTTACTCTTTGCGTGTCCTTCAGCTTATCTAACTCAAATTTGGTTTCTGTGCAGTCCAATTAGTTTAATAATGTAGAGGGTTGCAATATCTCAAACGCAATTTTTTTCTTGTTTAACGCAATATTTCTTGATCTCTGATCGTTTTAGTGTAAAGGGTTCGAGACGAAAAATGAAATTCCTTCGGCTACTCCGCTAAGTAGGGGGAACATGCTAATTATGCTTAAAATGTGCCTTGACCTTAGTGTTACAGATTCTAGTTTATTTTGTTTCTATACAGCCAATATTGCATTATATGCACAAGTGTAGAGTTTACACTGAGAAGCACTTTTCCGCCCAGAGCATTGGGTATCAAATAATTTGCGGAGGGCCAATTTTCTTAAAACAATGTTGCTCCTGAGTTGTAGATTACGAATCTGAAATTGAAATTTCTTTTCACTCAATGATTCTTGCACAAAAGTGTAAAGTAAACGAATTTTTTTACTGTTAGCGTGTCCTTCAGCTTATCTAAATCAATTTTGGTTTCTGTGCAGTCCAATTAGTTTTATAATGTAGAGGGTTGGAATATCTCAAATCCAAATTTTTTTTCCCTTTTAACGCAATATCTCTTTATCTTTGATCGTTTTAGTGTAAAAGGTTCGTGACTAAAAACCAAATTTCTTCAGCTACTCCACTAAGTAGGCGGAACATGCTAATTATGCTTTAAATGTGCCCTAACCTCAACGTTACAGATCCTAGTTTATTTTGTTTCTATACACCCAACATTGCGCTATTCGCCTAAGTGTAAAGTTTACACTGAGAAGCACTTTTCCGCCCAGAGCATTGGGTATCAAACAATTTGCGGAGGGCTATTTTTTTAAAATGTTTCCCTTGAGTTGTAGATTTCGAATCTGACCTTAAAATTTCTTCACACTCAATGGTTGTTGCACAAAAGTGTAAGTATACGAGTTTTTTACTGTAAGCGTGTCCTAGAGCTTATCTAGCTCAATCTTGGTTTCTGTGCAGTCCAATTGGTTTTATAATGTAGAGGGCTACAATATCTCGAAATGTAAAATTTTTCTCTTTTAACGCAATATTCCTTGATCTATGATCATTTTAGTGTAAAGGGTTCGAGACGAAAAAAGAAATTTCTTCAGCTACTTGCTCCCCCCATAATTTTGACGCTGCCCACCAATGGATATATGGCCTGAATTATTAAATAAAAGAAGGGAACTAGCAAAGAAAAATGCTTCGATGGAACAAAAAAGGTAAATATGCTTGGATTTCTTCATTGCTAAGGATGTAAAAGGAGGGAACTAGGGGAAATTTCCCTGTATGCGCAGAAGCCATAGGAATGTGCTAAACAGTTAGACTTCCCTAAACAACGCAAAAATCGAAGTATGTATTATTTATTTAATGAAATCTGACCTTCCACAATGCTCTGGAGTAAAAGATAATAGTGTAAACTTTACACCTACATGGCCGACTCAATAGTTTTCTTGAAAAACCACAAAAATTTCTTAAAAATTTTCCAAAATAAAGTTATCAAAATAGTCGCCATCATAATCGAAATTACTACGGAAGATCTGCAGAAACGCGCATAGGCCGCAGAATACGAGTATACTTTGATTTTTGCGTTGTTTAGAGAAAGTCTAACTGTTTAGCACATTCCTATGGCTTCTGCGCATATAGGGAAATTTTCCCTGGTTCCGTCCTTTTACATCCTTAGCAATGAAGAAATTCAAGCATATTTACCTTTTTTGTTCCATCGGAGCATTTATTTTTGCTAGTAGTTCCTACTGATCATGCAATCTATCCGAATCCTGAACTTTAATGTCGCTTAGTCTTTTTTATGTTTTTTGTTACACACCGCTTTAGCAGTTTACCTATGTTGTGTGATTTTACTTTCTATTTGTATTGATTCAACAATGATGACTCAAACAGATTTGAATCATTCCTCCAGTTCAGAAAGCTCATTTATTATTTTGTTACTTATTGCTTGTTTTTCTACTAGGTAAATGCAAGTGTATTTTTATATATGTATTGAACATGACCTGAAGAGGTTTATCTTACTGTTGTACAGCTTATTTCGGAATTGTGCATGAGAGTTGCTCCAAGTATGCCCCATGGAGCTAATTTTGAAACTGCATACGTAGCCATGCACTCCATTGACAAAGACGTCATTAAGCGGGTAAGATCGCATATAAATTATAGGTAAGTAGGTAGGTACCTACCAATCTAATATTAGGATGGGTAACGAACGACATGATATGAAGAAAGTTGTAAATTATGCAAATGACGAGTGCTTACATGGCTGAATTTTTTCGCTGAACTAAAAATCAGCTGAGTATGCAATTAGAAAGAAAGCTATGAGTAATTTTCGAATGTGTCCCAACATGGCCACCAGTCCCAACACGGCCATCGTCCCAACACGGCCACCAAACTTCCCAACACGGCCACCGTCCCAATACGGCCGCCGTCCCAACATGGCCACCGTCCCAACATGGCCACCGTCCCAACACGGCCACCGTCCCAACACGGCCACCAAACTTCCCAATACGGCCACCGTCCCAACACGGCCACCGTCCCAACATGGCCACCGTCCCAACACGGCCATCAAAATTCCCAACATGGCCACCGTCCCAACAAAGCCACTGTCTCAACAAGGCCACTTTCAATGTATTTTAATCATTTAAAAGATATTAATAGTTAATTACAGGAAGGTAATTAGGCGTGGATACACATGTGACAGCAATTAAATTGATGACTAAAGTTAGTTTTTTACATGCGTAAAGGATTTTGCATGCAGCGAAGCATGGTTCTGCACTGTGGTTGGGTTGTACATGTTGGGCGCATCGGAAACATTCAGCACCGAAATTCTGGGGGGGGTGCAAAATTTTTCAAAGTCAAAAAGTGGTCTTAAAAATGGTGGTATGGCGAACAAAACTCCATTTTTCAACGCTTCTCATCGAGCACTATCCAGTGGCATCAGAAAATCGCGAAAAAAACAAGAAAAATTTCAAAAATTGAATTCTGGGGATATTTTGGTTTCTGGGGGGTATTCGAACTTATGGGAGGTGCATATCCCCCAGCCCCCCCCACGTCCACGTATGGTGAAGGTCTTGTTGAGGCAGTGGCTTTGTTGGGACGGTGGCCATGTTGGGACGGTGGCCATGTTGGGACGGTGGCCGTTTTGGGACGATGGCCGTGTTAGGAATTTAGGTGGCCGTGTTGGGACGGTGGCCATGTTGGGACGTTACCTAATTTTCAAAATTGGTCTTCCATTCTTTCGCAGATCTTTTCCGTATTGCTCAGAGAATCACTCGACAGTTCCCTGCTTTCATATAGCCAATGTGCGGGTAGAGTGCCTCCTCGTCTCCACTAAAATGCATAGCTCAAAAAGCCTATCTTTATGGTTCTTATAATGTATATTTATGCTCTATTTAGAAAATGGGTCCGCCCGCAGTCTTTGTTTCGATAACTCATCTCAAAGTGCATATACTTGACATTTGTGCGTACAAGTGCTCCTGATATGCAAATCATTTCTTTAATTTTTTAAACACTGAGTGCTTTTATAAACAGCTGCAACCCGCACGACACATGATCCGTTCGATCTTCTCTTAAATCTGTGCACGACTTTTTTGTGAATGTCGACAATAAGCCAGGGAGGTCAGCCAGCAGCCGGTCTGGGAGTCAGAACTTTGAGCTTTTTTGGACCTAACTTACCTCAACAACTAGTATAAATACTTAAATTGCGTTAAAACTGCGTTATTCCACAATTTCTGATCAATTTCAAGCCCTTTTGTAGGAAATTTTCGATTTTCATCCAGTTTTGGCCTTCATTTTATTTCATTTTCCTAATAAAATATCCCATTTAGACTCTCTCAAACCCTTCACGTGTATGTTTGCTTAGAACTGTGGATTCAGATTCATTTCTAACGGTTACTTAAGCTTATGTGGAACAGATCACGAACTTTTGATCACTAGAAAAGAGATGTGGGCTTCTTTGATACAAAAACCAAAACCAGAGAAATTCGAAAATCAATTCATTACCTCAGCTTACGATGCTATATAATGAGAGGCCGTTCCCTTGCATGAGACATATGTATGTACGAGTTTTGAGCTTTAGGTGCACAACAAAGTGGTATGCTGATCAGCTAGAAAGATTCTTTGATCTAAAATGCCTTTGAAATAATTTAAATGCCAAAAGAGTCCAAAAATATTTCTATCACTTTTGCGAATTGTCCTGCTTTTCGCTAGATTTTTCTGCTCCTTTAGAATCTCTTTTACAATTGTGGTGAGGTGACCAGACATGCACATGGGGGTTTGGGGGTCTAGCTAGACCCCCAAAATGAAAATATAGAACAACTTTTTGGGAAAAATCTGGCAAAATGAAGGCGAAAAACGGAAGAAAATCACAAATTTTCTTCAAAGCGCTTCAAATTGGCCCGAAACTGTTTAATAACATAGTTTTATGGCTATTTTAGCGCTTCTATCAGTTTTTGAGGTCATACTGGCCCAAAAAAGCTCAATTTTTGACTCTCCCCCAGACCGACGGACCCCCCCCGATCGGTCATGATGTGCATCTATGGTTGTGACCGTACCTGGGCGTGGGGGACTTGGGTGCACCCCCCAAAAACCAAAATACCTCTCCCAAAATTCAATTTTTGAATTTTTTTTGTTTTCTTCGCAATTTTTTTAATGCCAATGGATAGTGCTCGATGAGAAGCGTTGAAAAATGGTGTTTTTCTCCATACCACCATTTTTAACACTCAACGTTTCTAACTATAGTTTTGCAATCTGCTTAGTCTGCCTTTTTTAAATTGTAGATAATTGATTAAGCTCGTTGGCACTTTTTATTTTTTAAATCGACTTATTCCAGGAGCGGCAGTGTAAAGAGTGGAAAAATCTAGGGTTGAAAAAACACACTTTGGGCGAGTTTTCGACGTCTTCATGTCTGTCTTATTCTTCGCTTATGAGTCTGCAGAAAAACCTTACATTTGAAAAGTAGTACGCTTCAAGGGCTTTACGGTTAAGTTGATCACGTTTGTATAAAGTCAATACAGAGTTGGATATGACTGTTTAAAGTTTAGACTTTGTTTTACTTTGTTAATTACTGCACTTGTAAATCGAGACGTGCGAATTATTATAAAAATAGAGTACGTATCAAGGGTTACACGTCGCACTTGAATGCGTTTCTTTAAACTCATTACAGAGTTAGTCCTAGGGTGTATAATTTTAAAACTGAGGTAAAATAAAGTTTAAACTCTGGGGTAAAAAAACATGTCTTTGACCATTTTTTGTCTGTCAACTACATACACCGGTTATGGGCACACCTGGGCGTGGAGGGAATTGGGGGTATGCAACCCCCGAGAAATCAAAATACCCCCCACCAGAAACCAAAATACCCCCTCCCAGAATTCAAATTTTGAGAATTTTTGGTTTTTTTCGCAATTTTTTGATACCAATGGATAGTGCTCGATAAGAAAGGTTAAAAAATAGTGTTCTTTCGCCATACCACGATCTTTAAGGCTATTTTTTTGACCTTTGAAAAATATTGCACCCCCTACCGGAATTTTGGTGCCGCCCACTTATGGTTATGGGTTCTAATAAATTTTTTCTGATAGAAATGTACTAAAACTTACGGGCTACTTCTTGTTTATCAGCGAACTGTTTTTTACTCGATACGGAGTTAGATGCAGGCGTTCAAAGTTTACAATTTAGTGGATGGTGTAGAAAACAGGTTTTGTCTTAGGTTTCTCCGCCTATTTCTCCGTTTATAAGTCGGGACAAGTTGGATAAAATAAAAATAAAGTACGTTTCAAGGACTACACATCGCAGAAAATAGCGTGTTTAGAATCTCAATATTGAGTTACTCTTGGGGGTGTAACTTTCAAAATCATGAGTGTAACTAGGGGTGAAAAACACGTTTTCTTCCCTTTTTAATTAGGCAATATCTCCAATAGGATGCGGAACAAAAGTTTTCACACACAAACGTACTACGACTCAAGCGCTACAAGCTGGCTTAAACCGAATTTCTTTACACTCATCGGGGAGTTAGTTTCAGATTTTTAAAGTTTACAATCTGGTGGATGGTGGAAAAATATGTTTTTTACCTTTTTTGTTCACCAGTTTCTCCTGTTAGAAGTCGGGATAAGTCGAATAAAATATGTGTTCTCAGGGGTACACGTCACAGCAAATTGTTTTTATTTACATCAATATTGAGCTATTTCGGGAGGCGCAAAGTCAAAAATCGGGGTGGAAAACATGTTTCTGGCTTGGTTTTTCTCAGCCAACTTGTCCGGTTATGAGTCTGGACATGATCTCAAGTCAAATAATGTACCAGGGGTTAAGCAAATTATGTCATTTGGGAGCGCTTATGCACACCCAACAATAGTGTAAAGTGGTTTACATCTAACATTCATCTGTCTTCAGACCATTGCGGAGAGTTAATTTTTTTAATAAATGTTGAACGCAATATCAGAGGTACGAATCCGAGTTTTCTTCACACCCAGAAATTTTGTAAAGTGTATACTAAAAATTAAATTTAATCTGAGCATTGCAGAAGCTTTTTTCAAAATGTTCTTCACAAGGTCAGGATTACGAATCTGAGTGTAAGTGTTCTTTACACCCACTATAGTTGCATAAAGTTTACACTGAAAGCATTTGATCTGTTTAAATGAGGTAAGGTTGTCTTGTTTAAAGAGATAATGCTGATGTTCAGAACAATCTTGTTTTCCACGTTTCTGGAACGCTGGGCATGTTACATTATGTGAGGTTACTAGCAAAGAACAATACCCCGGTGGAACAAAAAAGACGAATATACTTGGAATTACGCATCATTGAGGACATAAAGGGGGAGAGGACTAAGGGAAAGTTACCTGTGTGTGCCTGTGAAAGATGTAAAAATCTAATACAAGTTGCACTCCGCTAAAAAACGCAAAAAAATCGACGCATATTCTGCGACTTCTGAAAAAACGTGCCTTTTCACAAAACATTGTTCACTACAAAGAAAAAGAGACTATGACGAAGCTTTAATGTGTTTTAATAACCGATTTGGTTTCTTATCAATATCAAATTTCTCTTTCAATATATAACCAATATTTAGTTAATCGTTTATGGCTTCATAAATGAATTATGGCAGGTACACCACCATCTTGTTAATTGCTGCCCCTAGCAATGCGTGCCATGCTAGCATAAGGACGCACATTGTCGTTTTTTTAATTAGTGATCGCTTCTTTTCTAGGGAAGCTATTCATTTATTTTTACGTTAGAAGTACAATGGCCTCCTGCAGGCCCAGAAAATACTTCCATTTTTCCTTCTTTTTAGCGAAACTATAATTTTTAGTTGATTATTACGACATCCGCAGGCTTACTTAGGTAACTTCCCTAATCCCCTCCTTTTATGTCCTTAATGATGCGTGATTCCATGTATATTCATCCTTTTTGTTCCATCAGAGCATTTCTTTTTGCTAGTAGTCAAATGAACGGATTTCAGGATAAAATAAATTGCATTATTTATCTGTCGTATGATACTGTACATCTACAGGACAAAGACTATTTATGTTTTTGATAGATGCTTTCACGACAAACAAAAACGACTTTCTAAATTTCATATATCTTTAGGATTACCTAATAACTACCATTATCAGTTTTATGCCTTGATGCGGGGATAATAAGCTTCCTCTGAAAACAAATTGCATGCTTTCGTCGCTAAGAAGTTACAGGGCCCGATCCGATAGACATATCTTTAATTTAGTCACCTTTCGTACATATTATTTCAAATAATAGGGAAATGAGATTGCGCACACAACGATGATTTTAGTGTTAAATTTCCGCATAATTGCCAATACATCTCAATTATTAGGCCCAGATAGATACAGCTATAGTACATAGGTACGTATATAAAACCTTAATGAAAAGGTTTTTTTAATGAAGCTTCTCGAAATGGGATTCAATAGAAATGATGCCATTCGCGAATATTTATTGACCGGTAAGGTTGAAGAATTAGCTGTCGAACGACTTTTGGCACTGCCCAACGCGCAGTCCACCAAGAAAGAAACTTAATTCCACCAAGAAAGAATCACCTAAGAAATAATGAAGACTTTGTTAGAAACATTAATTCGGACCTGCTACATATTTATACAACCTACATATGCCATGATGCCATTATGTGGTAGGTAGTACTTGTCTATTGTCCGACCTTCTATGTATCGTCAAACAACTATGTAGTTACATAGGTACATACTGTAGGTATGTAGGTAGGTACCTATAGGTCTTACCTACTTAAATGTCTAAATCGTGTAATGTTACAATTCGGTGCGTCCTACTACTTTGATTATGTACACCTACATACTTATATTCATCTAATGGCACATGTATTAGATTTAAGCAAGAGAAAATGCTCCGATAAAGCAAAAAGGTTGCTTTCTGTCCTTGTGCCTTATCTACAAGTGTAACTGCCGCTCACAACACGGCAGTTACAAAAATAGCACTTCAATTTTGAGTCGTCACGTTGAAATTTTTACAAAATCAGCCGAATCACGGTTCTGAATCCACCCTAAAAATCGTCAAAGTTCGTCAGCTAAATTAATAATCATCGCCAAAAAATTGCTGTCATTCTTGCCTCTTGAAGAAATCCCATTTTCTGCAAATAATCTGTGCAGAACAGAGGACAGTAGATACAAAACACACTTTGGGTTGTATAAAGACTAAAAATGGAGTGTTTAAACCGCGCGCTTGTGACTAAATATACTCTATTTACAGGGGCGGATTTAGGGGCGGCCGCCCCCCCCATTGGCCCAAAATAGTGCGCAAAATTAAGGATTTTTGAGCGATTTTCGGGTTAAAACGGCTAATTTTTCTGCCCAAGTCAGGGTTCCGCCCCCCTCCTAGGGGTACCGCCCCCTTAGGAAAATCCTGGATCCGCCACTGTCTATTTATAATCTTAAAATTCGGCGTGAAGCGCCGAAAATTGTTTGCGTTTTTTGGCTAAAAAAGCAAAGTTGAGTAAAGAAAAATTATTCTCAAATTTCATTTGAGGGGGCACGTGCCTCCTTATCCCCCTGGATACGGGCCTGATAGTCGGTTAGTACATATGTATACCTACACTGTAGCAGAGGTGCTACTACACAATTTGGAATGAATATTTTGAAGTCAACGACCGGTTGGTCAAAACGAACGCGGTAAACTGCGTTCTAACCGCAAACGTGCGGTACGTGTAGATAGCTCATCTTATGTGATATTGTTTTCCGGGAAAAACCGGCGCTTAAAAATGTTGCTCACATAATGAAGGGTTTGAGGTGCCCTTGTTGCACTAACCTAATTTACATTATTATAGTCTGTTTCATCCAAGTTCGGGCATAGATTTCAAAAACTGTCCGATAATAACCCGACAGATTGCGATTATAGTATTGATTTGTGTGAAACAGACTATGTAATCTTGAATCGTTTTTTAATCGATTTACATCTCCCTTTGTGAAGAATTCGTGAAAAAATGGACTATAATATGTGGGTACCACGAAACCTTGCGCATGGAAATCAATTTTCAGCCATCTATCGAGCAGCTATAGTCTGTTCCCTTTCAAACAGCACATTTTCGCTCAAGTCTGTAGTCTATTTCACGTAACCTTGTGCAATGGATTACAATTCCTGAATTAATGCAAAAGGATTACAAAAACGATTTAAACTGACGTGTCATCTCAGCATCTCAGGATTAAATCACACAATTTTCGGTTAATCGAGCACTGGTACGGCGCGCAAGCGACCGATTACTGCCCAGTGGCGGGTCTTCGGGCCTGCACAGTTTTTATGTCTCTCCGGAGATCTCTTTGGGTTGCTCCCCAAAGGGCCTCTTTGTTAAGAGGGGTGGTGTAAGTGTGGTGCATATACATACACACACATCGAGCTTATGCGCTGCTATTTTTTGTTGCTGTTCCCGTCAGCTCCTTTCGCTGTTCGGATGTGCTATTTATAACTTTTGCGCCTTTTTTGTGATTTAACCCGTTGAAATGACTTGTCATCTCAGGATTAAATTGCACAATTTTGGTAATTGAGCACTGAGTCGGCTCACGCAAGCGACCGAACACTGGCCAGTGGCGGCTGGCGGGTCTCTGGACCTGCCCAGTATTTGGGTTTCTCAATTACACATCCTTAAGGTTTCGGGAAACATATGTAAAGGGTACAGTAGGTACATACCTAACCTACTATGTAATGCATGTGCATACTATAATTGAGAAGTCTAAAAACTGGGCAGATCCGAAGATACGCCACTGGCCAGTGTTCGGTCGTTTGCGCGAGCCGAACCAGTGCTCAATTACCTAAAAAATTGCGCTATCTAATCCGGAGATGAAACGTCATCTCGACGGCTTAAAGTGCAAAAGAAAGCATAAAAGATATAAATGACACATCCGAGCAGCAAAACGAACTGACGGCAAAACACATCCGAATAGCGAAACGAGCTGACGGGAAAGCACATCCAAACAGCAAAACGAGCTGACGGGAAATAGCGCATGAGCTCGATGAATGTGTATGTGCACCGCACAACACATACTGTTCACCAACTTGATGCAGCGATTTTTTATCAGTGGTTCGCTTAAAACGTAATATTTTACTCCATTAAACCTCTTGGCTAGTTGATGCAAACAGCGTGTCAGTAATTACAGTGAGTAAAGACCTGGTGTTAGACTAATGTAAACAGACTGTATGCAAAACGTATTTTTGTTCTTAATTAGGAGTTTTAGAGTCTATTTGTAACTGCGAGAGTTACACGTGGCGAACTAGTTTTAGCAGTTCGCGGTAACATAGCCAAATATGAGTAGCTATTGCGCGATAGTGTACTTGTGGCTATGCCTTCAGTTTCTCAACTATTCCCCAATTTTCAATATAAAAATCAAATAGATACTTGTCCGGTAAATCAGAATTAAGTGTATGTTAATAGTAATTGTTTTACTCATTACCGCATAATCATAATCTAGAAGATTCAATGTGAATTAAAAGTAATCTCGTTTAATGTTAGTTTGTCGTAAACTTATGTTTTACTGTAGCGATCCCCTGATGGGATATTAGTACAGTTGGTTTGGACGATTTGTCTCGTTGTGCGTTTTATTTGTTGTCAATTTTTGTTTATTCTCTCCCGGCTATAGGCTGTGTGTACATAGCGAATAAAAGATAAAAACCCACCTAGGGGTCTCCTTTATACCGAGGGCGAGGTCGGTGCTCCTGTTGTCGAGGACTTCGTTATATTTTTAGTGGAAGGAATAGGTAAATTTCGTGTGATTATTTATTTCGTTCAAAATTCAATATTCTTTTCTCAATCCCAAAATTGGTCAAAAATATTATTTAATCTTTTATGATGACTGATCAGCTTAGAGCTCATTGGTGTTGTTTTCAAATTTCATTGTGCTTCGTACATTAGTGTAGCCGTAGACGCTTCGGATCTGGGCCTACAAAATCGTCACAGATACGAACCATGCTAACATCCACCCTCGAGATTTACCTAGGTGCGTAGGTACTTAAGTCTACGCTTAGTGCTGGCCCCGATCAGCGCAGCTCTAAGGCTTTCGGTCTTTGGACCCTTACAGACCTTACGGCTTTGATCCCCTCAGCCCTAATATTGCTGGCTGCTTCTATGTCGGGTGATCTCAGCAGCTACGCCCTAAGACCTAAGGCTACCTACCTAGTCTCGGTATTTGCCGCGGAGGTCAGTTGACCTATCTCAAGCTCAAGTTGTAATTTAACTTATTTTCAATCAGTGCCTGATTCGAAATGTTTTGGTTCTTAATTTGTGTAGCACGCTGAACTATGAAAACAACAACATTGAGCTCTATGCTGATCAATCATCCTTAAAGATTAGATAATAATTTTGATCAATTTTTGGCTTGAGAAATAAATTATGATTTTCGAATAGAAAATGCTATCATACGGAATTTACCTATCAGTCCACTAGATGGGTGGAGATCCTCGACGAAGGGATGGTGGCCGACCTAACCCTCGGTATAACCGAAACCACTGGGTTGGTTTTCTATACTTTTATTCGACGAATAACGCATGGCCTATAGCCGGGAAACAAAATACGCAAAGAAAAACGATAATGTACAGTCGAATAAACCGGCCAACGAAAAAACCAAACAAGCCAGAAAAAACCAATACGACCTTCAGTACACTGGCCTCAAGGGCCATTACAGTAAATTAAAACAACGATCAATTTAACATAATACTGAAATGACTTTTATCTCAGATCGAACATTCTCGATTCACGTAAGCGGTATGGATTAAACAATTACTATTATCATACACTTAGCTCTGTGCTACCGGACAAGTATCTAAATGTTTTTTATTATTGAAAATTTGGGAAAATAATGGGAAGACCGAAGGCATAGCCCACAGTACACTATCATAGATAGCTACTAGTATTGGCTATGTTATGGCTATTGCGAACTGCTAAGGCAGGTTCGCCTAAACGTGTAACTCTTGCACTTACACTCCCCCACGTATAGAAAAAAATTAGTAACGAAGTGGAGAATTTTTTTCGCGAGTACCATCAACGGCAACTAGCGTCGGTGACGCTCTACAACTCGGCTCTCTGGCGTCCGCAACGCCTCTACTCTGGCGTCCGCAACGCCTCATCCTGAGCAAACGTGAAAAACGAAAATAAAAATAACGAAAAAATAACAAATATCGATAGTCGGTCAACGCATGACCTCGTTCGCACTCAGGAAATCTCTCGAGCAACACTCACAATGGCGCTAGGAACTATATTAATGCCCGAGTAATGATGAACTCCGGTCTTGGACAGCAAGCATAATATTCGATCATGCTCCCCAAGTAGCCTCCTTCAGTCCCCGGGTAATGAGAAAAATTTTGATTTGAAAATTTTGTAGATTGAGTGTAAATTAACCCTTGTCCGTTAAAGAGTTAAGGTACCATAATAGTAACACCGCTAATTAAACACCAAGAAAATTTAAGACACGGAATGATAAGGCAACATTATGCTGAGCAAAAATTAAAGTCACTGACGAATTAAGATATGAGGTAAAACGAGAAAAAATGGCAAATTATGCGAGATTACGGGGAAAAATACGAGCACTGACAAAGAAAAATTTACAACAAGAGAAAAAATGACAAGAAGAAAAAATACACATGAAATAGACGATACGACAAAATCCTGGAATCCACATCAGGACGAAAAACGAAAAAATTAATGAAAAGCTGCTGGTCGAAAGTCGACGCCGTTGCAGAGTTCCAAAAGTTCAGTACGTCCGAACTTGTAAATTAATATTGGTCGCGGTACTTGGCCTTTGAGCCATACGATTTTCCGCGACGTCGTTGTCATTGAAAATATTCCTGATCCGATTCCGGTTCGCGACGCATATTCGAACGCTCACGATATTCATATGGCGATTGCCTACGCCCATACAGATGTTGGCGTAAGCGTGCGATGTGGATCGACGGGTTGATCGTCGTCCTCAAAATCATCATCGTCCTCGCAGTCGTCTCGCGTAACGACGCGGTATGGGTGAGCGTCGGAGTAAATAATTGCTCCGGCGCAAAACCGTAAGATCGCTGTCGAGAAGGTTCGCGTGGACGCTGTTGTTGTTGAGTAACAGGCCACGGTTTTAGCAAAAGTGGACCCGGTCGAGGTTGTGGCTGATAACCCCCGGTGGCTGGTTGACTTTGCTCCAATGGTGATTGATACTGGTCCCATTGTTGACGTTGACGGGATTGCGACCGGCCCCGATGAGTTCCGCGGTTTGACTGTGGCGGACGGCGATATTCATAAGGGCTGCTGCTGTCGCGAGCGCGACAGATGACACCAGCATCAGCCTGAGAATACGCCTCGGAATGCTCACGCAATTCCGTGAATTGCTGCTGTTGCCGCGGTTGGGTCTGCGGTCTTGTGTATTGCTGTACATGCGGTTTCACTTGTGTCTGTTGCTGTGCTTGTGATTGTGAACGATGGTGCGTTTGCGCATAGCGCTGCCGGGATGACTGTGGGTCTTGCCGCCTTGATCCCCTTTGGCCTAAACGCGCTTTTAGCTTGGCTGCAACTTCAGCTTGAACGAGTCTTCTTACTCGTTGTTTTCCAAATTCTTCAACCGATGCAAAGTGTGCTTGGATTTAGTATCGTAAAAACGATTCAATTTTGCCTTGTGTTTGTCTTCTGGCATGTGACGAACTTCTGACGTCTCAGCAAGAGAACCAGCGCGCGTAACTTTGTCGCACGCCGTGGCATTTCCGTATCCAAATTCTCACGATCACGCTGCTCGATCGTCATGCTTGTTCGACGCATCGCAATTTGTGCTTCCAAGGAAACATCGACTTCGGGCATATCAAGGCTCGCTGCGGATCCGCTTGGGTCCTGCGAGGATGCCTGTTGCCTTTCTTTACGAATTTTTCCAATTCGTCTCGTATTCGATGTTTGAGGTAAAATACAGATTTTTGACGACCTCGAAAACGATCGAACTGAGCCGGAACTTCAAGTGCCGGGTTGGTAGCTAACCGGAATTTGCCTAATCATGTTGTGTAAAACATGAGGACTTTCGATTTGTGCTGTTAAGTCCGGAATTCCGGAAAAGCCTCACGTGGAGATGGCGTGTAAGATTCGCCAAGGAACGCTACGCGTAACATGCGACGCAGCTGTTCCGTCATACGCCAGCCTATTCTGACATTGCCATATGCGTATGCGAAATAGTGGAATTTTCTATCCAGAAATTCCAAAAGCGCTGTAGCGCGCATGACGTCTATTGAAGAAAAGACCGTCATGTGTTGATACTCCGATTCATATAAAGACTGAAATTCTCGGAAAGTATCAAAAATATCGACCATCTGGCGTGTCGGTATTAGAATTGGCGCTAGATGATCCGGCGCTGGTGACATTTGATGCGGATATAAATCCGGAGAAATTTGATGTGTCACGCCGTCGATCACTTTGCTTGGTGCGTCAAGATGTGGGTGTACAACCAAATACTCGAGCGGAACCTCGTACAGCATCATTCCGGTTGTGATAAAAAACCGAATGCGCACGAAGTATTGGTCGGGATAAAATAATCGATTAAAGACGCTCATATCGCTGATGAACCTAGGTGCGGGCTCACGATCGGCATCAGATAAAGGCTGTGCGAGCGTAGACCACGCTAAAGGGCGCGAGGGCAAATCAGTCGAATTCGCGTACTGCAAATGGATTGCGTACACTCGATCGAGTACACCTGAGCAGCTTCGACCAACTGATCGTACAAACGCAATCCTGCGACTTCACCCAAATAGGAACGTAAGTCGTGCAAAACGACTGGCGCGATAATGCACGGTGGTTCGCGCGTCATATTTTCCATCATTGTGAAAAAATGCTGTACGTAGCGCGAGCGATTTTGAATTCTAGCGCTCTCATTCGCGGCCATCTGGTCTCGAATAGCTTGCACGTGCGCAGGTATTGCGACTTCCATATTTGATGGTTGGCTTTGCGTAGCCTGTGATTGCAAATTTGCCACGGTACTAGACACACCCGTCATGGCCATAGGAGCCGTGAAACGAGTATCCGGTGCCGTCGTACCTTGTGACACGGGCTGAGTCGTTACTTGCGTGTATAATGCTACATGAGGTACTTCGTGTGCGGCTAATGTACGTTGCGGTTGTGGCGGAAAACCAATAATGTCCGTCATGATGACATCTGGGTCAGCCTGCTGCTCTGCCCCAACCGGCTGAAGGAGTCGGCAAAGGTCCGAGTGCACTGATACCCAAGGGAGCTTGTTGAACCGCCGCAAGCGATTGCGAGACAATCGGTTGCGAAACGGTAACAATCCTTTTCGAGCCATTGCTCCGCGTGTTACGCGCGGTGGCGACACGTTAGCCTGTGTTTCCGCCTCGGTGTCAGATAACGCCATAACTAAACGTTTGGGAGATAAATCATCGTCTTCAGTGGAGATCGATGGTTCTACACCCAGCATAGGCGAATCGTATGGAATATCGGTTTGCGAAGAAAACACAGAAGCTGGTGTACTCGTACTGGTTGGTTTTGACTTAGGTTCCGTGTCAGGCGCATTTACCGGGCCCAAAACTGTGTCGGCAACGGTTTGCGAAGCCTGCACTTGTAAGTCAGGATTGTCAAACACGTTAGCGTGAGCCAACGCTTCCGTTACTGAGGCAATGGTGGTGGCTGCCGCTATAGCTACTTGTTGTTGCGGAGCCGGGCAATAAAAATCCTCAGCTAAGATTAACTCTTCGCCATTTGAATCAACTTCAGCTTCAACAGCTGCGCTGGTCGACTGCCCTTGTGGTGGCTTGCTAGACGACAATGGTATGCGTACTTTGGCTTTCGGACCACTAGCCTTAATGTACAACTCATCGCCTACGAAAGAAACCGACATGGGCTTTCTATCGTCAGTAATGCGATTATCCTGCGAGCACCCTTCTATCCAATATGAAAACATCGATAGTTATGAGGGCGTCCATCGCTAGATAATGCTGCATGTCCCGAGTTAAGGGTAAGCTCCACGCCTGTCCGAAGTTTCCAGGCGCGTTCGGATCAATATACATGTCGAAAAAGAATTCTGCCAAGCGCTTTAACGAATGCGATTGCGCTTTAATGCGTAAACGACGAGTAAATGTTCTCGCCAACGGCTGAATGTCGATGAAATTTGCAATAAATGGGTCTTTCCAGTGCAGTTTATTGCGAATTTCTGCATCCGGAATTGCAACAATTTCCTCGAATGTTGGCCCGTAGACATGGAAATACGCAAGTCGATCTTGCGTCGGGTCATAACACACCATATACACGTTAGGTAAGCGTGTTTCGAGCAACTGGTGAAGCCCGAACGGAGGTTGCGGAAACTTCGCTAGATCCCAACAGAACACATGGCCAGTCGCGCTCGCAACTTGGACGTAGCGTACGAATGGGCCATGGAGGTCCTGGTAAGTGGGACATAGTTGCTGAAAACGCAGGTCCCAGGTCTTATAATGCCTGCCCTTTCTGTCATTCACAAATTCAGAGTCGTAGCCTAAAAATAAAGTGCCATTCGTCATATTCGATGGCTGAATTAACGCCAAAATGGCGCCAAACGACGTCTGGTCGTCGGAGACTAAGACGGTGGGTAAAAGCCTATTCTTTGGTACGCGAGGGGTTACCAAAGGACTTCTACCAAGCCGATTCTCCCACCAGAGTTGTTGATCATTTATGCGCTTTTTGTGATTTGCGATTTTATGTGTTGCTTTATGCTTTACCCATTTTGCGGTAAGTGATTCGAGACCGCCAACACGGCGATTATCGTGTTGCGGCAGCGGGTTGGGTACGACCAATCCCCGCTCTAAAGCCATACTGGTCAACGCCAAACGAAACTCATCTAGGGACGCGGGAACACGTCCCTCGAATTTGCATCGGCGACCAGCTG
This sequence comes from Mermis nigrescens, assembly GCA_036768485.1. Classification (NCBI taxonomy): domain Eukaryota; kingdom Metazoa; phylum Nematoda; class Enoplea; order Mermithida; family Mermithidae; genus Mermis; species Mermis nigrescens. The sequence goes on from JAVLUZ010000154.1 coordinate 12,484,489, forward strand.
CTTCCAACAATGCCTCCTTGCTGGGGGTACCTTGTGCAGCCATGGGTCTGCAAAAGGAAAAACATTAGATAATGGTACGGCATGTGCTGTTTTAGAACCATTTAATAAACGTACAGGCGCGCAGTCCTTAGCTTTTTGTTCCCTGCCCGGTAAATCCTCAAAACTTATGACAACTGCCGGGGCAAGAGGGCGATGTGGTAATTTTACCAACACAAAATCGCCAGGGACATACGCGTGTTTTTCCACAATTAAGTCAGAATAAGGTAGTTTAGGTTCAGGCAAAAGTCTATTCCTGTGAACGTGATGAATAATGAGAGGGTTATAGACATATGCGATTTTTGCAGTTTCAGGCGTAGGTAAGTCAATAATCCGGTAGGGACCAACACGCTTGGGTGATAGTTTACCGATTTCAGGTTGAATGACTGAAGTATTATTGAGGTAGACTATATCCGAGAGATTAAAATTTGTGTGCGTTACGGCTTTGTCATATTGCGATTTTTGCTGCTTACGCGCTTGAGATAAATTTTGAGACGCGATTTCATGCAGATCCTGCAAAGTCAGCTTTAAATCAATGACGTATTTTTCCGCAACAGATGGTAAATTCGGATTTATCACGAAGTCATTTATGAGTAAAGTGTCAAGAGGAAATGCTGGTTCGCGACCATAAAGCATTTCAAAAGGAGATATATTAGTTGATGATTGTGGAGTCGCGCGGTATGCAAATAATGCGAAGGGTAAAAATTGTTCCCAATCATACTGTGATCGCGCACTCAGCTTAGACAAACCATCAATCAATGTACGATTATAACGTTCCACCAACCCATCACACTGGGGGTGATATGGGGTTGTAAATATTTTTTGAACGTTTAATAGTTTACAAACTTCCGAAATTAGGGTAGATGTAAAATTTGACCCCTGATCTGTCAAAAATTTCTTGGGGACTCCATAACGTGGTATAATTTCTCTTAGTAATAGATTTGCAATAGTTGTTGCTTTTATATCAGAAACAGCAAAAGCTTCCACGTATTTTGTAAAATAATCCATAAAAACTACAATTTGGTCATTTCCGGAGGGAGATCGCGGCATATGCAAACAATCGCACGCAATGAGTTCAAAGGGCGCGGATACTTCGATTGGTTGCAACGGAACGGATGTGGAATTTAATGCGACCTTACGTTGTAAGCACACATCACAATTCCTACACCACGCGATTACATCATTTTCCATACGCGGCCACCAATAACGCATTTGTATGGCGGGCAAGATTTTGCGCGATGAAAAATGAGCTCCGAAAATAGAGTCATGAAATTCCGTTAATATGAAGCGACGCAAAGATTTGGGTATGACGATTTGATGAACGACAGTTGGTGAACGCTTAGGTTGAAAACGACGAAAAAGTACATCGTTTACGAGAAAAAATTCGTCACGATATTTTTTCGTTGTTAAGTCATTCAATGCGATACGAATTTTATGCAATTCGTCATCTGCACGTTGCTCAGCGAGTAAACGCGCAGGTGTTAGCATTTCAGCTTTTTCTGCATCGGTAAGTAACAAGCGTTCGCGAAATGTAGGTGGTTTAGAATTAATAGGATCGGTTTGCGCAGTAGGATTATTATTTTGTGCGTTTGGATGATTAATTGGCGCAGTAGGGGTATTATCGCACGATCGTTCAGGTGGAACCGATTCGTCATCTGACTCAGAATCTTCGGATTCTAAATTTGCGATGTTAACGATATTTTTGCGCTCTACTTTATATTTGCGTTCTGCATGATCATATTTAGGATGACGTGAAAGAAGATCAGCTGCGCAGTTATATGCACCAGGAACGTAAACGATATCATATTCGTATTCCTGTAATTTGAGACCCCAACGGCGTAATCGACTCGATGGGTCTTTAACATTTACTAGCCAGGTTAACGCTTGATGATCCGTTTCGACAATGAATTTTTTACCGTAAAGATAATGTCGATAATGCTTGATGGCCCACACTACCGCTAGCGCTTCTTTTTCTGAAGTAGCATAATTACATTCAGCAGAATTTAGCACGCGACTAGCGTAGCTAAGAATAAAACGACTTTTGGATGGTAAATGCTTTTGCGTCAAAATAGCACCTAACGCATAGTTACTTGCGTCAGTTGTTAAAATAAATTGGTGCTCATGATCGAATTTTGGTAATTGCAAAATAGGTGGAGATGTAAATGCTTTCTTCAGAAGCTCAAAAGCGGTTTGGTGCTCAGCCTTCCAGCAAAATTCGACATCTTTACGTAGAAGATGGAATAGCGGTTTAGCGATTTTAGCGAGATCTTTAACGAATTTCTTAAACCATTGGACTAAGCCAAGAAATTTCTGCACGGATTTAACGGTTTTTGGTACGGGAAACGAGATTAAATCTGCGACTTTAGACATATCGGGAGCGATGCCCATTGCACTGATGCTGTGGCCAAGAAATTTTACCTCTGCATGCGCGAGATGGCATTTATCAGGCTTGACACGTAAGTTTGCCTTTTTAAGAGCAATGAAGACATTTTCGAGATCTTTTAAATGTTCTTCGAAAGTACGTGAAAAAATAATTATGTCATCGATGTAAACGAGACAAGATTTCCAATTTAGACCTGCGAGCACAAGCTCCATTAGTCTTTGAAAATCTGCGGGCGCATTCTTTAAACCAAAAGGTAAAACTTCAAATTCGTAATGACCAACAGGACATATAAATGCTGTTTTTTCGCGAGATTTATTATCGAGTGGAATTTGCCAATATCCAGATTTCAAATCTAGTGTGCTAAAATATGCAGCACTGCCTAAAGTATCAAAATAATCGTCTAATTGTGGAAGAGGGTAAACTTGCGTTTTAGTAACGTCATTTAACCGTCGATAATCGACGACTGGCCTAAGGGAACCGTCCTTTTTCCCAATGAGAAATAATGGACTTGCCCATGGGCTAGTTGTAGGTCGAATAATTTTATCCGCAAGCATTTCATTTATAATTTTCTGCATAGATTCTCTTCTAGAATGCTCAACACGGTAAGTTTTTCCAACAACGGGTGGATTATCCCCTGTGTCAATATGATGTTTCATCAAGGGGGTACGACCGAGAGGTTCATTTTTTAATGCAAAAATTGAGTCGTATTTTAAGCAAAGTTCACGAATTTGTTGCTGCTGTCTAGAATTAACGGCGGAGCCGTTTAAAGCTTTATTTATTGATGCAAAAAGTTCTGGTGTCCTATCATCAAAGGATGAAACATGTGACACAACTTCGGCATCAGTGGTTAAAGAACCTATTATTTCACCAGAGTCAATGCGAATTGGTGCTTTAGAGATGTTACAGACGCGAACAGGTATTAGAGGTTGTGAAGCATCGACTATAGACGGAGCAACAAAAAGTGAAGTTTTTTCCATAAAATCGGGATTAGGTTCGAATAATGCGAAATCAAAATTGCAAGAACCGTGACTTATGTAGCCAGGTGTAATTAATTCATGCCTAGGTTGTATAATAACAGGCTCAGGTAACGAAACATGCACACACACAACACCAGAGGTAGTTGCGTTGGGTTTCGCGCGAAATTGCAATTTTTCGTGAGATGAAAGTAAATTAATCTTTATGCCGTTTATAAAAGCACAACGCTCAATAGGATTAACCCACATGAGTGCGGATTCGCAAAAATCATATCCTAAGAGCATGTCTTCCGGCAAATGATCAATTATAGCTACTGAGGTAGAAATAGATTGTTCCGCGATTGTTAAAGTCATATTTACTTTATAGCGAACGACTGCGGTAATTTCGCCTACACCATGCACGACTTGTGAAACTTGCTTAGGTGGTAAATTAAAACCAAGACGTAAGAATGCTGATGTGGTCATCATGGTGACCTGTGAACCTGTGTCTATCAGAGCAGGTACGTCAACGCCATGAACTTTAACGAGAATAGTGGGTAAATTTGTCCCAGCATGACTTACGATAGGAATATTAGGATCGAAAATCTTAGATGGAGGTAGATTAATTTTTTCGTAAGTTGCAAGACGACGTTGTAGACGTTCGTACTCTTCAAGAAATTCTTGCGACGCGAAGAAATTAGGACGCGCGCTAGATTCTTGGTCTTTCGCAGTAACTGTGTTCACATCACGAGGAGATGTAAGGGTTGGCTGCGGTGGGGGCACATTTATGGCGGGTTGGTTATCTGCAGTGTATGTGACATACGGGCGATTGAAATTATTATCGCTGCGATAACTAGAGTTATAGTATGTGCCACGTTGTTCATTAGGAAATTGCACAAAAGGTGTATTTTGGCGCGATTGGTTATTATAACGATTATCGTAACGCGAATTTTGATAATTAGCACGCGAATTTTGGTAATGATCATTACGATTTTGCCGAAAATTCGATCGTGATTGCTTTGCTTCAAAGCGATTATCATTATTCGCATAGTTAGATGAACGATGTTGACTAGAATTACGATAGCGTGATTGAGAACGATGCCTATTCTGCGAATTCGAACGCGATGGTGAACGATTTCGTCGCGAAAAAGAACGCGATTGGCTGCGATTGCGCACCATAGAATTAGTATTCCGATCAGCTTGATTATTAAAATTAGCATTATTAGACGTTTCTTGCCTTTGACGCGTGAAGCATTCCTCATAAATGTGACCTATGCGCTTGCAAAAGGTACAATATTTACGAGAAGAATTTTCTGGTTTCTCAGCACGCGATGAGCGATGAAACGTTCGATGACGTGAACGATTTGGATCATTTTGGTTAGATGCGCGAGGAGTATCTTTAGGTACTACGCTGCCTACTGGAGCAGCTGTTACCGATACGTAAGGCGTTACTGCCTTTTTATCCTCAAATTCTTTATTAGCAAATTCAGCGCTAAGCGCATTGTCCAAAAATTCAGCTAATGATGCCCTAGGTTTTTTATGATATGCCTCTTTCGAAATGTGTGGTAATAAACCTTGTTTTAGTTGATGTCGCATTAAATTATTGAAATGTGGCGAGTCAACTTCAAGATAGGGATCCGATTTAATTAACTCTTCGCGAAGCGAGAGATAATAAGCTTTAACCGATTCGTTAGGCTGCTGTTTGTGTGACAAAAAACGATTAAAGAGCGCACCGGTGTCCATAGGACAAAATTCGGTTATTAGCGCATGTTTCATTTTCGAATAAGATTGTTGTATATCAGCAGGTAACGAATGGTATAGACGCAAAACATAAGGGTCAAGAAATCCAGTAGCGAATTTTAAACGATCAGCCTTGTCAATATCATAGGTATTGGCAAGCGATTCAAATTCTGCAAAATAAGCCTTTATATCCGATTTATCGCCGTCAAAAAATTTTTTATTTGCAATTGCAAATTGCATCTGCTGCAAAAATGGTCCGCGATTCAAGGAATCAGCGAGACGTGAATCACCACGCGAGCTTTCAGATGAAGAACCTGAACTATGCCTATGACGTCGTCTGCGCGATCGAGATTTGCGACGCGAGCGACGACTGCGCGGGCGATCATAACTATTAGATGAGCTGTCGTCAGAAAATTTGACATGTTTTTTCCTACTAGACGATTCAGATTGAGGAGCAGCTTCATTTTGCAAATTTGCAGATTCGTTATTAATACCAGATAAATTTATCTCAACCGGTTGCATTTCGATATTAGAAGAATGCAAGATAGGATTATTAGGTGGTATTTCCACGTTTATAGGGTTAGGTACATAATTATTGGGTAAGATTTCTCCTTGAGGTGGAAAATACTGCAGCGGTGGTGGATTTAGTTGCTGCTGCGAGTTCGCAATAGAAGGATTAGGTACGAAGGAAGGCGCATTACGATTTAATGGCAGCGAAGGCCGAGATCGCGACGTCTGCGAAATCGATACCGACGGCTGCGAAATCGTAGGTATATTCTCCGAAAAACCCGAGTTTTGCACTGATTGCAAACCCGTGTTTACAGGATTCTGTGACAAATTACAGATTTCCGGCACGCGGTGCGTACAACTTTGAGAGATATTTTCTGGAACAGTTTCCGAAGGTGAGCGTGAATTCGATGCTCTGTTGCTAGTAGACAACAGTGAAGATGCCCTATGCGTACTTTGCGCACGATTTGCACTTTGCGCATTGAATTCAGAAAAATTTGCGCTATCGATTGAGTGGTTAACGCGCTCAGATACATTAGTTTCTATGCGATTCAGAACTGGTTGGGGTTTAAGCATAGTGCTTAGCTCCAAACGCAGTTTACGCATTTCATCCGCATTTTCCTTTTTATCTTGATCAACGCGCGTAGAAAGATCCGAAAATTGCAAATGAATAGCTTGTAGCGCTTTCAAAATAAGATCATTAGTCACATTAGCATTAGCACGCTCTCTGTCGGCATTCATGCAGCGACTATGATTACTTTCTACGTCAGAATCGTGATTTTCGCGTTCCGAACTGGTTTCAGGGTTATTTGCCGTGTTAATGGTAGTCGTATTATCGATCATTGTGTGACTTGATGAATTGTCAATATTAGGATCCGACCTAGTTAGCGAAGATTGATTAATGCGAGATCGCATGGTACTCAATGATAATTCGTCTTCGGACTGTGTATTACTCGCGGCATGTAGTGACGCGGGTAATTTATCATTATTCGCCTTAGTCGTTACGTCTCTCGTAATTGTGTCATTACTCGCAGAATTACACGCGCTATTAGAGTCAACAGGCGCAGTAGGTAATTGGCGAGCTGAAACAGGTGGCGTAGAAGGTTTTTTCAATTTAGCGGGCGGTGTCCGCAAAACCTTTTTTCCTGCCATTTTTAGGTGTCAAAAATGTCGAGAAATGTGCCTTTGGGTAAAATAAATTTCAGTACGTCGGAATTTTTCCCAAAATAAATGTTTCGAATTAGACCTTTGTCGATCCGAAAAACAGGTTTTTCCACGTGAATAGTACTTCCTTACGTGAAGTAAGATATACCTGACGTGAAATGATCGAAAGCAGATAGGACTAAGCCTAAAGCGCAAGAACGTGTACGTGGTTAGAAAAACAGTTAGGTAAGAACCTAAATGACGGAATTTCGTCGTCAGTTGAGGAAAATGATAAATCGTCGCCTGAGGGCTGACGTTTATAGAAAAATGAATATACGAGCGTGAGAGCTGCCTTCGTCGGTAGAGATCCGACGGAAATAGAAAAATAACGATGGCTTTACCACGATACACAAAATCTTTACCACGGACGCTTACTTAAATTGCGCACTGCCACGATCGCGGTCGATACAACAACAAAGGTGAACGAAACGTTACACATTTTTAGATGGCCAAAATGATAATTTTTGGATCGAAAAATAATTTTACGATGATTGATCAGCTCGGCTGTAGCTAGCAGCCTAAAGGAGGGAACATCCAATGTAAATGTAGACGGTTCGATCTGAGTCTACAGAATCGTCACAGATACGAACCATGCTAACATTCACCCTCGAGATTTACCTAGGTACGTAGGTACTTAAGTCTACGCTTAGTGCTGGCCCCGATCGCGCGGGCTCTAAGGCTTTCGATCTTTGGACCCTTACAGACCTTACGGCTTCGATCCCCTCAGCCCTAATATTGCTGGCTGCTTCTATGTCGGGTGATCTCAGCAGCTACGCCCTAAGACCTAAGGCTACCTACCTAGTCTCGGTAATTGCCGCGGAGGTCAGTTGACCTATCTCAAGCTCAAGTTGTAATTTAACTTATTTTCAATCAGTGCCTGATCAGAAATGTTTTGGTTCCTAATTTGTGTAGCACGCTGAACTATGAAAACAACAACGACGAGCTCTATGCTGATCAATCATCCTTAAAGATTAGATAATAATTTTGATCAATTTTTTGGCTTGAGAAATAAGTTATGATTTTCGAATGGAGAAAACTATCATACGGAATTTACCTATCAGTCCACTAGAAGGTGGAAGTCCTCGACGTGGGGATGATGGCCGACCTAACCCTCGGTATAACCGAAACCACTGGGTTGGTTTTCTATACTTTTATTCGACGAATAACGCACGGCCTATAGCCGGGAAACAAAATACGCAAAAGAAAAACGATAATGTACAGTCGAATAAACCGGCCAACGAAAAAACCAAACAAGCCAGAAAAAACTCAATACGACCTTCAGTACACTGGCCTCAAGGGCCATTACAGTAAATTAAAACAACGATCAATTTAACATAATACTGAAATGACTTTTATCTCAGATCGAACAGTTCTCGATTCACGTAAGCGGTATGCATTAAACAATTACTATTATCATACACTTAGCTCTATGCTACCGGACAAGTATCTAAATGTTTTTTATTATTGAAAATTTGGGAAAATAATGGGAAGACCGAAGGCATAGCCCACAGTACACTATCATAGATAGCTACTAGTATTGGCTATGTTATGGCTATTGCGAACTGCTAAGGCAGGTTCGCCTAAACGTGTAACTCTCGCAGTCACAATCTCACGAAAAATTGCGATTTCGCGCGAAACCCAATGCAACCACCTCTGGTGTTGTGTGTGTGCATGTTTCGTTACCTGAGCCTGTTATTATACAACCTAGGCATGAATTAATTACACCTGGCTATATAAGTCACGGTTCTTGCAATTTTGATTTCGCATTATTCGAACCAAATCCCGATTTTATGGAAAAAACTTCACTTTTTGTTGCTCCGTCTATAGTCGATGCTTCACAACCTCTAATACCTGTTCGCGTCTGTAACATCTCTAAAGCACCAATTCGCATTGACTCTGGTGAAATAATAGGTTCTTTAACCACTGATGCCAAAGTCGTGTCACATGTTTCATCCTTTGATGATAGGACACCAGAACTTTTTGCATCAATAAATAAAGCTTTAAACGGCTCCGCCGTTGATTCTAGACAGCAGCAACAAATTCGTGAACTTTGCTTAAAATACGACTCAATTTTTGCATTAAAAAATGAACCTCTCGGTCGTACCCCTTGATGAAACATCATATTGACACAGGGGATAATCCACCCGTTGTTGGAAAAACTTATCGTGTTGAACATTCTAGAAGGGAATCCATGCAGAAAATTATAAATGAAATGCTTGCGGATAAAATTATTCGACCTACAACTAGCCCATGGGCAAGTCCATTATTTCTCATCGGAAAAAGGACGGTTCCCTTAGGCCAGTCGTCGATTATCGACGGTTAAATGACGTCACTAAAACGCAAGTTTACCCTCTTCCACAATTAGACGATTATTTCGATACTTTAGGCAGTGCTGCATATTTTAGCACACTAGATTTGAAATCTGGATATTGGCAAATTCCACTCGATAATAAATCTCGCGAAAAAACAGCATTTATATGTCCTGTTGGTCATTACGAATTTGAAGTTTTACCTTTTGGTTTAAAGAATGCGCCCGCAGATTTTCAAAGACTAATGGAGCTTGTGCTCGCAGGTCTAAATTGGAAATCTTGTCTCGTTTACATCGATGACATAATTATTTTTTCACGTACTTTCGAAGAACATTTAAAAGATCTTGAAAATGTCTTCATTGCTCTTAAAAAGGCAAACTTACGTGTCAAGCCTGATAAATGCCATCTCGCGCATGCAGAGGTAAAATTTCTTGGCCACAGCATCAGTGCAATGGGCATCGCTCCCGATATGTCTAAAGTCGCAGATTTAATCTCGTTTCCCGTACCAAAAACCGTTAAATCCGTGCAGAAATTTCTTGGCTTAGTCCAATGGTTTAAGAAATTCGTTAAAGATCTCGCTAAAATCGCTAAACCGCTATTTCATCTTCTTCGTAAGGATGTCGAATTTTGCTGGAAGGCTGAACACCAAACCGCTTTTGAGCTTCTGAAGAAAGCATTTACATCTCCACCTATTTTGCAATTACCAAAATTCGATGATGAGCACCAATTTATTTTAACAACTGACGCAAGTAACTATGCGTTAGGTGCTATTTTGACGCAAAAACATTTACCATCCAAAAGTCGTTTTATTCTTAGCTACGCTAGTCGCGTGCTAAATTCTGCTGAATGTAATTATGCTACTTCGGAAAAAGAAGCGCTAGCGGTAGTGTGGGCCATCAAGCATTATCGACATTATCTTTACGGTAAAAAATTCATTGTCGAAACTGATCATCAAGCGTTAACCTGGCTAGTAAATGTTAAAGACCCATCGAGTCGATTACGCCGTTGGGGTCTCAAATTACAGGAATACGAATATGATATCGTTTACGTTCCTGGTGCATATAACTGCGCAGCTGATCTTCTTTCACGTCATCCTAAATATGATCATGCAGAACGCAAATATAAAGTAGAGCGCAAAAATATCGTTAACATCGCAAATTTAGAATCCGAAGATTCTGAGTCAGATGATGAATCGGTTCCACCTGACCGATCGTGCGATAATGCGCCTACTGCGCCAATTAATCATCCAAACGCACAAAATAATAATCCTACTGCGCAAACCGATCCTATTAATTCGAAACCACCTACATTTCGCGAACGCTTATTACTTACCGATGCAGAAAAAGCTGAAATGTTAACACCTGCGCGTTTACTCGCTGAGCAACGTGCAGATGACGAATTGCATAAAATTCGCATCGCATTGAATGACTTAACAACGAAAAAATATCGTGACGAATTTTTTCTCGTAAACGATGTACTTTTTTGTCGTTTTCAACCTAAGCGTTCACCAACTGTCGTTCATCAAATCGTCATACCCAAATCTTTGCGTCGCTTCATATTAACGGAATTTCATGACTCTATTTTCGGAGCTCATTTTTCATCGCGCAAAATCTTGCCCGCCATACAAATGCGTTATTGGTGGCCGCGTATGGAAAATGATGTGATCGCGTGGTGTAGGAATTGTGATGTGTGCTTACAACGTAAGGTCGCATTAAATTCCACATCCGTTCCGTTGCAACCAATCGAAGTATCCGCGCCCTTTGAACTCATTGCGTGCGATTGTTTGCATATGCCGCGATCTCCCTCCGGAAATGACCAAATTGTAGTTTTTATGGATTATTTTACAAAATACGTGGAAGCTTTTGCTGTTTCTGATATAAAAGCAACAACTATTGCAAATCTATTACTAAGAGAAATTATACCACGTTATGGAGTCCCCAAGAAATTTTTGACAGATCAGGGGTCAAATTTTACATCTACCCTTATTTCGGAAGTTTGTAAACTATTAAACGTTCAAAAAATATTTACAACCCCATATCACCCCCAGTGTGATGGGTTGGTGGAACGTTATAATCGTACATTGATTGATGGTTTGTCTAAGCTGAGTGCGCGATCACAGTATGATTGGGAACAATTCTTACCCTTCGCATTATTTGCATACCGCGCGACTCCACAATCATCAACTAATATATCTCCTTTTGAAATGCTTTATGGTCGTGAACCAGCATTTCCTCTTGACACTTTACTCATAAATGACTTCGTGATAAATCCGAATTTACCATCTGTTGCGGAAAAATACGTCATTGATTTAAAGCTGACTTTGCAGGATCTGCATGAAATCGCGTCTCAAAATTTATCTCAAGCGCGTAAGCAGCAAAAATCGCAATATGACAAAGCCGTAACGCACACAAATTTTAATCTCTCGGATATAGTCTACCTCAATAATACTTCAGTCATTCAACCTGAAATCGGTAAACTATCACCCAAGCGTGTTGGTCCATACCGGATTATTGACTTACCTACGCCTGAAACTGCGAAAATCGCATATGTCTATAACCCTCTTATTATTCATCACGTTCACAGGAATAGACTTTTGCCTGAACCTAAATTACCTTATTCTGACTTAATTGTGGAAAAACACGCGTATGTCCCTGGCGATTTTGTGTTGGTAAAGTTACCACATCGCCCTCTTGCCCCGGCAGTTGTCATAAGTTTTGAGGATTTACCGGGCAGGGAACAAAAAGCTAAGGACTGCGCGCCTGTACGTTTATTAAATGGTTCTAAAACAGCACATGCCGTACCATTATCTAATGTTTTTCCTTTTGCAGACCCATGGCTGCACAAGGTACCCCCAGCAAGGAGGCATTGTTGGAAGCAGCTGGTCGCCGATGCAAATTTGAGGGGCGTGTTCCCGCGTCCCTAGATGAGTTTCGTTCGGCGTTGACCAGTATGGCTTTAGAGCGGGGTTTGGTCGTACCCGACCCGCTGCCGCAACACGATAATCGTCGTGTTGGCGGTCTCGAATCACTTACCGCAAAATGGGTAAAGCATAAAGCAACACATAAAATCGCAAATCACAGAAAGCGTATAAACGACCAACAACTCTGGTGGGAGAATCGGCTTGGTAGAAGTCCTTTGGTAACCCCTCGCGTACCAAAGAATAGACTTCTACCCACCGTCATAGTCTCCAACGACCAGACGTCGTTTGGCGCCATTTTGGCGTTAATTCAGCCATCGAATATGACTAATGGCACTTTATTTCTAGGCTACGACTCTGAATTTGTGAATGACAGAAAGGGCAGGCATTATAAGACCTGGGACCTGCGTTTTCAGCAACTATGTCCCACTTACCAGGACCTCCATGGCCCATTCGTACGCTACGTCCAAGTTGCGAGCGCGACTGGCCATGTGTTCTGTTGGGATCTAGCGAAGTTTCCGCAACCTCCGTTCGGGCTTCACCAGTTGCTTGAAACGCGCTTACCTAACGTTTATATGGTTTGTTACGATCCAACGCAAGATCGACTTGCGTATTTCCATGTTTACGGGCCAACCTTCGAGGAAATTGTAGCAATTCCGGATGCAGAAATTCGCAATAAACTGCACTGGAAAGACCCATTTATTGCAAATTTCATTGACATTCAGCCATTGGCGAGAACATTTACTCGTCGTTTACGCATTAAAGCGCAATCACACTCGTTAAAGCGCTTGGCAGAATTCTTTTTTGACATGTATATTGATCCGAACGCGCCTGGTAACTTCGGACAGGCGTGGAGCTTACCCTTAACTCGGGACATGCAGCATTATCTAGCGATGGACGCCCTCATAACTATCGATGTTTTTATATTGATAGAAGGGTGCTCGCAGGATAATCGCATTACTGACGATAGAAAGCCCATGTCGGTTTCTTTCGTAGGCGATGAGTTGTACATTAAGGCTAGTGGCCCGAAAGCCAAAGTACGCATACCATTGTCGACTAGCAAGCCACCACAAGGGCAGTCGACCAGCGCAGCTGTTGAAGCTGAAGTTGATTCAAATGGCGAAGAGTTAATCTTAGCTGAGGACTTTTATTGCCCGGCTCCGCAACCACAAGTAGCTATAGCGGCAGCCACCACCATTGCCTCAGTAACGGAAGCGTTGGCTCACGCTAACGTGTTTGACAATCCTGACTTACAAGTGCAGGCTTCGCAAACCGTTGCCGACACAGTTTCGGGCCCGGTAAATGCGCCTGACACGGAACCTAAGTCAAAACCAACCAGTACGAGTACACCAGCTTCTGTGTTTTCTTCGCAAACCGATATTCCCTACGATTCGCCTATGCTGGGTGTAGAACCATCGATCTCCACTGAAGACGATGATTTATCTCCCAAACGTTTAGTGATGGCGTTATCTGACACCGAGGCGGAAACACAGGCTAACGTGTCGCCACCGCGTGTAACACGCGGAGCAATGGCTCGAAAAGGGATTGTTACCGTTTCGCAACCGATTGTCTCGCAATCGCTTGCGGCGGTTCAACAAGCACCCTTGGGTATCAGTGCACTCGGACCTTTGCCGACTCTTCAGCCGGTCGGGGCAGAGCAGCAAGCTGACCCAGATGTCATCATGACTGATATTATTGGTTTTCCGCCACAACCGCAACGTACATTAGCCGCACACGAAGTACCTCATGTAGCATTATACACGCAAGTCACGACTCAGCCCGTGTCACAAGGTACGACGGCACCGGATACTCGTTTCACGGCTCCTATGGCCATGACGGGTGTGTCTAGTACCGTGGCGAATTTGCAATCACAGGCTACGCAAAGCCAACCATCAAATAGGGAAGTCGCAATACCTGCGCACGTGCAAGCTATTCGCGACCAGATGGCCGCGAATGAAAGCGCTAGAATTCAAAATCGCTCGCGCTACGTACAGCATTTTTTCACAATGATGGAAAATATGACGCGCGAACCACCGTGCACTATCGCGCCAGTCGTTTTGCACGACTTACGTTCCTATTTGGGTGAGGTCGCAGGATCGCGTTTGTACGATCAGTTGGTCGAAGCTGCTCAAGTGTACTTCGATCGAGTGTACGCAATCCATTTGCAGTACGCGAATTCGACTGATTCGCCCTCGCGCCCATTAGTGTGGTCCACGCTCGCACAGCCTTTGGCTGATGCCGATCGTGAGCCCGCACCTAGGTTCATAAGCGATATGAGCGTCTTTAACCGATTATTTTATCCTGACCAATACTTCGTGCGCATACGGTTTTTTATCACAACCGGAATGATGTTGTACGAGGTTCCGCTCGAGTATTTGGTCGTACACCCACATCTTGACGCACCAAGCAAAGTGATCGACGGCGTTACACATCAAATTTGCCCGGATTTATATCCGCATAGAATGTCACCAGCGCCGGATCACCTAGCGCCAATTCTAATACCGACACGCCAGATGGTCGATATTTTTGATACTTTCCGAGAATTTCAGTCTTTATATGAGTCGGAGTATCGACACATGACGGTCTTTTCTTCAATAGACGTCATGCGCGCTACAGCGCTTTTGGAATTCCTGGATAGAAAATTCCACTTTTTCGCATACGCCTATGGCAATGCCGGAATAGGTTGGCGTATGACGGAACAGTTGCGTCGCATGTTACGCGTAGCGTTCCTTGGCGAATCTTACACGCCATCTCCACGTGAGGCTTTTCCGGAATTCCTGGACTTAACAGCACGAATCGAAAGTCCTCATGTTTTACACAACATGATTCGCCAAATTCGGTTAGCTACCGACCCGGCACTCGAAGTTCCGGCTCAATTCGATCGTTTTTGAGGTTGTCAAAAATCTGTATTTTACCTCAAACATCGAATACGAGACGAATTAGAAAAAATTCGTAAAGAAAGGCAACAGGCATCCTTGCAGGACCCAAGCGGATCCGCAGCGAGCCTTGATATGCCCGAAGTCGATCTTTCTTTGGAAGCACAAATTGCGATGCGTCGAACACGCATGACGATCGAGCAGCGTGATCGTGAGAATTTGGCTACTGAAATGCCACGGCGTGCGACGAAGTTACGCGCCGCCGGTTCTCTTGCTGAGACTTCAGAAGTTCGTCACATGCCAGAAGACGAACACAAGGCAAAATTGAATCGTTTTTACGATACTAAATCCGAGCACACTTTGCGTTGGTTGAAGAATTTGGAAAAACAACGAGTAAGAAGACTCGTTCAAGCTGAAGTTGCAGCTAAGTTAAAAGCGCGTTTAGGCCAAAGGGGATCGAGGCGACAAGACCCGCAGTCATCCCGGCAGCGCTATGCGCAAACGCATCACCGTTCACAATCACAAGCACAACAACAGACACAAGTAAAACCGCATGTACAGCAATACACAAGACCGCAGACCCAACCGCGGCAACAGCAGCAATTCACGGAATCGCGTGAGCGTTCCGAGGCGTATTCTCAGGCTGATGCTGGTCATCTGTCGCGCTTGCGACAGCAGCAGCCTTATGAATATCGCCGTTCGCCACAGTCAAACCGCGGAAATCATCGGGGCCGGTCACAATCCCATCAACGTCAACAATGGGACCAGTCGTATCAATCATCGTTGGAACAAAGTCAACCAGCCACCGGGGGCTATCAGCCACAACCTCGACCAGGTCCACTTTTGCCCAAACCGTGGCCTGTTACTCAACAACAACAGCGTCCACGCGAACCTTCTCGCCAACGATCTTATGGTTTTACGCCGGAGCAATTATTTACTCCGACGCCACCCATACCGCGTCGTTACGCGGACGACTACGAGGATGACGACGATTTTGAGGACGATGATCGACCCGTCGATCCACATTGACGTTTACGCCAACATCTGTATGGGCGTAGGCAATCGCCATATGAATATCGTGAGCGTTCGAATACGCGTCGCGAACCGGAATCGGATCAGGAATATTTTCAATGACAACGACGTCGCGGAAAATCGTATGGCTCGAAGGCCAAGTACCGCGACCAATATTAATTTACAAGTTCGACGTACTGAACTTTTGGAAATCTGCAACGGCGTCGACCTCGACCAGCAGCTTTTTGTCAATTTTTTCGTTTTTCGTCCTGATGTGGATTCCAGGACTTCGTGTATCGTTTATTTCTTGTGTATTTTTTCTCTTGTCATTTTTCTCTTGCTGTAAATTTTTCTTTGACGGTGCTCGTATTTTTCCCCGTAATCTCGCATAATTTGCCATTTTTTCTCGTTTTACCTCGTATTTTAATTCGTCAGTGACTTTAATTTTTTGCTCAGCATAATTTTGCCTTATCATTCCGTGTCTTAAATTTTCTTGTGTTTAATTAGCGGTGTTACTATTATGGTACCTTAACTCTTTAACGGACAAGGGGTTAATTTACACCCAATCTACAAAATTTTTCAAATCAAAATTTTTCTCATTACCCGGGGACTGAAGGAGGCTACTTGGGCAGCATAATCGAGTATTATGCTATGTTGTCCAAGACCGGAGTTCATCATTACTCGGGCAACAATATAGATATCCCTAGCGCCATTGTGAGTGTTGCTCGAGAGTTTTTTTCCTGAGTGCGAACGAGGTCATGCGTTGACCGGCTATCGATATTTGTTATTTTTTTGTTCTTTTTATTTTCGCTTTTTCACGTTCGCTCAGGATGAGGCGTTGCGGACACCAGAGTAGAGGCATTGCGAACGCCAGAGAGCCGAGTTGTAGAGCGTCGCCGACGCTAGTGCCGTTGATGGTACCCCCGAAAAATTCTCCACTTCGTGTCAAATTTTTTTTCTATACGTGGGGGAGTGTAACTGCGAGAGTTACACGTGTAGGCGAACCTGCCTTAGCAGTTCGTAATAGCCATAACATAGCCAATACTAGTAGCTATCTATGATAGTGCACTGTGGGCTATGCCTTCGGTCTTCCCATTATTTCCCCAAATTTTCAATAATAAAAAACATTTAGATACTTGTCCGGTAGCATAGAGCTAAGTGTACGATAATAGTAATTGTTTAATGCATACCGCTTACGTGAATCGAGAACTTTCGATCTGAGATAAAAGTGATTCAGTATTATGCTAAATTGATCGTTCTTTAATTTACTGTAATGGCCCTTGAGGCCAGTGAACGTAACGTTGTAGTTAGAGTCTGGTTTTTTGGTTTTTTTGTTGGCCGGTTATTTCGACTGTACATTATTGTTTCTCTTTTGCGTATTTTGTTTCCCGGCTATAGGCCGTGTGTTCCTCGTCGAATAAAAGCATAGAAAAACCAACCCAGTGGTTTTGGTTATACCGAGGGTTAGGTCGGCCACCATCCCTACGTCGAGGACTTCCACCTTTCTAGTGGACTGATAGGTAAATTCCGTATGATAGCTTTTTCTATCCGAAAATCATAATTTATCTCTCAACCCAAAAATTGATCAAAATTATTATTTAATCTTTAAGGATGATTGATCAGCATAGAGCTCGTTGTTGTTGTTTTCATAGTTCAGCGTGCTACACAAATTAGGAACCAAAACATTTCGAACCAGGCACTGATTGAAAATAAGGTAAATAAACAACTTGAGCTTGAGATAGGTCAACTGACCTCCGCGGCAATCACCGAGACTAGGTAGGTAGCCTTAGGTCTTAGGGCGTAGCTGCTGAGATCACCCGATGTAAAAGCGGCCAGCAATATTAGGGCTGAGGGGATCGAAGCCGTAAGGTCTGTAAGGGTCCAAAGATCGAAAGCCTTAGAGCCGCGCGATCGGGGCCAGCACTAAGCGTAGACTTAAGTACCTACGTACCTAGGTAAATCTCGAAGGTAATGTATCCGTCCTATGCCGATTCTTAGTAGGTATAGACGGCTCAACATTTACAATATCACGCTCGTGGTCAAAATTTACAAAACCGGCTGTCAGTTCACGCTGAAATTTCATATGTACGAAGTTAGAGAGAAAGTTGCTTGAAGTTTTGACTATATATAGCGGAGTAGGATATGTTGGCTCATGGAATTGGGCGAGGTGCCTACTCGGACGAGTTAGACATACATAGTTTTTTAACCTAGTGTGTTTCACTTAAATTTCAACACTGACAATAAGCTCACAGATTGCGAATATAGCATTAATCTGATATATTTATCGTAACCGTCGGCTCACTATCAATGAAAGTTCTTTAAATTTATGCATGACATTGTGTGAAACAGACTATAGTGCATGGAATTTGCTCGGCAAACCAAATTCCTTATTTTTGTAACCTGATTTTCTCATCGCTCGATCCGCGACTATAAAATAAAATTGCTACCGACTCAGCCGAGCGGGGAAAAAATCAAGTGCTACAGTAAGAAGGAATTGGTTTTACGAGCGAATTCATGCAATAGGTCAAAAAACAGACTATAGTTATAAACACAGAAAACGATTGGAAACAGGTAAATAATGCACTACGAATATCAAAGATTATATCTTTTACTGTACTTATGCAAGCGGACGCTTTTTTCCCAGGGTTGCCAGGTGCAGGAGAATTCTCCTGGATTCAGGAGAATCTAAAATTTTCAGGAGCAGGAGCAGGAGAATGGGCTTTTCAGGAGAAATTTCAGGAGAAGCTGTAAACATGCAGGAGAATTTTAAAATGTCAGGAGAATTCAGTGGAATCCTGAAAATCTAGGAGAATTCAGGAGAATTTTCAAAACTTAAACAGCAAGTTATAATGATTATCATGCATCAACCTTCTTACTGTACTTACTGTAGTTAGTCAGTTGTATATAATTTTGTACTTAGATCTTTCACATTAAGAATTTATTTCGTTCATAGTTAAGACCTAAGTGTAAAGTTATAACTATATCTAAATAAGTTTCGTGCTTCTGTAGTAAATCATTCATTCATTCATTTATTTATTCACTTAATATCACGAAGTGCAGAAATACATAGCTTTACACACCGTCTAATTGCTTTTATCAATTTCATAGACGTTTGCAAACCATTATTTTTGCATCTGCCTGTATAATTCAGATATGATCCATGAGCTTTTTGTGAGAGAAAAAATAATGTTCATTATTTAGCCTTGAGTGTCCTTACGATTAACAGGCAAGAGATCAGAATAAAATAGGGAGTATATTGAGAATATGGTGACCTTGTCAAATTTTCAAGAAAACGTATTTTTACGCCTTTTCAAACAATAATCCTTAACTTAGAAGTCGAAAAAACTGTCGGAAACCATGTAAGTGAAAAAAATTTTCGAAAAAAAAATTTTTTCAAAGATTTTTTTCACTCCCATGGTTGACAGATCGTGTTTTCAACATCTACGTTATAGATTATTGCTTGAAAAGGCATAAAATCACGTTTTTTGAAAATTTGACATTTCAACATCTAATCATCTATACATCGACCTAAGCATCTATACATCGACCTAAGCATCTATACATCGACCTGAGCGGGAGCGACCTCGACCTAAGCAGCTTTAAACACCTTTTCAGATATACTAAGCCTAAGCCTAAGTATAATCGAAGTAAAAACGGCGCTAATATTGAGAATAACCCAGTTTGTCTTAATTAATTTGTTATCCTTAAACACATGAAGTTCAACAGCCTGTAACTCGGTCAATAATGCCGACCGACACCTAATTCTTTCAGATTTGAATTCCTTGACCCTTAATTAGATTAAATCATCCATTCAAAGTTAATTTCTAGGAGGTCACCTTATTCTCAATATTAGCCTAAAATAGTTGGGTGAACCAAGGTAAATTGGCCTGAGCATGCTTGATATGCATGTGTACATACAATGGCATTCGTGTTGCTGGTTCACATATGTATTAACATAGTCATATTATAAGGGCGTATGTATGCGGTCGATAGCATCTGAGGAAACGAGAGAAAGTTTCTGGCAGTCGGATTCGAAACGTGGACCCCTTGCTCTAAAGTCCAGAACCATAACCAATCGACTAACGCTGGTTAATTCCGATAAAGATTGCAAGGTATTTGTGATGTTTTGCTGGTTTACCAGCTGATTAGGCTTAGGCTTAGTATCATGGACTGACCAAAATGTTGGTGCCAGCGTTTAAAATAAGCCTGAGTCATGGGATGCGACGAGCGGAGCGAGCGAAGCGAGCGACGCTGAGTTGCATCCCATTACTTAGGCTTATTTTAAACGCTGGCACCAACATTTTGGTCAGTCACATGAATCAACTGGAAAAATCTGATGACTGCCTTATTTGTTTCCGACTTGACTCAAATCAAACCAGTTAGGTGGCAGCTTTCACCGGATACTTGCTGTATACGTACCTATGACGTGGCTATCTTAATACATATGTGAACCAGCTACACCAATGCCACATACAATTGTAGATCTGCTGTACAACCTTTCCTGCAAAATATGAGCCAGGAAAATTTTCAGGAGAATCAAAATATTTTCAGGAGAATTTTTCCCCAATTTTACCTCTGTGCAGGAGAATCTGAATTTTGGGACCTGGCAACACTGTTTTTTCCGCTGTTTTTATGTACAATGCAATGTACAGTACATTGTACAACCGGGATGTGTTACTTATCTAGCCGCCATTGGCGTAGCCGATGAGTGGGAGGGGAAATTCCCTTCAATCTGAGGAAAAGCTTGGAATTTTCATAACTGGAGCTATGCAGTTGCGGGTACTTCTACGCATGCTATCTGGAGTGTTATTCTATAATGATTTCAGCAATTTTTTCGACCCGGCAATGAAATTTCGCAAAATCGGTCAGGTCCGTATCCAGGATTTTGTTTCAGAGAGGAGATGGAACGACGAAAATTTTTGAAAACATAAGGGGGATCAAGGAATGAATCAAAATGACGTTTTACAACCACTTCACTTTTTAAATTTTGCTACCCTGCCCTTAATATAGGGAAAAGGTAAAAATCCGGAACCAGGACCAGGACCAGGACAAAATGGGTAAAATCCGACAATCAATCAGGACCAGGACCAGGACCAGACTCAATTACAAATGGGTAAAATCTAGACAATCAATACAATACAATACAATACAAATTTTATTGCAAAGTCAATGAAACGGAGTTTTTGAAGAATATGGTGTGGACCGATTTTGCGCCATTCCGGCAGAATGTGTCACTAAAAGACGCGGAAAAAAATAATAAACCAAATCCATACAAAACTCACAGAGTTACGGTATTTCAAACATCATACTTCGACATTCACCATTTTGAGCCACTTAAAGGAATTTTAGCAGTTTATCAAAGGTTTCCAATTTTCACTAATTAATATTTTCCTGCCATTTTCAAGGTCGCAGATTACAAAAAATTAAGTTATACTGAGTGGAAACCAAGATTAAAGAAAACGTTTTCTGTAATTTTTTGCCGAAATTTTCAAGAAATTTTTTTAATTTCACTATTTTTAGCATTGTTTACATCCAGTTAAAGATTTCTACTTAAATACGATTCAAACAGCATTTTTGGATTATCTTAAAGTTCCAACCATTCGAAGATTCAAACAGTGGAATGCAGAATAACATGTACCCAAGTTAGGTCGACCTAAGTATCTATACATCGACCTGAGCGAGCATCTATACATCGACCTAAGCATCTATACGCTGACCTAAGCATCTATACCTCGACCTAAGCGGGAGCGACCTCGACCTAAGCAGCCAAAAACACCTTCTCAGATAAACTAAGTCTAAGCCTAAGCGTCATTTAAGCAGAAACTTGAATTTTCACATTATCTAGACAGAAAGATGGAAAAAATTATTTTTTTCGAATTTAAAAATTTTCTAACAAAATTTTTTTCCGTAAAATAAAAGTTATTTTTTCGTAATCAGCGACCTTGAAAATGTGAGATACATGTTTTCAGCCCGAATTCGAACATTTTTGGTAAACTGGAAATACCTCACTTTAATGTAGCTATATCCTGAGTAACTCTATCTTCACCAATATTGGTCCGTTTTTCATAAAAATTTTTTCCGCACTCTCTTTATGCATGTCCTCATTTCAATCAATATCGTTCCTTTCAACGTACATCTGCAAGTTTTCCGTTCACATCATATAGTAAAGTTTAGCCCAATGAAACAGGTAAAATACACATAAACACGGCAAAATACGAAGAATAAAAAAATCATCGCTAGTTTCACTGGCTGCAATAGCTCCATGATACATTAAAGCATACTGGTTTGAGCCAAAATTTTTGATTTGAGGTAATCTTTAACCCTGGTCTGAAAGATATTTGCCGAAGAAGAACAAATAATCACATCTGGGAGAGAATTCCATAGATATAGGACTCTATTTGGAAAAGAGTATTTTTTAACATCTAAACGAAATTTCTCACCTTTAAGTTTTAAACTATTAACAGCTCGAGTTTTAGATGACTGTGTAAGTGTGAAAAAATCATCAGGATCAATTTGTATATATCCATTGAAAATTTTATATATCATAGATAAATCAAAAACAACTCTACGAAATTCCCGAGAGTCTAATTCTAAAATCTGAAGCCGACGTTCATATGGTATATCACTAAATATAAGAATACGTTTGGTAAAATATTTTTGAACTTTTTCTATATTTTTTGTATCACATTTCTTATATGGATTCCAAATAACTGTATTAGATTCTAAAAGGGAGCGAATAAATTGCTTGAAATCTAAAATTAATGCTTCTGTATTCTTAATCTGAAATGATCGGAAAATAAGTGATAATCGAAAGTAAGCTGTTTTTGACTATATTTTTTATATGAGGAGAAAAATTCAAAGTTTCATTTAAAGTAATACCTAAATCCCGAACCCCAATATTAGTAGGAAGCAGTGTTTTTTTTTGTACAAGGTCCGTTTGTACATGTACAAAGATGGTCCCCAAAAGTCTTTGTACATTTTGTACATGCAAATTTTTGTGTACTATAATATAGTACAGTAGCGATTTTAGTGTGGTAAAACAGGGTTTTCGATCTTTGGTAGTGTATTTTAGCTAATTTCTGGGTTTCTGACGCCAAAAATTACTAAAAATTATCTGAAAACGGCGCGAAGCGCCGAAAAATATTGACATTTTTCCATTCTAAATGCAAATTCTGCCATTTTAAAGATATATAGGACAAATAATTTATTAGCTCGGCGCGAAGCGCCGAAAATTTTGGTAATTTTACACCTTTTTACAGTTTTTGTCTTTCTAAAAATCTTTGTTTATTTTGTACAGACAAAATTTTTGGGTACTATAATATGGTACAGCAGCGATTTTAGTGTCGTAAAAACAGAGTTCTTTGGCTTTTCGTAGTGTTGTTTAGCTAATTTCTGGGTCTCTAAGGGCAAAAATCACTAAGAATCGTCTTAAAATGGCGCGAAGCGCCAAAAAATTTGACATTTTTACTTTTGAAATGCAATTTCTGGCATTATAAAGATATATAGAACACACAATTACTCATTTCGGCGCGAAGCGCCGAAATTTTTTCAAATTTTATACCTTTTTTTCAATTTTTGTCTCCCCAAAAATCTTTGTACATGTACAAAGACGGTCCCGAAAAGTCTTTGTACATCGGGAAAAATCTTTGCCGAATACAAAAAAACCGTGGTAGGAAGAAGTTTTTTATCATTTATAAAATAATCAAAGCGAGGATTATTATGACCAAAGTAAAGGACTTGACATTTAGATATTGCCATGACTTAGACCATTTGATAATATCAGTAAGAAGTTTTTGTAAAAGAAAAAAATGCACTGATTTAGGGGAGTGGGTCCGGACCACCCAAAATTGAGAAAGAAAACCGGAAAAAATAGGACTTTTTACATGTTATTTTGTGCTATTTTTGGCTTGGACCCCCCAAAATTGTTGTTGGTCCCCCCAAAATAGGAGTTCTAGCTAGGTGCCTGCTAGCCAGGACCGGACAAAATGGGTAAAATCCGGACAATTAATCAGGACAATTGGAGTGGGGTAGTTCCAGAACTAGGCGAGGTTGCCCAAAGGGGGTCTGCTGGGGGTTCACAAGCGCCACTGGGGTTCACAACCGCCACCAAGGTCCTGGCCAGTCCGACCATACATGGGCAGCAAGAAAATTCTGGGGGGGGGGGTGCAAAATTTTTGAAGTTCATAAATGGCCTTAAAATGGTGGTATGGCGGAAAAAACACCATTTTTTGACGTTTCTCATAGAGCACTATCCATTGGCATCAAAAAATTGCGAAAAAAACGAAAAAAAATTTTAAAAAATCGAATTCTGGGGGGGTATTTTGATTTCTGGGGGTGCATACCCCCCAAACCCCCACGCCCAGGTGTGAGTCCGACCCTACATAACTAATACATTGTCCTGATCTTTTCATTGTCCTGATTGTTTGTCCGGATTTTACCCATTTGTCCTGAGTCCGGTCCTGGTCCTGGTCCTGATTGATTGTCCGGATTTTACCCATTTGTCCTGAGTCCGATCCTGGTCCTGGTCCTGATTGATTGTCCGGATTTTACCCATTTGTCCTGAGTCCGGTCCTGGTCCTGGTCCTGATTGATTGTCCGGATTTTATCCATTTTGTCCTGGTCCTGGTCCTGGTTCCGGATTTTACCCATACCCCTTAATATGATGAGAATCCAATGGACATTCTCTTGAGCAAATCTAATTTTCTGCATAAAGCCTATGCGGAAGAGAAGACATAGATGCAAAATATGCTTTAGGTTGTGTGAAGACTAAAAATGGAATGATTCGAACCGCGCAGTTTGGGATTAATAATGCGCCGAAATTTTTTGCGATTTTGGCTCAAAAAGCAAAGGGGGAGCGAAGGAAAAAATCATTCTCTCGTATTTGATTTCGGAAGGGGGCACGTATCCCCTATCTTTTAGATATGGGCCTGAACACGGTCTTCAACTATTAGAAAATTTAGTCAAAGTTTAATCATCATTGCTTAATTTTGTGATTTAGGTACACTAGCAGGTCCGTTCATACAGGGTGATATGTGACGTGCCTCTAAATGAAATCTGCAAACGAATTTTTCCGTTACTGCCTTTTTGGTTTTTTAGCAAAAATTTCGTTAATTGTTTTGGCACTTTGCGTCACATTTCACTATCACTGATTGCAATCTGTCTAGTCCCAAACGCGCGATTGTACAACTTAAAGCATATTTCGCTTCTACCTATGTTTTCTGTCTTTTTCAGCTTCTACGCAGAAAATGAGATCCGCTTGAGAAGCTATAGTGACTAATAGAAATTTTTTTGGTGATGATCTTTGACTATTCGAAAAATTTCGTAATTACTGGTTTTTCAATTTCTTGAAAAACAGCAATTTTTTGTGTTTCTAATCATCGCGAGCATCACTAGAAACCCAAAACTGGCCGCAGAAACCAGGTTTGCATATGCAAATCAGCCTGATTTGCATAGTATGCAAATTGGGCAAATTTGCATATTGCAAACTTGGTTCAGGGCATGTCTTGGCCACACCTGGGCAATGCCCCATATCGCCCTCAACCGGCAATGGGCCGGACCAATCCTGCAACGGGGCGAAGGGTCTCTGGGATGGGGGCTATGTTTTGTACATGGGCATAGATACATGCTGAAGGTCGATTGACAGTCTAAATATGACGACTCGAGAAGCAAATGAGAAAACAACCAACTCAAGATAACCCTTTTTGAGAAGCAGTCCACCTTTTTTGAGGACCGACTAACCTATTTATGGAAGCACCAACCTTTTTGGGAACCGACCAACATTTTTAAGTAGCAGACAACCTTTTTTGCGAACCGACCGACCTTTTAATAGGAGCAGCCAACTTTTTTGGAAACTGACCAACCTTTTTTAGGAACCACTCAATTTTTTCAAGGTAGCCGCCACATGCAACCTTTTTTGGGGACCGGCCAACCTGTCTTAGGGAGCAGGCAACTTTTTTCGGGAAACAACCAACTATTTGAGGGCGCAGCTAAGTTTTTTGGGGAACCGCCCAACCTTTTCATGGAACCAGTCAACCTTTTTTGGGAACCAACTAACCTTTCAAAGGAACAGCCAACTTTTTGAGAACCAACCAACCTTTTTAAGGAACCAGCCAACCTTTTTAAGGGAGCAGGCAACCTTTTTCGGGAACCAACCAACCGGTCTTAGGGAGCAGGCAACCTTTTTCGGGAACCAGTCAACCATAATGAGCAGCCACGTCTTTTGGGGAACCACCCAATCTTTTCATGGAACCAGCCAACCTTTTTGGGGACATACCAACCATTTCATGGAACCAGCCGACCATTCTTGGGAAATAACCAACCTTTTTTGGGAACCGACCAACCTTTTCAAGGGAGCAGGCAACCTTTTTGGGACCAGCCAACCTTTTCGTGGAACCAGCCAACCTTTTTGGGAACCAACCAACATTTTTTAAGGGACCAGCCAACCTTTTTAAGGGAGCAGGAAACCTTTTTGGGAACCGACCAACTTTTTTGGGAACCGACCAACCTTTTTTGGGAATCAACCAACCTTTTGAAGGGAGCAGGCAACCTTTTTTTGGAACTAGCCAACCTTTTCGTGGAACCAGCCAACCTTTTCGTGGAACCAGCCACCTTTTCGTGGAACCAGCCAACCTTTTTGGGAACCGACCAACCTTTTTAAGGGAGCAGGCAACCTTTTTTGGGAACCAACCAACCTTTTCGTGGAACCAGCCAATCTTTTTGGGAACCAACCAACTTTTTTAAGGGACCAGCCCAGCTTTTTGGGAACTAACCAACTTTTTAAGGAACTAGCCAACCTTTTTTTGCAACCGATCAACCTTTTCATAACCTTTTTTGGGAACCGACCAACCTTTTTAAGGAAGCAGGCAACCTTTTTTGGGAACCAGCCAACCTTTTCGTGTAACCTGCCAACCTTTTTTGGGAACCAACCAACCTTTTTAAGGGACCAGCCAACCTTTTTGGGAAGTAACCAACCTTTTTAAGGAACCAACCAACCTTTTTTGGCAACCAACCAACCTTTTTTGGCAACCAACCAACCTTTTCATGGAAGCAGCCAACCTTTTTAGGGAACCAGCTAACCTTATCGTGGAACCAGCCAACCTTTTTTGGGAACCGACCAACCTTTTTAAGGAAGCAGGCAACCTTTTTTGGTAACCAGCCAACCTTTTTGTGGAACCAGCCAACCTTTTTTGGGAACCAACCAACCTTTTAAGGGACCAGCCAACCTTTTTGGGAACTAACCAACCTTTTCAAGAAACCAGCCAATCTTTTTGGGAACCAACCAACTTTTTTAAGGGACCAGCCCAGCTTTTTGGGAACTAACCAAGCCAACCTTTTTTTTGCAACCGATCAACCTTTTCATAACCTTTTTGGGAACCGACCAACCTTTTTAAGGAAGCAGGCAACCTTTTTTGGGAACCAGCCAACCTTTTCGTGTAACCTGCCAACCTTTTTTGGGAACCAACCAACCTTTTTAAGGGACCAGCCAACCTTTTTGGGAAGTAACCAACCTTTTTAAGGAACCAACCAACCTTTTTGGCAACCAACCAACCTTTTTTGGCAACCAACCAACCTTTTTATGGAAGCAGCCAACCTTTTTTGGGAACCAGCCAACCTTATCGTGGAACCAGCCAACCTTTTTAAGGAAGCAGGCAAACTTTTTTGGGAACCAGCCAACCTTTTCGTGGAACCAGCCAACCTTTTTTAGGAACCAACCAACCTTTTTAAAGGACCAGCCAACCTCTTTGGGAAATAACCAACCTTTTTAAGGAACCAGCCAACCTTTTTGGCAACCAACCAACCTTTTCATGGAAGCAGCCAACCTTTTTTGGGAACCAGCCAACTTTATCGTGTAACCAGCCAACCTTTTTTGGGAACCGACCAACCTTTTTAAGTAGCAGACAACCTTTTTTGCGAACCGACCAACCTTTTTATGGGAGCAGCCAACTTTTTTGGAAACTGACCAACCTTTTTAGGAACCACTCAATTTTTTTAAGGGAGCCGCCACATGCAACCTTTTTGGGGACCGGCCAACCTGTCTTAGGGAGCAGGCAACTTTTTTCGGAAACAACCAACCATTTGAGGGAGCAAATAAGTTTTTTGGGGAACCGCCCAACCTTTTCATGGAACCAGTCAACCTTTTTTTGGGAACCAACTAAGCTTTCAAAGGAACAGCCAACTTTTTGGGAACCAGCCAACCTTTTTAAGGAACCAGCCAACCTTTTTAAGGGAGCAGGCAACCTTTGTCGGGAACCGACCAACCTGTCTTAGGGAGCAGGCAACCTTTTTCGGGAACCGATCAACCATAGGGAGCAGCCATGTCTTTTGGGGAACCACCCAATCTTTTCATGGAACCAGCCAACCTTTTTTGGGAACCATCAACCTTTTTGGGAACCGACCAACCTTTTCAAGGGAGCAGGCAACCTTTTTTGGGAACCAACCAACATTTTTTAAGGGACCAGCCAACCTTTTTAAGGGAGCAGGCAACCTTTTTTGGGAACCGACCAACTTTTTTGGGAACCGACCAACCTTTTTGGGAATCAACCAACCTTTTTAAGGGAGCAGGCAACCTTTTTTTGGGAACCAACCAACCTTTTCGTGGAACAAGCCAATCTTTTTTGGGAACCAACCAACTTTTTCAAGGGACCAGCCAACCTTTTTGGGAACTAACCAACCTTTTTAAGGAACCAGCCAACCTTTTTTGGCAACCAATCAACCTTTTCATAACATTTTTTGGGAACCGACCAACCTTTTTAAGGAAGCAGGCAACCTTTTTTGGGAACCAGCCAACCTTTTCGTGGAACCTGCCAACCTTTTTTGAGAACCAAACAACCTTTTTAAGGGACCAGCCAACCTTTTTGGGAAGTAAGCAACCTTTTTAAGGAACCAGCCAACCTTTTTTGGCAACCAACCAACCTTTTCATGGAAACAGCCAACCTTTTTAGGGAACCAGCCAACCTTTTTAGGGAACCAGCTAACCTTATCGTGGAACCAGCCAACCTTTTTTGGGAATCGACCAACCTTTTTTGGGAACCGACCAACCTTTTTAAGGAAGCAGGCAACCTTTTTGGGAACCAGCCAACCTTTTCGTGGAACCAGCCAACCTTTTTGGGAACCAACCAACCAACCAACCTTTTTAAGGAACCAGCCAACCTTTTTGGGAACTAACCAACCTTTTTAAGGAACCAGCCAACCTTTTTTGGCAACCAACCAACCTTTTCATGGAAGCAGCCAACCTTTTTAAAGGACCAGCCAACCTCTTTGGGAACTAACTAATCTTTTTAAGGAACCAGCCAACCTTTTTTGGCAACCAATCAACCTTTTCATGGAAGCAGCCAAGCTTTTTGGGAACCAGCCAACCTTTTCATGGAAGCAGCCAAGCTTTTTAGGGAACCGGCCAACCTTATCGTGGAACCAGCCAACCTTTTTTGAAAACCGAACAACTTTTTTTGGGAACCGAACAACCTTTTTAAGGAAGCAGGCAGCCTTTTTTGGGAACCAGCCAACCTTTTTTGTGAACTAGCCAACCTTTTTGGGAACCGACCAACCTTTTTTGGGAACCGACCAGCCTATTTGAGGAAGCAGGCAACCTTTTTTGGGAACCAGCCAACCTTTTCCAGCCGACCTTTTTGGGAACTAACCAACCTTTTTAAGGAACCAGCCAACCTTTTTTGGCAACCAACCAACCCATTCATGGAAGCAGCCAACCTTTTTTGGGAACTAACCAACCTGTTTAAGGAAGCAGCCAACCTTTTTCACGAGCCAGACAAACTTTTCTCAAGAATGAGGCAAGCTTGTTTAGAAAGCAGACAACTTTTTATTCTAAAACCAGGCTACCATTTTTCAGAAACCAGAGAACCTTTTTCAAGAACGAGGCAACTTTAATGGACCGGGCAACAGTGTTTTTTTTTGTACAAGGTCCGTTTGTACATGTACAAAGATGGTCCCCAAAAGTCTTTGTACATTTTGTACATGCAAATTTTTGTGTACTATACTATAGTACAGTAGCGATTTTAGTGTGGTTAAACAGGGTTTTCGATCTTTGGTAGTGTATTATAGCTAATTTCTGGGTTTCTGACGCCAAAAAATACTAAAAATTATCTGAAAACGGCGCGAAGCGCCGAAAAATGTTGACATTTTTCCATTCTAAATGCAAATTCTGCCATTTTAAAGATATATAGGACAAATAATTTATCAGTTCGGAGCGAAGCGCCGAAAATTGTGGGAATTTTACATCTTTTTACAGTTTTTGTCTTCCTTAAAATCTTTGTACATTTTAACACACAAAATTTTTGGGCACTATAATATGGTATAGCAGCGACTTTAGTGTGGTAAAAACAGAGTTCTCCAACTTTTCATAGTGTGTTTTAGCTAATTTCTGGGTCTCTAAGGGTAAAAATCACTAAGAATCGTCTTAAAACGGCGCGAAGCGCCGAAAAATTTGACATTTTTACTTTTGAAATGCAATTTCTGCCATTATAAAGATATATAGAACACACAATTACTCATTTCGGCGTGAAGCGCCGAAATTTTCCCGAATTTTAGACCTTTTTTGCAATTTTTGTCTGCCCAAAAATCTTTGTACATGTACAAAGACGGTCCCAAAAAGTCTTTGTACATCGGGAAAAATCTTTGCCGAGTACAAAAAAAAACCGTGCCGGGCAACCTGATTTTCAAAAACCAGGCAACTTTTCCTCGTGGGCCAGACAATGTTTTCTTCAAAAACCAGACAACCTTTTTCTGGAACCAGTCAGCCTTTTTCAAGAAGCAGGCAACCTTTTTCAGGGATCAGGCAACCTTTTTTCAGAAACCAGATAACATCTCAAAAAACAGGTAACACTTTTTTTGAAAAACCAGGCCCATTCTTGACTGTTTTTGAAAAAGCTGAAGCACTGCCCTCCTTAGGAAAATCCTACATCCGCCACTGATCAGAAAGTCGCATAATTTAGTGTAAATGAATAAGTTTCAAAAATTTCCGGCACTTCATGCTAGATGTAATTACGGCATTGCTTATATTCAGAAATCTGTAAAATTAAGCTTAAAAGGATTACTAAATGTGTGCAATTTTCTTGCGCTTTGCGCCAGATTCAATTTCTGTTTTGCATATCTTCAGAGAGTTTCAGAATTGAACTTTAAGGGATAAAATTATAAAAACTGTCAAAAATTCGCATTACTTTGCTGCAAAGTTTTATAATGTGCACATTGTTGCATTGTTTGACCTGAAAAAACTGCAAAATTGAGTTTAAAAGAGTGAAAACGATAAAATTCAGCTCAAATCAGTATTATTTGTTTTATCACCGCAAGCTAAATATATGATTCCATGACGCAAAACACGTCATAAAATGTCGATTCAGCGCATAAGCTGGCTTATAAACATATGCATTTTCAATATATTAGCAATTCTCTCCTGAAAAAAATCCTGGCCAAGGGGCTGTTTATATGTGAATCATATTATTCTTGAATAGATTCACGATTTCTAAAGGGGATGGGGTGGAGTGGAAATAACTTTATTCGAAAAAAGCAAGAAATATTTTCAGCGATGTCAAAAGTTACGCTCAAACCAGCGACGTTCACAGTCTAAAAAGTTTGCCCTATTATACTTTATTTAATAGTGCTTCTGAAACAAACAATGATCGAAACAAGTAGAATTTTTAGCATTTCAAGTCAAAATTCAACGTTTTCGTCGAATTTTAAAAATTGGCTTCAGATTAAGTATTTTGGAAACGTTTAAAGTTTAAATGCTTAGGATCTCAATAAAGTAATAGTCCGACCTTAAGTGTCAAAAATTTTGAAAATTAGGTCTTAATGGCACCCATTTACATCACATATTTTTATTTTGCAAATTATGTTGGGCTATTGGGAAATAAGCCGAATCTGCGCTTATTTTTGAGAGGACTGTTCATTTTGTTTGAAGCTGATTTATACTTGATTAACTCAGCTGTGTAGAACTAAGCACCATACACTGCACGTCATCTAATCTCCCGTCTATTGATCATATGTATATATATGTAAAATTTTGCTTAGTAACAATTACGTGTTAAAATTACATAAAAATAAATTATAATTAGTGCGACCGACGTTTGATGCCTCAGTTTAAACCACGGTTCTTTTCTGTACTCGGCAAGAATTTTTCCGATGTACAAAGACTTTTTAGGACCGTCTTTGTACATATACAAAGATTTTTGGGAAGACAAAAATTGCAAAAAAGGTCTAAAATTCGCAAAAATTTTCGGCGCTTCTCGCCGAAATAAGTAATTTTGTGTTATATATATATATATATATATCTTTATAATAGCAGAAATTGCATTTCAAAAGGAAAAATGTCAAATTTTTCGGTGCTTCGCGCCGTTTTAAGACGATTCTTAATGATTTTTGTCCTTAGAAACCCAGCAATTAGCTAAAATACACTACCAAAAGTTCGAACAACTCTGTTTTTGCCACACTAAAATCGCTACTGTACCATATTATAGTACCCCAAAATTTGTGTGTACAAAATGTACAAAGACTTTTAGGGACCATCTTTGTACATGTTCAAACGGACCTTGTACAAAAGAAACACTGGTTTAAACTGGTTTTATAATCGGTTTATATTAATTCAAGAATTGACGATCATGTATAAGATTTCTTAAAGTAGACTATATCTATTAGTTGGCATGACAACACCTTCGGCCTAGCTTTTTTAGCACAACCCGCATTAGCATTGGTGCTAACTAATATTTTTTCCATTAGCACGGAATGACTTATGTACATTAGCACGCTCTTTTTTACCTGTATAACACATATGGTGTCAAAAGGTGCATGTTCTTTTGTTTTTCAATGTTTGAGAATGACGTGATATTCTGCAGATTAATGGTTTGTTTGTGTTATTGTCAGTACAATTAGATCTGAAGCAATCAAAAAATTCACGCTAAGTCACATATTGACTTCTTAATGCTCAGTGGACACAGAAAGCTGAGACTTTCGTATCTATTACCACATCAGAAATGAAAAGGCAGTTGCCATATACTGATTTAATCTGACAACAGACGCTACTGCGCTTTCTGTATGAATTGAATGTAAGTAAACAAACATAAGGAAGCTAATTTTGTTTTTAATGAACAGAAAACAATACGAAGTTGTCAGAAAGTAAATTATTTTGTGCTGGAAACCTTTAAACAAATAGACGAGGAAAATGCATAACCATTTAGATTACAAGAAGATTGACTGTGGAGTGTTTAAATCGTGCAGTTGGGGCTAAATAAACAGTAAATATAATACTCAGCGTTAAGCGCCAAAAATTTCTTGGGATTTTTGCTGAAAAAAACGTTAAAAAAGCATAAAAAACGAAACTGTAGCAACCTAGTTCCTCTCTGATGACCTCGTCTGTTAATATGATTTTTTTCTTTCGTTTCATTTTCCTCTTTCTTTTCTATGTAAGTTTTCGTTTTATAATCCTACCTATTTTTTCTTTTCAATTAGACTTCTGCGCCTGATAAAACATGTAATCTCTCATAATATAATTTTTTAGGTACACTTGTGCTATTTCACGCGTCCTTTTTGTTTCTTTCTTACTAATAGCATGATGCACCTCTATATCTATCTTTCTTTCTTCTCTTTTTTCCTCTTTTTTAAATTTTTTCTCTTTTCTTTTTTCTAGTATCTGCTCTTTTATTTATCTATTTATTTACTTATTAATTTTTTTCTTATTTTCCTTTTTCTTTTCTTTTTTCTTTTTTATTTGCTTCTTTCTTGTATTGATGACTTCTTAATATAAAGATTACTACACTTCCGCCCAGAAAAAACTTTGTATCCGTTAGGAAGTCGTGCTAATGGCTAAAAGTTTTATTAGCATGGGGCAACCTTCATTAGAGTGGTGTTAAAAACGTGCTCCAGCCAATTTTTCATTTTCCGTTTGCTGGAGGCCAGGAATCGAAAAACAGCAGAAGCGTGAGCCAGAACCAGAGCTCCGATCGATCCCTAATAGACATTGACAAAAATTTACGAATTCATCAGGGTCCAGTTTCGACTGTACGACTCACATGTTGAGAAATCAGCCGTGAACTTAATTTACTCATAGATTTTTATGTCCGACTACAGAATTGAGCATAAAATTTTGATTTATTTGCAATTATTCTTTTTCATTGAAAATTTCTTGCAAAGAAGTGCTGAAAATGGTATCATTATTGCGTATTCTAATTTTTTACGATATCCGAGCAGGTCCTTATCCAGGATGGACCGCCTTCTCTCCAAAATGGAAAATTTTTTTGAATTCGCAATTGTCCGAAAGAAAAAAATGATAAATTCGTGAATTGCATCTAAAACATCGCCAAAACAGATTTTTAAGGTAATTTTGAGCAAGAAAACGCAAATATTTCAGGCGCTTTGCGCTGAATTTATTGTTTATAGTTATATAGTTTTGGTCTTCTAAACCGCTCAAAATCATTCAAATTTGAGTTAGACATCAAGAGCATGTAAATTTTTCAGGCGCTTCGCGAAGGATTTGTTGTTCTGGCAGGGGCGGATTTAGGGGGGCGGCCGCCCCCTCCATTGGCCCAAAATAGCGCACAAAATTAAGGATTTTTGAGCGATTTTTAGCGATTTTTGGGTTTAATTAGCTAATTTTTCCGCCCAAGTCAGGCTTCTGTCCCTCCCCAAAGGGGTGCCGCCCCCTTGGGAATCCTGGATCCGCCACCGTGTTCTGGTGTAGTTTTCATCTTCCAAATTGCTCAAAACCGATCAATTTTAAGGTATGATTTAAAAAACATTAAGTTTTTTTCTGACGCCTTGCGCCGGATTTATCGTTTATCTATAGCTTCTGTCTTCTATTCGATCAAAACTGCTCAAATTTGATTTATGACATTAGTGACATTAATTTAATTCCGGCGTAATCTTTTGTTCATTTATAGTTTCTGTCTTCAAGCCCGCTCAAAACTGCTCAAATTTGAGTTAGACATGAAGAAAATAATACATTTTTTAGCACTCTGCCTGCACCAGTGTTTTTGCTTTGTACAAGGTCCGTTCAGTGACCGATCTAGGATTTTCCTAAGGGAAACGGTATCCCAATACATCCAATACAAAAATAGGTTCAAAAATTTGTCAAAATAGGTTCAAAAATTTGCCTTTAACGCGCGAAATAGCGTTTTCCGTGTTTTACAGGGTATACTTTTACATAAAATCACTTTTGACGCAATATTGTTTCTGAAAATTTTAAAATTTTCGACAATTTTGTGCGAAAAAAATCATTAAATTTCTTTGACTTTAACAAAAATCTGGCACGAAGCGCCGGAAAATTTGTGAAATTAAGGCGGATAAACGTGTAGAAGCATGATTTACTGCATGATTTCCTGTATTTGTAGCATTTGATGCGAAACATCGAAATTTTTAATTGAAAATAGAAGAAAACTATACGAAAATAGCTGTTTCTGCTGTTAAAATTGTTTTGAAAACTACATGAACAGAAAATGGCTTCCAGGTCGCCAAAAAAGTAAATAAATGTCATTAGGAGGTATCATACCGGAAAATTTTGAGAAATAATGGTCACTGACGGCCAAAAATCATTGCAAATCGCATATCCATTCTTCATCTCGCCAAACAATTTGGCTGATGGGGGGCCGCCCCCCGCCCCCTCCCCTCGAATCCGCCCCGGGGTCCGTTTGTACACGTACAAAAATTTTTCCTTAAAGTCTCTGTACATTTTGTAAACACAAATCTTGGGGTACTATAATATGGTACAGTAGCGATTTTCGTGTGGCAAAACAGAGTTATTCAACCTTCGGTAGTGTGTTTAAGCTCATTTCTGGGTTCTGAGGGCAAAAATCACTAATAATCGTCTCAAAACGGCTAAATTTGATATTTTTCCTTTCAAAATGCTATTTCTGACATTATAAAGATAGATAGAACACATAATTACTCATTTGGGCGCGAAGCGCCGAAAATTTTTGCGAATTTCAAAACTTTTTTTGCAGTTTTTGCCTTTCTAAAAATCTTAGTACATGCACAAAGACGGTTTCCAAAAGTCGTCCATCGGGAAAAATCTTTACCGAATACAAAAAAACCGTGCAGTGTGCACCGAATTGTCTATTTCCTGTTTTGTTTTTCTTAGCAAACCACAAACATTAAATACAACGTCAAAAGTTAAGAAATTGTTTGTCGATGGAATGGTAAGAAATCACTTGTACAGATAGTTTAAACAATAGAGATTTGAAAATAAAGTGAAAATTTTTGGAATTTTTTAAACAGTTTTTCTTCGCCATTGTGTAGAGCTCGCCCAGATACGGGAGAAGGGCATTTATTTTAGCCCATCTACAAATGGTTCTCGAGATGACTTCAAAAATTTTCGCCCCCCTCCAAAATAAAATCCTGAATATGGACCAGTATCCGAGTATCCAAAAATTAGGCAACCTTTTTTGAAAAGTGACCAACCAACCTAAAAATTGGATGCTGCAACGGGGCAAAGCTCTGTCCATTGCCCAGGTATGGTCTTGGCTTTATAGTGCTGCTCCTGATGATTAGAAGCCCAAAAAGTGCTGTTTGAGGCTTCAGATTGGTGTCAGGGGATGATCTAAGCCTAAGCCAAAGATGGGGCAAAAATTGCTTCGCTCGCTTCGCTCTTCCGCAATTTTCGCCCCATCTGACCGAGGCTTACATCATCCCCTGACACCAATTTGAAGGCACATAACTAAGCCTAAGCCTAAGCCAGTGCTAAGCTCAACTCAATGATTAAGAAAACATGTTGTCTACACCACTCACTATTCTAATCCTCCAGTTCGTCGGGCCTTTGTCACAATTATCAATTAGTGAAGTGCGATTGGAGCATCAAGATGAGTGAAATCAGTAGTAGTATAGATTTTCGGGTGCGGATAAAAAAACCGGAAAGATCCAAGGACTTTCTATATGGGTATACTCGAATTCTCGAAGAATGCTTGCTGGCAAAAGCACACTCAAACTCGTCCTTGCCGTCGGTGCCTTCCGCTTCTTCACTGATACATGTGCCCACCACATAGCGATTCCTTACATATTCACCCGTCAGTACGTACATTGAATTAACTTTAGCAATGCGCGCGGGAGCATTGCATCTTCCTTTTATAGGTAATTTTTCCTGTGTTGCTGGAAAATTTGGCGCGAAACATTTTGATTCGCTGGTGACGGATTTTGCAGAAGTCAGTAAAAACGAACTTTTGCGCTCTTGCCTACCAATCCCATGACAGCCTCTTAAATATTATCCAATCAGACCGTAGCCCACAGAGAATATAGCAAGTCTTTCGATTTCTGTGATACAGTAATTTTTGTGAATAGATGATTTTCTTCAAGGAAGGTACTTGATCATTTTTGGTAAGGCTCAACTAACAACAGAAATAAGCTTAACTGACAACAGAAATATGATAAACTAATTTATTTTGTTCGTTTCATGTCTTGCAGCTGTTAAGTGATATTCTACAGTATAATGAATTACACATAGTCTGTTTCATTGAACTTTATACGTCCCACATTAAGGTTTATGTACCTACCAATGAAAAACTAACTTATTTTGTTTGTTTCATGTCTTGCAGCTGTTACGTGATATTCTACAGTATAATGAGTTACATATAGTCTGTTTCATTGAACTTTATACGTCCCACATTAATGTTTATGTACCTACCATAATGTTTATGTACCTACTATTTGAACTCCTTTACACTAATGCGGTTCTCCTCATATTCTACAGTTTAATGAGTTACAAGGGGTCAAACACATCCGCCTATATCTTTATTATACTAAATGAACTTATCACCAGTGATCGGACCGAGGGTACTTTTTGGACCCTCGGTCTCGGCCGAGGCCGAGGCGACTGAAAATCCTTGCCTCGGTCGAGGCCGAGGGTAATGCCGAGGGTCGAGCTTATATACCTATACATCCATAAATAGTACTCTTAGAATATTTCGTATGTACATGAGCTAGAGAATAATCGTAATATTTAACACTTTATCGAACTAAAATAAATGTTTATTGGTGTTGGCTAGAATTTTTATTTCAATCTGATGAAGCAGATAATTCATCATCGAAATCTAGATCATATGAATCAAAGTTAGCCTCATCTATTTCGCCCTGTTGTGCTATCGTGTTATCGTCGTCGTCAGCCTTTATCAGATTCTTTAAAGTCACACTATTATAACCAACTGCTTTGAGATTAGGCTTTGCAAAAAAGAGTTTTTGAACGTTTTATGGTAGCAGACGAATGCGAGAATTACTGTACTTTCTGATCTATCCAGTAGCGGGAGATGGCGGTATACAAACTTTTCCAAAAAAGTCAAAAACAGGTCCAAAATTTTGCCCTCAACGCGCGAAATAGCATTTTGCGGTGTTTTACATTGTATACTTTTACATAAAATCACTTTTGAAGTCATATTTTTCTTAAAATTTTGGAATTTTCGGCAATTTTGTGCAACAAAATCATTAAATTTCTAAGACTTTAACAAAAATCTGGCGCGAAGCGCCGAGAAATTTGCAAAATTAAGGCGGATAGACGTCTAGAAGCATGTTTTACTGCTTGATTTCCTGTATCTGTAGCATTTGATGCAAAACATTAAAATTTTTTATTGAAAATAGAAGAAAACTATGCAAAAATAGCTGTTTCTGCTAATGAAATTGTTTTGAAACAGGGCCCGGTTTCACCACAAAGCTACGAGTTACGAGTTACGGGTGACGGTCTCATGAGTACGGGCTACGAGTGCTACAAATTTCCGTTTAACCAAAAACTGAGATTTACGAGCCACGAGCTACGAATTACGAGTTCTACGAGTACTTTTTACGAGTGTTTTTTTCACGAATAAGGCTGGGCGGTTTCACCAGATATTACGATCGAATATTACGAGTGAAAAGATTCGTAAATTTTGTGATATTGTCACGGATCAAAAAGGTCCGTAGTGGCAGACTAGTGCGTTTAATAGTTTTCTGGTTTGTTTTTTTTTCAATTTGTTTCACTTTCGTGCACACACCTAAATAATACATATACTGGCAGCACATGTAAAGGGTAAGAAGATTAGCATTGAAAAAATAATATATTTTTCAAAAAATGTTTCAGAGAAATCCCATAAAATTCGATTCTTAAGCTGCATTCTTGAGTAGTAATTCGAAATTTTATTTCTTTAGCCCTTGTCAGTAATGTTCGCAGCTTTTTCATGAAAAATATTACAATCACTCCGACATTTTTTCATGAATTGCTATTTAGGTGTGTGCACGAAAGTGAAATCAGACATTTTTGATTAGATTTCTGAAAATTAGAATTTCATCGCACTTCCTTCGGAAAAGAGCCGACTGCATATTTTATGTACGTATTAATGACAACTAAGAATGAAGTGTTAAATTTGAAAATTGAAATAATACAGTGATATACTTTTAGCTTCGTAACGTCTCTGAATCTGATTTAATTGATTTCGTTTATAAATTATAATAGTAATAGTAATAATAATAATAATAATAATAATAATAATAATAATAATAATAATAATAATAATAACAATAATTATGATTATTATTAGTATTAGTATAATAATAATAATAATTATTATTATTATCATTAGTATTAGTAGTATTCTTATTATCAGTATTATTATTATTATTATTATTATTATTATTATTATTATTATTGTTATTATCGTCATTATTATTATTACTAATATTATTATTTTCGTTTTTATTTAAAGTTATAAATTTTCTGAGAAGCTTATTAATTCTTGTTGAAAAATCCCAATCATTTCTTAACACTTTCTATGTTTTTCTATCGAGCGGCATAAAATCTGCAATTAATTACATAATTATGCTGTTTAAAACAGGGACAATGACTAACGAAGAATGTCATACGCAACAGAAAATATATACATTTTATTACGAGTACTCGTAAAAAGGTTCAAAAAGTACTCGTAAAAAATGAGTTTTTATGAGTCCTACGGAAACCCTGGTGAAAACCTCGTGATACGAACTCTTAACCCGTTGCTCGTTACTCATAACTCGTAGTCGTAATTCATAACTCGTAAAAAGATTGTGAAACCCGATTTTCCCGTAAAACGGAAGTCGTAGGACTCTTAGGAGTCGTAAACTTATGGTGAAACCGGGCCCAGGTCGCCAAGAAAGTAAACAAATGTCATTAAGAGGTATCATCCGGCGCGCAGAGCCGGAAAAATTTGAGAAATTATGGTCACTGACGTCCTGACGACCAAAAATCATTGCAAATTGCATATCCATTCTTTATCTCGCCAAATATTTTGGCCAATGGGGAGCGGCCGCCCCCCTTAAATCCGCCTCTGCATGTAGCGACTGTACTTTCCGATCCATGTAGCAAAAAGACGCTTTTGGTTGTACAAATTATCATTGTGAAATTCAACGCAAAGCGCGAAAAGTCTCTCGCGATTATTCTCACATTTTATTTCAAAAGGGGCACTTTCCCCCAATCCCCTGTATACGAGCCTGAGCTCTACGTTAGGGTTAAAATAGGAACTATATGCTATGCAGGAAGGTCGGTAGGATACTTAATCAGTGATACTGACACACAAAACCTCTAAAATAAAAAATAATTCATGACAATGCGGTGGAAGAATAGAAAAGCTGTGGTGAATGAATGACAGACAAATGTTCAAAAACTCCTTTTTGTAAAGCATAATCTCAAAGCAGTTGGTTATAATAGTGTGACTTTAAAGGATCTGATAAACGATGACGACGACGATGATGCGATAGCACAACAAGGCGAAATGGATGAGGCTAACTCTGATTCAGATGATTTAGATTTTGATGATGAATTATCTGCTTCATCAGATTAAAATCAGAATTCTGGCTAACAACAATAAACATATAAACATTTATTTTAGTTAGATAAAGTGTTTAATAATGCGATTATTTTCTCTGCACTGTACTTTCCGATCCATGTAGCGAGCATGAGAAATAAAACTTAGTCATCATATGAATATCAATTGGCACTTTGCTGTATGTAACTTAGTGTAACTGGGTACGCGCCTAAAACTATAAGAAAAGCCAATAGGTAAGAAACAGCCTGTGTACTGCAGATGCATTCTAAATAGTTAATATTTAACGGATATATTAAACTTATTCAAATTTGATTTTAACCCTCGGCGCCTCGGCACTTTTCAGCTTCGCCCTCGGCGCCGAGGCCGAGGCTCCAAAAAACGCCGAGGCTTGCCGAGGCCGAGGCCGAGGCCTCGGTCCGATCACTGCTTATCACACGACTAACTGATGCTTCAACATCTGTTTATCGGTTCAGGATCGCTTCACTCTTTCAGTTGTTCTGCTTCCCCTTTGCTCTGTCATATTTCCATCAGCTTTGCGGCTTGAGCGTTCCGGTTTCTTTCCCTCAGCTCGGTCTTTACTCTTCTTCCTTATTCCATCCACCTCTCTCTGCTTCTCCGCTCGCTGTTCACTAATTCGCAAACTCAGTTATTAAGAACTCCACCCGACTATTCTAGACTGATTTCCGAACCGAAATTAAACTGATTTTATGAGAATTTTAACGTTACGATTCAATTTTAAAGTGTTCTTTTCTTAAAATTATCCGGTGCCTTGCCCGGAGCCGCTGGGAGTGCTTGAGTGCTTGGTATCAGTGAATTACGTGCACAGTTCCCTAAAACTGAACCGCGTACAGGCCCTCAAGTGCAGTACGTGCGCATTTATAATAAATAATATAGTAATTTATGTTGTCTTATCGGGTTTGTCTGCTTAAAACTAAATTATTTTAGGGTCTTCCCTGATTGGTTTGCATACAAAAAAGGGCACTTATACAACAGTCCCTATCATACATTCCTATAGGGGGGTGAGGGGGTATTACCCCCACCTCAGGGTCCGAGACTTGAATCACTGTCGGCCGATTTTGAGCTTTCAAACATTTTCTGCGTGATTTTTTGGTACAAAAGCAGCGAAGGTATTAAAATTTTTTCGGCGCTTCGCGCCGACTAGTACATTTCTGTTTTGTTTACCCATAAAATACCTAGAATGAACTAAAAATGATCTGAAAAGTCAAAATTTTCGATGAACTCTTATATTTTTTACTTACAAGAGTGACGAAACTAGTCAGAATGGGACAAAAAGTAGTTAAAAATGCAGTTTTTCACATTAAAACATGCTATATGGTATGTTTTAGCCATTTTTCATATTTGGCCTGCAAAAAGGGCTAGATTCTAAATTTAGTGGCCCTAAATTTTGGGATTTCACCCCCGTGAACTTTCGACCTTGGGAAACTATGGTCCCTATACCCTGATTACGAAAATGAAAACCGAATTCGCTTTTTCTACTCTGCTTTCTAGATTTGTGTGTTGTTTGTGGAACGTGATATGCTTAAATGGTTCACTTATTACTTTGTTACTTACTCTCGGAATTCGGCGACGTAGCCAATTGGTGAACGCATTGCGCTGCAGAGCGAGAGGTCTGAGGATCCAAACCCGGCAAACTAATGTTGAAAAACAGAAAAAATCAGTAGGACCTAAAGTGAACAAGTACCCTAGTAAGATTACTTGAACTGTGCACGTACTGCACCTGCGGGCCTGTGCACTGTTCACACTTCTTGGGAACTGTGCACGTAATATACCAATACCTGAGTGCGTCACATTAGTCTTCCAGCTCTAGAAGAGAGGGTGTCCTTTAGATTTTCACTATATTTAAGGCATGTGGGTAACAAAATAATGCAAAGTGTGCAGCTCTAGTGATCGTAAAAATTCCCTTCAATTTATCCTTTGGCCCGCCCTTGTGTTTTCAAAAAATTTCTAGTGGGCCATTCTTTTTCGTAGTATTTTCATTAATAGCATCAAGTGTTTCATGATTCATCTGAAAATTTTTTTATATTTACAGACTTTTTTACATAACAGTGTCTAGTGATCGACCGGGGCTCCGGCAATCCCCGGCCATTTTTCAGCATTCCCGGCCCCGGCCGGGGCAAGGTCAAAAAATGGCCGGGGCTGGGGAAAAATTTAGTGTAATTCGTATTTTGTACAGGCTGTGATACTGGCACTTATTTATCAATGAGCAAGTGTTAATTTTGAGAACTGAACTGATTAGACCATATGTATACTTACTTAGTCCTTGTTATAACTTTGCTACTGTGTATAAATGAGCTTTTACTGAATAAATGTTCAGGAAAATCTGCATGTTTTCGATTCCTCCACTTAACTTATTCAAACTAAATGCTACTTTTAAGTCATTCATTCACAGCTATGGCCAAAAGATTCAGAGTTGACAAATACGTTCTATTTCTAGTTGGAACTTGTACGTTTTCAACAAACTATTTTCACAAAAAACACTTTTAAATTTAATTGAATGGGAACCGTGTGCTTTAAAACGCGTTTCTTGTGTAATAGTTATCAGGACGGAGGTTAATTATAGGCGAATGTAAACTACGCTGCAGAATTGCGTCCGATCCGATAAACTAAATATGTCTCAAATAGTTTCCTAAGGTCCAGAGTTAAGGGAGGGGTGTAATCCCAAATTGTAATATACCAATACCTGAGTGCGTCACATTAGTCTTCCAGCTCTAGAAGAGAGGGTGTCCTTTAGATTTTCACTATATTTAAGGCATGTGGGTAACAAAATAATGCAAAGTGTGCAGCTCTAGTGATCGTAAAAATTCCCTTCAATTTATCCTTTGGCCCGCCCTTGTGTTTTCAAAAAATTTCTAGTGGGCCATTCTTTTTCGTAGTATTTTCATCAA
The DNA here is from genome assembly GCA_036768485.1 of Mermis nigrescens. Lineage (NCBI taxonomy): Eukaryota > Metazoa > Nematoda > Enoplea > Mermithida > Mermithidae > Mermis > Mermis nigrescens. The sequence continues at coordinate 12,528,082 of JAVLUZ010000154.1, forward strand.
TAGCATCAAGTGTTTCATGATTCATCTGAAAATTTTTTTATATTTTCAGACTTTTTTACATAACAGTGTCTAGTGATCGACCGGGGCCCCGGCAATCCCCGGCCATTTTTCAGCATCCCCGGCCCCGGCCGGGGCAAGGTCAAAAAATGGCCGGGGCTGGGGAAAAATTTAGCGTAATTCGTATTTTGTACAGGCTGTGATACTGGCACTTATTTATCAATGAGCAAGTGTTAATTTTGAGAACTGAACTGATTAGACCATATGTATACTTACTTAGTCCTTGTTATAACTTTGCTACTGTGTATAAATGAGCTTTTACTGAATAAATGTTCAGGAAAATCTGCATGTTTTCGATTCCTCCACTTAACTTATTCAAACTAAATGCTACTTTTAAGTCATTCATTCACAGCTATGGCCAAAAGATTCAGTGTTGACAAATACGTTCTATTTCTAGTTGGAACTTGTACGTTTTCAACAAACTATTTTCACAAAAAACACTTTTAAATTTAATTGAATGGGAACCGCGTGCTTTAAAACGCGTTTCTTGTGTAATAGTTATCAGGACGGAGGTTAATTATAGGCGCATGTAAACTACGCTGCAGAATTGCGTCCGATCCGATAAACTAAATATGTCTCAAATAGTTTCCTAAGGTCCAGAGTTAAGGGAGGGGTGTAATCCCAAATTGGAGAACCAGAAAATTAAGTGGTGGACTATTATTAGCCGACTCTATTTTGTTGTACGAGCTTCTTGTGCTTATACAAAGATCTCCGAAAAGGTCTTTGTATGAGCTGACAAATTTTTGTAGCTATATTATATAAATATATTTTTAAACATACACATTTTCGCATACTATCAGTATGTTACAGTGTTTTTGTACAATGTACCTTTGTATATACATGAACAAAGATAGTACCCAAAAGTCTTTGTACATTTTGTACTAGTTTTTTTTATACACACGGTCCGTTTGTGCATGTACAAAGATGGTCCCCAAAAGTCTTTGTACATTTTGTACACACAAATTTTTGGGTACTATAATATGGTACAGTAGCGATTTTAGTATGGTAAAACAGGGTCTTTTGACTTTTGATTGTATATTTTAGCTAATTTCTGGGTTTCTAACGCCAAAAATTACTAAAATTGTCTCAAAACGGTGCGAAGCGCCTAAAATTTTGACATTTTCCTATTCTTAATACAAATTTTGCCATTTTAAAGATATATAGGACAGACAATTTTTCATAACCGAGCGAAGCGCCGAAAATTTTTTGGAATTTCACACCTTTCTACAGTTTTTATCTTCCCAAAAATCTTTGTACATGTACAAAGATAGTCCTGAAAAGTCTCTGTACATCGGGGAAAATCTTTGGCGAATACAAAAAAACACTGTTTTGTACATGCAAATTTTTGTATACTTTAATATGGTACAGTAACGATTTCAGTGCGGTAGAACATAGTTTTTCGACCTTTAGTAGTGTATTTGGCTAATTTTTGGGTTTCTGAATATTTGACATTTTTCCTTTTTTCCATTCTAAGCGTACCGTTGCTTATTACAAGATTTAATTCACATATTACAATTTTTCTAATATTTCGGATTTTGTAGTACAAGTTGTTTTAGCTCTCTCAGTCGAGTTTTATGTGTGAGTTCCATCAAAAGCTCATAAAAATTTCGGCACTTCGCGTCGAACTAATATTATCAACTAAATTCAGGCCGAATTATCTTATTTAGAAGCACGGTCTTTTTGTATTCGGCGAAGAGTTTTGCTGATGTAAAAAGACGTTTCAGGACCGTCTTTGTATATACATGTACAAAGATTTTTGAAGAACAAAAACTGTAAAAAGTGTAGAATTCCTTATTGCAAATTCTACCATTTTAAAGATTTTAAGGGGGTAAGCGGCTGCGAAAACGGAGCCGCTTACCACCCTACCCCTGAAAATAGCCGATAAATATTCATGTGACAGAAGGTTTGTGCCATCCCCCATCCACGCTTTGAAGCCTCGAACTTCCTTGAAAGTCAGAAAATATTTGAAAACCCTCCACCATTTTTTGGCGAAAACCTGCGCTTTTTTGGATATTTTTATGTGTTTTTACCATTTTTGATCTAGTCGCTAACCCCCTCCTTCGAAAAATGGCGAGGGACCCCTACCCTAGATTTCCAGCCGTTACATGTATACTGAGGGACCCTCATGAAATTTTAAGCGATTGCATGCATGTTTTATAGTGATAGTTTATCTATTTACTCTAGCTCACATTCTAAAATAATGTATCTCTTCGTGAAATTCTAATAGTTAGGTACACTTTTGCCATACTAAAGAATTAAGTTCAAAAAATCCGGAAGGTTTTCACCGAAAATCGTTTGAGAGTGACTTGTGTCTTGGACCCTGAGGGGGCAATACCCCTCCCCCTTATTGGAATATGTGATGTCTCATTTATTACATCCAATACCTATTGCATCCAATTGCTACAGCAGCAGTAGCAGTAGCGAAGATTCAAATGATATAGAGTGTGCTAATAGCAGCAACATAGACTTTATTGATGATACAGACAATTAAACACTGGACTAAATTTGTTTCTTGTGACATAAATAGTAATAAAACTTGATATGAAAAGGCGCACCTAACTTTGCGCTTGCCATTTACTACTGAATGGAGCAGTCGCTCTTTATTTATTTTCCTATGCCCACCCCAAGTATGTGTCATGCAATAATATTTTCCTTGTCTGACCCCGGCCAGCCCCGGCAAGGGCCGGGGATTTTTTCCAGCCCCGGTACCGCCCCGGCCCCGGCCAAAAAAGTCGCCCCGGTCGATCACTAACAGTGTCTACTTAGCTGCCTTGGACACATTTTTAACCGCGTCAGTGTGTTTTAGAATGAAAAATATTTTTATTTTTTACTCTTTATGAGAAAACATTGGGATAATTACTTTCAGCCATGAAAAGTGTAAGAAATCAAAATTTTTAAAATTTTGTAATAAACGTTGGTTTTCTCCATTCTTGGTCTTGACTGGAGCATGCAGACGCTTGATATTCTTTGTTTGCTTTAGAGTTTATGTGTCTAGGACTTGGATGGCATCGTTTATGCTGCATTATTCATATATACTAGCGACGGGTCCAGGATTTTCGTGAGGAGGCGGTACCACAACTTTTCCACAAAGAGTAAAAAATAGGCTCAAAAATCCGAGCATTTTCTGTCGTATTCAAAATGATTTCTGGTGCAAGATTTGTTCTAAACATTTCAAACTATTCAGCAATGTATGCGAAAAATGTGTTAAATTACTTCAACTTTAGTGAGGTTTAGGCTAAAAGACGATTAGAGAATCTAATTACTTTTTATTTCCTGCATTAGTGCGCTTAGAGCGAAGCTGGAGCTTTTGTCGTGAAGCGCCGAAAATTTTAGAATTTATGCTAGACGAATAAAATAAAGCTACAGAAATGTGGCTGCCAGGCCGCCAAGAAAGTGAATAAATGTTAGAAGAGACCCCTCGAAAAATTTTGAGAAATTAAGGCAATTGATGGCCAAAAGTCATTACAAAGTACATATCAATTCTTCATCTCGCCAACTATGTCGGGTCAGTTGGATGAAGTGACTTCACCCATCCCTTCCCTAAATCCGCATCTTTATATACATCGTGTTGTGCATTATACGTACAGGCGAACGAACATTATGTGGTTTTTTATTCGCGATAATTTGGAATGATACTTTGCGTTTTCAATTTTTACTATATCGCTCAGAGTTGTCTTTACATCAAAATATAATGACTAAGGGCAAATGATTATGATCTTTTGAAATGTTCGTCTGTATCTGGCTTCTTTTTTATATTTGTATGCCCTTCGTTTCAATCTTCTTAAGTCGTACATTGCTTATGACAACGAATAATAGCAGCAGCTCTGTAGTTTTGGACGAACTGTCGTCTAAGCAGCAGCAAAATGACTCATTAGAAGGACTTATAAAGGAAGCCGAGAAATTGCGCGCTAGATTGAACAGTGAACGCCGCAAACTTAATGATATACAAAGTAAACTCGTTTACATTTACTCGGTAACGGAAAATATGTAGCATAGGTTAAACCAGGCTAAGAAACAATTTATATTGGTTGTTATCAAATGAAACATATTTTCTCTCAAAAATAATTTTTGTGCATGACAAATAATAATTACATAACTTTGCATCTTCAAAAATGAATTCGAGTCGTCCTTTTTAGATTGAGAGGCTGCATAGTTAAAAAGCTGATACCAGCTTTTTAAGCATCGTTAGATTCCTGACTGCCCAAAAAGTTGAAATTTAGTTTATTAGGAACGCGCACATTAATTGCTTTCCCTAGAATGCTCACCAACAGATATACATTTGCAGATTTAGGATTTAAGATGGAAAAGGGAAAAATTTTCTTGGATTGATAAGATAGGCTTAATGTCAGAAATGGAATAAAATAAAATTTTTTGCAAAAAATTCTAAAATCGTCTATGAATTGTGAATTAAGGTAATTTTTCCGCCATTTTCACCAATTTTTAACGCGATTTTTGCTAAGCTCTGGCTGATCTCCTTCGGAACCGACTAGACTCCTTATCTATGCTTGCTCTGAGTGGCTATTAATAAACAGGAAGCAACAAGCAAGGGTTGTGCTCATTTTTAACACTCTTTGAAATAATTAATTTATGCTCTTGACGATTTTAAGTTTTTATGCATTAAGGTATTTACTGATTTGGACGGTGTTCTCACTGGTACGGTCATGTTATCCTGTTTTAGTGCTAACTTCATGTCGAATATCGAAGACTTTAGATAATGTTTAGTCCTGCCCTTGGAAGGTTGTTAACTTCCTGCGTGCATGTACTGCATTTAAACACTACATTGTCTAAATTTCTGTACTCTGTAAGATCGTTTATTTATATATGGTTTCAACTGAAAATGCGTATATTTGACTGTAGACTGTGTTTAGCTGTTTGCTGGTTAACTTCGGTTTTGAAATGATTTAAGATGTAAATTAAGCAGAATTGGTGACAGATTAAAACGAACAAGTTAAGTGATTTAAAATACATAATAGTTTTAAATTTAGTTTATCAAGTCGCTGAAAAGGTTGAGAACATCAATAATCTCACTGTGAAACAACGTCGAATTTTGAAAGGCCATCAAGGGAAGGTGCTGTGCATGGATTGGTCATCTGACAAACGGCATATCGTTTCTTCATCACAGGTTTCAATTTTGAACGCAGTTTATTCTTATTCTATCTTTTTCTCGCTTTTTTCAGGATGGAAAAGTGATAGTTTGGGATGGTTTCACGACGAACAAGGTATTATTTGATTTCTACATTAAAGGTCTAATGTGATGCTAAAGATATTCAGAATTTATGGATCCTGTATCCATAGCTTCTGTCTTAGATTTTTAAATCGCAACACAACTAGCACCTTCTGAAATGAAAGCATTTTATAATTGTTACATTAAAGGAAGCTCAAAATGTGAAAAAGAATTTTTGACAATGTCAATGTGGTAGTATTATAAAAGTTGTGTTCGAAAGTCATCACCTGTTTCCAGACATTCCAGACTTAAACGATAGGTACGCGTCAAAAATATCGTTTCTCGGCGTTTCTAGAGCATGAAAACATAAAATTATTCTGAAACAAATTTAAAAAAGTCGAACAAATTGAACGAAATATAGTCAAAACATTAGTATATGGTTCGAAAATTTGACGCTTTTGAGCAAATAGATAGCTAAAAACGCTTAGAAAAGCACCTGTTATATGAATTTTTAGGAAATTTTTTGGAAACTTTCGAAAAATCGCGAATTCTGGGGGAGAGCGAAACCCCTAACCCCCTCAGATCTGTTTCAGTGTATCCAATTAGGTGGGCCTAAAACAAAAGATTTTCTTAAACTTTTAACGAGACGATGCTGATTGTTCAAATCGATGATTGTTCGGCAACATACATAGAATATGAAAGGAATCATACATGGGCAGGAACCGGATTCTTGAGGTCTGGATGTGGCAAAACTGATAAAAATCGCAAAAATTTGTCAAAAATACAATTCTAGGGGTCTACCGTCATCCTCAGGGGTATTTCGGATTCTAGGGGGTATTAACCCCTTCCCCAAACCTTTCCCACACGCCGACGTTTAGGCGCTTTTTTATCGAAGTTTGCTGTGTGATTTAGATATTTCCTTTCCTCAAAAACTATTCTCAGTTCGAGCGCTTAACAGTTCTACAGGGGCTTGCATTTATATGCAAAATGTATTCCGTTATGAAACTTATTTTTCGATACGTGTTACATGGAATTGCGGGATTCTCCTCACTCTTAGTTGGCCATATCTCAATATCCGATGGACTTTATAATCTTTTACCCAATCCCTAATTTTAGGCAAGCTTACTTGACTCTCTTGTCTTGAATTTTTGCATAATTTTTCGCCAATGACTGCACTTGCGAGATCATGTCGATAAGGATATTTTCGTATGTTTGAGCAAAGTTACTGATCTTTAAGCACTTTTCTGAAATCAAAGATCCGCTACCATACTGCTCGACAAATGAACTTCTGCTTTTTAATTCGAATTTTAAGCTGCTACATAAAAAATACTTATTTTTAATAGAATGCAACGAAACAGGACATCCATCTCGTGTATTATTCTTCAAGCATTCTTTGATTTTTGACAATGTGTTAACTTATTGGCATAATTTAACTCTTAATCAATGATATCACATACACATTTGGATATAGGGGACATCTTTCCCTACCAGGACTTGAAAAATGCACACACACCTCAGGCCATTTTCAGACCAAAAACCATGAAAAGGCTTAAAACGACGTCTTGTTTTAATGCAAATTTAACCACAAATATTCATGAAAAATAAAATACAACAGATTAAGTATCAACAGAATTAATCATTTTACCGCCCCCAGAAAACTCAGTTAACACTCTCTCAGAACTTTTGACCGTGTGCATGTATGTGTGATATTGTTGAAAATTGTCCTTTTGCTTAAATTTAGTTACTACAAAATTTTTGTTATCACTTCAACCTGCTTAGGAGCATGCTATCACCATGCCAACGACGTGGGTAATGGCCTGTGCATATGCACCATCAAATAATATGATAGCCTGTGGGTAAGAGTGTATTTGCTTTGTTGAGTGAAGAGTGGAACGTTGTGTGTAATATATAGAGGAAATAAAGTCGTACATAACAGTAAGGCGGGTCTCCTTCCAAGATGGTCAGCCATCTCACATTAGCCTCAAAATTGCATTATGGAATAACTGGCTCTCGTTTGATTCGCAAATTTTTCTAAATTAGAGTAGATACATACGTACATAGGCATACAGTAAAATTAAAAAGTTTAGTAGAAATCGGGCTTCAGCTAGAGTGTCTGCTGCAACCACACGTGGGCGTGGGGGTGGGGCGGTATGCATGCACCCCCCGGAAGACCGAATATCCCCCAAACCAAAATACCCCTCCCCCAGAATTCAGTTTCTGAATTTTTTTTTGTTTTTTTCGCGATTTTTTGATGCCAATGGATAGTGCTTGGCTTGATGAGGAACGTTGAAAATGGTATTTTTTGCCATACCACCATTTTTAAGACCATTTTTTGACCTTTAAAAAATCTTGTACCTTCCTTAGAATTTTGGTGCTGCCCACCTATGGCTGTAACTCTAAAAGATCGTCACTTACTACATTACGAAGTTTGGAGCCTCTTCATTGAATTTTTATTTTTCCTCTTGTCATGTCTTAGTTTCACTGACATGAAAAGTTAAATAGAGAAGGTCATAGTTATGCAAGGTTAAACTGTTGGGGGAGTGAAAACCAAAAATGGGTAGATAGCTATGTGCTTCGTAAAAACGCTTGCATACACACATGGGCCTGAGGGGGTCTGGGGGTAAAAACCCCCAGAAGTTGAAACCCCCACAGGTTACTGTAGACCCCAGAATTCTATTTTTAGTAACATTTCTGACAATTTTTGGCGTTTTCACCCCCCCAGAATTTTCTTGCTGATCATTTGTGGTTGTAGAACGAAAAACGATGGTATCGCATTAAAAACGTTTTTTAGCATTTTTGGCAAATAAATAGCTTTTTTCAACTCACAAGCATAGCTATATTGCCTTCTCGAACCTTCAAACATACAAGGCCATACATTCCCATAGGGGGTGAGGGGGTATTACCCCCACCTCAGGGTCCGAGACTTGAATCACTGTCAGACGATTTTGAGCTATTAAACATTTTCTGCATGATTTTTGGGTATAAAAGCAGCGAAGATACTAAAAATTTTTCGGCGCTTCGCGCCGACTGATACATTTCTTTTTTTTACCCATAAAATACCTAGAATGAACTTAAAATGATCTGAAAAGTCTAAATTTTTGATGAATTCTTATATTTGTTACTTACAAAAGCAACGAAACTAGTCAGAATGGTACAAAAAGTAGTTAAAAATGCAGTTTTTTACATTAAAACATGCTATATAGGACATTTTAGCCATTTTTCATATTTGACCTGCAAAAAAGCTAGACTCTTAATTTAGTGGCCCTAAATTTTGGGATTCCACCCCCTCCAGGACTTTCGACCTTGGGAAATTATGTACAAGGCTATGTAGCTTTTTTGGACTAAAAATAGCTATTTAGCCCTTTTTGAAGTTGATCAAATCGCTATATATCCTTTTGAAACTGAAAAAATACATTTTATTACGATTTCTGAGCTTACGCAGTATGTTCCTGAGTCCAAAAAACTATATAGCTTGCTTTTTGATTCCAAAAAGACTATAAATAATTTTCCGAGCCCAAAAAAGGCTATCTAGCAATGTCTTTTTCGGCCAAAATGGCCGTTGGGCAACAAGCAAATTCTGGGGGTGAAATCGCCAAAAATTGCCAAAAATGTTACTGAAAATGGAATTCTGGGGGTCTTGGTCAACAGTAATCTGATTGATTTAAAATTTTTGAAATTTTCAAACAAAATTGGTAATTCACAAATTGATCATCACATACATAATCATCGATCATTGCATGTAATTCCTGCTTTATTACATATATTTCCTGTGCAAGTACATAAACTTTCAAATCAAAAATAAAAATAATGAAATAAAATGTCATAACATTCTATAGCACTGCGCTGTATGTGAGATTGATGCGGAAATCGTCAGGCGCTTGTGTGAAATTCATACAAGAGATTACATGTTTGCAGGGGGAAACAAATCATTTTCAGAAATTTCTTATTCGAGCTCTACCCGTTAACTCAACAAAAAGGATGGGAAAATGCAGCGGCCGCCCCCATTGGCCAAAAATCTTTGGCGAGATAAAGAATGGATATGCAGTTTGCAATGATTTTTAGCCGTCAGTGATCATAATTTCTCTAATTTTTCCGGCGCTACGCGCCGGATGATACCTATTAATGACATTTATTTACTTTCTTGACGGCTTGGAAGCCATTTTCTGTTTATGCAGGTTTAAAAACAATTTTAACAGCAGAAACAGCTATTTTTGCATAGTTTTCTTCTATTTTCAATATTAAAAATTTCGATGTCTCGCATCAAATGCTATAAATACAGGAAATCAAGCAGTAAATCATGCTTCTAGACGTCTATCCGCCTTAATTTCACAAATTTTCCGGCGCTTCACGCCGGATTTCTGTTGAAGTCAAAGAAATTTAATGATTTTTTCGCACAAAATTGTCGAAAATTTCAGAATTTTAAGCAAAATATTGTGTCTAAAGTGATTTTATGTTAAAGTAAACAATGTAAAACACCGAAAAGGGCGATTTCGCGCCTTAAGGGCAAATTTTTGGACCTATTTTTGCCTGTTTTTGAAACCGCCCCCCCCTTACGAAAATCCTAGATCCGCCACTGCCCAGTATTATACAAATTTTTTTGAATTGGATTTTATGCTTACAAGCTTACTTAATGAGTCTAAAGGAATGCAAGCTTGTATTGTAAAAGAAGTCAAAAGAGAAAGACTATTGTAACGTTGATTTAAGCATTTGTTTCTTCAGAGGCTTGGACAATAAATGCACGGTATTCCCTTTGAGTTTTGAGGAAGATATAATGTCCAAAAGACGATCAGTTGCGACTCATACCAGTTACATGTCATGCTGCACGTTCCTTCGGTCTGACAATTTGGTAGATTATCTCGCTGTACTTGCACATTCTTATTAAATTTTAAATTGTAAAAAAGGAACTGTTTGAAGTGAGCTTGCTCCGTTTTCTTTAATATTTCGAATTGGTTGATCTATTATCTTGGTCCAATTTAGTGCAATATTGACTGCGGGGGATTTTCTTGGTGAAATTTTATTATTTTAAGCCACAAAATGGTATTTTTTTGTTTGGGTACCTGTATGAGGAATTACGAAAATATTACTGGACTGCACAAAAAACAAATAATTATTAGAATTAATCTTCCACGCTGCAATAAATCCAAAAAAGCACTTTTATTTTGTATTTCGCCATTCATTGTCAGTAACACATTTTTATGCTTGGTGCTGAATTTAGCAAGGTTTATATCGGAAACAATGTCTGAAAAAATAAAAATATTAGCTAAAACGGCTTATTTTCTGTAAATCCTTAATTCTAAAATCATTGTTGTTAGTAAATCTTATTTACGAATTGTTCCTGCCTTTATATAGCTTTTACACACAACCAAGGAATGATTATGAGTTGCAGATTACTTAAAGCTTAAGCGATTAGGGCCGATAGGTGGGCATCACCAAAATTTGGGGGTGCAAAGATTCTTTAAGGGTCGAAAAATGGCCTTAAAATGGTGGTATGGCTAAAAAGACCACTTTTCAACGCTTCACATCGAGCACTATCCATTGGCATCAAACAATCGCGAAAAAAACAAAAAATTTCAAAAAATAGATTTTGGGGGTATTTTGTTTTTTGAGGGGTATAAGACCTTCTGAGGGGCACCCCCCACGCCCAAATGTGCCCCCCCCACGCCCACGTGTGCCCCCCCACGCCCACGTGTGCTCGGGCCCTTGAATTACCGATGTACGTACACGCACACGGTCAAAAGTTATGAGAGGGTGTGGGGGTAATACGAGTTTCCTTGGAAGGAGGGGATAAATGATTAATTTTTATGGCTAATTATGGCGCTAAAATGATGAGTCTATGTTGATTTTTTTAGACATTTTTTCGTTCCTTACCCCCATCTCACGTCACAGCCCGTAAATTTGGGGGTGCAAAGATTCTTTAAGGGTCGAAAAATGGCCTTAAAATGGTGGTATAAAAAGACCACTTTTCAACGCTTCTCATCGAGCACTATCCATTGGCATCAAACAATCGCGAAAAAAAACAAAAAATTTCAAAAAATAGATTTTGGGGGGTATTTTGTTTTTTGAGGGGTATTAGACCTTCTGAGGGGCACCCCCCACGCCCAGGTGTGCCCCCCACGCCCACGTGTGTTCGGGCCCCTGAATTACCGATATACGTACACGCACACGGTCAAAAGTTATGAGAGGGTGTGGGGGTAATACGAGTTTCCTTGGAGGGAGGGGATAAATGATTAATTTTTTATGGCTAATTATGGCGCTAAAATGATGAGTTTATGTTGATTTTTTTAGACATTTTTTCGTTCCTTACCCCCAACTCCCGTCACAGCCCGTAAATATGCTTTAATTCGTTGTATTTTACTCTTTTTGAACTTTGGTGGTTAATTTTGCATCGAAACAAAAGATAGTGAGAATAATCGAATGACTTTTACTATCAAATATGGACAGAATAATAAACAAAAAGTTTCTGGATGAATGAATGGACAGAGTACTACTTAAAAAAATTAAGATTATACTGCTGGGCATCGTTTGGTGCTCTTTCTTAATTTCAGCAGGTTTTGATCCGCAAATGGCCTGAGGGGGTATATATGCCTTTCAGAAGTTGTGGCAGAAGGATACCCTTCTACCCCCCAGTGTGCATGTATGAATACCGATTCCTCTTCCAGCAGAATGATCGACCGCTTTATTGCATTAAGTTTTATTTCAAAATGCACAAAAAATATTTTCATACCGCTTACGAATGCGATGTTGGGTATTTTTTCATACATATGTAATATTCCTTATTGATTTGTTTAGAGTCATATGGCTGAATCATTTCAGTCCTGTTTATTACAAACAAAGCGAGCTCTGAGACTTTCATGATTAGTTTGCATTATTAAGGATGCTTTCAATCTTATTCTCTTTCTTATTGCCGACTCTCTAATACGATTAAAGAATGATAACGCCAAACGAGATTGTAAGCATGCGCGCCTTAAGGGTTTTACGAATATCAGAATATTCGGCCTATAATGGTTGGAATATATTAATTTTGTAAAAATGGTATTTTTGTTCAAGCTATTTTATTATGGCCCAATTTTTTAGATCTTAACCGGAAGTGGTGATTCAACGTGCGCTATTTGGGACGTCGAAAGCGGACAGATCATTCAAAACTTTCACGGGCATGTTGGTGACGTTTTTTCGTTAGATGTGCCGAAGGCGGATACGAGCAATATATTTATTTCTGGAGTGCATTTTCAACCACTTACTTTGTTACAGTTTTACCGTGAAAAAAACCAAGGCAGTGTTTTTGGGCAGTGCACTTTTTTTGGCTTCGTGTAAAGGAAAATTTTGATAATTTTTTTGCACAGTGCAAAGAAAAAGCTAAGAATAAGTCGTGTAAAAAATGTTGATTCTTAAACAACCGAGTGACTTTTAATGATTGAATATCCCAAAATTTCGTCGCTTCGCGTCGGTAATTTGAAAGATGTAATTTTCCTCGCATCGCCAATTTCAAGTTTCAGTGTCGTGCATCACTTTTTAGTAACATACTTATCTTTCATTGTCGATTATATCACCTTTTTCTCAATTCGTCCGAACATTTTTGGCGTTTCACTTCATGTGTCTTATTTTTTCCTAATTTTTCGATTTTTATCTAAATTATCCGCTTCCCTGCTCGCAAAGCGTTGCGGATTAAGGATCTATGTTATAAATGAGGAAGTCGTCGTATGTTTTGCGTAACAGTGTTAAAACATATGACGATGTACTATGTAAAATATAGGTATGAGCAATCCTTAGCAAAACTTAATGACTGTTAAGTTTTCAGATTTAAGGGCGAGTGCATGAACCTTGCTTTGCGTGTATTGTGTACTATTTTTGTATTAATCTTTAAACATTTTCCATTCATTTCAAGGGAGCTGACAAACATGTTCTCGTTTGGGACATTAGAACAGGTAACTGTGTGCAAAGTTTTGAGGGACATGAAGCGGATGTCAACACCGTGCGGTTTCATCCCAGCGGCGATGCTTTCGCCTCTGGTTCCGATGATGCTACAGTAAGACATCTTTAAAATAGGCACTATTTCGTGACATTTTTATGGTAGGAACAAACTTTTTAATTTAGTCGTCTTGAAATTTGATCTGATTTTATTTTGTTCCAGTGTCGTTTGTTTGACCTGCGGGCGGATCGTCAAGTCAGTTTATATACTAAGGACAGCATTATATTTCCGGTTAATGGCGTAGATTTTTCAGCTAGCGGTACGTGTAATGTTTTATTAATAAGTTGCCATCTAAAATATAGTATGCTCAGAGTCAGGCTCCTATCTAGGATTCGCCCCTATAATTTGCTCTATATATCGGGAATGATTTCTGTGCAGCTAGAATAAAGATCATGCTTCAACGTTTTTTCATAAAAATTCGGATTTTTTTGTAAAAAAAGTTTTCTTTCTATCCAATCAATCTTAATTAATGACAGTGATGCGCGAATTGCCAGGTATTTGATAAAATGGACGGGCGGGACCATACATGGGCAGCGACCTAATTCTGAGGGGGTCCGATGGGGCAAAATTGCCAAAAGTAGCATAAAAAATTCAATTCTGGGGGTCTATCGTTCTTTGGGAGGGGGTTCACCAGACCCCCAGACCTTCTACGCCCGCGTATGGACGGGACCATTCGTTCTATGCTAAGATTATTCAATTTTGAGCAGGTATTGTCATAAATCAAAATTAAAATTAAAATTCTTGCTCAGTTTATCAATGGAAACAGTTTTTCTCATTTCTGCTTCAGGACATTTCAAGTATAGTAGTGGTCCGTCGTAACTCGCGATTTGGCTAGTTTAATGGAAAATCATGCGTGACAAGGCGCCGAAAATTTGTATATTTTATGATGATTATGCTGTGAAATTTCTGTACATTTTAATGCATTATCTTATTTTTCGATGAAAAATTATGACGGCTAAATAAGGCCCTGCTTGATGGCATTAGTGCAGATGTCGAGCTCTCCTATCTCATTACGGTCTTTAGATTAACAGTGTTTTTTTTAAATGCCAACATTCAAGCAGTAAGCTGTAAGTATAGCAGCGTATTGGCATTGTCAGATAGACCTTATGGTAACTTCTGAATTCCTGTACTGATGTTTTTAAAAGTTTGATTTTTCATTTCTTTTATGACCAATCGATAGGTCTTGCTCGCATTTGTCAAAAGTGAGGGTTTTAATCATAACTGTCATTAAGCTTTATGTATTTTAGGACTTTTGTTATTTCCCTTCAATGTTTCAGATATAAAACAAGCAGATTGGGTCGGCCAGTCGGCATTTTTTCTTCTTGACCTTTCGACTTTTAATTAAATAAAATAGAAAGTGTTTTTTGGTAATTGTTTGGACTTCTAATTTAAGCAAAAAGCTATAATAAGGTAATGGGATGACTATAGGTGGGCAGCACCAAAATTCTGAGGAGGGGGGTGAAAAAATTTTCAAAGGTCAAAAAATGGTCTTAAAAGTGATTGTATGGCGAAAAAACACCATTTTTCGACGTTTATCATCGAGCACTATCCAATGGCATCGAAAAATCGCTAAAAAAGCAAAAAAATTTCAAAAATTGAATACTGGGGGGGTATTTCAACGTCTGGGGGTGCATACCCCCAAACACCCCCCACGCCCATGTGTGGGGACGACCGGTTTAAAATGGAGAGGTCCCTAATTGCACTGATCAGGTATTATTATGTTGTTATAATACTTGGTTGTATTTAATTTATTTAATTCCGCATAAAAATACTTCATTTTAGGCCTTAATTGCTACAGTATACCTAGCTTTCGGATCCCTCAGCGGGGATGGGTAGCACACATAGGCGTGGGGTTGAGGGTTGTCACCATAGGTGGGCAGCACCAAATTTCTGAAGGAGGGGGTTTGCAAAATTTTGCAAAGGTCAAAAATGGTCTTAAAAATTGTGGTATGGCGAAAAATACCATTTTTCAACGTTTCTCATCGAGCACTATCAATTGGCATCAAAAAATTGCGAAAAAATACCAAACAAATTCAAATATTTAATTCTATGGGTATTCGGCCTTCTGGGGCGTGCATACCCCCAAATCCCTCGTAAAAATCGATAACTCTACAGAATTGAATTTTTGGCATATTTTTTGGGGATTTTGGCCAGTTTTGATTCCCCGCTCCCCAGAATTTGACTGCTCCTCATATGGTGGGTAGTGATCACACCTGGGCGTGGCGGTTTGGGGGTATGCACCCCCGAAGAACCAAAATATCCCCCAGAATTCAATTATTATTATTTTTCGTAATTTTGTGATGCCAATGGATAGTACTCGATGAGAAACGTTGAAAAATGGTGTTTTTTCCGCCATACCACCATTTTTAAGGCCATTTTTCGACTTTTGAAAAATCCTGCACCCCCAGAATTTTGGTGCTGCCCACGTATGGTAGTGATGCCCATTCTACCCCTCTCTATGCATAAGCGTTTGTATGCTGCAGTTTGAAGTTCGAGGCCAGTAATTTTTCAGTCCATGCTTTTTTGCAAGTCATATGACGCAAACAAGCAGTCAATTTAAAATGCTTCCCTATAGTAAGATCAGGTTTTTTAACCATTTCTAGCCCATTTTGGTGTACTTATATATGTCTTTAGGTCGGTTATTATTCGCCGGTTATAGCGACTACACGGCTTCAGTATGGGATGTGCTGAAATGCGTTCGGGTTACTGTATTGTACGGACACG
Source organism: Mermis nigrescens (assembly GCA_036768485.1). Lineage (NCBI taxonomy): Eukaryota > Metazoa > Nematoda > Enoplea > Mermithida > Mermithidae > Mermis > Mermis nigrescens. The sequence goes on from JAVLUZ010000154.1 coordinate 12,543,993, forward strand.
AAAACCGTATCTCTTGTCTTCGCACTTCACCAGACAGCACAGCTTTTTGTACGGCATCTTGGGACTCGACTTTGAGGGTAAAGCTATGGACTGAATTAAAACTATTTCTGCTAAAACGATTTTTATAAATTGACATTTTATGCTAAGATTGAAATGACTAATCGGAAGGATTTATTGCTTCGACCTGATGGATCATTAGAAATCAATTTTTATGATAATAGTTGTTCTCGTGGGCAACGTTAAGATGTTCTACTTTAATCCCAAAATGCAATGTTTATCAAAACAATTATATTCTCTTTTCGTGCGAAATTTAAATAACCTATAATAACATAGTATAAACTTTTGAAGCTTTTAAATACTTTTTGGAATTCAGCGCTTACGTGCAACAAGGGGATATGGTACCTCACCCAAAGTTGGTTGCCCCTCCCCCATCCTCCCAAAGCCAGAGAATTTTTTTGACCCCCCCCTTTTTTTGGAAAAAATTGAATTTTTCGGTCATTTTAGGTGTTTTTAGATGTTTTTGGCTAAGAACCGGAGGTTATGTACCCCTCTCCCGAAAATTGATCGGGGACCTCCACTCAAAATTTCAAGTTGTCACATGGTTATAAATGCTATTGAGTGGATTTCCTAAGTGGCCTACATTTCCACATGAAGTATAAAAATGTGGACATTTGTTGTTTATTATTGGAAATCAAAGAATAAATTCTAAGTACATGCATGAACAGATTTATGTCTGACTTTAGCATTCCTATCTTTTGTGAGGGGATCGCCTATTAGGGATGTACGGATGCCAAAACCTGAATTCGATCTTACACGATTCATTTTGGGTAATCGAACCCGAATAAATTGAATTTCAGTACCCGAACCCGAACAAGAATGTTTTGCTTGTTTTATCCGGGTATTTATTTATTACCTCGGAATTTGTTATTTTATATGATTTAATGGCTTATCGTTTCTAAGTATTCTTAAATTTTTTCATTTCAATGTTTTAGTTTTTATTGTACAAGCACATGGTTTCTGCTGTCAGAATTTGAAGTCGCAATAAAGCAGTTGTATGTGGTTTCACTGAAAACTTCTTTGACTGCTGTTCTCTCTACAGTCGATAATTAGTTAAAAAACGATTTTTGGTTCAGTGTAGAATTAGCATATTCATATTTTCGTTTTCGTTCGAAATGAGCAATTGATTTTGAATTTTAACATTGTTCTCTTCGCTTTAATTTTCCATTATTTTCCTCAAATCATGAAATTTCGTTTTTGGAGGTGAATAGAACCCTACATTTTCTCCTTTTTTCCTTTAGTTTAGTTGAAATGCCAATTAAATTCCTAACCGCATGTCTTTTAATACCTTAGATCATACCTGGGCAATAGCCAAAGCTTCAGCCCGTCCAACCATCGGCTCTCAAAGGTTGGTTGATCCCCAGTTGGGTTGAAAATGGGTTAAAAATGGCAATTTCCTTTGATTTCCCAGTGTTTTCTCCATATTTTTTTCGAAATCATTTCATCCAAAGGGACCCTTCAGCCCGTCCAGCTGTTATACATATCAGCCCGCTCCATGGACGGGCTGGGATAGGCTATTGCCTAGGTGTGCTTTAGATATTTTTTCACTAGATTTATTAAGACGCACAAAAGTTTCTCGTAAATGAAGGATTTTAAATATTTTTAAACACGCGCTAAATACACGAACAAAATTCAGTGATTAAGAAAAAGTTTTATCTGTCTATTTCGAAAGTAAAAGTTTTCTGATGCGTCATCCCTTTAAAGCTTAATTTTAATGACTTAAAGTTTAGAAGCAGCGCATAAGTCTACAAAAAAGCGATTTTTGGGATTAAAAGTGCCTTCTGAAAACTTAAGCATATTTATTGATAACGTTGACGGTCGAGTAGCGAATTAAAAGGTTAGAAAAATTCAAACAACGAAATTTTTGTTGAAACAGTTAAAATTTCGTTCCTTGCCTCCAAAGTTTCGAAAAAAGTGAGGATGATTCAAATCAAGCGTGCACATTGGGAACGCGGCACAGACTGCAGACTTCACTCAGATATCTCGCAAATAGAAAAGTTTTTGTTTGAAGAAAATAAGACCGACTAAATAAAGAGCGTAATTTTTACGAAGTTGCATGAAATTGACAAAAAATGTCGATTGAGATATTTTTACGCTATTTCAGCATTATTTTTTGCCGTTTTTGCTGAAGTTCTCTGACCCCTCAGACCGGCCATCACACATGCACGTAAGGGAGAGGGGTGTATTAAACCTCCCCCCGCTGAAGGGTCAGCCAGACAGGTAATTTCCGGCGATTTTTAGCTGACAGAACGTTTCTTACACCAATTTTGAGGACAAAAGCAGTCAGTATGTCAAAGTTTTTCTGGCTCGTCATATTTTCATGTACTTTTTACCCAAAAAGCGTCCGAAATCGATCAATTTGCATATTTTTTAGCGTTAAAATCGATAAAATACAGTCAAAATAAGCTAAAATACATGTAGTACCACGAAAACGCGTTTTATATGCTATTTTGACAATTTTTGTCGTTTAAAAAGGAAAACATCGTAAACAAGAAATTTACTGATTCTGATTTCTTGGATTATACCCCCCCCCCCCCACCTGCCGACACTGACCATGTGCATATATGCCGGCTATGCGTGTACCAGACCACACGTGGGCGTGAGGGTTATGTAAACCCCAGAAGGCCAAATACCCCCTCCCCTTAGAAACCAAAATGCCCCCCATAATTCAATTTTGGAATTATTTTTCGCGATAATTTGATGCCAATGATCAGTGTTCGAGGAGAACTGTTGAAAAATAGTGTTTTTTTCGCCATACCACCATTTCTGAGACTATTGATCTTTAAAAAATCTTGCATCCCCTCCCAGAATTTCAGTGCTGCCCACCTGTGGACCAGACACTAAGAGTTATGCGAAAATGATACAGCGACTTGAATACCATTTCGTATTTACCATTTCTGCTTAAAAATTAATGGAAAAAGCATCATTGCTCAATAGTTCATAAAAAGTTATCAAAACTAGTACAAAATTCGCAAGAAATGATCAATTTTATGACGAAAGCGTAGCCAGGCTGAAAATTAGAAAAATTAAACTGAATCAGCCGCTCGAAATCATTATGATTGAGGTTTCTCTTACTTTTCAATCCTAAATTTTTTTCTAAAGCATTTAATCGTGAGCACCGATATTTTTTTAGCTGCTTTAGTCCTGCTGCTGATTGCCCTGGAATATAGTAATTAAGTTGCTTAAGAGTATTGTTTAAAAATTAATAATTTGTAAACAAATTTTACGTGTTTTATTTAGATATGGGCGTAGAATTTTATTTGCCGCATTAATTCTGCGGTGTCGATTCAAAGTTGATCGAAAAGTAGTAGAAAGATACTATCTAGTCATTCCATGTAGCTTTTTGTACCTAAATTTTAGGAATTTTCATGTTTTAATATCGAGCTATGACATGTATGTAATGTAATGTTTGAAGTTGTAGTAGCGGATGATTGATTGCATTTGCTTATTTACAGTATGTATGACGCACCTATGTAATGTATATACAATTCGTTCATAGCTGTTACATATGTAAATGTCTCAAAATTTTTACTCTCTTCTCACTTTATTATAATTAATCGAGACTATATTTTAGTGTTTTAGCTCTGAGAATAATTACCTATTAATTTTCTACCTGTGTGAAGCTTTCCCTTTTTATTTGCGAAAATGATAAAAAAATGGTAATTATTAATTATGACAGAAGGAAAACAAAAAGAATGGAAAAAATAAAAAGAAATTGGATAAGGAAGCAAGCTGTTCGTAAAAGAAAGCAAAAATACAGCAAGAAATAGTACCAATGAACGTAAAAAGAATTACATTGTATGACTACAGTCCTCACGACACAAGCATACGTGGGCAGCACCAAAATTCTAGGGGGTGCAAGGTTTTTTAAAGGTGAAAAAATGGCCTTAAAAATGGTGGTATGGCGAAAAACACCATTTTTCAACGTTTCTCATCGAGCACTATCCATTGGCATCAAAAAATTGCGAAAAAATGAGGGGGAGTTATTTTGGTTTCTGGGGGGGATATTTTGGTTTCTTAAGAGTGCACGCACACCCCCATCCATGCCCAGGTGTGTGCACAACCATTTGAATGAAACTATAGTCTGTTTCACGAAACCTTTTGCATGGATCGTGATTCTTGAGCCGATGCGAATCCATAACAATTGATCAACATATGAAGTTTTAGTATGGAAAATCGTATTACAGTAAGCTGCGTAGAAACAGTTTTTGTTATTATTTCTAGAAAATAGGTGCTTGCTAATTTTATTACAAATAGAAGCGTACGTAGTACCTATCTTTATTGGGTATTTTAAATTCACCTCGTGTTTGTCTGTTCTCATGTCTCGTAGATCTATTTTTGATTCGCTGTTTGAGTTTTTACTCAATACTTTTTCGTTTTATTTATATACCCATGTATCTCTCTAGTCAACTGTGTGGCTAATAATAAGCGTCATGTATTGTTTGTCAACAAGCGTGGGCCTGAGGGGTTTCTGAACACCTAAATTCAGTATACCTTTCGCAAACCTCCAGAGCTAAATTTTAGGCGTTTTACGTACATTGCTGATATTGACATGACAAGTCAGTGCATTTTATTACTTGATAAATATCAACAATTTACTATTTCCCTTTTTCTCTTTGCATATTTTCGATGCTGATGGGTATATCGTACAAATAATGTGGGTGAATTTTTAGAATTTTTACCAACAGCTCACGATAATCATTGAATTAGGTTAAAAAACCTTCATCGAGATCTGTCGGTTACCTTTAATGCGCAACACATGCGAAACTGACTTTTTCCCAGATTTTATCCGACTAGGGTACAAAAGGTTGAAGCAGTAACATATCATGTATAAAAGTTATGCTTTCGTCTTCGCTTCACATTTTTTAAAATATACATAGGTATACTAGTAAATACCTTTGTGTACAGCTAAATGAAACTAGCAGAAGTTCATGTGCTACTTTTGCGCATTTTTTCTTTATCTATAGTGACCACACCTGGGCGTGGGGGTATGCATGCACCCCCCTGAGAAACCAAAACCGAAATACCCCCAGAATTCAATTTTTAAGAATTTTTTCGCAATTTTTTGATGCTAATGGATAGTGCTCGATGAGAAACGTGGAAAAAATGTGCTTTTTCGCTATACCACCATTTTTAAGGCAATTTTTTGACCTTTGAAAAATCTTGCACCCCCCAGAATTTTCTTGCTGCCCACGTATGATTGTGACCATACATGGGCAGCGACCAAATTCGGTAGGTCTGGTGGCGTAAAACTGGCAAAAATCCAGAGCATGCCAACAATTCCATTGGGTCTACTCTACCGATTCTTGGGGGTAGAGTTTGAGAACCCCCAGTGATGTAAAAGATCCAGATTTTTAACCAGATAAAGATCGGGTTCAGATTTTCTGGCAGTTCCAGATCCAGATCAGAAAATATCCAGAACCAGATCGTTTTGCCAGATCAAAATTTAAAAAGATCCAGATACAGATCCAGATAAAAATATTTTTTGTGCAGCAATTTGTATTGCTGAAAAGGAGGGCGTAAAGCGCCCGAGCCCACATGGATTGGGGGTCTCGGATGGCAGGACTAATATAAGAGCCCCCAGAGGGGTCTGGGGCAGAGCCGAGGAAAATTTGAATATTAGAGCTTTCACATAAAAATGATATCAGTAAAAATTGTCTAAAAAGTAAAAACTCACAAGTTCAGACTTGCACCAATGGGCATGAAATTGAGGCATAAAAATGAAAAAAATTATTAGAACAGCTTTAATTGACAACTTTATAAACGAAACGGCATTAAATATTCACAGGAACGTGAGATGTCTGAAATTTGGCAACATTGTGGTTAAACAGGAGAAACAAATGCTTCTTTCGATGGCTTGTAAGAAAGAAAGGGTGTATTATTTCAGGGGAATATCACTGTCAAATAACACAAACAATACATTAACCTAACAACACAAAATGCAATACTATGAAGAAACCAGCTTAATTTCAATTCAACAAAGAAAAACGCTATTAAAATTCATGAAAAATGACAGATGCACCTACTAAAACTATACATGTAGGTACAGCATAGAAATTTCGGGGGGTCAAGGGTCAAATTTTTTTTCCAAGATCAAAAAAGCGATAAAAATGGCCCATGGGCACTAAAAACATTGTTTTTAGACGTTTCTCGATGTCGCGCATCGACTGAAACAAGTTTTTCAACAAAAATGTTTCGAAAAAATTTAAGATTTTCTCATTTTTAGGAAAAAAGTCTCTCAAAGGTCAATTCTGATGATAATTTATGTGAAAAAACAACCTTCAATACATTTTTATCACTTAAGTTACTTTTCTGCACAGCTTCAAAAATTTTTCTGAAAGCAAAAAAATATGGGGGGTCAGCGGCACTTTTTGGCCATTCTAGGGGATCAGCACGGATCTGGGGGTCAAAACCCTCAGCAGACCCCACCCCCGCGTGCATGGATGATATCTCAACAGCCTCACCAGTCCCAACAGCCCCACCGTCCCAACAGCCCCACCAAAAATCCGAACAGCCCCACCCGTCTCAACATCCCCACCGGTCCCAACCACACATGGGCGTGGGGGGGGGTCTGGACCCCCCCAGAAACCAAAAGACCCCCCCCAGAAACCAAAAGACCCCCCCCAGAAATCAAAAGACCCCCCCCCAGAATTCAATTTTTGAAAATTTTTTTCGTTTTTTTCGCAATTTTTTGATGCCAATGGATAGTTCTTGATGAGAAACGTCGAAAAATGGTGTTTTTATCGCCATACCACCATTTTTAAGGCCATTTTTTGACCTTCAAAAATCTTGAACCCCCCCCAGAATTTTCTTGCTGCCCACGTATGGTCCCAACAGCCCCACCGTTCCAACAGCCCCACCCATAATCACAACAGCCCCACCAATCCCAACAGCCCCACCAATCCCTACAGCCCCACAAATCCCAACAGCCCCACCAATCCCAAAAGCCCCACCAATCCCAACAGCCCTACCGTTCCAACAGCCCCACCAGTAATCCCAGCAGCCTCACCATACGTGGGCAGCAGAAAAATTCTGGGGGGTGCAAGATTTTTTGAAAGTCAAAAAATGGCCTCAAAAATGGTGGTAGGGCAATAAAAACACCATTTTTCGACGTTTCTCATCAAGCACTATCCATTGGCATCAAAAAATTGCGAAAAAAAAACGAAAAAAAAATTTCAAAAATTGAATTCTGGGGGGGTATTTTGATTTCTGGGGGGTGCATACCCCCAAACCCCCACGCCCAGGTGTGAGTCTCACCATCACACGTGAGGCTGCTGGGATCATACATATATATATATATATATATATATATATATATATATATATATATATATATATATATATATATATATATATATATATATATATATATATATATACATCATTTTATACATCATATATATATATCATACATCAAACCTTACTCTCCCTCACCTCACTATCACAATCAGAAAAATTTTTTTTGCTTTTTAAGCAATTTTTGATGCCATTGGATAGTGCTCGATGAGAAACGTCGAAAAATGGTGTTTTCTTCGCCATACGATCACTTTTAAGACCATTTTTTGACCTTTAGAAATTTTTTCACCCCCCACAAATTTTTTCACCCCCTCCCCCAGAATTTCGGTGCTGCCCACCTATGCTCACCATTAGTGCAATCGCTATTATACGATATAATTAAATCAGACAATATTAATTTTTTATGACAGATATTTTTTTGACTATTTTCCGAATTCGTATATTTCATCAAGACCGTAAACGAGTGTGCAGGTTTACATTTTCAGAATAAGTCTACCTGAGAAACTGGTAGACCTGCCAGAATTGAAGCTTCAGCATTTGTGCGCAATCCAGGATTTTGCCTCATTGGAGTCATCTCGCAAGATTGGATTCCTGCTCATTATGGTCTACTTTACACTGCCAGAAAAAGAGAAAAATGTTCTAGTGAAAAAGGAAAGATAAGTGTTAAAATTAAATGAAAATCGAAACTTTCACGCTATCTGCGTCAGAATAGCCAGAAAATGTGGATTAGCGTACATAGTTCTTACGCTATTCAAACATTCATACCAGTTTTGAGGTCAATTTTTTGCTCAAAACTCCACACCGGTCGTGCTGTGCATCTGATTATAACAATGGGGCACTTGGAACCAACATTGGCAGCAAACAAATTCTGTGGGTCTGTTGGGTTAAAGTGACCGAGAAATGTGCTAAAAATAAAGTTCTGGGGTCTAACATAATTTGGGGGATTTCCAGAATTTCGGGTTGGGGGTGGTTAAACTCTAAACATCCCTTCCCCCACGCTTATGTGTGCTTAGAACAGTGCGACTCTTGGAACGCTAGGACTGCTGAAACGGTGGAACTGCTGGGAATTGGTGGGGCTCCTGGGACTGGTGGGGCTGTTGGGATTATTGATGGGGCTGTTAAGACGGTGGGGTTGGTGGGACTGTTGGGATTTGTAGGGCTGTTGGGATTGGTGGGGCCGTTGGGATTGGTGGGGCTGTTGGGATTGGTGGGGCTGTTGGGATTGGTGTGGCTGTTGGGATTATTGGTGTGGCTGTTGGGACGGTGGGCTGTTGTGACCACACCTGGGCGTGGGGGGTATGCACCCCCCCAGAAACCAGAATACCCCCCCAGAAATCAAAATACCCCCCCCCAGAATTCAATTTTTGAAATTTTTTTTCGTTTTTTTCGCAATTTTTTGATGCCAATGGATAGTGCTTAATGAGAAACGTCGAAAAATGGTGTTTTTATCGCCATACCACCATTTTTAAGGCCATTTTCGACCTTCAAAAAAATCTTGCACCCCCCCCAGAATTTTCTTGCTGCCCACGTATGGTTGTGACTGGTGGGGCTGTTGGGATGGGTGGGGCTGTTGAGATTTTTGGTAAGGCTGTTGGGACACAATCCATGCATGTAAGGCTACAACTAATTAGATGACCTACCTGCAGTAAATCGTAAAACAGAAAGAATACCATCGTGCAAAAATAACTTTCTGATCTGTTTAACCAGATATAACTTGACTTAACAGATCCAGATAAAGATCGGGTTCTGATTTTCTGGCAGATCCAGATCAGAAAATAACCAGATCCAGATGATCTGGATAAAAAGATCAGATCCAGATGATCTTTTACATCACTAGAACCCCCTACGCTCCTGTTTGTGAAGATTCCCGGATAGGTAGTGCTACAATGAATTCTTGTACGACAGTAAAATTGAAATTGCAACGCATATCAGTTTCTCGTACAAGTACAAGGTACATGCCTATACCTACAAACTCGTACGTAATGTATACCTACTTGAAATTAGCTATAGTGAATTAGGCTGCTGCTTCAATGTTAATGGAGGCCTTACATATGTAGAGACCAAAAATTTTTGGCTTTTCCTTCAGGCGAGTCTGTTTTACAAACTAAAGTTTGTTCATAGAGATCGATTTTCAGAAAGCAATAATACATAGCTACAAAAGTGCTTTCATTCAGCGATAATCTTAAACGATTTTGCGTTCTAAGATATTGCATGCCCAAAGTTATGCATCGTATTCCTTGCTCCATTTTAAACTGCATCGGTAAATGATACACTCATGCAAACATTGTTAACTAAAGCATATTGATTTGTAAAACAGATTATAAGTACCTACCTATTAGTATAATCGTGGGTGGTCGGCAGATAATTTTTGGGGGAAATTCCGATATGGAAGAGTTGCCAAAAATAGCACCGAAAATTTAATTCTGGGATCTATCGATTTTGGGGGTCCCAGAGTCCAGACTATACCCCCAGCGCCCATGATTGGTAAAAAATAAGCACTAACACCTCCTTTTAAATGAATAACTGCCGCACAGGTGACTTTACTGTAGTTATTAAAGACGACATATAAAAGTAATTTCAATGGAACAATATACACGTATGTGCAGTCAATGCACCGTCTCGCTTCATAACGCAAGGGTTACCTTCGTGTTCTAAAAAATGATGCAAAAAATAATTCATTGATGTGACGATTTTTGGGTACAAAGATGCGTGTGCAATTCGAACTCGCAAAAAACGAGTAGAAAAATGATATTTTTCGCCCTACCGCCAATTCTTCGACCCGTTTTTGACGTTTGAAAACTTTCGAGCCCGAACAGAATTCTGGTCTGCTCCTGTTATACATTAAATTTAGTGCAAATAAAGTATCTTAAGCTCGATGTATTTTATGCCTACCATTTCTATTTTACATTAAGCAATTTTTGTCAATCTGAAGAGCAAGTTGCATACTACATAGATAAACGATGATTTTACAAAGCCATATCACATTAAAAACCGCGTACATAGGGGAGGGGTATTTAGCTCCCACTAAAGGTCAGCCAAAGAGGTACTATCCGGCAATTTTGAGCTGACGGAATGTTTTCTGCATCATTTTTGAAGACAAAAGCAGTTAAAATGTCAATTTTTTCGGCGCTACATGCCAGTTTATTACTTGTATGTGTTTTTAGCCAAAAAGCGCCCGAAATTGATCGATTTGACTATTTTCAGTCAGTCTTAAAAACGATATAATGCAGTCAAAATAAGCTAAAAATGCTTTAAAAGGCAACACACGAAAGCGGCTATTTTGACCGTTTTCATCGTTTAAATAGCAAAAAAAAGTGAGCACTAAGTTTACAGTTTTTGATTTCTGGGATTTTACCGACGACCCTGACTTTGTGCATCTATGAGACCAACGGATTATTCAAAATACTATCATCTTGAACGGCATAAGAATTGCTGTTCTTAATGTAAAGGGCAAGTAAAGATGGTCAGTGGGCATAAAATCTAAAAACTTAATACTGCAAATATTAATTATACCGCATGTTTTTTATTGTTTACAATCACAGTCTTCCTTCGCCTTTCAAATCGCCAGTTTTCATTTACATTAGATAAGAACTAAATTATGTGGCCTTTAAAAAGTATATCCTATCGAACAATATGCTTGCATTGAACCGTTTTCAAAGCAGGTAAGCCAATTTTTACGATGATTCAACATAAACGCAGTCTATTAAACAAATTATTCTGAGAATCATGATACGTACTCGTAATAGAATCAAGTTTTCGACATTGAACGCAGAAATTTTCGAAATTTCGAAATTTCGGTTGGTAAAGTCCCCGGCATACTTGGGCAGCACCAAAATTCTAGAGGGGGGTGTGCAAGACTTTTCAAAGGTCAAAAAATTGTCTTCAAATGGGGGTATGGCAAACAAAACACCATTTTTCATTATTTCTCATCGAGCACTATCCACTGGCATTGAAAAATTGCGAAACAAACAAAAAAAATATTCAAAAATTGAATTTGAAGGGGGAGGTATTTTGGTTTCTGGGGGATATTCGCCTTCTGGGGGTGCATACCCCCAAAAACCCCTCCCTCGCGCCCATGTGTGGTCCCCAGCCGATTTTAGGGGAAGGGGTGAGTGACCTCCAATTTTTGGCCTAAAATGACCTAAAAACGGCCAAAAAATTCGATTTTTTCCAAAAATCGTGTCAAAAATTTTATTTCTTTGGGGGGAAATGGGCACGGCCGACTTTGGGTGGGGGATCCCCCATCCCCTCTTACAATGCTCTTAGCCTCCTCCTCTACGCCTAGAATAGGTTTAAGGCTATATTAACAGGGTGGCTCAAACAAGGCTACACCTTGATGTTACGAGATAACTTGGGCAATTATGGACAAAGAAAGACTAGCTGCATTAAATAGATGAACAGTCTGCTTAAACCACGTTTAAAATTTTGGCCAGCAGCCAGCGCTTCGTGCGCTACGGCGGTATGACTCCTGACTTTGATATTATTCAAGCTTAGAGTTTCTGAATTGTTCACATTGTTGGGTATAAAGGTTTCGCTTTTTGACAATATATGCAGTCAGGAAATAAATTAGCACCTTGTTTAAACCTCAAGAGTAGGTACGCGTCCTATTAGGTGCAAAAACTTCAAGATATCGTCAAAAGAGGGAGCAAACTGATGGCAGAACCAATGAAGCTTTCGGCGTTTGAATAATATTAAAATAGGGTATTAAAAATCGCAGTAGCGCCCGCTCCGTTGGCAACAGGCCAAAATTTTTTCGGCAGTTCGAAAGAAGACATTCCCTACATAACACTAAACGAAAACTAGTACGTATTAAATAATTTACAAATAATAAAAATGCATACATAAAAGAAAATTTTGTTGAAAATTTCTTCTGTCAATTCACTTCGGAAATCAGTCTCATTTTACCTGTTTGCAATAAGGGCAGGGTCCAAAGACGAATCCAAAACTTAGTTGACGCTGGGGCAATTTATTCAAATACTAAAACAATAAAAGCGTAGGTCATCGAGAAAAGCACATGATTCAATATTGGAATGAGGGCTAAATCACGAACTAATGTAAACTAATGTTCAAGCTAATGTAAACAAATCTGAAATTTTATCATTTTTTAATCGCGCGAAAATCCGTTCAGTTCTTGAGCACGTTACACGACAAAGCTCGATTTAGCGCGTAGATTATTTGTTTTAGATTATGGTATGAAACTGATAATTCAATGATGAATAGGCAGCATACTTGGGCAGCACCACAATTCCGGGGGGTTCAAGATTACTCAAAGGTCAAAACATGGCTTTTAAAATGGTGGTATGACGAAAAAACACCATTTTCAACATTTCTCATCAAGCACTATCCATTGGCATCAAAAAATTGCGAAAAAAAACAAAATACATTTCAAATTGAATTCTGGGGGGTATTTTGGTTTCAGAGGGAAGGTTTTTGGTTTCTCGGGGGTACATACCCCCAAACCCCCCCCCTCCCACGCCCAAGGCCCAGGTGTATTAGGCTGGCATGTGCTCGGATATAAATACGGTCTCAATCAAAAGCACTCATGGCAGCTGAATAGACACACACATCACTAAATATATCGATCTAAAAATCTAATCTAAATTTTTGCCCAACCATACATGGGTAGCAAACATAGACAGCGACAAAATTCTGGGGGGTCCGATGGGGCCAAATTGCCAAAAACAGTACCAAAATTAAATTCTGAAGGCTATCGATTTTTTGGGGATCCGCCAGATTCTCGAGGGGTCCAGCCAGACATCCCTATGCCCATTTCAATTCCAAGTCTCGAAAAAACGCAAAATTTTTTAAACTTTCAGTTCGTTTGCTCCGTCATTTTCCAAGTCCTAACAATTCCAAGTTCCGATTTCCAAGTCTTCTAAAACCGGTTTTTTTCCAAATTTTAATTTATTTGCAGCTCGCCTTTCCAACTTCCAAGACTAGAAATTTCCAAGTGTTTCCCCAAGTGAAAGTGCATTTTTCCAAGAGTCGGTTCATTTGCTCCTAAATTTTCTGACTTGGATTCCAAGTCTTGAAAAATTTACTTGGAAAATGGGCTCATTTTTTTCCTCGTCGATTTTCGGCTAGAAAACAGATTCCAAGCGCACAATTCCCTGTTTATTATCGCGTTTTTGCAGCTTAACTTTCATAAATCAGTTGATTATATATATATAATCCTTGGTAAAAAAGATGCGCAAATCTAAAAAAGCAAGATTACAATTTAATTCGGGTTAAAAGTTAATTAAAAATAGAAGATTAAATTAAAAAATGGAATAGCGAAATTTTCATCTTGCTGTGAACGAATGATTAAATCATGAATATTCCTGTCGCATAAAGACGGATAGTTGTCTAATGAAAAACAAAACTATCATAAAATTTCGAGAAGTTTTGTTCATTCCGATACCTAATAATAAAAACACTTGAGAAAAACAAAAAATTTGGGATTTCGATTGCCGTACATTCAAAATTCGTTTTATTTACCTACTAAAATTTCACATGTTATACAGAGCATGATGTAATTTTGCCATTTTCAACAATTGTATATTTCACACATTGGAAATTTGACTGGAGAATTGATGAAGAACAAGAGAGATTCCTAATCATAAAGATCTTCAAATGAATTTTGCATAATTTTATCTGTTTTCAACGTGATACCCGTAATTCGGGCATAAACTTCATTAAAAGCATGCAGTTTATTGTTTATCGCAATACTTTCCATCATTATATTCAACACTGATTTGGCACGCGAGCTGCGCATAAAAAACTTCCGCTAAAGGCAATTTAACGCATAAGCGCTATATGTGCCAACAATAGAATCGATGGTGAAGAGACATGCGAATAGCATTGTTTATTGCCGAATGAACTCATCAATTTTCTTCCGAGCAGGACTTGGAGCCTCCAAGTTCTTGGAAAGAGCAAGAAGATTTACACTTAGATAATTGAAAATTTACTTAAAGATTTGGAGGAAAAACGACCTTTTTCCAAGTCGAAAAACACTACTGATAGGAATTTTAAGTTGAGCAAATGAACTGACACCTGAAAACTTGGAAATTCAAAGTGGACTTGGATTTCACAGTGAAAATAAATTGGCCCTGGGGGTCAAAAATTGAGCTTTTGTTAGGTCTAAATGACGTCAAAAACTGATTTAAATGCTAAAATAGCGTTAAAACTTTGTTAATCTATTGTTCCTGGTCAATCTAGAGCACTTTTGAATAAACTTTTTTAAATTCACCCGTTTTCAGTCTTCAGTTCGCCTCATTTTATAGGAAAATTTCCCATTTTTCACTCTGGTAGATATCCCAAAACCCCCCATGCATGTTTGGAGCAGACCCCAGTCCCACGCCCATGTTTGCCCCCAACCCAACAAGTGCATGTATGGTCAAGTGCATATAGCCAGAAATCAAGATCTTTTGGGGTCGAAACTCCATCCCCAGAATCGTGAATGATGTAGACTTCGAATTGCACAAACCGGAAAAACTAAAACGTATGCGCAATGCACCTTTTGGTCGTTTAATGAGTCTCTAAAATGAACTTTTAAGTTTCAAAAAGGCGCAGATTTTCCAATCACTATTCCTAAAGTGAAATTCATTCGATACAAGCGAAGAATCAAAAGTTCTTCAATCATAAGCAGTAATAAATTAAAGGTCCTCAATAGAGCTGTGCCGGGGCCGCCTTTTTTGCCGGGGCTGGGGCCTAGGCCCCGGTGCCGGGGCCGGGGCCTGGCCGGGTCCAATAATAGCGTGCTTTACCATACTCATAGTACGACCCTGCCCTACCCCTTATATGTAATGTACCTATGCATATATTCTTGCTTGTAGATATGCACGTCAAGCGTTAATATTTGCTCGGATTACAAGATATAACAGAACATGGGCATCGGGGGATCCAGACCCCCAGAATTCTCATTCTCCCCCCCCAAAAAAAAATCCGCTAGACCCCCAGAAATTGATTTTCAGAATTTTTTGTTTTTCTTCGGTTTTTTGATGCTAATGGATAGCTCATTGAGAGACGCGAGAAAACGGTGTTTTTTTCGCTCTACCATATATTATCAGGCACTTTTTGACTTTGAAAAATGTTGGACCCCCTAGAATTTTTGAGCTGCCCATGTATGGATTTAACTCCTCTGACTTGGATGCGTTTTTCAATGTGCTTTACTTTGCACTTTTTTAGGCTTATTATTCTATTTGTTCTGATAGACGTAGCTGTCTGCTACCAAGCAAGCTGGAAATGCTCGTCTATATGAATTGCAATTTAAAATATGTCAATTTTGATTATTAACTAGAAATTTGCACCAATCTGACATAGTGAAATAAAGATTTGAATTAGCAAGATCTGTGGTTTGCTTGAAATTGAGTTTGAAGGTAAATCTGCCCAAAACATTATCAATTTTCTACATTATAATCAACTCTAACATTGGCCCCGGCCCCGGTGCCGGGGCCAGCCTGGCCCCGGCGCGCCGGGGCCGGGGCCTGGCCCCGGCACAGCTCTAGTCCTCAACATACATGCACAGTATGGGAATTCTGGGGGATGAAAACCTAAAGTACCTTTTTGGACCCAAAAATGGCCGGTACGCGTTAAAAAACATCGTTTTTTGGCGTTTCTGACGATACTCTATCCTTCTAGAGCATGAAATCATGAAAACAAATTCGAAAAAAGTCGAATAAATTGACCAATATATCGCTTAAAACATGAATATATGGCGCGAAGCGCCGAAAATTTGGCGATTTTGAGCAAATAGGTAGCCAAAAACCCTTAAAAAGACACTTTTTCCACCTATTTTCAGGTAAATTTAGGACACTTTTGAAAAATCGCCAATTCTGGGGGGGTTGGAAAATTTTTTGCGGGGGGTGAAAAATGATTCTGCGGGGAGTGAAAACCCCCCTAAACCCCCCAAGATCATGTATGGTCCTCAACCATAACTGTATAGAAAATAAACGTTGATGCGTCAGATAAAAGTTGGAAAAGCATTCAAAAAACTACGTCATACTAAAATGACTGAAAAAATTTACCTTATTTTTTACCTTTAAATCATTTTAAATCATTCAAATCATTTAAGCCTGATAAAGCTAAAAAAGCTGAGCCTTTTGCCCACAGCTGACTCAATAAATCAATTTCGTAACAAATCTAGTAAACGCAGACCTTGTACAAGCATGATCTGTGAAATTTTTGATGGCAAGAACCACAAACTTGATCGACTGCTGCACAATCGTTGCTCGATAAATCACTACCATAGCAAATTGAGCAGATTACGTCAGAAGAAAAGTTCTGTACTTGACTATCCCTTATGTCTGACGAATTAAATCCAAGGACTTGATGCAAATTTTCGACAACGCTCAATTCTTCATCCCTGCGAGCACAATAACAAAGCGGTCAATTTAGCAAAAATACATACCAGCATGTATCAGCAGAAAAGTTTGGAAGCGAAACGTTACGTGAGGAAAAACAAGTTAACACAAAATCTGGTCTAAATGAATTATTCCTCGAATCTGCTCAGCAAAAACGTAGTAAATACTTCAACAAATCCACACAATATTTCCTAAAGGTAACAGTTTTGCAAAGCTGATATAAAGTCATACATGTAACAGTGGGGATCATAGGTGGGCGCCACCAAAGTTCTGGGGGAGGGGGTGCAAGATTTTTCAAAGGTCAAAAAATTGCCTTAAAATGGCGTTATGGGGAAAAAACACCATTTTTCAACGTTTCTCATCGAGAACTATCCATTGGCATAAAAAAATTGCGAAAAAACAAAATATATTTTCAAAAATTGAATTCTGAGGGGAGGGTATTTTAGTTTTTTTGGGGGTAGGGTATTTTGGTTTCTGGGGGCGGTGCATACCCCCAAACCACCCCCACGCCCAGGTATGGTGGAAATGCGGGAGCCTATACCCAAAGTTGGTTGTCCCCATCTCCCAGGAGACTGGAAATTTTTGACCTTCCATTTTCGAAAAAAATTGAATTTGTTGGCAATTATAAGGTGTTTTTTGGCCGTTTTTGGCCAAAAATTGGAGGTCATTTACCCTCCCCCAGGGACGTAACAAGCCAGTAGCGAGGAAAACCCGCCCCCCCCCCCGAAATGAAAAAAAATTTTCATTTTTCACAAGGGTCCCCTAAGGGAAAAAATTAAAAATTCTCGAAGTCAACGAAAAGGACAGCCAAAATGCGTTTTTAGCGCGCTTTTGAGCTACTAAACTCAAAATTTTCAGCGCTTCGCGCCGGATTTCTTATTTTCTATCTCATTTCTTACCTTAGAAGCCCGGATTTCACTTAAAAATAGCGAATATGTCAAAAATTTTCGGCGACAAAGATTGATTTATTGAAGTGTTTAATGCACTAGCAGGGGGCTAAAAATAGACCGTAACAGTAACTCAGTACGACAATCGGCGCGAAGCACTGAGAATTTTCCAAATTTTCGCATGAAAAATTTTCAGAATAAGCATTAAAAATACTATTATTCTGTTCCAAAAAGTCTTTGTGAGTTGTACAAGGATGTCTCCTAAAATCCTTGTTCGAGATTTAAAATCTTTCTCCCGTACAAAACAAGCATAGCTGTGATGTGAGGCATACATACATGATACAAACTTATTTGCAATCCCATTAAACTCTTCACTAATTTAGAAACACTTTTATTTCCTTTTTAAACTTGCTGCTAGTTTGGTCTTGCTTTATCTCAACAACGTTCTTTACAGCGTATCTTGTTGCCGTCTCCAGCGTACAATGCTGTGTGACGTCAATCAGTTTTTGTGTTTTGTCGTACATTTATTTGTCTTTCAAGCGCTATTGCAATAAAGTTTTCTTTCGTTGTTTTAAATTTAGTCTATCTGTTTTCATACATGCACAGGATCTAAAATTCTGAGATGGGGTAAACCGAGGTTCCTGGGGAAGGTGGATAATTGAGTACTTTTGTTACCTATTTAATGTCAAATATTGAAACATAATTCGTCGCATTTTGTTCTTCATGAATATCTATGGTTAAATTGGCATGAAAACAATAAAAATAAGAGCGATGAAATAAACTGTAACATTAAATATATATACAAAATAATTGAAGAAAATTGTCTGGAAATGAATTGAACAGTCTACTACTGGAAAAATATGTTATACGTACTTGAAATTATACTGTTAGACGTCATTTGACGCTTTTTTAAAGGTTCGAGCAACAAGTTTTGTTCCAAAACGGCCTGGAAGATATACTTCTCAAAAGTATGGTTGGGGAGTACCCCGCCATACTCCCAGTATGCACGTGTTTTGTTTTTTATTTGTCAATTTTCTTCTGCGAAAATTGCAGTGAACACCTAAAATTGGAATTCTAGCCGTTTTTAATACAAGACTTTACGTACGCATATTTGAGCTATAAAGTTGAACGTTTTATGCTAAAAAATTTTAAATAAAAACTTAAACTTCTCTCAATCCTTGGAATCTTACACTTTTTAGATTCTTTCTAAAAAATACATCAGCTATATTTCCCTCAAAAAGCAACTTTAAATCATACCTCCAGAAACTCAGAGATCAAAGACAACATGCATTAGACATTACCATTTGAAAAGCTTTCCATCTAGCGAAGCCTTTATACCGTTTGCCACATGATTCGGTCCATTTAACTCAAACTCTGGCAATGCTTTTGGATGTCGCGGATCAAATTTTATATTCACGGAGACATCATTACCTAATATGATAATCAAACACTCAATGACACGGCAATACGTGCGCTTTTATAAAACTTGAAAGCAATCTTCTGGGGCCGGTTTCAATATGATAAACTTAAGTCCGGACTTAAGTCCGAATTTAAGTCCTAAAGTTCCAACTAGGATAAGTCCGAACTTAAGTCGGTTTCAATAAAAATTTAAGTCCGACCTCGTTAAGTTAGAACTTAAGTTGGAACTTAAGTTTTTTGCGAAAATCGAGCTCTATTGCTGCCAGTCGGAGGCGGACATGGCAAGTCCAGACTTAAGAAGAGGAACATTGGGTCCACAGTCCGACAAGCGCTGTTGCCCGCTTGTATACAACACAATCGAACAATTATTCATTAACTTGTCAATCGCGTCGTTGTAACACTCTTAAAAAAAGCATGGAGGAAAGAAAACGGTCTTTTAATTGGTCAGCAAAAGAAATTGAAAAGCTAAAGGAGTTGTGCTTATCCAAGCGAGACTTGAAACAAAATTTAATAATGTAGATTATAAAAGGAGGAAACAATCGACTTGGCTAGAAATCGTGCAAGATGTGAATTCGGCTTACCCGGCAAACAAACGCTCATTGGACGAAATTTAAAGAAATGGTCAAATTTAAAGAACTCGGCAAAGCACAAAAGTGCAACAATTAGGAGGTCCGCGGTCGAAACTGGTGGTGGCCCACCTGCATAGTCAATCCCGCCAGTTCCGGGAGATATCATCGAAGCTCACAAAGATTCGGAAAGCTTTACTGGCATTGCTGGAGGAATGGACACAGACGAAGCGACGGAAGGACTACTGTCCGACTCTGAGTGAACACCTACAGCAAATTATTGGAAACTATCTGAGTTAAATTATAAAACGTCTTCTTGCTTCTTGTTTTTAGGTTATAATATTGTCTATGATATTATATTAATATTCATTAATCTTATTTCTTCGACGTTGATGTCAAAATAGAGTAAAATGAGATTGAAAACATCTAAGAAGTCCTAAATTTTTAGTTTTTATACTACAGCAAAGAATAGATTTTAGCAGGTTCCTCTGTTCTGTTTTATGCTATAAAAGGCTGGATAAATACTTATGTTTATTTGAAAAATCAACGCCTGTAATTTTAACTAAGTGCTCATTTGAAGCAGTCCTGGCCTTTCCCATCTAGTCCACTACACGCTTCATTTAAAATGACTGAAATGTCCGAATTTTGGTACTTGGAGTCGAACGAATTTTTGTCGTTTTATGATTGAAAAATTAATAAAATAAATTTTATTAATTTTTTCAATTTTTTTTTCAATTTTTCAAACATCTTTCTATTAGGGTTGTTTGTTAATCGTTAACGTCAGTTGCTGGATAACTAAGTTTTCTCTTTAAAAAATTTTGATGAAATTTTCCAATGAAAGAATTTTCGAAGTGAAAGAATGTTTTGGCCTTTTCGACCTAACAGAACATTTTGAAATAACGTCAATCTCATTTGTAGATCTTAGTATTATTGCCAAGTGTTTTAAGCTACATTTTTAGCTTTAACACAAAATCCATCACCTCAGAAATTTATGTAGATTGTGATGTCGAAAAATGCGTTTCAAAAACGTTTAAACGCTACTTTTTAGCTGTATTTAGCCGTACGATATTCCTTCTGTGCAACCTATGAAAAATCTGCTAGAAAAATAATAAAACTTACTAATTTTATGGACACATATAAATTCAGATACCGATTTAAAAAGTGACGCAAAATCAGAATAGGATTCAAGCGATTCCGAAAAACCCGATTTCGTTGTAAGCCTTCTTTTTCTTCATTGAGCAACAGAAGCAATCGACCAGCCATTGCAAATTTGTGCGGTACTGAATTGACTTAAGACAGCTCCGTGCTGTCTTAAATATTTGCAACTTAAGTCGGAACTTAAGTTCGGACTTAATTTTATTGAAACCGGCTTATTCTTAAGTTCGGACTCAAGTTCGGACATTTAAGTCCGAACTTAAAAAATTATTGAAACCGCTATGTTGGGACTTAAGTTTCTAATTTTGAACTTAAGTCTGATTTCAGACTTAAGTCGCTATATTGAAACCGGCCCCTGATCATTATCGATAAAAATAAGCATACAATGATGGAGTCGAAGATGCTAAAAATACAACGGCATGATGAATAAATGATAAATAAATTAAATGAACCAAAAGCGGTCAAAGCAAGTGATTGCATTTGTGTTTAATCAGACATAACATAGCTATGTACAGGCCCCAATCAAAGGTTCACCTAACGGGGGGGGGGGTAAATAGCTACCATAGAAAAAATGATTGGATAAAAAGAATTGAACTGTAATATTTCGTTATCTGTCTGACTCAAAAAGAATTGGCCGACATTTGCTTCAGGGGTCGTTACCACACGTGGAAGTGGGGACCCCAGGAAATCCAGCAGACCCTACAAAATCGATAAACCCACCCAAAAATGAATTTTGGCATGTTTTGGGATTTTAGCCAGTTTTATACCACCCAGAGCGCTGACTATTCAGCAAATTTTCACAAACTTAATATCGAGTCTTCATGTTCACTAATTTTAGTTTATAAGAAGTAAGAGCATGGGCGTACGCAAAAGGGGGCGCCCCCCTTAGTCCGAAAATAATTTCTGAAAGGTTAGATAATACATGAAAAATAAACTTTTATGAGCATCCTTTTATCGAAAAATCCCAAGATTTTTGGCGCTTCGCGCCGTAGAATCATTATTTTCGTTAATTAGGCCCAAGCGCGGCCAAAAAACGTCATTTTTCATAACTTGTTGAGTAAAAATACCATCATTTCAAAAAGCTTGAATTTTTTTAGCTTAACGGATAGAGCATGTTCGGAAACGTCAAAAAATGGGCATCCGGAAGGTTCGCCCCCGACATTTCGCCCCCAGGTACGTCTCGCCCCCAAACATTTCGCCCCTCGGATGTTTCGCCCCAAATAAATATCTCGTTATACTGTACCAATCAACTTGTCTCCGATTCTGATTGCCCTAATTTTTTTGCCATTACATTCCCAGGAATTCGCTTGACCTTCGTGAGCATATTTTTATGTACGCTAATTATAATTTCTCCAGGTCGGCAATAGGGATGTTCCGGTTCCAGGTTTTTCAAAAAAATCGGTTCCGGTTCCGGTTCTTCGGAAACAAGAATTTCGGTTCCGGTTCCGGTTCTTGCGTAAATTGGAACCGTCGGTTCCGGTCCGGTTCCGGTTCTTAGGATATCAAAAAATCGGTTCTCGGTTCCGGTTCCGGTTCCAAAAAATGGTCGGTTCCAGTCGGTTCCGGTTCCGGTTCCGGTTAACCGGCACATCCCTAGTCGGCAAGCAAAGACCTAATTTTTTTGTTTATTTGATAAAGATTTGTGGAGATTCTGTCTTGACCTTACATACATAATTACATTGTCTTTGTAGTAATATTTTCAACCCAGGACCTTTTGTTTGCGACCACGCGTTAAGTAGGTCATTTAGAAACTATATTAGAAAAAAGTTTTCTATTTTCTAAATTGCTATGTTCGACTGTTTCAGCATACTTTAATTTTTCAATACAGAATTTTTCAATACAGAATTAGGATATTTTGAACTCTTTTAAAACGCTCTGTAGTTCTTTGGATCTTAGCTTTCTAAACACAGAGTTATTAATACAATACTGAAAACAATACGTTTTATGCTTTAAATGTCTTTATCTTTATTCAGGGATTGAAGCCAACAGGATATTGATCTTTGGAACGAGGGCTGATCTCCATTTATTGTCACAAAGCAATGAGTGGTTCGCCGATGGCGCGATTTCAATTGCGCCAGCTTTATTTGAGCAGCTCTATACGATTCACGCAGTATGTGGTGACCTTGTGATTCCGGTAGTGTATGCTTTGCTACCAAACAAGACCCGAGCAACATATCAACGCATGCTGCAACAGCTTAAAACCTGTAACCTTCTTATCTTTGTGTTTTCGTTTTACTTCGCAATTAACAGCATTGTTTTTCTTTGACAATTCTGGTTTTCTTGGTGGAAATAAAAAATAAAGCAGCAATATGGTTAAAAATTTACTTAAAGAAATCTAAAAATAAAAAACGAAAATATTGAAAACTTATCAAGATTGAAAATGAAAAAATTAAAATTCTTTTTAGTTTATTTCAAAAAAGATTGAAAACAAAGGAGGAGAAAGCGGACATTGTGTCCTTCCGAATTTCGACGCTGTCCATGTACAATGCATACTCCCGTTTATTGAACAGCTCACTTGGGGGCGAAACATCCGAGATGCGAAATGTTTGGGGGCGAAAGTTCCGGGGGCGAAACGTACCTGGGGGCGAAATGACGGGTGCAAATATTCCCCAAACCAGAAAATGCACTTTATCTAGTGCTCCGGCGAACATATCCATAAATAAAAAGTCATCAATTTTGGACCCCCCTGAAAAAATCCTGCGCACGCTCCTGAATAAGACAAACTTTTTATTCTCTGCTAGGAAGAAGCAAATAATGAATTAGGTACTTCAACCTACTTATAAGTAGAGTTCTACAACAGGATGAAAGCGAATGCCCGCCCTGGCATTTGACCACAAAATCACTATCATCTAATTTTTCCAGCTCACTCCACAATTCGGTAGCCCGATCTATGGCCGCAATAAAAAGCTCGAATAATGAACGTAAGGTACAACCCTGTGAGCGAAAAACGAGCGTTAGATTCAATGAATGGCTAAGCTAACTTTCAATTTAATTCCATTAATGAAAGCGGAGCGGAGCTTATTACGTCTTTCATGTCTCACGCCCATAGGTGCGTAAGATCAAATTTTCAGACTTTCAAGGGGGGGGGTGAAAGCCAAAAATTAGTAGATAAATACAGGGCTTCGGAAAAAGGGTTCTTTAGCGAAAAAAACGATGGTATCGCTTTAAAACAATCGTTTTTGAGC
The DNA here is from genome assembly GCA_036768485.1 of Mermis nigrescens. Taxonomy (NCBI): domain Eukaryota; kingdom Metazoa; phylum Nematoda; class Enoplea; order Mermithida; family Mermithidae; genus Mermis; species Mermis nigrescens. Next base: position 12,567,899 of record JAVLUZ010000154.1, read on the forward strand.
ATTTTCGGCAAATAAATAGCCTTTTTAAACTCACAAACATAGCTACAACAGCCTTTTTGAAGTCACAAACATAGCTACATAGTTTTTTTGGAGTGAAAATAGCTATTTAGCCCTTTTTGGAGTAGAGGGCTACATATCCTTTAAAAATCAGGAAAAAAACAACTATTTATCATTTATGAGCTCACACGGTATATTCGTGAGTCCAAAAAGGCTATATACTATATTACTAGTTTTCTGAGCCAAAAAAGGGCTATACAACTAATTTTCCGTGCCCAAAAATGGTTATATAGCAATGATTTTTCAGCCAAAATGGCTGTATAGCTATCAGTTTTTTAAAGCCCAGGAAAGAATGATACCCTCCTCACCTTCATGCTCTTGTATGTTCAGACAACTAGGACCCAATTTTTTCTCTTTTCTAAATTAGCAGAAGGACTAGAATTTCTTAACCGTCTCAACACCTCTAGGTCTAACTTTACCAAAACGATTAAAAATCCAAATATAATACATTTTACGTTCAAAAAATCGATCTGGTTAGTAGTTTTAAGCAGCGGATTACCTTTTCTAGCGCTTTAAAGCGAAAAATTTAACCATTAAAATGCCTTGAAAACGACTAACTAAGCTTTCAAGCTTGTATGAGAATCATTCATAAGAAAAGTCTGCAGAACATTATATGCGGTATTCATTCTAGGGTGCAGAGAACGTACTTTAAGATATGTAGTCCTTAATAATCGAATAGATTTTTTACAGGATAAAATTTTTAGCTTACTATATGGTAATACGCAGGCCCTATGTACATTCACGAAGCTTTACATGTATTAGAATGTCGTGTCAAAACATATAACTTCCTGATACACGCATATCGTTTAGCAAACCTCAGCAAAGGTAAGGATGAAAGTTGGGGCGATTACTGTATGCAGGCCCATATATAGAATTATATTCCGGAAAAGGGAGCGAAAATCTTAGTCAGATATCTCGAGAACCATTAGATAGGCAAAGATAAGGCGTTTTTAACGTTCCCCGACAAGCTCAAAATTTTTGAAAAATGTATAAGTTTTCCACTGTTATGCACCATACTCATATAGGAAAAAGCTATCGTTCAAACTATCTCCATAGCTGATTTGTCATCATTACGTCCACGAGCGATTTCTTAACTTCTGTCCTTATACTCATCAATGTTTACGCTTTGCAAAGAAATACAATACAGAAAACTTTTAGTTCGAGCGCGAAGCGAAGCGCCGGAAAAATTAGTTTTTTATGCCAAAGATAAAAATATACAAAAACAATGAACCTAAATTTTTAGTTAGCAACTCAAAAGTAAGTTAGGATCGGACAACATGTTGGCTCATCAATGCGGTGCAGAATATTAATTTGCTTATTAATTTCCACCGCGGACATTCTGCAGAAAACTATTCATCTACGTGACTCGAGATTCCTTGGTTAAACGAGAAACCCGACTGACCTAACAGAAAGGCAAAAGCTCCTGGCCTCACGTCCGTACATGGGCAGCAAAAAAATTCTGGGGAAGGTCTGGTTGAATGAAATCGCCAAAAATCGCCAAAAAATGATAATAAAAATAGAATTCTGGGGGTAGAGTCATCTGCGGGGGGATCAACTGCTGAGGTGCAACCCCCAGGAATCGTGTGCTCATGTCTATGTATGAACCTGTTATGTGTGCAATCCTCGGCTGACCTCAAGCCTCGGCCTCGCGTGAAAAATCGACACTTGTCCGATCCTCATTCAAAGTAGACTAAAAACCTATTTTGGCTGTTTTGAATAAAAATTTAGATTTTTCCTTTGTGTTCAGGTCTTTATAAGGTATGTTAAGATTTTCTTGAAGTTTATTTTGTATAAATGGATAATTAATAACAACTATTTTAAATACCTGGTGAAAAGTAAAAATTTTTAAGGGTTATAAAAGAGGGAGCTTCAGAATAAGTATAGCTTTGTATCAATTTTGGATCTTACATCTGCCATACAATATTGCAGGACGTCGAGATTCGAGTATTGATGGATTGAAATATTTTCGAAATCATATTCTCGCACCCCGCTCAAGATGTCCGCTTATTAGTTACAGATTTTTCCGAGGATGACAAAATAAAGTTCTTGCGCGTCGTTGAAAAGCAAAGAAAAATCAATAAATTTTGACAAAAATTAGTACATCATTTTTCCTCACTTTTTTACAATGAAAAACAACTTTCCTTTACTCTGAATAACACACGATAGTGGATGCAGTCAAAGAGCAGAATCATTAATCCATCAATTCAAATAATTTTCTGTTGGTAACTTACAAGCAAGCTATTTGATAGCGAAATTTCAGCGTTTCAGCAAACGTGGTGCGACAAATAAATAAAATTAAACAGATCCATATATGTAACGGCTCGGAATTTCGGGTAGGGGTCTTCGGCCATTATTTATGGGGTGGGGGAAGATGACCTCAAATTTTTTGCTAAAAGCGGCCGAAAAACGCCAAAAACGGCCAAAAAACTTAATTTTTTTAAATAGGGGTAAAAATTTTCTGGCTTCTAGGGATGGGGACGGTCAATATTGGATGGAGGAATCCCCCGATCCCCCCATTACATGTACGAGCAGATCATATGCATATCTGAGGGCGCATGTAAATGGTAAGGCGTTTCGGCATACTTATAGAATCGGGGACCTATCCTTTCTACGTTTAATAAAGAAGTAAAGTGAGCGAGCGACGTTCCACAGATGATAGCCAGTGCGCGAATCGTTTAGAACTCGTTTTTGCGCAGCGCACGCATAATAATGAAGCAAAAATCTGAACTGACCGTGTGACTTATTCAGAATTTGCTTTTTATTTTGGAAAATATGAACAAAATGAAATGACATGTACGAATCACTTTTTTAAACTTTAAATTCGAATCAAGAATGTCAAGAAGAAATTGCACGAGTTTTTCTTACAAATATTTATCTATCACTTTTATCAGTTAGCAATTTGTGTAGCGCAAAAGTATTCATTTTCACAGCAGAAAAATAAGGGATAGTGCAATAGAAAAAGATAAGGGTATTTAATGCATGAACTTTTCATCGCAAAAACAGTTTCTACTTTTTTCTCGCATGTATATGCGTATGTCCGTCTCGACAATCGAGATCAGTTATATATTTTTCAAATAACAGAATTTAAACAAGTCTCGATTTAACGAGAATTACGTATATCTCATTTGATACAAGTCCGATCTTTTCTGTTTAGTGTTACGCGTAAACTATATCAAAATGAATTATGCCTCTTCGTTAAGCGTAGAATGAACAAAAACGATTTTTAAATGAGTAGCGCGGCGGCTGTCATCAATGGTGCATCGCCCGCTCACTATATTTTACTGTTACATGAAGAAAAGATAGGTCCCCGATTCTATAAGTATGCCGGGGTTTCTCACTTGAGATAAGTCGAGGCTTTCCGGCAATTCCCATTCAGCATCTACAATTTCCAAAAATTTTTCGCGTGGTTTGATGTGAACTTTGATCACATGCCGTCGACTCGACGCATCTTTGTAGTGCAAGTGTACATAATGCAAATCATCAGACAAGAATGACACCCTAAGAATTGACTGAACTTGACGAATTATATGCACTGAGTTCACACATCTAAATTTGAAAGGTACCTAGTCTTGTGCGTCATTTATAAACGTTTTTCTTATAGCGCAAACAAATCGTTTGAATATAACAAAATGTCAATTGCGGCGAAATAAAAAAGAGGTATACATATGCAGGCTTTTATTTCGGGGAAGGAACACAAATTTTGAAAGTCAGATATTCAGAGAACTATCAAACGGTAGTCAAAAATAAAGGCATTTTTGAGCGTTTCTCAACGAGCTCTACACTATGATGAAAAAAATTTCAAAAAATTCAAAACATCTGCGCCACTGATTTCTCATTATCCAGTCCATGAACGATTTCTTAACTTTTCGTCTCTGTACTTAATTTTGTGCTCTGTGCGGAAAAACAACCAGAAAATTACTTATTCAGCGCGAAGTGCCAGAAAAATGACATTTGCACCGTGTATAACTCAAATTTGAGCGGCTTAAAAGAGAAACTATACAAAAATAAGCAATCCGGCGCGAAGCGCCGCAAAATTCTTCGGATATTACTGGATGTGTACATGTTGTGGCACGCCTCTAGAAAAGGCCAAAAAATCTGGAACGAGGGTCATAAAATAATGTCTTGACTTAATGAATCATTTGTGCCGCATATTGTCATGTTTCGATTTTTCATTCCTGCATGTTTGCGTTAGCTCTGTCATGGCTAATCACGATCTAAACGCTCGAGAATCTTGTCGCTTAAGCGATACTTAAATAGCGTCCGACAATTTCTTGCAAAATATTTATTGTCAATTTCTACTCGAATTTCTGCACATACGCTTTTCTCTAATTTTTTGGCAATTTCATTTTTTTCAGTCCATGTGACCTTATTTTCATGACAAAACCTATGCAGATTAAAACACGGCAAGAAAACAATTAGCTCATTATGTCTTAAAGTTTTTGTATGGCATCTCATCTATTCTGTTGACCTTAGTTATGTAGGTAGATCTCCAGTGTACCACTGCATGTACACAACTTCTGACGATAGGTGTACACATACCCTAGTAATACCAATTTTTCGTCTACTAGCTCGAAAGTACGCAAAAAGCCTGTTTTGGCAGTCTTTTAAATGCACTTCGAGAATTTTTAATTTTTTCCTCTATGGATCCTTGTGAGAAACAAAATTTTGTCGTTTCAAGGGGAGAAGTTGCAACTTCCCCTCACCGTACATGTACAGCATGGGAATTTTGGGGGGTAAGGCCTAAAAATGTTTAAAAAGTGCCTTTTTGGGCTAAAATACGAAGAGAACACGTCAAAAATACTGTTTTTTGACGTTTCAGACAATGATCGTCCTTTTCAGAATGAACACAAGTAAAAATTTTCATACAAAATTTGAAAAATTGAGTAAATTGAACAAAATATATCCAAAAAATGTGTACATGGCGCGGAGCTCCGAAAATTTAAGATTCTTGAGCCAAAAATGAGCTTAAAACGCTTAAAGGGCACACTCTTTGCAACTTTTACCAACTTTTACGAAAAATCGATGATTCAGGGGTCGCGGCCATTTTTCGAGGGGTCAGTTGCTATTCTGAGAGGGATCAAACCCTCCCCAAGAACACGTGTGCCCCACCCTTGGCTACGGGCCTGTACATATGTATGCACTTCTTCCCACGAATTCTGAAACACATAACAATCCTTGAAAATTATGACGATGTCTATGTTTTAACATAGGCAAAGCAATTCTTAGTGAATTTTAAAGACTGTTAAGTGTTGAAATTTCGTGGTGAGAACTTACGTAGCAATATTTTCAGCGCAAAACGAATATAAGAACGTAACGCCTCAAAGTGCAAGTACACATGTAACGGCTCAAAATATTGGGTGAGGTCCCCGGTCATTTTTAGGGGGGGGTAAATGACCTTCATTTTTAGACTAAAACGGCCAAAAATCGCCCAAAAACGGCCGAAAAATTCAATTTTTTCCAAAAATTGGGGAATCAAAGATTTCCTGGCTATGGGGAAATGAGAGGGCGACCAACTTTAGCTGGCGGATCCCCCATCCCCCTGTTACATGTATGAGTACAAGCTGCAAATGGTTAACTTAGAAATTGGCAGATCAATGTATACTATTTATGAAGTAAAACTAGACATGGCACATACTTCAAGCGAAAATGGCATATCTATTGAGAATCGTAAGCAGATATTTACATGTATTATGACTTTTAAATAGTTCTAACGAAAATGCTCCGAATGACAACCAAAGCTCATAAAAGTAGTAGCTCAACAATATTTTAAATACTGTTCCTTTTATTAGGAGTGATACTCGAGGAGCTGAATCCATTAGCACTTAAAGTCAGCAGATGTACATATGTGATAATCTGGAAAGCTACTAGCGGACTTCTGAAGCTTATGACATTGGCTTTTGCAATATTAAAAGTAGCTTAGTAGCTTTTACTCTGCTCATCAGGATAATTCTTCTTTGTTGTGTTAGTAGAGGAATTAATAAAATTTATATACGGCAGTAATCTGAATATTCTAAGTAGGAAAACAGACAAGAGCATTCGCATCTGCTTAGAATATCAGCTCTTTTCAGATTAAAATTTGAAGAATTTAGCCGAGTTCTGTGGGTCTGGCTGGCGTCTGACTGATTCCTCTAAAATGCATCGGAATGAAATTTCTCTTTCGTTTTTTAGCGATTATTTATGCCAATGGAGAGCCCAATGCGAAACGTCGAAAATGTTGTTTTTTGGCCCCTATCATCAATTTTTCAGCACTCGTTTGACCTTTGAAAATTTTTGACCCCAAAACTTAGGCGCTGCCTATGCGTGTCAAGCAGACTTCTGAGAAATCACTGTATCGCGGAGTCAAACAAAACCCTCTAGCCGGTAGCATACGCTGTTATGCCACAGATCTTGCAAAATATATGCGCAACACAGACAGACGATTTATTGAAAAAAGTAGCTTTATAAAAGTCGGCTCTGTGATTACGTTTTAATATTCAACTGCTTTTTAACGCGAGTGTTAAATGCAAAATTAGGAACAGAAAACTATCATGGTTTGTGTTTTTGGCCATTATTCGCTTCAAAAAATCACATCCAAAAGTTAGTTTAGTTAATATCAGCTTTTAAAACAACATCATCAGGATTAATCAACGAATATATCATCCTAATTGTATTACACAGGATGGGCCAGAAAAAGACTACACCCGATATTACATCATAACTTGGGCAATAATGGACATAGAATTTTAAAACCACCTGCATAGATAAACATGTCTTTGTTAGAAATGCATAAAAGTTTGACCAGGTGCCAGCAGCTCGTGCGCTTGGGCGATTTGTTTACACATCACTTATATATGTTTAAACCCCAGCGTTTCTGCATTGCCTCTCATTACTAAGCAAAACCTTATTTGACAATATAACCAGTCTAGAAATTAACTAGCACATTGTATAAACTCCTAGAGCAAATACGCGTCCAACTAGGTGTAAAACAGGATGTAAATAAAGCACGATATCACCCGAACCGTAGAACTGGTAACATTTTTTAACAAAGTTTGAAAGAAGAGGTTTTTATCTATTTAATGCTGTTGGTCCTAAAGCTTTACGTTCATATCAGCCGAAGTTATGACCATCGAGGTGTAGCCTTATTTTGCCCAACCTGTTTATTTGTTATTTATTGATATATATTATATCATATTATGTCCACCTCCAAAAGACAATAAATTTATAACGAACAATATGAAAAACATGCAAGATTAAAATAAGATTTACCTTTCCCAGCCAACTGTTTCAATAGCTTCAAGAACGGCAGAAATAAAATGCCTAAGATTGCTGGTCGGCTTTGTATCTGATAAGCTGATCGACTGCTAGAATACATGATAATATTGAGAGAGAGGATAATAACTTCGCATCTACTATCATACATGCTCAACATCGAAATTCTAGGGGCGGGGGTGAAGTTTTAAAGTGCCTTTTTGGGCTCAAAAATGGCGTATACGCGTCAAAAATATCGTTTTTCGGCGTTTCTAACGATGCTATACCTTTGTAGAACATTGAAACACAAAAAATATTAGAAAGATATAAAAAAATTGATTAAATTGAACAAAATATAGTCATAAAATGAGTACCTCGATCGAAACGCCGGGAAAATTTTGAAAAATCGCGAATTCTTATAAGGAGGGCATAAAATTTCTTGGGGACCCCAAGATCATGTATGTACCTGACATGTTTAGAAATAATATCTGTAAGAAATTCAAAAAACAAATTAGTTATGGAGACCTGCCATTTCTTACTATTTCCAACATAAATCGAACGAAAGATGAAACATCTAGCATTAAAAATATCCGACATTCACGTTCCCTGAATCAGACTTTTTCTAGTTACAGAAGCTAAGCAAGTAATTTCAAAAAATTTTAAAGTCCTATCAGGTAAATCGAAACATCAGCATTGTTGCATTCTCAGCATTCCTTCACAAACACTCTATATTGTTTGCTAATCCGTCAGGTTAGACGAATGCTTTACATTCTGTCGAAGTAATGCACACTTTTACCACTTCAAGGCTTAATCATTCTTTCATCAAGAAACCCAACCTTTTTGACGGAGAAATTTTCAGATGATAAGTTATGTTTCCAAAGGCATAAGCGGGCCACCAGAGCGGCAATGTTAGAGATGACTCAAATCCTAGTGCGTATTTGGGTACATTGAGCAGAGATAATTTTTGATCCAGTATCAAAGTGCCCCCGATATTGTCCATCCTTGAAAAACGCAAATTATTCTATTCTTCTGTTATGTTTTCTAAGTTTTTCATAATTAATGCTATAAATGCACAAAGAGAGGGGTGGCAGGGGGTGTTACTCCCTCTCCCACTAAAAGCTCCAAAAATTAGGTACAGTCTGGCGATTTCAGCCCAAAATAGTGCATTTTCAAGCTATTTCGACTTAATTAAGCTAAAAACAACTACTGTATTGTAAATCCCGAATTTCACCCCTCCCTGGTCAGCCTTATCTTGTGCATCTATGGTTAATGCTAAATATATTTTGTTCGTCTCCTGATTTGAATCAAAACCAGACATGCACAGCGTGGTGATTCTGTGAGGGTGAGACCAGAAGATTTTTCTAAAATGCCTTTTTCGGGCATAAAAACGGTGGATACGCGTCAAAAACATCACTTACTTTAGGCGTTTCTGACAATGCTTCATCTCTCTAGAACGTAAAAATATAAGATGATTCCGAAAAAATGCTAATGAATAAAACAAAAGTGTAGTCAAAAATGAGTATAAGGCGCGAAGCGCCGAAACTTTCACACTTTTTAACAGGCAGATATTGAGCTAAAAAACGCTTAAAATATCACCTTTTACATGAAATAGCGAATTCTGGGGAACGGGGATTACTTAGGGGTGTAATCTGGGAGGAAAGGAACTCCCCAAACCCCCTAACGTCATGCATATATGATTACGACTAGCTGAAAATTCATAATTAAATGTAGGCACCTAATTTACTCCTTTGATGTCTATAGCATTCATTACCTATTTATTTTATTTTCTGTTTACTCTTCTTTAAATTCTGCTGATTTTCATTCTTAATTGATTCAAAGATTAGTTAGCTATTCAACTACGTACAAAAGCGATATTGAGATTACATCTAAGTCTTCGCAGGTGTATACCTACCTACTAATAAGACCCGGTAAAAAAGGCAACCCTGCCCCGCCTTAATAAACGACATACCAAATAGCCAATAAGTTTCACATCAAATTCAGAAATAATTCTTCAAATAGTTGGGTACTTATGCTTTTTCCCTAACATTTCGCATTAATATCTGTAGCAGACAATAGAGCACTCACTCGCCATAGATGCACAAGGTCAGGCTCGGCAGGGGAGGGTAAAAACCCAGAAATCCAAACAGTAAATTTAAGGTTCGCGATTTTTTTGCTGTTTAAACGACGGGAATGGTCAAATGGCCTATAAGACTGCAGTATCACTTTTAGCACTAAAAAAATACAGAAATTGTAGAAATTGATCAATTTCAGGCGCTTTTTGAGTAAAAAGTACAAAAAAGTACTAATGGAAAAATGTTGACATGTTTACTGCTTTTGGCCTCAAAAATGATGCTAAAAACGTTGCGTCGGCTCAAAACCGCCGGACAGTACCTGTCTGGCTGACTAATACCCATACATGATCTTAAGGGGGTTAAAGAAGTCCCTCAGAAAAATTTTCATCCCCTGCAAAAAATTTTTCATCTACCCAGAATTGGCGATTTTTTGAAAGTGACCAAAAATTTTCTAAAAAGTTGTAGAAAGGATGCTTTATAAAGCGTTTTTAGCTATATATTTGCTTAAGAGTGCCAGATTTCCGGCGCTTCGCGCCATTATACTCATGTTTTGACTATATTTTGTTCAATTTGTCCCGACTTTCCCGATTTTTTCGAAATAGCTTGTTTTTATGCTTCAGAAAGATAGAGCATCGTCAGAAACGCTGAACAACGATGTTTTTGACGCGTACCAACCATTTTTGGACCCAAAAAGGCACTTTATAATCCCCCAGAATTCTCATCCTTATGTGTATGTATGTCACTCACCAATATGTTTTTCAAATCAGCGACAGTCCGCACATTCGACACATTCACCCGCTGATCCAAGATAGGTTCTTTCAACTCATTTGGACAAAATATGCGTGCTTTGGGTTTATGATCGACCGCCGGATCGATGTCGACCAATACAAAAGATGGCTGGAAATGTCATGAGATTTAATTCAAAAATCGTACGATAAAAGTAAAAGAAGCAAGCACAAGATGTACAGGGTGGTTAAAAAAACGAGTAACCTGTTAGACCCAATAACTTTTTCAAACAGCGCAAACAAATTAAATGCAATTTATTTTTATGAAAAGCCCATAATCCCTGTAGATGAAGAATGAAATATCATTCATGCTGGTCTAGTATTCATTCAGACTAATGCGATTTAGAGAAAGTCGTTTTTTGGAGTTCATACAACGTTTGTCGTCCTTACTTTAACGAATCGCACAGAAAAGATATCAAATATGTTTTATCTTAAAGCCAATTCATTTTTTCTATCATCTGGTTGATTTGTTTACCGATTCTTTAATATGATACAAAATAATCTGGCGTTTATCAAAAGCTGCAAGCAGCCAATATCTCTGGCTACAAAGACTGCGGTGCAGAAGTCTTACGTGATAGAAAATGAACTTGGAACATAAAATATGATGAAAAAAGAAACACATTATTAAGAGAGACATAAGTAGTGTGTAAACTATCTAATTTCGCCCTGACCTGCACGTAATTATTGTCAAAATAAGGAAAGCGCTGCTGATGCTTGAAAAAGAAGAAACCGAAAGAAGTAATTATTTCAGACAGATCCAAGCAGATATGCCCAGCATAAGAATTCTGTGGAGATGAAATTTTAAAGTACCTTATTGGGCTCAAAAGAGTGGATATGCGTCAAAAAACATTCTTCGGCGTTTCTGACGTGACGATGCCCTATCTTTCCAGAGTATAAAAACATTTTAAAAAATTTCGAAAAAATATAAGAAAATCGATGAACTTGAACAATATGTAGTCAAAGCATGAGTCTATGACGCGAAGCGCCCAAGATTCGACTTTTTTGAGCAAACAGATATTCAAAAACATTTAAAAACACCTTTTCTACGACTTTTTTGTTTTTTTTAATCGCGAATTATGAGAAAGAGGTGAAAAAATTCCGGTGGTGAAAATAAATACTCATGACATAATAATGAATATTTCATTGACCAGCAAGCGTTGACTGGATAGTATAAAACATTCAAGTTTTGATAGTCAAGAATTATGTAGTGTCACAAACGCAGTTCATTTTCTCCAGTTACTCTCAAAATTGCACAAATAAACAACTTTTGCTAGATCGCGTATAAATCAAAGACTGCACAACCAATACATGTAAAACTTTATTCATCTTTCTACAGATATAATAAGCTATTGTGTAATACAACCCGCGTTTGATTTGACCAGTACTTAAAAAGTTATGAGATGAGAACCAATAAGCCATTCGTTTTTTATTCATTCTGTGTATATTGAAGATATGGCTTAATCCCTAACAAAACCTTTAAATATCATATATTTTCAGACCAAAACAAATTACAATCCCCACTGAAACAGCGTCAAAGGATATCAGACAGTATTCCTGGATCAGCATGTTGTTCCATTGTTTTGATGCAAAATTAATGATACATCTTCATGAGGAATTTCGAAAAGTTAAAAGTATTTTCAGGTACTTTTAAGGACTACCTATCACACGACGAGGGGTAAACAACAGCAAAAACCGATCATCTGACATAAGCCCACGGCTGTCACGTCATTTATATGCTTTCAGCCGTTTAAATACGAATTTCCGTTAAATTTTTGAGAAGCATTTCAAGAAAGACACAAAGCAGTTATCAGCTATCTATGACCAAGTATTGGAACAACTGTGCGATTAAAATGGCCAAAACGACAACCTGACATGAAGTAATGCATTAATTGACTCCCAGAACTTTGGTCGTGTGCATGTGTACGAAGAACATACAACACATACATGCAGGCCCGTATCCAGGGGAGGCAAAGGAGGAATTCCCCCAATTTTTTCAGGATTTTCAGCTATGAAACTATATAGGTTTTTGACGTTCCCCAGCGTAAAAATGCTCGAATTTTCGACGCTTCGCGACATTAATTCAACCAAATTTGCTATTTACTACATATCCAAATCTTTTTACGAGATAAAATTTTTCGCTGCTCTTTTTAATCTTCAAAAAAGTGCAAAATTGAGCAAAATAGCAGTTAAAAACATCGAAATTTTCTGGCACTTCGTGCCAAACATTAATCCTGCGTTGCTTGTCTTTGTTAACCTGTATAAGTGAGATTAGAAAAATAAAAATATGGAAAATTTCTGGCATTTTGTGCCAGATATAATTTCTATCGCTTACATTCAGAAAGCTACTAATTGAGCTTAAAAAGGGAAACATTTTGAAAATTTCCGACGCTTCGCGCCGCCTATAATAAATGCATTGCTTATATTCAGAAAGCAGCAAAATTGAGCCAAAAAGTGAAACATTTTTCTTCGCCATTCATTGTATAGAGCTCGTCGAGAAACGTTCAAAAGTGACTTTATTTCGCCTATATCCAATGGTTCTCGAAGTATCCGACTTCAAAGTTTGCGATCCTCCCCTGAAATAAAATCCTGAATACGGGGCTGCATACATGTACATAGGGTATGAAACATGAGAAAATATGGAAGATGACGGTGTGGTTGGTCCTGAAATTGTAAGCATCAGCCAATCCTCTAATAGATTTTATACCACCTACCATACGTGCATTAATATAATTCATATAGTTAGAATTGTTATTCGTTTTGGCTCCGTTTCCTCATTTTTTCATAAGTTTATGAAATAAGGATGCATTGAAGAACGTAAAGGATATCAATAATTACTTTAGGCTGAGACGATATTAATAATTTGAACGAATTCATGAGTGTAGATTCGACGAATCAGATTTCCAGGGTATTTTCAGCGGCGTATCTGATCCACAAATAAAGACAGTTACAAGCACGATCTTGAGGATTTCAAACCCCGGAGAGATTTCCACCCACCTCCCTTCCCCCACAAATTATATAACCCCGCACCCAAAACAAATCGTAGAAAAAATGCCGTTTAAGCGTTTTTAGCTATCTATTTGTCCAAAAGTGTCAAAAAATACTGTTTTTCACACATATACACCGGGTTTAGCCCAAAAAAAGCCATTTAAAATTTCACCCACCCCTATTCCCATGCTATGCGTGTCTGATCATACTTGTAGAATTTAGGAGGATAACAGTAAACAGTGGTTGGAAAAGGAAGCAAAGCTTACAAGCAGGAGCAGTCTCGTCTGAAACTTTACGTTCAGTCAGTTCGTGCAGAAATAGGAGGGTGGGTCTTTTAAAAATTAAGTCTAGAAATTACGCTTAAATGGATAATCATGAATGACGAATATTTAAAAAATTCTTAACTAACTCCAAATCTTATGAGAAAATCATATCATGCACTAAAAATATTCTCGAAACAGGGAAGCACATACGCACTTTTTTGTGCTTTTTCATTTCATTCAATGGACTTGGACATATTTATTAGTAGATACTTTTACGCATTAAATTGAAGAAATTAGGATTAAGAAAAACCCCGAACCATATATTACTATAGCGAGGTTTTCAAGACCGCGCAAAGATAACCAAGAAGACTCAAAATAAAAGGATAAAAATCCATTTTTATACTTATACAAGTTAGAGTATCCCGACTTTCATTACTTGAACATAATATAACGAATTTATTTCGAAATAGGTATGTACAATCGCTATTTGTCTATGAGAACTTACTAAAATCTCGCACGTTTCGCAGCAATGTAAATCAATGCAAAGCTTAGTTAAGCGTCAAGTAAGATCACGGAAATACTAGAAGCTTTGATAAATATATATTTCATATAAACGGACACAAGCTGAAATGACGAATTAAATCGTTTTAATTAATAAATAAGCAATGTATGGTTTACATACCATTAGAACTGTACTTACTTCATGACTTTTGCCAGCTCGAACTACATAGTCACATTTTTGCTATGCCGAGCTGCACCCACATAATGTTATTGAAAATACTTTAACATGTTAAAGTCGAAATAGAAATTATTCAAAGGAAAAATTTCGACCACTGTTAACGAAGTGTTGGCAGCGAAACTGACAGATACAGAAATGCCCTGATGTTCAAAGGATTCCCAAAATGGCAATGAATTTTGCAATCAGTGCAACAAAAACGTACGCACAAACGTTAGAAAAGCTCAAATAGAATTGAATTAAATTTCTAGCATTAAACATAACAGAATTCTGAATAACCACGTACATACCTACCTAGTATAAACAAAAGAGGCCAGGACGAAACAGTGGTACATATGTACAAGCATGTAAAATCAAAAATGGGAAGTGCAGGCATACATATCACAACAATTTGTTTCGTAATATAATTCTTGGCTTTGATTTTGTCATCTTTTAAACATCCCTTCGATGTCGTCGAATCGTAAGAGCTTCAAATCAAAATTGTGGTATTTTAAAAATTCCGTCAATGAGGGTTTTGAATCAGGTAAATGATTCCATAAATCCTCGGCCGCTTGTTGACAAACGGAACGCCAGGTTTCGCATAGTTCTGACAAATCTTCAAGATTCTTCTAAAAATCATAATTTACTTACAAGAAATTTTATAAATGTAGGTAAAGAAAGTCAGCAGGAATGGCACTATAGCGATTTGTTTGCACGCTACTTTGATATTATTTAAACGCCGAAAGCGTGCTTGGTTTAGCCATTAATTTGCTTCCCCTTTTGACGATATCTTGCAGTTTTAGCATCCACTAAAGATTACCCAAATTTGGGTTTAAATAACGTGCTAATAATTTTTTTACAGCGTCCAAAAAGGATACCGATATACTCAGTAATGTGATGCAATGCAGAAACTGAATTTAAACTATTCTAAAATGAGCAGTGGTGGATGTAGGATTTTCGTAATAGGGGCTGTAGTCCAACTATTTCAAAAAGAGCATAGGTGGGCAAGGTAGAGGGAGGTAAAATTCAGAAACAGTCACATTTGTAAACATAGGTCATAGCATGCGTTTTTAGCAGTTAATATGTCGATATGTCGATCTACTTACGCATATTAAAATCTCATTGTTGAGGTCAAATGGTAGATGAATTCAGTTCTAAAATGTAGTTTTTCGAAAAAATATCCATTTTAGATAATGTTTCAAATGTATAATTCACTATTATGTGGCAAACAATTGATAAAAGCGTACGATTGTGGAAAAATTAACTTTTGCAGAAAGTTGACCAGGTTGACCGAGCTTTTTGTTAACTGAGCTGTATTTTTCCACTGTAAAATCAAAATTTTCTCAGCAGCTGTTTATGTTATACCAAAATCGCCTGACAGTACCCGGTTTTTCAAAATCTGAAAAAAACCCTCTCAACCCTCCCTATGCCCTTGTGTGAAAAACAGTCTTAATTAAGAACGAAAATTCGTCTATCACGTGCGAAATAGCGTTTATTCGGCGTTTTACCTTGTATAATTTTATTTAGAATCACTTTTAACGCCACATTCCCTCGAGAAATTTTAAAATTTTCGACAATTTTTTTGCGAAAAAATCATTAAATTTATTTGACTTCAGTGAAAATTCGGCACGAAACGCTTAAAGCTTGTCAAAATTCAGACGGAAGGGCGTTTAAAAGCTTAAATTACTTTTTTTCCTTCATTTGTAGCATTTGACGCGGGGGCGTCAAAAAGTTTTAAAAGTTACGCTTGAAAATATAAGAAAACTATGTCGAAATAGCTGTTTTTGCTCTTGAAATCGTTTTAAAACCTATTCCTTTAGCAAAAGTTTGGCTTCTGGAAAGTAAATTAATATCATTACTAGGTGTTTCCGTAAAAAATTGAAGGGTCGGAAACTTTCTAACTCTAGGCGATGAATACTATAGTCTTTTCGCTTTATGGCTTCTAACTTAGCAGAATATTTTACGATTCAGAATGTTGCGGCAGTTTGTTAGACGCGCCACATGTTAAGCAGAACAAATTAAACATCAATAAAAAGAGTTTAAAGCAACCAGCCGCTAAGAAAGCGTAATTGAAGAAGCCATTTGTTAAATTTAAAATCTTTTATAATTATCTTCATAATGTAATGGCAGGTAAGTTACTCTTGTTTTACAACTCTCGCTTAGCAAGCTCATTTTTAAAAAATCAAAATGGGTCGTTTGGAATGGAATAGACTATAGTACCAGCACCGGTGGACTGAAAATGAAGTACCGGCGCACAACAACGTAATGTTCCTTACCTTTGAAGTATGAATTTTCACCAGCTTCAACTGACGCAGGATTTCAGTATTCTCATTGATAGATTTCCACAGTCGTACCTTTTCCTGCTGCAAATATTCAATCGAGCTTTCAGCAGCCATATAAACTTGTGCAATTATTATACGCCAGAAAATACTTAACTAATCTAAAAAAAACGTTTGTTAATGTATAACTTAAAAAAGAGAAGAAATAGGTCAACATAATCAAAAGCAGAGAGAACATGAAAGATGTATGGACTTGTCTGACAGAGGAAAACGCTAGATTATTTGCATATTTCATTAAATAACTCATCATATCACATACAGTTCACGCTAATGAACTTATCGTAATAAATTGCATGGGCGGAAGGTCTGGTGCACACATTCCTTTGTGTGTGTGTGTGTGTGTGTGTTTCTACGTTTTTTATCGTAGAAAATCAAACACGCCATGAAGAGAAGGGGCACTTGACAATGAAGTACAGAGGGGGTTAGTATAGCAATTAATAAACATTACGTATTATAAACGAAATATACAGTAATACATATAAACACAATAAGGGTTAGTATACAAGTATAATAGTCACTAAATAGCATTTCCTATATCTTTTATTTTAGCTACAGTATAATTACAATAAATGCGTTTCCACCAATGAAGATAATTATTTATTATTTTAATAAAATAACTCCAAATTTGAACTAATTTATCATTCTTTTCTAAATCATTTTTTGTCACCCAAAAATGCAAGTATGCGCTAATTTTACAAGGATGTTTAAACATTTTTCCAATGTGTTTGGTGAGCATGCATGGGCAGTAGGGATGCAACGGATCCGGGTTTTCCAATAATATCGGATCCGGATCCGGATCCATACAATTCAAAATAACGGATCCGGATCCATCAAATTTAAAATAACGGATCCGGATCTTTAATTATTAAAATAACGGATAATAACGGATCCGGATCCGGATCCATGAATATGCATTAGGAACGCTTAATTTTTTTAATACTTAAATTTTTGTTCGCAAGTACGGTGCTCATTAGTTTCAGGAGCAGAATTACTGTAGGATGATGAAATAAGCAAAGCTGTATGAGCTTGGTTCAGTGGTCATGATTGATCTTAATTCGGCTGTAGCTTGAAAAACTGCGAATCTGGCGTCTTCCTCTCATTAATCGGAAATGCCAAAAAGCATTTCTGGTCCTATCTGAAACTATTTAACGCTAGCTGATAACGAAACTAAATCGCAATGTAATCTCTGCGCAGCAAAGCTTTCCAGAAGCGGTGGAGGGGTACCACCCAGTGTTTTTGTACATGTACAAAGATGGTCCCCAAAAGTCTTTGTACATTTAGTAACAACAACAACAACAACAATTTATTCGCTAAGTCAAAAGAAAATATTAACATACATGGATAGGACGAATGAACGAAAATGAAAATACATGAAGGACAAAACAAATTAAGTATGACGAAGCAGGGTAAACGTAAAGGCAATAGGAAAAACTGCTCTTACTTAAGCCCCTTTAAGAAATTTAGAAAGGTTCAATCTTTTAAGTTTAGTCAGAAAAACGTGTCTATTTGGAGAACTTATAATCTGTTCAGGTAGAGAGTTCCAGATAGGAATTATTCGATTACAAAAATCAAATTTTCTGCAATTTTTATTTACATGATTGACGAGAAGTTTACAAGAATTTGCTGCTCGATTAGAATTTAAATTAATTGTGAAGAAATCCTTGAAAGGAAGAGCTTTACATTTGATAATAGAAAAGGCTAATGTTAGGTCGTTATGGAGGCGTCTTAGTTCAAGAGTGTCCAGACCACACCTGGGCGTGGGGGTTTGGGGGGTATGCACCCCCAGAAACCAAAATACCCCCCCCCAGAAATCAAAAATACCCCCCCAGAATTCAATTTTTGAAATTTTTTCGTTTTTTTCGCAATTTTTTGATGCTAATGGATAGTGCTTGATGAGAAACGTCGAAAAATGGCGTTTTTATTGCCATACCACCATTTTTAAGGCCATTTTTCGACCTTCAAAAAATCTTGCACCCCCCCCCAGAATTTTCTTGCTGCCCACGTATGGTCCAGACCAAGTTCGTGTAATCTTTCAGCATATGTCAAATTTTTATCACTAAAAATTCGTTTCGTAAACCTTCTTTGAACCCGTTCGACGGAGGTGATATCACACAGCAGGTAAGGACTCCACGAAACACAGCAATATTCAAGCACTGGTCGAACGTAAGTAATGAAGGCCTTAACAAGTAATAATCTATTTTTAGAAATAAAACTACGCAAGATCAGATTGCTTAACTGCATGCCTTTTTTCACAATATATTCACAATGAGATCTGGACGATAAATTATAATTCAGAAAAACACCCAAATCTTTTACACAAAGTGTGTCAGTAGAAAGATAGAAATCATTTATGTGATAAGAATGCCTAGGGTTTGAACTACCCAGATATAGAACTAAACATTTATTAACTGATATTTTTAATTGCCATGTATTGGCCCACTCATGCACATAATTTATGTCAGCTTGAAGTGTCATGAAATTGGATGATAGATTCCAAAGTTTGATATCGTCAGCAAACAAAGTAAAATTACTGTTTTGGCGCATTTCACATAAGTCGTTAATGAAGATTAAAAAAAGTGTGGGACCTAGTATACTACCCTGGGGCACGCCACTGGTAACAGGAATAGAATCAGATAAAGAATTTTTAATTTTAACGACTTGGGATCTATTAGTCAAGAAATTTTCGATCCAATTAAAAGAAAGTTTGTTCAGTCCATAAGATGCCAACTTAATTAGCAGTTTTTTGTGTGACACGGTATCAAAAGCCTTACAAAAGTCAATGTAGACAATGTCAACAGGAATTCCCTCATCTAGAAATTTGGTCCACTGATTTTTGCACTCAACAAGTTGTAACGCACATGATCTATTTTTTCTAAAACCAAACTGTTTTTCACTTAGCAGATTTTGCTTCTCTAGATAAGAAATCAAGGACAGGTTCATTATAGATTCCATTAATTTACAAGAAACACAACATAAGGAGATTGGACGATAGTTATCAACTGATGACATATCCCCCTTTTTATGAACTGGGATCACAACAGCTTTTCGCCATAAATCGGGTATCTTTCCACTTTGATAAGAAACGTTAAAGATGGTTTCTAAAGGTGAGAGCAACACTGTTTTCAACTTTTTAATAAAATATGCACACAAGCCATCGGGGCCAAGCGACAAAGTGGGCTTAAGCCTACTTATGGATTCAGAAATAGTCAGAACATCAAATTTTACAGAAAGAGGATGAGCATCACTTTTGACTCTGTTTGCGAAAAGGGGAGAAACAAGATCGTCAATAACAAAATTACTCGCAAAAAAGAGTTGTAAGCATTAGCTTTTTCAAAATCATTATCTATCATCCTACCATCACACATTAATATTGAAGCTGACTTTGTCTTTCTTAACCGGTCATTTACGAAAGAATAAAAATTTTTACATTTCGAGAATTTAAAAGCTTACGTTCCTCCCTCGTGAAAAGATCTTTCAAAGCAAATTTAATTTCTTTAGTAATCTTCTTATACTTGCTTAAAATAACAGGGCAATGACTCTTTTATACTTTTCCCAAAGTTCCTTTTTAATTACTTGCAATTTACGACACGACTTTGGCAATGATTTTTTATGCACAGTATGCTTAAAGGGAACGTATCGATGTATAGCCTCATTAATTATGTCAAGAAAAACAGCATAAAAATCATTAATGCTAATGCAATGGGTAAAACAGAGGTGCCAATCGATAGAGGCTAAAAAAATCTCGATAGATGCATAGTCCGCTTTTCTAAAGTCATACTCAAGGGAAGTTTGGTTGGGTACTACAGACGCAGGTAAACTGAACTCAATGCTACAATGATCACTATTGGAGAAAGGTTCGGTAGTTAATACATTGAAGACAAGATTGCTGGAAGTACACAAAATTAGATCAAGAATATTTTCATCTCTATTTGGATCAAAAGATAATTGTATAAGACCATGATTGACAAAACAATCATAAAATACTTGTGTCACAGGGTTTCTATAAGCAGAAATAATATTCAAATTCAAATCAGGCAAATTAAAATCACCTAGTAGGATACAATTTTGAGCATTTTCGACATAATGTTCAAATAATTTACTTAACTCATTAGCGATTTCTGAGTCATATTGGGGTGGACGATAACACATTATGAATCTGACAGATTTTTTACACAAGTGAAAATCACTAACTAATACTTCAGGACACAAGAATTCTTCCACAATAGAAACATTGTTGATTTTTAGGGACTTCTTGAAAAAGAGTGCGACACCTCCTCCCCTATAGCCAATTCTGTCACATATGTGAACAGAATAAGTTGCATATGGACAAATAAGGCCATCAGAAATATGATCATGTAACCATGTCTCAGAGACGAACACTAAATCATAACGTTCTGAAGAAAGTAGAGCATGAAATTCAGATATCTTATTTAGCAAACTTCTAGCATTAAATAAACACAGTTGATATTGATTTTCTTGGAATTTAGCTTTTTAACAGGAACAGTAGGGGCGTGAACTCCCTAAGGGCGAGGCAAAACACGCTTAAACTGCTTCAACTCATAAGAATTACAATTGATGAACCAATTCATCTCGCCCGAATCCCGTTTTTCAGCCAATTCAGCGTTCAAATGGCGAAGGGTTTCGCGCTGTTGCCAAGTGCGATCAGGTCTAGCATAGACCTTCGATCGATGGCCTCGATCAGAAAATTTTGAAACGCAACGGATCAATTCGGCCTTTGATTGTTCGGAATCACATTTTACCTTAAAGATCCATGGCAAATCGCAACCGTCCTTCCTCGAGACGATGACAGGGCCCGACCGACGGATGCTGACGAGTTTTGTCGTGTCGAAACCGGTCTGTGAGGCAAAACGCTTGACATCATCGTCCAATTTCTCATCTTGATTGATCGGAGCGAAGTTTTCCAGGACGACAGTGGTCTTTTTCGACTCGGCTTCCATCGTATCACGAACAGCACTAATGACCATCTTGTTGAGATCCATCGGTGGATGGACAGCGGCTAGATTGTTCGGAGCAGGATTTTTCGTGACCAGATCAGCCAGCTTGTCGAGACGACTTGTAACCATAGATTCGAATGAAGCGAACCGTTTTTCCAAGCTGGTAAGCTTAGATTCGAGCGAAAACATGCATTTCCCCATCGGCAAACAGATGGGGCAAAAATACAATTGATCCAAATCGGCCATAACGTTGAACTAAACGTTCGTCAAGCCAAGGCAACCAGCGTGGAACCACTTGTCGCAAAAATCGCAGCAAAGTGCCTTTGCATCGTCGTCCACATGACCTCTGCACTTGACGCACGACTCGAGATCGAATTTCGGATCACTAGCTCGTTTTTTCGCCATTGAATGAATATCGTATCAGAGCGTTCCTCTAATGAAGGTCAAAATAATTTCGGCACCTTACATGCAAATTTTTGTGTACTATAGTACAGTAGCGATTTTAGTGTGGTAAAACAGGGTTTTCGATCTTTGATAGCGTATTTTATCTGATTTCTGGGTTTCTGACGCCAAAAATTATTAAAAATTGTTTCAAAACGGCGCGAAGCGCCAAATAATTTGATATCTTTCCATTCTAAATGCAAATTCTGCTATTTTAAAGATATATAGGACAAACAATTACTCATTTCGGCGCTGAAGCGCCCGAAATTTTTGGAATTTTACTCCTTTTTACAGTTTCTGTCTTCCCAAAAATCTTTGTACATTTTGTACACACAAATTTTTGGGTACTATAATATGGTACAGTAGCAATTTTAGTGTGTTAAAAACAGAGTTGCCCGACTTTTGGTAGTATATTTTAGCAAATTTCTGCATCTCCAAGAGCGAAAATCACTATCATCTTGGACGGCGCTAAGCGCTGAAAAATTTGACATTTTTCCTTTTGAAATCTAATTTCTGCCATTATAAAGATATATACAACACACAGTTACTCATTTCGGCGCAAAGCGCCAAAAATTTTGCGAATTTCAGACCTTTTTTTGCAATTTTGTCTTCCCAAAAATCTTTATACATGTACAAAGCCGGTCCCAAAAAGTTTTTGTACATCGGAAAAATCTTTTCCGAGTACAAAAAAAACACTGGTACCATTTGTATGAAAATGGTGCCACTGTTTTTTCTGCAAACTAAGCATGCGGCGGATTATAAAAAGTTCAAAGTAGAGGAGTCACAGCTGATCAAAGAAAAGGAAAGAGGTATTCTTATTAAGCACAGATTGTAGAAGATTCGCGTCAGGCATGTCTACTTTCCTTTGCAGAAAAACGCGCAGATTGCGAAAAGACTGCTTTGAATCATGAAAAGCAAAAAGTGCAAATGACAATGGAAGCATGCTTACTTGCTGTATGAAATATTTTATTTATATGAGAGGATTCCTAATTAACTTATGTACGATTTAAGGGTAAAAAATGGAATGACGATGACGCAAGATAAATTTATATAGATGAGCGGTTAGTTGAGCTTATTACTTTGAGCAATCTACCATTTTCTTTGGTTGCTGAAAAGCTGTGGTTTCTTAAATACAATTTGCCTGTCATTGAATTTGAGTATTAAGTCAATCAAAGTAAAGCTTGTCTCATAATGATGTTGTTTATTCAATACAATTTAAGGTTTAATGATCTTTTATCATAATCTCTTGGATCCGCTTAGGATCCGTTTTAAAGTGTAAAAATAACGGATCCAGATCCGGATCTTATTTTTAAAAATACCGGATCCGGATCTTAATTTTTCAAAATAACGGATCCGGATCCGGATCCGGATCCAAAATAATACCGGATAATAACGGATCTGGATCCGGATCTTAATTTTTCAAAATATCGGATCCGGATCCGGATCCAAAATAATACCGGATAATAACGAATCCAGATCCGGATATCCATTGCATCCCTAATGGGCAGCACCAAAATTCTTGGGATCAGGATGGGGTAAATCGCCAAAAATGTTAATAAATGGGGAATCTACAGTAATCTGCGGGGTTATTTCAACTTCTGGGGGACTAAACCCTCCCCCACGCTCATGTAAGGTGGTGTGTGAGCGCGCGCGCGTGTGCGTGTGTGTGCGTGCGTGCGTGCATTGCGTGCGAATGCAGACCCATATCCAGGATTTTGTTTCATGGGGACATGACTAAAATTTTTAAAAAACATAAGGGGGACCGAAGGATGGATTAAAAAGGATGTTTTACCACCACTAAAGCTATACGCTTTGCAAATTCTGCAACCCAGATGCCTTAAATATGGTGAGAATCCAATGGACACACACCCTCTTGAACAAATCTCATTTTCTGCATAAATTCTGTGCAAAACAGAAGACATAGATGCAAAATACACTCTAGGATGTATAAGGACTAAAAATGTAGTGCTTAAACCGCGCAGACTTTGCTTATAATGTAATAATTCGGCGCGAAGTGTCAAAAATTCATTGCGATTTTTGGCTAAAGAAGCAAAGGGGGAGGAAAAGAAAAAATCATTCACTCATTTCATTTCGGGGGAGGGGGCATGGAGTTCCCTATACCCCTGAATACGGGCCTACCAGTATTCCTGTGGCACGTTGACACCTACTTTTTGTACACTAATTGAAAAGTATACAGAGCTGAGTATAGTGCCTGAGATATCCGTACTACCACACTTTTCCTAGGTTTTCGTATGCGTTAACTTCACTGGTGACATTTTTGAACTGTTTTACCAAACGCATAAGCGAATAGGACAAATGCGATTTGGGGAAAACTCAAATTACACGTTTATTTGTTTGAAGACTTTATTCAGTGGAATTATCTGATTCTTAGGCTTAGGCTTAGTTAGTGCATTCAAGACTGACCAAAATTTTGGTGCCAGGGTTTCAGATGAGCCTGAGTAATGGGATGTGACGAGCGGAGCAAGCGAAGCGAGTCGCATCCAGGGGCAGATTTAAGGGGGCGGGTAGCGGCCACCCCCCATTGACCAAAAATATTTGGCGAGATAAAGAATAGATATGCAATTTTCAATGATTTTTGACCGTCAGTGACCACAATTTCTCAAATTTTTCTGCCAGATGATACCTATTAATGACATTTATTTACTTTCTTGGCGGCCTGGAAGCTGTTTTCCGTTCATGTGGGTTTCAAAACAATTTTAACAGCAGAAACATCTATTTTTGCATAGTTCTCTTCTATTTTCAATTAAAAATTTAGATGTTTCGCATCAAATGCTATAAATACAGGAAATCAAGCAGTTGCTTCTAAACGTCTTGCGCCTTGATTTCACAAATTTTCCGGCGCTACACGTGCTAGATTTTTGTCAAAGTCAAAGTAGTTTAATGATTTTTTTCGCTCAAAATTAAAAAAAATTTCAAAATTTTCAGAAAAATATTGCTTCAAAAGTGATTATATGTAAAAGTATACAATGTAAAACATCCAAAAAAACGCTATTTCGCGCGTTAAGAGCAAATTTTAAGACCTATTTTTGACTGTCTTTCTAAAACTTGGGATACCACCCCCCTAGGAAAATTTTAGATCCGCCACTGGTATCGTCCCATTACTTAGGCTTATTTTAATCACTGGCGCCAATATTTTGGTCAATCATGAACACACAAGTTAGGTGTTCCAATACCTTCTAGCCCAATAGATACGTAGATGACGTTATATTTGTAGCTCACTCACTAAGCTTTAATAACTTGCACTCTTGATTATCAGAAGGAACCAGCGGCGTTGGTCAATCGGTTTAAGCGCTGGACTATGAACAGGAGGCCCGTAAGGGGTTTGTGGTTCAGATCCCTTCGTTTACATCCTATTTTCGTCGAAAAAGGCACTCTAAACGAGTCATACCCGTTCACAACTCCGTAAATTCATGTACAAAAGGTAGGTGACAACCAGAACCAGGAGTATCCGCCTGGCGGCTACCATTGTATAATTTTTACATGTTTTTGGCTAATATTTCTTCCAATAGTATGCTTTCAAGATGCTTGATTCTTACTTCTTGTTTGGGCTTAGTGAGTGCAAACAGGGAAGCCAGGATGATGTTCGATTTGCTATGTTTTGCTATGCCATGTATTCCGTCCCAAGTGTTGATTTGAGGATCAACTGGTTGTCGGGGTTGCCAGGTCAAAATTGCAAAAACTACCAAAACTATTCAAAAACGCCAAAAAACTGTTTTGGGTGCTCAGAAAAACTACTACCCTGTGGTTAAGCATAGGGACCCAATTTACCAAATGCCTTCAAAAAGTACCAAAATGGTAGTAAAACTACCAACCTGGCAACACCAGGGTTGCCAGGTCAAAATTTCAAAAACTACCGAAGCTATTTGAAAACACAAAAAAGCTGTTTTATGTGCTCAGAAAAACTACCACCCTATGGTTAAGCACAGGGACCCAAACTACCAAATGCCTTCAAAAACTACTAAAATGGTAGTCTGATATTGACAAGCTGAAACAGACTACTGCAAAATGAGTATCCTATTGGCTTGATTGATACGGTCATATCAGACCTTATGACAAAGGTTTATAATAAGAGTGATGACATAAAAGCTGGGTGTGATAAAGCATGCCATTCTCTCGTTTTGCCTTACACTAATGTGCATGGCTAGAATGTACGCAGCAGAATTCTAAAGCTTATAGCTGCATTTTAGCCCCAGATTAGAGTAAGGTTTGTTTAAAAACCTGTTATGTGTATCAGCCAGTTTTTCAAAAACAAGGATGTTGTACCTGCTAAGCTACTCTCGAATTTAATATATAAATGTGCATTGGTGTAGCTGGTCCACATATGTATCAAGATAGCCACATTATAAGTACGTATAAAGCAAGCTTGGTGAAAGCTGCCACCTAAGTGTTTCGAATTGGGCCAAGTCAAAGACAAACAAGGCAGCGCTGGGATTGTTTCTGTAGATTCGTGTGACTGACCAAAATGTTGGTGCCAGCGTTTAAAATAAGCCTACGTAATGGGATGTGGCTTGCATCGCTCACTTTGCTGGTCGCATCCCATTAGTCAGGCTTATTTTAAACGCTGGCACCAACATTTTGGTCAGTCCATGATACTAAGCTTAAGCCTAATAAGCAGTTAAACCAATGCAAAACATTAGGAATACCTTGCATTCTTTATGAAGAAGAAAGAAGAAAGAAATTTTATTACTAATAAACCAAAATGAGTTTTAAGTTTTAACGTGCCCCCACAAGATGTCTGGATAAATCAACGTTTACTAACCTGGATTTAAATATGTTTAGGTTAGGGGAAGATACAATGAAGTCAGGAAGATCGTTCCAAACTGCGATGTATTTGTAAAAGAAATCAAACTTTTCTAAATTAGAATGTAGAACAGGTAACTAATTTAAATCTATTTATGCTGCGGGTAATATTATGATTAAATACAAAAAATCATCAGCTTCTAAACATGATTTATAACAAATAATTTGATACATCATACACAGACAAATCTGCAAGCGTCTCAATTCAAGTCTACATAATTTAAGTTGTATTAGACGATCCTCATGAGAAAGAATATTATTATAACCAAAAATATATTTGATAAATCTACATTGAACAGCTTCCAGTCGATCTATATCACTAAGATAAGAGAGGTTCCATACACTGCAGCAGTACTTTATTAAAGGTCTAACATAACAAATATATGCTTTAACAAGGTTACATTTATCATGCGACAAAAATGATTTGCGTATTAAAATGCATCTAAAGAAAGCTTTTTTTAATCAAAGAATTATAATGTTCCTTGAATTTTGAATTTTGGGAAATCAAAACTCCTAAATCACGGATAGGCAGGTTATCACTAGAAATAATTTTCCCACTTAGTCTATAAACAACTTTTTGATTATTACCCAGATAGAGAACTTGACTTTTGGTTCGTGAAATGGGTACATCCCATGTGTTTGACCAGTCAAAAATCTTATTTAAATCAGACTGTAATAATCTATAATTACGACTAATATTGAAAATTTTGATATCATTAGCGAACATATAAACCGTACCGTACTATAAATATATCACATATATCATTTATAAAAATCGAAAAGAGCGTGGGTCCAAGGACACTTTTTTGGACGACACCGCTAGCAACAGGCACGTAATCTGAAAAAGACTGATTGACGCGAACACATTGAGAACGATCAAACAAATGGGCCTTTAACCATGTAAACAAATTATCGTCCGTTTAACTTAATAAGAAGTTTTTCAATGTTTACTTTATCGAAAGCTTTAGAGAAATCTAAATATATTATATCAACAGTTTCTTTTTTAGATAACGACTGAATCCATGAAAATTTACACTTTAACAATTGTGTTTCACAAGATTTATTCTTTTGAAAACCGAATTGAAAAGGAGATATTAGTTTATTAACCTTATGAAAGTTTGACAATTGACTATTAATAATTCTTTCCATAATTTTGGCAATAGAACAACAAAGAGAAACGGGCCTGTAATTATCGACTAATGCTGGATCCCCCTTTTTCAAAATTGAAATAACATGTGCCATGCTCCAAAGCTCGGGAATATTTCCAGACAGAAAAGATATAGTGAAAATACTAACTAATGGCTTTACCATTTGAAAGAATTTTTTGATAAAAAGATTGCAAAAGCCGTCAGGGCCAACTGTAGTTGAGTTATTCAGATGGTTAATGGCTTCCAATACGCGATCCTAACTAAAAATGACGGCAGAAAGCGAAAATCACAGCGCTTCTGAAAAAGAAAATTCGCGTTAGTAATGTCACTAGCAAACACCGAAGCGAAATAATCATTAGAAATATTAGCCTTGCGTATTAAATCAGTTATAACATTATTATCAGAAAATGTTAGAGGGGAATTTCATTGCGACTTTTTAAGCTATTATTTACAAAAGTATAGAAAGCTGCAGGCAGGATTATTATTCTTAAGCAATTTATTTTCTTGAGAAGATGAATAATTATGAATAGTTCTTCACAGAGCTCTACAATCATTTTGATATTTAACTTTAGTTTCTGGAGTTTTACACCTTATATATATAGAGCTGTGCCGGAGCGCCTTTTTTGCCGGGCGCCTTTTGCCAGGGCCGAGGCCGGGGCCGGGGCCTGGCCGGGGCCAAGAAAAGGTTGCTATACCGTGTTCATAGTACGACCCTAAAGTATAACACTTTATTCAACATCAACAGCTGACAAACATTCAATAACAGATTCCTGATCTTCATCAGGATATACTGCTCAAGGGCCTAAGCTAAAGAGGTCGCATTGTTTACAATACACATTATTCGAAAAACAGTTTCTGTGCTTAAAACCATACGTGGGCAGCAAGAAAATTCTGGGGGGGGTTCAAGATTTTTTGAAGGTCAAAAAATGGCCTTAAAAATGGTGATATGGCGATAAAAACACCATTTTTCGACGTTTCTCATCAAGCACTATCCATTGGCATCAAAAAATTGCGAAAAAAACGAAAAAAATTTTCAAAAATTGATTTCTGGGGGGTCTTTTGATTTCTGGGGGTCTTTTGGTTTCTGGGGGGTCCAGACCCCCCACGCCCATGTGTGCTTAAAACAGTGACCGCCAATTTTCAGTTGCACTTATGTACATGATCAAAAATTTCTACGAGACCTGTTTGCAATGTCTTTTGAAAAAATAAATAATACTTTATTTTACTAATTGTATGTACTTCAGTAGCAAGCAAATCCTTACGTTTTGAAATATATAAAAAATGTTTATAGGCGCTTTGCAAACACCGTTTTTTTTCCCAGCGATTTGGTTAACATTATAGACCGAACCCAAAATTTTTTCCACTTTTTCCGACTTTTTTCCACATTTTTTGAGAGGTCTAAAAACGTTCAAAATAGAGCGCCTGTGTTGAAAAATCAGTGTTTTTAAGTGGAAAATTTTATGTACACATGCAATAGCGGTGTTTGATGCACTTTTTGTATAAAAATTTCGCGCTCTATAAGAATATCACGATCAGTAACGTTATTTATGTTGAAACTTGAATTTCCTTCCTTCAGTAAAGCATTTTAGCCAATTCTGAAGTCGTTTTTGACAATTAAAACTATAATTTATCAAATGGCGCGAAGCGCTAGAAAATTTTGAAATTTTAGCTCTCTAAATCATTTTTGCATTTCAAAAACTGTGCAGAAGGTAAGGATTTTCAATCGTAGTGGAGTTCTAGGACAGATTATCAATAAAAAATGCTGCAATTGGCGCTGCGCGGCTTAAACATCAATAACAAGTAAGAATTTTTTGTAGTTTCACTTCTCTGAAACGCATTTTTGCATTACAAAAACTAACCGAATCCGTGCAGAAGATAAGGATTTTCAATCGTAGTAAAGTTCTAGATCAAATTTTCGATAAAAATGCTGCACTTGACGCGGCGCGGCTCAAATATTAATAAAAAAGAATTAATCCAATTCGGCGCGAAGCGCCGAAAAATTTTTGTACTTTCACTTCTCTAAAACGCATTTTTGCATTAAAAAACTAACTGAATCCGTGCAGAAAATGAGGATTTTCAGTCGTAGTAAAGTTCTAGATCAAATTGTCGATAAAAATGCTGCAATTGACGCGGCGCGACTCAAATATTAATAACCAAAAAGATTTAAATCAGAAAAATTTTTGTAGTTTCACTTCTCTAAAACGCATTTTTGCATTACAAAAACTATCTGAATCCGTGCAGAAGATAAGGATTTTCAATCGTAGTAAAGTTCTAGATCAGATTTTCGATAAAAATGCTGCAATTGGCGCGGCGCGGCTTAAGGATTACTAATAAGTAAGAATTTAATCAATTCGGCGCGAAGCGCCGATAAATTTTTGAAGTTTTAAGTCTCTAAAACGCATTTTTAACATTACAAAAAGTTTCCACAAATGCCAACCGAGCCCAAAAATTTTTTTCCATTTCCCAAAATTTTGATTGACAAATAGACCAAAAAGTGGAAAAAAACGGTGTTTGCAAACGTCTATGAAACTGATAAAAACAATAAGAAAGCTATGTATTTCTGCACTTCGTGATATTAAGTGAATAAATAAATGAATGAATGAATGATTTACTACGGAAGCACGAAACTTATTTGGATATAGTTATAACTTAACACTTAGGTCTTAACTATGAACGAAATAAATTCTTGATGTGAAAGATGTCTAAGTATAAAATTATATACAACTAACTGACTACAGTAAGTACAGAAAGAAGCTTAATGTATGATAATCATTATAACTTGCTGTTTAAGTTTTGAAAATTCTCCTGTATTCTCCTAGATTTTCCGGATTCCACTGAATTCTCCTGACATTTTAAAATTCTCCTGCATTCTCCTGCATGTCTACAATTTTCTCCTGAAAAGCCCATTCTCCTGCTCCTGCTCCTGAAAATTCTCCTGCACCTGGCAAGATTAGTTGTGCAATGCTACAGTAAGTATCAAATTCTCTCAATTTACAGAAAACGAAAAACCTTGTTTTCACTGAGAGCGACATTTTAGAAAAATGAACATGAGCAAAACTTCTCGAGAAAAAAATCAAGAAAATAAGCTCTGAGCTAAAAAAACCAGAATTTTAAGGAAAAACCCAGAGGTTCCAACACTTAGCAAATGGCGATATGCAATTGTAACCCATCGTAGATATTTATAATAAGAGATACACTTGCTGCTCTTTTCCGATGGGCTGAATTGTTAATACTTTCGAATAACCATACTGTAACAAGTCGCAAGAATTTTGAAACAGACTAAAGTGAATGACATTGTTGGCAAACCAATTTTTTTATTGCAGTAGCACCCGATTTTGGTCGTGGCTCGACCCGCAACGCTTATGTAACTGCGAGAGTTACACGGTTTGGCGAACTTGCCTTAGCAGTTCGCGATAGCCACTTACATAGCCAGTACTCGTAGCTATCTACGATAGTGTACTGTGAGCTATGCCTTCGTTCTTCCCACTTTTTCCCCAATTTTCAATAATAAAAAACAATAAGATACTTGTCCGGTAACATAGAGTTAAGTATATGATGATAGTAATTATTTTATGCATAACCGCTTATCATAATCGAGAACATTCGATCTGATATAAAAGTATTCCATTATTATGTTATTTTGACGTTAATTCCATTTACCGTAATGGCCCTACGTGGCCATCTTAGTTAGTCTTGTTGGCAGTCGTTCGCTTGTACAGTGGAGTACGTTTCTTTTTTCTTTTGGCGTTATTTGTTGTCCGGCAGTTAGGCCGTGTATTTAGTGTTCGAAATAAATTAGAAAACCTACCCAGGGGTTTCGGATATACCGAGGGTAAGGTCGGAGTTTCCCAACGTCGAGGATTTCGGGACTCTGTGTGGAAGGATAGGTAAATTCCGTATGATTACTTATTTCGTTCAAAAGTCTTAATTCTTTTCTCAAACCTAAAATTGATCAAAAATATTATTCAATCTTTAATGATGATTGATCAGTCTAGAGCTCGTTGGTGTTGTTTTCAAATTTCATTGTGCCACGTACATTAGGAACCAAAAACATTTCTGATCGAATCGAACCTAGAAAATAAGTTAAACAATCAACTAGAGCTTTGAGATAGGTCAACTGACCTCCGCGGCAATTCCAAGAGTTAGGTAGGTAGCCTTAGGTCTTAGGGCGTGGCTGCTGAGATCACCCGACGAGAAGCGGTCAGCAATATTAGGACCGAGAAGATCGAAGCCGTAAGGTCTGTAAGGGTCCAAAGACCGAAGCGATTCCAGGCTAAGCGATCGGGACCAGCGCTAAGAGCAGATCTAAGTACCTACGTACCTAAAGTAAGTCTCGAAGGCAAATACACCATACGTGGGCAGCAAGAAAATTCTGGGGGGTGCAAGATTTTTTGAAGGTCGAAAAATGGCCTTAAAAATGGTGGTATGGCGATAAAAACACCATTTTTCGACGTTTCTCATCAAGCACTATCCATTGGCATCAAAAAATTGCGAAAAAAACGAAACAAATTTTCAAAAATTGAATTCTGGGGGGGTATTTTGATTTCTGGGGGGTATTTTGGTTTCTGGGGGGTGCATACCCCCAAACCCCCCTCCCCACGCCCAGGTGTGAAATACACCCGTCCTGTGTCGATTCTTTGTAGACATAGGGCGGTCATGTATTTACACTTACTCCGATGGGCAGGGGAAAAAATCGAGTGCTGCGGTAATGAGAAAATTAGTTTTTTTAAGCGAATTACACTAGGTTAAAAAACAGGCCTAAAGCTTACCAATTTTCTGGCGGTTTGCATCGGATTTTCGATTAAGTCAAAGAAATTAATCAATATGCAGAGTCCTAATGGGCAGCTTGAGTGCTGCCACTGGCCAGTGTTCGATCGCTTGCGCGAGCTGAACCGGTGCTCAACCAAAAAGAAATTGCGCCACTCCTTCTAAAGATGAAGCATCAAACCTATGGATTTAAGCGCAAAAATGAAGAGCTAAAAATAGTTCGGAGCTCGATGAGTGTGTATGTGCCGCCTCACAAATGTTTTTTCCGCACAAAATGTGTTGAAAATTTTAAACTTCTAGGAGAAAATATTGCACCAAAAGCGATTTTGAATAAAAGTATGTAGACAAAGCGAAACACCATTTTGTACGTGAAGGGCAAATTATTGGAGCTGTTATTTTCGACTTTTTTCGCCACCGTCTAACCGGGACTTGAACCCGGGCCTCGTTGCGGTTATCGACCAAGCGTTCTTCCAACTTAGCACTAATTGCAATCTGTATTCAACTCTATTATCGTTTCCTTTCCAATTCTGTAATTTGAAAATTATGGGCTCTCGGAATTCAGTTTCAGGTAGAAAATGTAGCTGAAAAATCATTAAAATGTTGATATCGTGGACAACCATAAGCATTTTGGAATTTTATAGTCGTCCCTTTATTTTTTATATTTTTATATTATTTCATCATTTTTACATCCTCATCGAAAGAGATTTTATTGAAAGACTGGAAAGATGAAGGAAGCAAAAGGTATAAAAAATCGCAGACCCAATTTGCAAATGTAGTAGACCTTCGTAAAATTTCGTATGTAAAAAACAATGATGTTATTTCACGCCTAGATTATATATAAAGAGACATTGATAATACACTAAGTTACATTTTACCACTCAGAAAAAGAATTCAAGCAACTGGGCAACAACCAAATTCTGGGTGGTCTGTGGGAAAAATTGCGAAAAATTCGTCAAAACTTCGGTTCGGGGTCAATCGGATTTTCACCTCCGAAAACTGGGGTTCAAAGACCCCGCCCATTATGAGCACAATTATTTATTGAATTTTTATAGTCGTCCAAAAATATTTACAAAAATTCTAGAAACAATTCGGATTTAAAATAAAAGTACGAAAAAGAAGCGGTTTTTATGGAAAAATTGGAACATAAAGGACGCAAAAGGTGCAGATAGTATGTACGTACATATGTGTCTTTGTATTTATCTATATTTTTAACTTTCTATTCACCATATAAGACTGACATAGTATGTAACCATTGTGCACTTATGTACATCACAAGGGAGAATGAAGTTTGGTGGATGAGTCAATAACAGAAATGCATGGGGAAATGGGGGGTTTGGGAATGGAAAATTTTCTTGGGAGGCAAAATAAAGGCATAAATAGATGAAAATTGGGAATTCATACGTGCTTTAAATTGACCAGAAATTGAGTAATAAGTTATTAGTTTTAACACAATTAGCGCTTATATCACTTTTTGAGGTTATTTTGGCCCAAAACCTTCAATCATCTCCGTTAGACTGACTGACTGAACCCTACCCTCAGATCGGCCATCCTATTGTAGACAGTCTCATCGGGTGGGCAGCAATTCCCACCACTGGACCAGCGCCATACCGAATAAACCGTAGATGGCCGTTGCTCAAAGCAGAACGCTGTGTATAACCAACGGTTGAAACATCAACCTGACGGGTTATACACAAAAATCGTCTGCGAGCAGGGAACACTCGATAGGACTTACGTGTATGTGCACCGCACTTACACTGCCCTCCCCTGAGGAGC
Source organism: Mermis nigrescens (assembly GCA_036768485.1). NCBI lineage: Eukaryota > Metazoa > Nematoda > Enoplea > Mermithida > Mermithidae > Mermis > Mermis nigrescens. The sequence goes on from JAVLUZ010000154.1 coordinate 12,602,247, forward strand.
TCCGCATAACGGGCAGGGGGATATCCGTGAGACCTCCATTGTAGAGAGTCTCACCGGGTGGGCAACAATTCCCACCACTGGACCAGCGCCATACCGAATAAATCGTACATTTTTGAAATTTTGTTTGTTTTTTTCGCAATTTTTGATACCAATGGATAGTGCTCGACGAGAAACGTTGAAAAATTGTGTTTTTTCCGCCATACCATCATGTTTAAGACCACTTTTTCACCTTTGAAATACCTTGCCCGCCTAGAATTTCGGTGCTGCCTACCTGTGGCAATAACCAAATTCTGAGCGGTCTGGAAGGAAACATCAAGAAAAATTCGACGAAAATTCAGTTAAATCGGAAAAATTCGTCAATAACTTTTGGCAATTAACCGGATTCTCGATGGGTTCTTCTAAAGTCTAAAAGTTCGAATACCCCGGACACCTCATGCCCATTGTCAGCGCAAGGATTTATTGAATTTTCACAGTCACCCAAAAGTATTTATAAAATTTCACTCCGATATCTAATATGCGCAATTGAATGTGAAGTACATGGGTATGCCCAACTATCAGAAAATCTAAACGTCATTTTTTGTGATTTCTTATCACTACAATAAACCAATGTTCTCGAAAATTTGATGACGCTTTATTGATTTGGCAATGCATATAGCCTGCAGAGTGAATGATTTATGCCATTGTGTGTGGTGCGAAGCGAACGTTACAGATGTAGAGGCACTAATTGAGTCCTTTCAGACTGCGGTCAGCTTCCTGCGCATCCCGCCTAATCCATTCAAGACCTTTATGTATTATATGCTATTTGAGCGTTTATGCAAATGGACCATTCAAATAAAATTTACATATTTGCATCACTTTAGAATATGCCAGACGGTCCTCCTGCTGTTTCGGTGATACGGAGTGCGAAGTTTCCGTTCCGAACTACCCCGAAGCATATATAGCTTAATATGGACCCACTCACTGACGCATTAGCTAGATTTGAATCAACCAAAATATAATAGCACCCGAAGCAGATCGATCCAAAAATGGAAATAACAGCTTTTGTGCATGTGTTATCTTTGAACGGCGAAGTATACATACAATGTTTCTGGTTCATTACATCGCCCCTAAATAAACATAAGCCTTTGCGTTTATTGTCGTTTTGCTAACTAAAGCGTTTATTACAATTGCTGATCACCACCATTGCTCGTGCAATTATGAATAAGTCAACTTTTAATTTTAAAACATTATTCACAGACTGGTGGGAAAATTACAGAGTTGACTTAACTTTCATAAATTTGTTTTTCCCCAATTTTGTTGCTTTTGAGAGCAATTACTATAAGTATTATGGCCGCTCTACATAGTACGTTCAATCGTATTTTATTCCTCTCGTTTACATTTGGTTATCATAAGTACCAAACCTGCAAAAAAAATTTTAATTCGCTAAAGTGGTCATTTTAATCCCTGTTTCTGCAGAACAGGTCGATTTTTGTCCGTTTTGACATTAATTTTAACTGAGAGCCACACGCATGTTTGATATTGACCAAACATGCTTGATCGAGGGTCATTTAAAGAAGAAATACAAACGCGGAAAAGTGATAATATATGAACTACATAAAATGGCAGAATTCAAAAACGAATGAAAGTCGAATTAAGATATTCTGAATTTTAATCCTCAAATATTTCAAACTTTTAATCGCTTTTTTAGCCATTAAAAGTCAGACTAATAATTAGACAGAATTTATTTGGTAACCTAATATAGGTGGAGTTAACTACGTGAACTTCAGTAAATTATCCAAATTTAATTTAATTTTTAGGCTTGTTCCCTTATAGCCTTCGTTCGTTCGTTCGTTCGTCCCTTTACATATGTGCTGTAGTGATAGTAAGATTGATGAAGAGACAAGCACATAGGGTTTAGATTCTAGATTCTAGATTCCCCAGAATGGTCTAGATTCTAGATTCTAACTAAAGCGTTTATTACAATTTTTTTTATTACAAGTCTAGATTCCCCAGAATGGAAAACTGGCAAATTAGGCCCAACCGGAATATGAGCCCAATCCGTGAATTGCTGTTCTGGCTTGCATTACCTGCAGTACTGACATCAAGTTGAATGCGTGCATAAGCCTAAACTGAATTAGCAGTGACAGAAATGGCATCTCTCCTCGCACTCTCTAAAGCCGAAACAGCAATAAGCGGATAAGGCTCAAGTAGGATATTCCGGTTAGCCACAAATGGCCGAAGGCCAAAAAGTGTTGAAAATTAAATTTCTTCAAGGGGCCTGTAATTGACCAGAAACTGTGGAGGGACGTAGTTTTAACGCCATTTCAGCATTTATATCAGTTTTTGAGATCATTTTGGCCTAAAATAGCTTTTGACCCCTTCCCAGTTCGGCTGACCCTCCCCCAGATCGGCCATACTGCGCATCTATGTTGACGATCAAGTCCCAGTTTCTTTACATGGTTTAATCCTGAGCGCGACTTAAAGCATGCCACAGTGGTTTCTATAAAGTATGGCTTAAACCAAAAAGTGGCAATCATCTTGACTTCTCATCCCAGGCGAAAATGTGGCTTGTTCGAAAGTGGGATTAATTTATTTGAAGTAGTGTAACGTTACGATTTGAAGGTCATCATGACCATAGATGCACAGCATAGCCGATCTAGGAGTCAAGAATTGAACTTTTTGGACCAAAATGACCTCAAATATGAAAACTACATTATTTCACAGTTTGCGATCAATTTAAAGCACTTTCGAAGAACATTTTCGATTTTTATCCGGTTTTTGCCTTTATTTTTCCTTATTTTTCCCGAGAAAATTTCCCTTTTTCCATTCTGGGGTCAGGATCCCCAAACCCCATACTGCCCTTACTCATAAGGTTATTTTCTCGTTTGTGTCCATTATTCGATCGTCGTGCAAACGATCCTGCATCGATAGATTTGTTAAATTTCCAATTGACCCATTGCATTGGTCGGTCCAAAGAGAAAAATCTCCAAGATTTTAAATTGAAATATTCTTTAAAAGCAGCCTTAGCCGTTATCATACGTTTCTGGGGAGGGGATCTGGGGTCTTTGCATTTGACTTCCATAATAGTTTCTATTCTTGCGAAAATTCTCCAGGAATTAAGCAGCATTACGAGGATTTAGCCATTTTAGGGAAATCTGGTCTCCAAGAAGAACACGCGTATAATTCCATCCGTCGATTTTGTTTCCAGTACCTAAATTTTATAGAAATTGCTCATTGAAAATCGTTACAAGTGCGTTTGTTTTTATCTCTTTGTACGAAAACATATGAGATCAAATTGCAAAAATTATTCAAACCAGTAACGTTTCTGTGAAGTCAAAAATATTGACCAGAAATAGATGACTAATGTATAAGCAGATGGTTTGTGCAAGCATTGCATAAATACAGATAGGAGGACATACAGACATGTAATGCGTGCGTTGACAAAGGCATATAGCAGGGCATCCACATATTTTGGCTAAATCTATGCGTTCTCCTTTGAAAATTTAATTTCCTGCAATTATCGATCACAGCTTCTGAAATATTCAGCTTTTGCATTCATTCAGGGAGTCTTACTGCGGATTTCGTGCACGTTTTACTCAATGAGCGCTAAATAATCGTGTAACATCACGAGTTGCAAGAAAGATTACTACTCCAAAATTTAGTATATGTATGTACACGGATTTTCACGACACGCTCCTCTGAGAATTAATGAACATTTGAAGCAAGCAACGAGCTATCTAAGCAATTTGCTTTTTAGAGACGTTTCCAAGACTTGATTGGCGCGCATGCGTAAGTATATGTATACTGCAAGAGAAAATGCTCTGATGGAGCAAAAAAGGTAAATATACTTGGATTTCTTTATTGTTAAGGATGTAAAGAATGTGAGAAAGTAAGAATGTGCTGAACAGTTAGACTTCCACTAAACAACGCAAAAATCAAAGTATATTCTTCGGCCTGTGAAATATCAAGTTGTCGTTACAAAACATTCTTCACCGTTTTGCAAAGCACCATTAAAAGCTTTCACGTGTGTGAAAATAATCGATTTATTAATTATTTAACGTAACCTATGGAAATAAAGAATATCAGAGTATGCTTTAGACCCCCAGGCTAAGTCAAGTCAGTCTACAGAAAGAGGCATAGGCCCCAGAATATATACTTCGATTTTTGCGTTGTTTAGAGGAAGTCTATTTTATAACTCTTTAGCACATTCTTACGGCTGTTACGCGTACAGGGAAATTTTCCTAGTCCCCTCCTATTTCATTCCTTAAGAATAAAGAAATCCAGGCATATTCACCTTTTTGCTCCATCGGAGCATTTTCTCTTTCTATTATCCTGCTTTTTATTAGCACAATTTTGTCCTTAAACATTGCATCCTCATTGCAAAAAAAGACAATCTAATCTACGATAAACAGACGAAAAAACCTATGTAAAGTGCCCGTTGGATCAATTTAAAAATTGACGTAAATATTATTTCAATGTATTTCAGACCAGAAATGCTCGAAAAAGTTAAATCCAGAGTTTACGAGCAAAGATTAACTGCATCAATTTTGAGTTTTTTCTCTATAGTCTATAGCTTCAATTGCAAATGTTGACATTGGAAGAAAGATAACAATGGTAGTCAGAAAACTCAGTTAATTACGTTACTAAGCTGATCAAAGTGAAATCCTGCATCGACAGAAACAGCAAACGAAAGGCAGGCATGACATCAAGCACATCAACGTGTAAAACCGATTATGACTGAACTTGGCGCATGTCTGAACTTGGCGCATGTCTGAACTTGGCGCATGACCATAGGTGGGCAGCACCGAAATTCTGGGGGTGGAAAAATTTCTGGGGGGGGCTGAAAAAGATTTTCAAAGGGCAAAAAATGGTCTTAAAAGTGGCTGTATGGCGAAAAAACACCATTTTTCGACGTTTCGCATCGAGCACCATCCAATGGCATCAAAAAATCGCTAAAAAAGCAAAAAAAAATTCAAAAATTGAATTCTTGAGGGGGGTATTTTGATTTCTGGGGGAGGGGTATTTCAACTTCTGGGGGTGCATGCCCCTAAACCCCCACGCCCATGTGTGCGCATGACTGAACTTGGCGCATGTCTGAACTTGGCGCATCGTCGCATGTTGGCGCATGTGACTTGTCTTACCTTGGCGCTAATCTCAATTTGGCGCCTCTCTAAACTTGGCGCATGTCTTAATTTGGCGCATGTCTTAATTCGGAGACCTGTTGGGCTTGGTATATGTAAATAACTGTTGTACCATTTCTATAAATAAAGGGCCTTTCCATCTCAGAATCGGTATACGCTGAATTCAAACTAAAGATTTGTTATGAATTAGTGAAGCTTCCGTTTATTAGATCATAATTTTTCAATTTTTTCAATCTTTCAGCAATATTTTTTGGTGAAAAGTTCCTCTTTCTCCGGCGCTTTGCGCCAAGCATGCCACTTTTTTCACGTACGATTTAATTTTATTAAATTTTTCTCATTTTTGAAAAAACTTCATGTTTTAATCACCTAAGAAAAATAGTTTAATAAGTAAGGCTGAAAAACGACGTTTTTGATATGTATCCAGCGTTTCTGGGCCCCAAAACAAGTACTTTAGAAAATGTTTTTCACCCCTTCCCGAAAGTTCCGTGGTGTGCGTGCTTAGCGGATCTAGGATTCCCGTTATAAAATAGGTCCAAATATATGTATACCTTACTCGTTCAAAATAAACTTTTTCCGGCGGTTTGCATCATATACTTTTAATTTAAATCACTTAGCGCGAATTCTTCTCGGAAATCCACGAGACTTATGCTGATTCTGTGCAGAACATGATTAAATATGTCTGATTTTAGCAAAAAAAGTGAATAGAACGGCATTTCCGGCGCCGGGACAATTTGAGAAATTGTGATCATCAACAGCCAAAAATCATTGCAAATTACATGTCCAATCTTTATCCTACGGGGCGGGAGCGGCCCCGTGCACCCTCCCTTAAATCCGCCCTTGTGCGCGTGTATGGCAACCATACGTGGGCAGCAAGAAAATTCTGGGGGGGTGCAGTGCAAGATTTTTTGAAGGTCAAAAAATGGCCTTAAAAATGGTGGTATGGCGATAAAAACACCATTTTTCGACGTTTCTCATCAAGCACTATCCATTGGCATCAAAAAATTGCGAAAAAAACGAAAAAAATTTTCAAAAATTGAATTCTGGGGGTATTTTGATTTCTGGGGGGTATTTTGGTTTCTGGGGGTTGCATACCCCCTCAAACCCCCACGCCAAACATAGAAATGCGCCAACTTCATACATGCGCCAAGTTTAGTCACAATCGAGACCTGCAACAATAGGCGCCAAGTTTAGATACGCGCCAAGTTAAAATAGGCGCCAAGTTTAGATGGGCGCCAAGTACATACAAGAAAACAAAAGGCGCCAAGTTTAGACGGGCGCCAACTTCAGACATGCGTAAAGTTCAGACATGCGACATGTTAAGACATGCGCCAAGTTGAGATCGAACGGTAAAACCAGCGCAATTGTTTTTAGGCCGCCAAAATCACATGCAATGGATCAACGCACGAGAAAGCAGCGTAAATCAGTCATCGAGCAAGGCAACATGAACGAATCTGGCCAAAAATAAATAATCCAGTCGACGCGTAAAATTTATGAACCATGTACATTCCAAAAATGGACAGACATAAATTTGTATGGATTTTTACACGGAAAAAGTATTAGAATTGGTTTGATAAAGACGGCGCATCAGAATTATTTTTATTGTGGAATAATTCGCTTGCAGTATTTTGAAAAGTGTTTCTCATTCCTGTTAACTTTGAAATAATGCATGTTTGCAAATAAAAATGAATATTTACTAAAGATGAGTCAAAAACCTTTGAAATAGGGACCTACCTAAAAAACTGATCAAAAAAATATGCAATACGGAGTTGAACATTGGCATTAGCAAACATGTGACTAATTCAAACTTTACCTCTTCTCAGCTTAACAACTACCAGCTGTAGAAAAATTTAAAGGTCAGATTCGTTATTCTGACATTTCGGAGAACATTTTTTAAAATTTATCATCCGCAATTTTCTGAGCGAAAAAAGCTTAGCAGAATAAAATGTTTTTTTCGCTAAAGACTCTTTACACTAAACAGCTTATTACTTTACACAACTATCATTTTTTGGAAACAATTTAAAAAACCCTTCGAGATTTTTTAATTATCTACATTTAAAACCAAACAGACCGGACATAATGCAAAACTGAGTTAGGTAAGCTTGGCGACATGCAAACAGTAGATATACCGTATATTTTACACTCTTGCGCAACAGCTATTGAGTGTAAAGAAATTTTATTGTCAGATTCGTGACCTACTATGAGTCTGTTTCACACAAGTTTGGGCATAAAAAACTAAGTCCGACAGATTGCGATTATAGCATTGATTTCATATATAATCATGGTAATCCGTCGACTTACTTTCGAAAAAATTCATAAAATTTATTCCCAAATTTAAGCAAAACAGAAAATAATCATGAGGAATATTTTTTAAAAAAATTTGGTCCCACGCAAATTATTTGAATTTTCACTTTACAGTTTACACACTCATTACTGATTCGGTATTGAGTGTAAACAAATTTAAAAAATGGCAAGTTGTATTTTTTATTATCTTTTGAAAAAAATGCACCCCCAGGTTGTTGCTGTGAGGGGGACACAAAATTCGCACTCGCTGTGATAAAGATAGGTATTTCATATTGACTTTATCGTGTGCGACCTCTGGAGTGAATATTAGGTGAGGTGAAGTGAATATTGTTCAAGGTCAATATTGGGTGAGGTGATGTTATTTTCGTACATAAGTCAATTTGTTATCCAAATCGATTCTATACGACAAAAAGCGGCATATTTCAAACTTATTATTCTCTTTCACTAATGAATTTGGAGGCTGTTTAAAGGTATGAAACATTGGTCCTCCGCCTGCGTGACATTGGACTTCATATTATACTTGGCTACCATAATCCGAAGATTTGGATTGACCGTTAATCGTAAAATTTCCATAGTCTTATATATATTCAATGCAACCAGACTCGTGCAAATGACCTTTGTCTATTATGCTTATTCCATTACTATCGCTTTATAAAGGAGAAATTGTTTATTTTAAAAACTAAGAACATAATATGTAGTAGCTGTTTCCAGATTTTAGAAACCGCAAAACGTGTAAGCAATCATCACTTCAATATCATATACCTTCCATGAGAATGATTTATGCATCTAATTAATTGCTTGAGCTCGGTTGCAGCAACACTTCGCTGAGGCTTAAGCTCTAGCTTGAGCTTAAATTCGACGTGTTGGGCTCAGCTGACCGCGCCGGCTGTAATATGTTTCTCAACCAGTTTTTTTTGTACACGGAAAAGATTTAACCCGATGTGCATACAAAGACAATTAGGGACCAGGGGCGGACATAGGGGGGCGGGGGTGGGCGGCCGCCCCCCTTATTGGCCCAAAATAGTGCGCAAAATTAAGGCTTTTTGAGCGATTTTTAGCGATTTTCGGGTTGAAACGGCTAATTTTTCCGCCCAAGTCAGGGTTCCGCCCCCCTTAGGGGTACCGCGCCCCCTTAGGAAAATCCTGGATCCGCCACTGTTCGGACCGTCTTTGTACATGGTACAAAGATTTTTGGGAAGACAAAAATTGCAAAAAAATGTCTAAAATTCGCAAAAATTTTCAGCGCTTCGCGCCGAAATGAGTAATTGTGTGTTCTATATATCTTAATAATGGCAAAAATTGCATTTCAAAAGGAAGAATGTCAAATTTTTCGGCGCTTCGCGCCCTTTTCAGATAATTTTTAGTAATCTTTGGCTTCAGAAACCTAGAAATTAGCTGAAATACACTATTAAAAGTCTAACAACTCTGTTTTTACCACACTAAAATCGCTACTGTACCATATTATAGTACCCAAAAATATGTGTTTACAAAATGTACAAAGATTTTCGGAAAGACAAAAACTGTAAAAAGGTGTAAAATTCACCGAAATGAGTAATTGTTGGTCCTATATATCTTTAAAATAGCATAATTTGCATTTAGAATGGAAAAATGTCAAATTTTTCGGCACTTCGCGCTGTTTTGAAACAATTTTCAGTAATTTTTGGCGTCAGAAATCCAGAAATTAGCTAACATGCACTACCAAAGATCGAAAACCCTGTTTTACCGCACTAAAATCGCTACTGTAGTATATTATAGTACACAAAAATTTGCATGTACAAAATGTACAAAGACTTTTGGGGACCATCTTTGTACATGTACAAACGGACCTTGTACAAAAAAGAAACTGTTCTTAACCTCGAGCGAGACGCGATCAGCCGAGATTGAGCTCGAGTACACTTTAGCTAATGGCCTAAAATTGTGTGCGTGAGAAGAAAATGAAGTAAATAGTAAATATTAAATAAATATTGAAAAAAACAATGAATTATGAAAAACACAAGTTGGCAAGTAATGAAAAAATAACACAATAAGATAATATTATGGTAAAAAATAATATATATTTAATGATTGTGATAATAATAAGAAATGAAAGCAAACAATAAACAATCAAATAAAAGATTATTTAAAAATAAATCATAACAAATAGTCATGAATAAAAAATTTTAGATTAAAAAACTTTCAATTTCATGATTTCTATTTATTCTGCTTTGTACCTTGTTTGTTTAACAACTTTTGTTGATTTTGTCCTTCTTGTTTAATAATCGTTATGACGTTAAAGCTTCTACGTATATTGATGATATAAACTGTTTTTAACAAATAATAATTGTCAAAATTAATTTAAAAATGAAAGAACTACTTTGCATGCAAACTTTTAACCTTCCCGAATACTTTTTTATTGTTAGGAAATCGTCATTTCCATTTAATAATTATCAATTTATTCATCATTGCTTTCTTGTTACTTTCGTTACTTTCTCGAAAGTTTTTATAATTTTTTCGCAAACGATTCTAGAAATCCATCAAGACCATGTAACCTACTTCAAAATTGTTCTAATAAACATTTGCTGATCTGAACATATTTTCGAATGGTGAATAGAAACACGTTGACTTCGAGCTTTAGTCTGATGGGTAACAGGTTTAATTTTAAAGGTGCTGATCGCGAAGTCGAGCTCAAATATAAACGGGAACGAAAGCTTGAGCTTAAGTTCGACGTCGCGAGAGCGAAGCTCGAGTTCTGCAACCGACCCAGTGTTCAGTAAATGGCTAGTTGTCAAGGAATAATTGAAAATTTACGTGCTTCCCGTCGTCTAATATGTCATTTATTGTCTTAGGAAAGTGTGAAGCCGATCACGCAAAATAAACAACTAAACACTGAAGTCATGATGGAGAAAGAAATCTACGACTGATTTCAGCATCGATGAATATCTGACTGAGGATTGATAATTTTATTTTAACGTTTCCCTTTTGAAAAAATTTCGACGTAAAAAAGCAAAAAGAGATTATCCCATTCTGCACTTCAATGTCGTTTCGCGGAGTGGCTACAATAGCGGCATTCAATCAGTCACCCCCAGCGGCCCGCTGTTGCGATTGCGTCGTTTCGAGCAGTCGTTGTTCGTCGACTAGCCTTTGCGCCTGCATTGCGTCCAAACAATTTTGCGACGAACAGTGCGAAAGTGGCCAATTTTTAGGCGACTGTCTGAATCAAGCCGTTTGTAAGTGTTCGTGCGAAAATTCTTTAACCGACGATTTAATATCGACGGCGTCTAGCCGCAGCGTTTTGGCGTCTAAATCGCCGCCGCGCACTTCGCCGTTGGTCAACACTTCGTCGGCGATCGCTGGCGGCAGCGGCAAAAAGGGCATTTGCACCAAGCCGGAGCGATGCGACTGCGTTCGCATGAAGGAAGCGTGCACGAAATTATGCGCCTGCAAGTAAAATAGCCTTTAACATTTTCTTTTTTTCGTGACTTAACCCATTTTGAGTTATGAAACTTGGTTGTCAGGTAATTGTTAATTTTTAAGTCTTTTAGGTTGCCGATTCTAAATAGTTCGCTCAGTTTATTAGAGCGGTGAATATATTGAGCATTTTTTCTTCCTAATTAGAAACAACAAATCATTTTGTATATCTGTCTTCCGTTGACCCGTCCCGGCAGTATCAAATCAACGACAAGTGAACAATAAGAACTTTAAATTTTAAAAAAGAGTCAAAAAATTCTACAATCCGCATGAAAATACACGTAATGTTTTAACTCTAGTATATCATATCCACACATGGACGTGGGCATACATACACAATACGGCCGATTATGGGTCATGAATTTAGCTTCTTTGGGCCAGAACGACCTAAAAAAACTGGAATAAGCGCTAAAATAGCGTCAAAACTATGTTGTTGTTTTTTATATTTTATGTTATTTATATTTTATATTTTATCCTATTTTCATCCCATTTTGCCTTCATTTGTCACATTTTTCCGAGAAAATTTTCCACTTCTCAGTTCTTAGTATCTTTACAATACATGGGCAGTGACTCAATTCTGGGGATCTGGGTGGTGTAAAATTGGCAAAAAAAATCCTAAAAACATGCCAAACAATTAAATCTGGAGGTCTTTCGATTTTCGGGGTCTACCGGATTCATGAAAAGTTAATTATGGGGTTCTTTTGACTTTCGAGGTCTACCGGACTACCGGATTTCCGGGTTGTACAAACCCATCCACGCCAATGTGCGGTCTGGACTTTCGAACTAGCCACGTGCATGTCTGTAAGTGAGATTCTGCAGGGAATCTGATTAAACCTCTATTATCCAAAAGTTCCTAATTGAAATTCGGTAGATTCTGAGACTTTAATTTTTTCTAAATTTTTCGTTTTTTTGCGCGACTCAGACCCCAAAATTTGGATTCTGCCTGCCCATGTATGTATGATCAAGACTCTTGAGTATTTTAAATGTTTGAGTCGTAGAAAATATATTAAATATGATTTTTCATGCTAGTGCAACATTTTTTTATGCTGCTTATACGTTTTCTATACAACAAGGTAAAAATCCATGAAGATAAATGCCAGGCAAATATTGTCATTAATAAAAGTTAAAAGTTCCAAATTAGTATTTCATGATTACGGAAAAAAGGCGTGAGACGAAAAAAATCATACGGGTACTTTCAGATAAATTGAAAAAGTATTCTTGAAGTTTCTCCTCATGTTTTGTTTCTAAAATTTGCGCTACAGGATTAAGGTTTAAAATATATTGTAGTGATAGCCGTAAACTTGAGGTTAAGCCCGTATGCAACTTATTTCGATGTTTCCTCGCAAAATGTGCAATCTAAATGTCTACAAATTTTTAAGACAAGTTTGCAAAAACAAAGATCTTAAAAAACAACCGGTGAAAATTGAAAGAGCAAAGCAGTCATGTTCCTGCTCAAGCCGCGGCAAAAGGCAATGTTCCAAGAAAGATTGCTGCTGTCGTAGTTCGTATGAATTTTGCGGCAAATCTTGCAAATGTCAGGTAATTTTTTAACTTCATTAGCTTTTACACTGCTATATCGTTGCATTACTTGGGAAACTGAATTTTTGAATTTTTTGCGGTGGACAATATTTTAAAAACAACAAATTTACGTAGAATGAGTAATGAAGAAATTCTTAAGAGTTCAATCATGAGGCCATTAAGCAGTACAGATTTGTTGCGTTTTTTTAATTTCAACCGTTTTGGTGTCTAGATTGTGTATTTTCATTGCACCGATTCAATGTTTTGATAAATTTGGATAAATTCCATTTTACTATTTTGATAAACGTTATTTAGAGAATTAATTTTTGTGCATTTGTCCTTGTCTGATTGATTTATCGTTTTAAGGGAGATTGCACCAATGGCGCATCGAAATTCGCTCTATCAAAACACGTGCAACACACTTTTTTGGAGCATAAGCACGATTGTTCTGGCTTGATTTTAACCTTGATTGGCAATGATTATATCTACAGAATGGATTTCTATCACGAAAAGTCGTCGTGCAAAGAACTTCACGTCGAAGAGCAATTAATTAGCTCAGTGTTCGATTTGATATCAAAATACAAGATTGAATTGTACGAACTTGTAATTTATGTCTCCAAGAGCCCATGCTTTCACCAGGATTGTGAGCCAAGGTGCGAAGTTATAGACGAATGCAAATCGAATAGAGCCTGCGCTAAATTACTTGGTAAAGGTTCCCTTAATTGCCCGTATTTCGTAGAAGTGGCTCATTTTTTAGTCACTATTTTCGGCCGAAAAAAGCCTAAGCGAATTTCTGTGTCTGTAAACCCTCAGAATTCTATTTTTAGTAGGTACCTATAATGTTTGGCGATTTTTGGCGATTTCACCCAACCAAACCCCAGAATTTTCTTGCTGCCCATGTACGTGTGTGACCTTTTCGTTTCAACATGCATGCTTTTTATTACATTCTAATACCTACCTATGTACATTGATTTCATCGATACTGTATATGATTATATATTAATTTTCTACTTCTATGCTTCTTATTTTTAAATTTTTACTCTCAACATATTTTCAATCTAACTTTTATTCTTAATATCATCAGTCAATCACCTCATCATTGAAAATAACAGTAGTTTTACAATACACGTCTCAAGCGGAAACTGCAAAACTTGAAACGAACTTTTGTGTTCAGTGGTCTTAAACAGGAAATGTAAGAACATTACTGAAAGTTGTTGTAAAAATTGCAGAAAATTATGATAATTTTCATCATAATCCATACGATTTTGTGAAGTAATTGTTTTAAATTTCTTTTAAGGTTTCTTTTCCTTGAAAAATATTTTGGCGTTTTGAGTTCTGACTTATGTTCTTAAACTTCACATACCTACCATGGTCTTCATTGTACGCATGCATGCGTAATGGACTTGGTACTTGGTCATGGAAAAAAGCATGTCGGGGTTTTTGGTCTAAAGCTGGAAAAAGGAAAAGTCTTGTGAGGAGGGGAAATTTGGACTAAAATTGAAAAATTTTGCAATACGTTTTCAGGTATTTCATAGGTATACTGCTAATTAAGAATACTTGCCCATCAAAGTGGTCAAGTTCAACTTTTTCTCTCTGATCGACCCCCAGACCGACCATGATGTGCCCTATGATCAGACTTCAGCCTATGCTTATGATTTCACAAATTTTCACACAAAATATTTCTAACTGTTCTGTTTGTTTTTGTAAATTAGAAATGATTTTTGAACGAATTGCCTTCTGACATAAATTTTTCCTATACTCTTAGTTACCCATTGCTTTGCAATTTTAGTAAAATTATCGCTATATAAAATTAGGGATACGAGCATTAGTTCTTATCATGGTGACAAACTGAAAACATTTAAGGTCTGATTTCCTTACTTTGGTTTGAACATGGAATTTCTTTCAGCTGCTTACATTGAAAATAACTTGCTTTTAATAGGTTTATTGCTAAGTAAAGTTCGTAAAGAAACTTGCAGAGTGGATGTTTCAATGAGCGTCAAATTTTTGTACCCACATCTTCATCGCGGCGACCTATACACAAAACAAGGCTTGTTATGCATGCTACAAGCCGGGATTAAAGTTGAGCCCTTACTTATGAAGGATTGGGGTGCTATTATGGATTGGTCACCTCAGAATGCTGAACAGCATCATAAAAGTAAAAAAGCGTCGATGTCTCGTAAAAGCGATTTCAATTAGACATACAAATATTATTGTATGCTTATACCATTATGCATATTTTCTTATTAATAGCAAAGCTACTTGAAATAAGGTATTTGCGTGTGTTCGCGTTTATGTAATGAAAAGCTTGATGCAAAAAAGTGTCTTCTTAACAATTTAATTACCAGAAGAATATTAACCACTTAATTTTTTTACAAATTATTTGTAAAAAATTAATTTTTTCCACGTGAAGGTAAATTTGGTTTGAATATCGAAACATTCACGCTGTCTTCATTACACATGTATTATTCGTGGCTATTACGAATTCTTCTCGAATAAGATAAGAAATGTAGGCCTTAGTCAACACAATTCGTTTTTTGGTTTATCTAGTAAAAATTTATCCTTAGATTTAAGAGAAATGGCAATAAATCTTTTATTTTGTTCAATAGTGCCATGTCATATCTCTGTGATTGGCATGGAAAAAGGTGTAGTCCCGAAAAAATCATGCTCGTTTTAATATATATACACAGTCAGAACCACTACTCATCTTCAAATTGATTCTAAAAAGCAGCAGGACTGATTAATGCGCACTTTTCAAAATTTTCTATGTCTAACTTCAAATTTATTGCATTGAATTTGTTTTATTTCTACTATTTTCAAGTAGATGGTATTAAATTTTGTCGTACATAGTATGTTTTAACTTTAGAATGATGCATGGCTTATACCCGCACAGGACAGCGGCTTCAGGCGGCTTTAGTAGGGCTTCAGCCTGACAACTTATATTTAGACGTTTTGGGTTTAAGCTAGGCTCCTGCGCATACACGAGTATGTTGAAATCGGGCCTGGAATAAACCAAGGAATAGATCTTATCAGAAATATCGAAATCTTAGAAGTCATAATGTACATAACCCCCGGCAAAACTTCAGTTGGCTCCTGCTAATTTTAGTAAGATGTGGGGAAAAGGTTAAGTTTGAGTATTCCTCCGCATTTTTTAATGAAGATTTGAAATTAATTTTATTATAGGTAATCTTTTATGAGTTATCTATGTAATTGGGAATATTAGCAGGGTTTAGATTTTTTATATTTTAGTGGTCATTATATAAAAGCGAAATAGCATGGATATGACCACTTCACAATACAAAATCAGTCAATAAGTGTGTATGCCAAGCCAATGCAAGTCAATTTATTCGTAAATAGGCGATTATCTGCAATGCTGGAATGTGCATCATCTGGACAAGGCCATAGCAAAAAGCCAGTCTTTTGTGAATGAATGCCGTCGTGCCCTAGGATTACCAATGAAATTCTGGGTCGCCGAAATTCACGAGATTGTCAAAAATACAATTATGCATTATTCGGAAATTCGAAACAAACTTTCAGAGCTAAACGAGGCCCTCAAATGCCTGGATCTCACTGCTACGCCCCATAAAATTCGGAGCACTCCTAGCAAACGACGTAGTTTTATTGATTTACTTGAACTTAGGGACAAACTATTATTCAGGTAGGTAGTAAATAGTATTTTTATTAATTTTTTCTCAAGTAGGTAAATACGTTTATTTTTTATCAGCTCATCGTTTATTATTTATTATTGTTTATTATTACATTTCATTTATTTATTCATTTATCCTTCTTTGTCATAACATACAGATATTGTTTTTTGCATCGCTGGCAGTTGTTTATTACATGCGAAATGATTAAGTCTTTCACTGATATATCGCTATTCATTTTTCATGGATAACGTTTGCAACCTCTGCTCACTTTTGCTTTTTGCGTTTTTTCCTGCAATTGCTGATCCGCTTTTCTGAACAATTTAGAATTTTTGGCCGCAAAACTTACGACTTTCGAAAGTGAAATGCAATTCTTCACTTGAAATCTAATTGACGGCGTATCGCTCTTTGAATCAGGCAGGCCCAAGCTTTTATTGGCACTTCTACCACAAACATCGAACCCGTCTTTAGTCTCTACGCTCAACTTTCGATAATTTGAAGTCCTAACTATATCGCTTTAAAAGTTTCGTCGGAGAAATTTGAATCCTGTCTGACTGTTCACAAGACATGCGCAGCATGGATTCTTCGGGGAGGGGGAGTGAAATTTCAAAATTCCCTCTTTGGGGCTCGAAAATGGTGAGTACGCATAAAAAAGTTTTTTAGCGGTTCTGACGATGCTCTATCTTTCTAGAGTACAAAAACGTGATAAAATTTTGAAAAAAATTTTAAAATTCGAACAAATTAAACAAAATATAATTAAAAATGAGTAAATGGCGTGAAGCGCCGAAAATTGTGTTTTTGATTTTTTGATTTTTGAGAAAAAACGACATGTACACGTTATAAACACATTTTTCGACGTTCGGACGATAATATTCCAAAAACATTTGAACGTTCAAGGAATTCGGAAAAATTTGAGTAAATTGAACAAATTATAGTCATGCAATAAGTATGTGACACGAAGCGCCGAATAGTCTACACTTTTGAAACGCTTAAAACATGACACTTTCTACGTTTCTCTGGAAAATCATTTATTCTGGAGTCGCCGCAGCCATTTCGCGGGGGAGGATCAGTTTCCATTCTGGGGGTCCGACTCGCCCCAACCCTTTCTTCAAAGCAAATAGACACAACTACATGCTTTGTTGGATTCAGGGAGAATAAAAAGGATTACAGCACTATAAGCAGTACTTCGCTTCCGGCTGAAGATGCTCAAGCTCAGCAAATGGTTACCAGTTTTTGTGGGCGCAGTTTCGATGGCCTCGAAACGACAGAAATTGCGCAGCGTATACGTAGAGCGACGGCTAATATCAATTTGGAAATAGAGTCGCTTATGGAATACTTGACTCAGAAAGGCAGTCATGTGACTTAATTCAACGTGTTTTTTACAACCATCGCGATGGCTTGATCAATCATGTGTAGACCTCAAAAATGAGAAATCAACAGACCCCAATTGCATGTTCAAGTTTTTATTTTTTCTGCGATTTTTGAGGTTAATGGATAGGGCCTGGATGTCGGAAATGATGTTCAGTGCTTATCAACAATTTTTTCGCTTTTTTACCTATGAACTTTTTCCAGATCCGCCTAAGATCCCCCGGAATTCTGGCTCTGCCCATTTATGATACTTCTGACCATTGTAAACGGCAGGACAGAAAATTTTGTAATAGGAATACTTTTAGATTGAAAAGGTCAAAAAATATCCAAAAATCGGTGACACGATCGCCGTCGTCGACATTTATCATTACACTGTACAAAATCATCATCAAAGATCTGCAAATAAACGAAAAGATTTTTTTAAATCACACGATATCACATTCTAATCAAGTCTGCCGAGGGGTAACTGCCTGTGTACGACTAAGCTTAAAATTAATGTAACATTTTCGCGTTTTTTGCACTCTCGTTCATTAATTTGAATTTTCATGGATGTCGCATTCTTTATTATCCGCAAAGTAGTCTAAAATTAAAATAATGAGAAAATTAATCGATTCCGCTTATTGTGTTTGTAATAAATGACTTAGTGTGTGAATGATACACCGCCCCGTCTTATTCAAAAGTACATACATAAGTGGTTGTAAACTAGCAAAGAAAAATGCTTCGATGGAACAAAAAGACGAATATACTAGGGATTGTAGATTATTAAGGATGTAAAAGGAGGGGACTAGAAAAAAGCTACCTATTTATATGCCTGAAGTCGCAAAATCTCTTAAAAATCCGATTTTCTCTAAGCAACGCAAAATATCGAAGTATATTATGCGGCCTGCAGATTGGAATAAAGTATTGAACCAAAAACCGATTCAAAAAACAGCACGTTAGCTATGCAGTAGCTTTGGGAAATTAGATGGAGTAAACTAGGAGCGACTTTGCAAGCCAATTGTATGTAATAGCAAACATCGATACATTCAAGGCAATCAAAGAAATTGTTGGTTTAAAGCAGTAGGAAACGCGTAAGCTTACGTGAAACAGAAAATATGTAGGTACACTTGCATGCCCGCAACGACTGTGTGCACTCATCAATTGACGTCAGGTTTGCTTGCTATAATGCTCATGATAACAAAATAAAACACCTTTATATACAATTGGACTAGTTTTCTATTTTTGACGATACGAAGCAAGTCAGCGTTGCAACTAGCAAGCAATTTACAAAAAGTAAATATTTTGGATTATGTTTGTACACTCTTATGTGAAGCACTGAAAATTATTTAAAGAAGGTTACACTTTTTCAGAGGCCACAGAATATGCTTCGATTTATTGCGTTTTTTAGAGAAAGTCTGATTTTTAACAGATTTTGTGACTAGGCGTATAAAATGGTAGCTTTTTCCTAGTCCCCTCTTTTTACATCTTTAATAATCCACAATCCCAAGTACATTCGTCTTTTTTGTTCCATCGGAGCATTTTTCTTCGCTATTACCCTACTTTTAATTAGCATGATTTGAGTAAATCAGTCAGTAAACACATACGGTAACATGCCACAATAATGACAGCAGTCCAAGAACGCGGAAAACCATATTGTTTTGATCATCAGCATTATCTTTGTTAAACAATACAACCTAAACTTATTTAATCAGATCAAAGGTTTTCAGCATAAAGTTTACGCAATTGGGTGTAAACAACACTTACGCTCGGATTCGTAATCCTGGTGTTACGTGAAACATTTTGAAAAAATTAAGCTTCTGCAACGCTCTGAAAGTAAATTTAATTCTTAGTGTGAACTTTACATAACTATTTGTGCAAACAAAACATACAGTCAGATTCGTAATCCGAACCTTATGGAACATATTCCAAAAAAATTCTCATTTTTGCAACACTCAGGAAGTAAAATAAATTCGTAGTGTAAACAATAAAGGAGTAGTACAAAATTTGCACAATTAATGGGAATAAAGAACACTAACAGTGTGATTAGTAATTCTGATGCTAAGTAGAATATTTTGAAAAAATTAAGTTTCCGCAAGACTCTAGAACTGAAGATAATTTTCAGTGTAAACTTTACTTAAATACAGAGTGTAAAGAAGATTTCAGTCAAATTTGTAATTCTGATATTACGCTGATATAATGATAAACATTTAAGAAAAAATTAAGTCTCCACAATTGCCTAAAGACAAATAAATATTAGATGTAAACCATTTTACACCGCTAGTGAGTGTAAACGAACGCACCCAACTGACGTATGGCGCGTGAACTCCAGTACTTTTAAAAGACTTGTGATCATGTCCAGACTCATAACCGGAGAAGCTGGCAGAAAAAAACGAGACAGAAGCACGTTTAATACACCCAACTTTTGAATTTACACCTCCCGAACAAGCTAAACATTAATTAAACAAATTCAATTTGCTGTGACGTGTGCCCCTTAGAAAGTACTTAATTTCTATTCTATTCAAGCTATCCCGATTTCTCAAGAAAGAAAGTGGCGAACAAAGAAACGGACAAATGCATTCTTTATTATCCAACACATTGTAAACTTTAAAAATCTAAACCTAAGTCCCCATTGAGTGTAAATAAATTCAGTTCGAGCCAGTTTCTAGCCTTTTAATCGCAGTACGTTTGTATGTGGAAAAATTCCGTTCCGCAAAATATTTGAGATATTTATAAATCAAAATAGGGAGAAAAACGTGTTTTTCCACCCATTTTACACGCCTAATTTTAACTTTACACCCCCATAAATAACTCAACATTGCTTTTTGAACACGGTTCGCTGCGATGTGTAGCCCTTAGAAAGTAATTTGTTCATCTTATTGAATTTATCCCGACTTATAAGAGGAAAAGTTGGCAGAGGAATCGTAGACAAAATCTGTTTTTATATCATCCACTAGAATGTAAAGTTTAAACCCCTAGATCTAACTCCGTATTGAGTGTAAAAGAGCTTGCTGGTAAGCCGAAAGTAGCTCTTGAGTCGTAGTACATTTCTGCTGGAACAAATTTTTGGGACTCATAAACGGAGTTGTTGGCAGACCAAATACAGGCCGAAATGTATCTTTTAACCCTCAGATTCTTTACACTCTTTACACTGCCACTCTGGAAATAAGTCCCTTTTCAAAAAATAAAAAGTGCCATCATAACTATGCAATTTTTTACACTAAAAAACGAGACTAAATAGAATGCAATCCTGAGTTAGAAAAATCGTGTGACAGACCAAAATTTAAAAAATCTATGGTATAACATAAGAGTAATAGTTTACACGTTCTTTACACAACGGATAGAAGCGTAAAAAATTTAAAAAGCTGATTAAAATTTTTTATCCATCTTTAAAAAACCGCACAACACATAAGTATCTCGTTATACCTGTAGGAAGGTAGTCAATTTTTAGGGGGTCCAAGTATATTATAGGTACGCGTTAACGCGCTACCTATAGTCTGTTTCACACAAGTTTGGTCATAAATATTAAAAACAATCTCCGACAATAAGCTGACAGATCGCGATTCGTAACCCTCGGTTTAGTGTGAATGGAAATTCGTAGAATTTATGCACGAAGTTGTGATACAGACTGTCATTCCCGTAAATTAGACATACGTAACCTACCATGCACTTGCGATTTCGGGATTTTTCGGGGATGCCCAGATGGAGAAAAGGGAAGGCTTTACGGAGAATTTGGCAACAATACATAACACATAATGTCTAAGACAATTATAGTCACACGTGGGCGTGGGGAGCATAGGTGGGCAGCACCAAAATTCTGGGAGGAGGGGGGTGAAAAAATTTTCAAAGGTCAAAAAATGGTCTTAAAAGTGGCCGTATGGCGAAAAAACACCATTTTTCGACGTTTCTCATCGAGCACTATCCAATGGCAAATTTGAATTCTGAAGGGGGGTATTTTGATTTCTGAGGGGGGTATTTCAACTTATGGGGGTGCATACTCCCCCACGCCCATGTGTGGTGGGGAGTATGGGCCCTCCAGAATTCAATTTTTGAATTTTTTTGTTCTTTTCGCATTTTTTAATACCGATGGATAGTGCTCGATGAGAAACGTTGAAAAAATGGTGTTTTTTCGCCATACCACAATTTTTAAAGCTATTTTTTGACCTTTGAAAAATTTTGCACCCCTTAGTCTGATTCATACGAGTTTAGGCATAGTCCGTCGGCTTATTTTCGAAAAAAATTCTTAAAATTTATGCCCAAACTTATGTTAAACAGACTACAAGTAGGTAGTTATTTATCCGAAACTTTTTCACAAAGTGTATGAAATCAGCTAAGAAATACTCTCCATTCGTGCTATTTTCGTTCTCATAACACTCGATAGTCAACCATCACACGCACATAAATTTAAGAGTGTCCAAAGTTACTCAAATGTAAGAGCTAAAAAGCTTTCAAAAAAGCACTTTGTCTACAAATTTTTCTTGGGAACTTCCCAAAAATCGCGATTTATGGAGGGGAGGGGGTGGAAATTTTTCTAGGGTTGAACCCTCTCCCAAAGATCATGCATGCTTGTAGGTGGTGCATTTCAGAACCTCTGCGGCGACATCCTTCATATCTCACAATTTCAGACAGTGGCACATGTACAGTATGGGAATTCTGGGGAAGGAGGGGAGTTGGGCCCAAAAAATTATAAAAGGTGCGTTTTTCGGGCTAAACAACATTTTTTCGAGAATATAAAGAGCAAAAAATCCGAGCGAATTGAACAAAATGAGTTTGGCGCGGAACACCGAATATTTCAGACTCTTGAGCAAAAAATGAGCTAATGTCGATAGATATTTTTAAAATTCATTTCCATACTCATGTGGAAACAGACTACTTTGACACTGTTAGCGTCTGGTCGCATTTAAGAAGAAAATCAAAGTACAAAGTTCCAGGATCCGTTTATGATGACTCGCCTCTTGATTATTTATGGTTTAGTAGCGGGCATTCTTCAAAATGCCCGTCGCGGGCATTATTCATAATGCCCGGAACATCACACCATGCACCTTATGCTCTTACTTTCTCAAAAAGCATTGAAATCATCAGACATAGCAGTTTCTGTCATTTACGTACATAATAGTACTTTTCGATTCATTGAGTTCTCAAAAGCATTCTAGGAACCTACATACATACACACATAAACGCCAAAAACGCTATTTCTGACATTTTTGACGATGCTTTCTTTCTAAAACATAACATGAAAAATATTATGAAATTAAGGAGAACATAATCAACGAATGACTTATTCGGTGGGAAGCGAGAACAATTGGCGCTTTCGAGCCAAAACGCGCAAAACAGCACACTTATTCCGAACAAGCGAAGCTATGCAAAAACTAAATTTAAATCGCATTTAGAATGAAATTTAGATAAAATCACAATTCAGACAAAATCAGGGCAGCCGGAGCAACACGTATCAATATAGCGATCGTATAGATTGAGCAGAAGCATGGGCTATCATTAAATCAGACAGCTGTACCATTTCTACGTGAGTTCTTAGATCAGCAATCCAATCAGACGCAACTCGAGATGGTTCGCCTTTCAACATGGACATTAATCTAAAAAACAACAGAACCAATAGGTTTTAAAACCCTTGCTTAAGCGCAGGTACGCAATGCGCCTGCAAAATTTTAAATTCAAAAACTCTAATACCCAAAATATTTTCTAAGCGATTTGATTTTCAAAATACCAATTATCGTAACCCCTTTTATACACAAGTTGCTGAGCCAGTTGTTTGCACAGCAAATATTTTTCGATAAAAATTTCCCCCATTTCCACTCCCTTTTACCACATCCACGCCACTCTGTCCTCTGTCAGCAAAAAAAATAAAAAATCAATGAAAATACTTAAATAAGACCATACATGGGCACGCTAAGGTTTTTCAGGATCCCTGCGGGGTTGGTCATGACCATAGGTGGGCGGCACCAAAATTCTGGGGAAGGGTGCAATACTTTTCAAAGGTCAAAAAATAGCATTAAAAATGGTGGTATGCAAAAAAATGCAATTTTTCAACGTTTCAAAAATTGAATTCTTGGGGGTATTTTGGTTGAGGATTTTGGTTTCTCGGGAGGGAAGGTGCATACCCCCAAACCCCCCACGCCCAGGTGCGGTCTTGACCATAGATACAGAGCAGGTCGATCTGAGGGATGGTAGAAAATTGAGCTTTCTTGGGCCAAAATGACCTCAAAAAATGGTATAAATGCTATTATAGCATCAATCTACCATATCCTACAGTTTATGGTCGATTTCGAGCACTTCTGAAGAAAATTTCCGATTTTCGTCCATTTTCGGCTTCATTTTGCCTCATTTTCCTCAGGAAATTTTCAAAACTTTTGCGTGGTTGGTCCGGTTTCCCCTGCGGGGTTGCTCAGCCGCCGCCAGTGTCCCCTATATTGACCCTGTGCCCATGTATAAATAAGATTATATTGTTAATCTGATAGCCGATTCATAATCCTTGTTCTTTATGCAATACGAAGTCCGAGACAATATTTCGTAGACAGACAAATCCTTAAGATCAATATGCGACTCAGGAAGCGTATGTTTTTCGGTGTCCCAAATGAGAAAGGACTGCAAGTAGGATAACAAATATCGAAACAAACCGGCGCCACCGTCGCCCACGCGGGCCAACCGTTTGCAAAGCAATTTGACCTGCATGAACAATTCAAAACAAATACAAAAAAGAACGACTAAATTTTTTCACATTCTTTTTCAAATCAAAGATTTAGCATATATTTTCATATCTATAATTAGGGCTTTACAATTTACAGAGTTTCGATCGACTTAAAAAACCTTTTCGAATTTCAAATCCACAATCGAAGCAAAAGTTTAGGAAACAAAACTGAAGAAGCATAGATTTTTCTATACACATAGGGACGTGAGTTTCCTTGAGGTATAGACCACACCTGAGCGTGGGGGGTTTGGGGTATGCAATTCTCGGAAAACCAAAATACCCCCGAGAAACCAAAATACCCCCAGAAACCAGAATACCACCCAGAATTCAAGTAATTCAATTTCTGAAAATTTTTAGTTGTTTTTTCTCAATTTTTTGATGCAAATGGATAGTGCTCGATGAGAAACGTTGAAACATGGTGTTTTTTCGCCATACCACCATTTTTAAGGCCATTTTTTGACCTTTGAAAAATCTTGCACCCCAGAATTTTGGTGCCGCCCACCTATGGTTTAGACCCCCTTCCACGAGAATCCTGAAGATTCTATTCATCCGGTAGAACCTCTCTCAGAATTATCCATTCATAACCATTGAATTTGACGAGAGAAAATTCAAGATTAAAAATTATACTTTTGATAAGGACTACGTCTAGAAAAATTTTTTATAGAAAAAAGAAGCGCATTTAAAAAACGTTAAATTTTAAATCGACGATGCTACATAAGCACTCAAAACACAGAAATATACATGTTAATATGATCAGGGGAAGTGCTCGGCCAAACTACATAAATCTGCGCATTTTCACTTATTCATTAAATTTGATTATGAACATGTTTGATGTTGTGATGTGATGTTATGTAGAGGGAAACATTTACAATAACTCATGAATTATAACAGGCATGAATTTGCAATTTTCAATTGCACAATATAAAGCGATGTTTAGCTGCAAAGTTCTTAAGCAGTTTTTAAAATTATCCCGCTAGTTATGCAAATATTCTTGTAACACTTAATAATTTTTCGTAATATTTTGTCCAGCAGATTGTGCTCTTGAGTTTTGATACCTTTTCATAACGCCTAATCAAATCATTTTCATTAAATACGCCGACATTTACAACTTGCTCCGGAACCGATTTTAAAAGCAATTTTGTAAAACCATCCGATTCGCTGGCGTCCTTTATGTCATTTATCTGCAATAAAAGAAACACGATTAAAACGTATACACATATACATAGAAACCTAAGCAAAAGCAGTAGCAGACATCAGCGTATTTTGCGAACAAAAAGATTCAAGAAAAATTATCATACGATTTTCTGCTACTCATCGTTTCCCAGATTCGAAAATTTCTTGTTTTTCGTATGCAATATAAGAGTAAAAAAACAGTGCGAGAAGTAAACAATTTAACAATGTGGAAAAATAAACACCATGTTAAACAATTATGTTTTTACAAACACCAGCTTAAAAAGATCACAAGCGTGCGCGCAACTCGGTCTAATTTTTCTATTTTTTATTGTAATTCTATCCTAAAAAAATTTATTAATTGAAACGTTATTTCGAAGGCAGCTTTTCAAACATTTACACTGAGGGGATATCCGCCCTATCACAACTTTTGGGAAGCATACCCCATCAGGCCGCTTTGGGACCAAACCTGTTGCTCGAACAGCGAAAAAGACTCAAATGACCTCCAACAGTATAACTTTGAGTCAATATACTAATTTTTCGAGCAGTAGCCTGTCCAATTAATTCTTCCAAACAACTTTCTGCCGTTATTTTGTATATTTTTAATGTTGCAGGTCGTTTAATCACCCTTATCGTTACTGTGTTCTGCAAATTTTACCATAGATATTCTTGAAGAATGAAATAAAACGAATTAAGTATTGAAATTTGTCAAAAATTAACATGAATAAAGTAAAAAATTACTCATTAACCCTACCCCAGGAAAAGCGGTTTACCCCTCCCAAAACTTTTGACCGTGTGCATGTATGCAGCGTTTCGTCTAAAAATTATCTTTAACATAATGAACAATTATTCCCTAAATATATCAAGTTTGCTGTAAACTTCACTGTCTACTTTTTCTGACATATACATATGCCTATTTGTAATTGTAAACTAATTTGAAATACTGAGACTTTGTCCTCAATCGATCGATAGCATCCGACTTTTGCAAGCTCGACTCTCAAACTTATAGTCGAAATCTGTAATTGCATAAATTTTTCAACAGCTGAAGAAAATTAAAATGCAAATTATTCAAAAAAATTTAGGAAGAAAAATTAAAATTTTAAAATAACTATTAAAATCAACCCTTTCACTGAAAATTGAAAATTATTTTTCTGCACGAATCTGTAGGACGCGAAATTCAATATGTGTACCTCTCTGTACGATTACCTAGATCGATTGAGCATTCCCGATCGATAATCACAGCTTAGTTTTCGAGATACTTAATTCTATTTTTTACCTTAATAGTCAGCTTTGAAAAACTTATTACGTGAGCCAAATGGATTCGCGTAGAATAGCCCACGTGACTTTGTCCATCGTGCAAAGATGTTTTGCGAAGCAAATTTTTCAAATTCTGGCAGCTAATCCACAGCTTTTTTGCTCTACGATTTTGGCTGTCGAATTCAGCCCGTCCTGCGTAAAATCGAATATAATTCAATGAACAAAAGCAACCACAACGAAACAAATATTATATATTTAATCATACATTGGCACGCTCAGGTTTTTCAGGGTCAAATGACTTCCCTGAAACCTACGGGGTTGGTCATCATGACCACAGATGCAGAGCATGGTCGATCTGAGAAGTAGTGGTGGAAGATGAAGCGTTCTTGGGCCAAAATTACCTTTGAAAAACTGACGTAAATACTAAAATGGCGTTAAAACTAAGTTACGCCACAGTTTCTGGTCAATTTCAAACACTTTTGCTATATTTCTGAAGTTAAAAAAGGCTATATATTTACTACAAATGCTGGAAAATGATGATTTTAAAGTGATAACATCGTTTTTCGCTGTTCAAGAAGATTTTTGAGTTTCACGTGGAAAAATGCAACTGTTATCCAAATTTTTAATCAAATCTGCTAAATCAAATTGCAAAATAATATTTTGTATATACTCAAAATTTATTATCGATCTGCTATCAAATACGTTTTTATCCAAAGAATAATTATTTTAGTGAATAAAATGCATTGTTTAATCGACTCAAATTTTTTGATATAAAAAACGGTTGTTCAAGATATTTAGTAAAAAACACTATATGACTAGGGATCGATCGGAGCCATGGCTCCTCCGAGTAACCGAATGAAGGAAAAAGTGGCCCGGATGAATTCAGGCACTTATGTAAAATCCGGAATGGGACGTTTTGGCGCCACACTCTTCGTAATATTATTAATTATTTACATTTCATTTATGATTGAAGTATAATACAGATTCTGAAAGCCCATTCAATTCTCTACGTGATGGTATAAATTACTTTTAGAATATCTCTAAATTTAGTGAGATAATTAAATGCATCTAAAAATACACTGGATTCTCTACAGTTTTTCAATCGCAAAGAAATTAATACCCATCGAATCGAAAAGAACAATATGCTATTTTGTAGCTTGTAGAACCTGCTTTCTGAATATATAATTTATTTTAAAATTGCTTAAAAATTGATTTAATTAGAATAATTTATAAGTTGCTGCCGCCAAAACGTCGTAGACCCTGCAAAATCATCATGCTCATACACGATCTTGGGGGCTGAAGCGTCCCTGTCTAAGCTTTTCACCCTAGCAGAATAGTCATATTTTTAAAAATCGTCCTAACTTCGATTGAATTTTCATAATTTTTACATATTCTTTAAACTTTTCAAACTTGAATACCATTCAAGAAAACTTCTAAAGCCGTCAACTGCGCAATAGCCTGTGATAGGCTTCTCATGTATTCTTGACGCTCCATCAGTATTACTCCCTGCAGTTCCTTCTTGTGCTCGGCAATCATATTTTCGCGTTGTGACCTTAACATTTGTTCCTCGTGCAAGGCGTGCATCGAACTCTGCTTCATCAATTCCTTCTGCAATTCATTTTCGAATTCCGACCTAGCCAGCTGAACCTATATTTCAGAAAAACATATTCTCGTTTCAACAAATAACAGATACCTACATACTTCAAATGATAGCGTCTTAACGACGTGAAAAATGCTCGAACTAATGGGCAGGTTCGAGAAGGCGATGAAGAGTGTTGCTCATAATATGTGCATGGTCATAGGACTTTCCCTCCAAAAAGTTTTTTGCCCTACCCAGAATCCACGATTTTCCAAAGAATTCGTAAAAAATGTGCTGCTTTAAGCATTTTTGGCTGTCTTTATAGGGCCGCATTCAAGAAGGGCGGGGGGGGCGGCTGGCTGCTCTCCCCTTTGCCGTAAAAAATTGGCAGGTAAGATATGTAATGCACGGAAAGATGAGAAAATTGCGTCTGTTTGCCCGAAAATCGTCAAATATTCGGCGCTTCGTGCCATATGCTAAGTATTTTCTAAAGTTTTGCCCCATGCGCGACCAAAAAATGATGTTTTTTAGTCTACTTGGATAAGATAAATTTTTTTCCAAAAAGTCGAATTTGATGAGTTCAACGGGTAGAGCAGATTAAAAACGTCGAAAAATAAGGTTTTCACGAGTAGCCAATTAACTTTGAGTCCGTCTTGTAAATGATCTGGGGGTTCAACTCACGGAAAAATTTTACCCCAGCCCAAATTCGCAATTTTTGAAGTTTTCAAAAATTTTTCCGAAAATTCGTAAGAACGGTACTTTTTAAGCGTTTTAGCTATCTATTTGCTTAGAAGTGTCACATTTTCGGCGCTTCGCGCCATATACTCATGTTTTGACAATATTTTTTTCAATTTATTCGACTTTTTTCATCTTTTTCGAAATTTTTTATGTTTTTATGCTCTAGAAAGATAAATCATCGTCGAAAATGCCGAAAAACGATGTTTTTGACGCGTATCCACCATTTTTGGGGCCAAAAAAGGCACTTAAATTTTCATCCCTTCCCCAAGAATTCCCATGCGGTGCATGTCTGGTCCACCCCCTTGGCCGGATCCTGGATACGGTCCTGTGTCTATATGCTCAAAATTGTCAAAGTTTCGGCGCTTCACGCCATATATTCCATTTCTGATTATATTTTGGTCAATTCATGTGGATTTTTTTGATATTTTCTTGTAATTGTTTGTTGAATTCTAGAAATATACATCGACAGGAACGACAAAAATGATGTTTTTATGCGTATTGCCCGTTTTTGAGCCCAAAAAAGACACCTTGAAAAATTTTTTGTTCCATCCCTCAGAATTCCCATGTTGTGCATTTCTGGTGCGTCAATAATAAACAATTAATTATTTTTATTATTTTAATGTTAGGTACTGATCGTTAGTACTGCTGATTTTAATCTTGTTCCAGACATATTATGAAATATAAAACGCAGAGGCTTTTACACTTATGTAATTTGGACGAAAACTTGCATAAATTTCCACGAATGTCATCTCAAAATTTGACAAATTAAACTTCACTTTTAAAAAATACGAATTGTTGAAAATGCCTTCCTAGAAAATTTTCGGCGAGCTTTTAGGACAAGGAATTATTTCGATATAAAATAAGATGCTGATAAGGGCAACGAATGTAGTACATTCTTTAAATAGTCCTGGACTATGTTACTGTTCTGAAAGAAAACGGCCACTGCTAGTACATGCAGATAACGGGATTCGAACAACGAACCTAATCAAGAAATACAAATCATGCATCATATTTATGTGCGTACCTGAAGTACATTACATACATAAATAATTCTTGTCCTAACAATTTATTATCGCCAAAAACTAAAGTTTTGGAGCAAAAATACATAGCCAGTTTCTTAATTTGAACAACACATGATTTTACTATCTATTTTACGAAATCTGATTGTCTAAATTGAGAGATTTCGGTCCATAAAAATGATTCATTTTAGTTTTTATTTCCCATGAGCTTAACGCATTTTGAAATCAAAAGTTCAACTGCGCAGTCGGCTTTTCAGAATCACATAATAATTATTTATTTATAGTAGAGTAATGGGTAACTTTTTCTGTCAATTCCATTTTCTGCGCACTTGTTAGGATCGACAATTTTTTGTCAAGTATGTTATCAATTAATTTGGTAAGTTCCTCCCTATCTTTCAGTCCATTTGGAAGATCTGAGGAGTTGATCCTTTCTTGTAGCGGCAATTCAGCGGGAAACAACGGTGGAGGAGAAGTCTGAGCACGCGATTGCCTCGATATGTTACTATCACGATTACTGGGTTTTATACTGAAACATACAAAGCATCAGCAAAGGCATAAGCACGTTTACCACGACTGCAAACTACGCAAGATATTCCCCGATGAATTACACATCGAAAAAATTAAGCTTTTAATATGACAAAAACTTTCAATCAAGCTACCTCTGGTATCAACCCTGGCTCCTGACTATAAACAGAAAAATCTTAATTTCTGACCGAAAGTCAAAAAACCAAAGCATTTGTACAATGCAATATTATGATTTGAGTTTAAGGATACAACTCAAGCAGAAATATCCTCTCATACATATTTTTCATTAAAAAGCTTTGTGGAAATGCCTAAAATTTAGACCTTACATAAATATTCACTTTAATGCTATATATGCATAATCCATATAAAGTGTGCATTCTTTTGGACAATTTATGTAGGTCTGCACTGCAGGTTGAGTAAGACACTCGTTCAATCTAAAGTGAACTACACTGAAAATTTCATCCTAATTCTGACCAAAAAAGATGACCGAGAAATGCAATTAGTCTAAAATCTAATCTAAATCTAACACAATCTTAATCTAAAATTCTGATACGTTTATTAAATTAAAAATATCGTTAATGACTTCCATTTCAAAATACACTGAAATCTAAAATCATATTCATCGATGATCTAAATCATCCAATATTCTAAACTTCTAATCAGATGACATCGATAAATAACAAGCAGTTCGAAGGAAGGTTTCTAGCGAGCAGTAAGAAAAGAATATTTCTTTAAAGTTTGATATTAAAATATAGTACTTTTCGAATATGTTGTAAATATGTACGTTACATGTATCGGCTCGAAATTTGGGACAGGGGTCCTGGCCATTTTTAGGGGAGGGTTAAATGAATTTCAATTTGGGCAAAAAAAAACTGTCAAAAAAACAAGTGAAAATGGCCAAAAAGACGCGTTTTTACAAAAATCCGGGATAGGTGTACAAAACTTTTTGGCTTCAGTGGGGGTGGGTAGACGACCAACTTTGGGTGAGGGATCCCCATCCCCCTATTGTATGAATGTGCAAATTGGTTTCCTTCAATTTACGCATAAATACGCGATTCTCATTTTTTCACGTTTATCACGTTTATTCGTGTCTCTGTGTTCAATTTATGTTCTTGTGTAATATTCATTTAAGACGACGCCATTTTTAGGCATCACATTTCGATATTCTTTTAAACAAAGTTGTTCATATGGTTTTATGGTTAACTTTGTCATTTCGATTGAATCATATAGTTTTGGATTGGAACCAAGTTGAGCCAAGGGCGGATTTAGAGGGGGTGAGGGTGGCCGGCCGCTCCCTGTCGTCAAAAACACTTGGGCAGAATGGAGAAAAATTTAATTTTTTGATAATTTTAGCCATTTTTATCATGATTTCTCAAATTTTTCCAAAAATTCGCGTCGGCGTAGTACTCGTTAATGACATTTACTGATTTGGCTTTCTTGTCGCTTATTTTTACGCCAGAAGAGCAGTTTTTGTGCAGAACAAAGATTTTTACTTCTTACAATGATTTCTTGAGTATTTTCCGGCCCTTTATGTCGATTTTTGCATAAATTTCGTGAGATTTTCGTAACCTTAAACAATTTTCTGAAGATTTTAAACTTTGTTCGAATCAAAAATAATTCGACCTATTAAAACATGGCAGAAAACCACTACTTTCAGCATTATGAACGAATTTTTCGAACAATTTTTGGCACTTTCAGGGAAATCTGGGGTTATGTCCCTGTCAGAAATTCCTGAATCCGCCACTGAGTCAAGCATAACAAGTTAACTTGTTTGTCGCTTTGGCCGGGTGTAGTTACGGCGTTAATATTGTAGCGTCATTAATGCGTTGAATTTTTAGTTTTAACATTTGAGTTGGGTTGCTATTATGAATTGTTTATGGCAAGATTGATACTACATAGCGATACATTTGAAGCAGGGGTAGGAGTCCCCAAGGCTAGAAAAAAATTACAAAAGATTACAACAATATATTACTACGCTACAAATATATAGAAGAAACTAACGTTTCACGAGGCGGGATTTCGGATGAATCACCGTACAAAGTCAAAAAGACGTATGAAGCTCCAGGTACGCTGCGTTCAAATGACTTGCGGAAATGCGGGTCAACGTAAGCATATCCAACTGAACCGAGTAGACCGGCGGTGGTTACAGAAGTTGTATATAAAAGTAGCTTTTTCAGTCTACTTCCAACATTTCTGCAAATGCAATCAGAACGTAGTACATATGTGTACCTAACCTACAGTAAGATAGCATTATCCATACGCCTTAAGCAGACAAGGCGGATACGAAAACGAATGATGAGTCCAAAGCATACATGGGCAGCAAGAAAATTCTGGGGGTGAAATCGCTAAAAATCGCCAAAAATGTTACTAAAATAGAATTCTGGGGGTCTACAGTAATCTGAGGCGGGATTTTCAACTGAGTTGTATACCCCAAGCCCCCAACGCCCATGAGAAGTTCAAAATATGTAATAATGTCGCATAGCGTGCCTAATCACGAAACACAAAACAAAAATACGTCACATACAAACAATACTCATGGATTTGAAATCGGAGCGTAAGTTAAAAATAAAATAGGAGCGCGAGTTAAAAACCTGCAGCAAATAGAATGAAAGATATTTATTTACATTTTAATATTAAATTCCCATTTGCTTCGAATATGTACATAAAAATAATGTAATATCAAAGTAATGAAGTAACGTTTGTTCTCTAATAAATAATAGAAAGTCATCAATACGACAGAAAAAGCTATAAAAAATTGAGAGAAAATATATAAAAACAAATAAACAAATAAATGAAAAAAGTAAATAAAAAGAAAAAGGGAGAAAGAGGTAGAAATGCAGCATGCTATTAGTATGAAAGAAACCAAAAAGACGCGAGAAATAGCAAAAAGTTTACCCAAAAAATTTTATTATGAGAAATTACATATGTTATGAGGTATGAGGCGCAAGAGTCTAAGTGAAAGGTGAAGAAGTAAGCAGGATTATATACAGAAAATACATAACAAAAAAAACATGTAAAAAATCATTAAAAAAGGCGAGGTCATCAGAGAGGAACTAGGTTACTACAGTTTCGTGCCTTTAATCCTCGGACTGTCACTGCAACCTAGCGACACCAGTCTAGGCGGCTAGACAGCCTCATCAGAAAACATCAAATATAAATGGAAAAAATTCTAGATACTATAAATACTATGATATTAATAATATAATTAATATTAATAATAAAACAGATATTCTAAAAAAATAAATATATAAATAAAAAATAAAATAAAATCATTAAACCTACAAATGATATGCTGCCATACCTGACCTCTTTAATCATGTGAGGAAATACAATGAGTAAATAAAAAGCATGAGCGAGACAGGAATATAAAATCTAAGTCGATGTGCAACGATACTAAAAATACTACGATAATAATATTATTAATAATAAAAATAAATAAATCATTGAAAACATACACCTGAAATACAACCGGCCTATTCAATCATGTGACAAAATACAATGAGTAAACAAAAAGCGTGAACAAGACAGGAATGAGCACATACTATGGTATTTTACTGCAAAAAAATGCAAGTCAATGTGCGTCTATTCTGATAAATTCGATGATAATGAAGTACATACATTGAACGCAGAAAGACATAAAAATTTGGAGACCATACATGCACAGCATGGGAATCCTGGGGGGTTAAATTATAGAGTGCCTTTATTTGGGTACAAAAATGGTAGGTATGCATCAAAAACATCATTTTTCAGCGTTTCTGACGATGCTCTATTATTCTAGAGCATAAAACATTTTAACAAAATTTAAAAAAAAATCGGAACAAATTGAACACAATAAGTCAAAACATGAGTATAATGGCGCGAAGCGCGGAAAATTTGTCACTTTTGAGCAATTTGATGGCTAAAAACGCTTAAAAAGCATCTTTTCTACAAATTTTCAGAAAATTTTCGGGAACTTTCAAACTTCTGGGGATGAATGATTTGTCAAAGGTCAAAAAATGGCCTTAAACATAGTGAAGGCGAAAAAACACCATTTTTCAACGGTTCTATTCGAGCACTATCCATTGGCATCAAAAAATTTAGAAAAAACAACAAAAAAATTTTCAAAAATTGAATTCTGGGGGGTATTTTGGTTTCTGGGGAGTATTTAGGTTTCTCGGGAAAGGGGTGCATACCACCCGAACCCCCTCACGCCCAGGTGTGGTGAAAAACCCCCAGATCATGTATGGTGGAGACTGTCGTGGGAACATACCGACGCACCTACATACTTGTCTGATTAGCGTACCATAATACTCATACGGATGTCTGATGAAGCGCGTCCTAAAAAGTGACGAGAGGCGTAGTGCAATTGCGAATATATGAATAGGCACTAGGCAGCATGAATTGGAAAGGTCGCTATAGTGCAAACTTTAGAGTATTTTTGACGCATAACTTCAACATGGTAGCCTTGTTTAAACAGTTTAATTGGCAGATTATTCAGGCGCGTAGAGAAAAAACACTGTTTTCGAACATAGACACGCAAGGCGATGAAGCTAAATGAAAAAAATCTGTTTTTTAGTGCATCCCCCAACCCCTTTGAGTGTATGATTCCAATGCAGTACATGTACGGTGGATATGCGTTAAAAACAAAGTTTTTCGGCGTTTCTGACGATTCTCTAACTTCCTACAATCACATAAAAAATCCCGAAGACAATAAAAAATTCGAATAAATTGCACAAAATATATACGAAGGATGGGTATATGGCGCGAAGCGCCCAAAATAAAATTTCAGATATTTTTACCGCTTTGAAACAGACTTTGTGGCCTTTTTCTTGATAAATGTTACTTTATAATGCGAGGCACCATAAAATTTAGTAATTGTTATCAACTTAAACACAATTTTAAAGCTAGTGCGCAAGCAAACAAAGTATAAAATTGTAAAATTTATATAAAACAATGTTGATGTACTTATTAACCATAAGTTCATGTAAAGGTACGAGCAGACGATTACTAATTTTGACGCAAAGCGCCTAAGATTTTTCTAGATTCTTGACATTTTCGCTTCTTTTTGTTTCCCAATAATCTTTGTACATGTACAAAAACGATTCCTACAAGTCTCTGTACATCGGAAAAAATCTTTGTCGAATACTGAAAATAAATTAAACGGTATGTACATGTATTACAGATACGAAACTTACTGTCCGGCTCCGGATGCACTTCGCAGGTTGAAACGACGCCCCAAAAAACGTACACTCAGAATATGCGAGTTCAGCCGTCCGTATGACATTAAAGGAGAAGAATGAGTAGATAAGTTCTAATTTCGCTGTAATATTCTTGGAATACGTGAGAAAGAAATTACCGTCATATTCAGCTTAATGATAACTACATTCTGTTTCATATAAACAGAGCGGCGAAATCCGTGATTTATACCACACTAGTTGTTTATTGGGTAAATTGGTTCGAAATTGCTTGATAATAAACCACCTAAACTGAACAAGTGCCTTAGAACTCGGATTAGAAAAACATGAGAAAAACTTTTTTGAAGACGTGTTTAGGAAAATGACCTCATCAGGACCGCATCCAGGCCCCCCGAAAATGAAGTCTAAGAATGATTTTTATTCCTCTACTTATCCTGTAGTTTTATCGCAAAGAATCACAATTTTTTATTGTTAATTTAAATCTCTTTAGCCCCAAGCGCACGGTTAAAACACTCCATAGTCAGTCTTTATATACAACCCAAGCCATTTTCTGCATCCATGTCTTCTGTTCTTCACAGGTTTACGAAGAAAATGAGATTTGGGCAAGAAGCGAGAATGGCACATGTTTCGGCAATGATCAGTTTTGCTGATGAACGTTTACTATTTAAGGCTGAATAGTAATTATAGCTATAATTATTATTATTACAGAATAGTAACTTACGTCTTTGAAATAATGTTTTATTTTTATCCATAGGATTAAGCTTAGTTTGCTGGCATTAATCATTTATGTATTATGGGGTGTTCGATAGTAGAAGCCTTCGCGTTAACAAATAATGGATTATTGCAATTATTACCATCATTATCATTGCTTCTTACCTTGCTAATTTTTTTCCGGCCAAGAGGGAGGCGGCCGCCCATACATGCACATAGGGGGTAAATGGGTATTAGCCCCCTGAAGGGTAAGCCGAACAGGTACTGTCCGGCGATTTTGAGCTGACGGAACTTTTTTTGCATCATTTTTGACGTCAAAAGCAGTAAAAACGTCAAAATACTTCCGGCGCTTCGTGCCAGATAAGTACTTTTAAGTATTTTTTACTCAAAAAGCGCCTAAAATTTATAAATTTTTTTGCATTTTTAGTGTTACAAGCAGTGTCTTTTTGTACAAGGTCCGTTTGTACATGTGCAAAGATGTTCCCAAAAGTCTTTGTACATTTTTCATGCAAATTTTTGTGTACTATAATAAAGTACAGTAGCGATTTTAGTGTGTTAAAACAGGGTTTTCGATCTTTGGTAGTGTATTTAAGCTAATTTATGGATTTCTGACGCCAAAATTACTAAAAATTGTCTCAAAACGGTGCGAAGCGCCGAAAAATCTGACATTTTTCCATTCTAAATGCAAATTCAGGACAAACAATTACTCATTTCGGCGCGAAGCGCCGAAAATTTTTGGGAATTTTACACCTTTTTACAGTTTTTGTCTTCCCAAAAATCTTTGTACATTTCGTACACACAAATTTTCGGGTACTATAATATGGTACAGTAGCAATTTTAGTGTGGTAACAACAGAGTTGTTCGACTTTTGGTAGTAAATTTTAGCTAATTTCTGGGTCTCTTTTAGCTAATTTCTGGGTCTTCTTATGTTTTAAAACAATTTTGGTCGTGCCAACTCCGAAACAAAATCCTGGATACAGACCAAAACCTTATTTTCGTTTTTTCCACCATTAGAAATCAAATTCCGCAATTCGATAATTTCTTCAAATTGAATTTCAATTCAAATCGAGCAGTCAAGTTGTGTAAACTTTTTAATAATCAAGTGAACAAACATTACAAAAATTTGATTCCCATAATCGATTAATCTCCATCATGCATTCTTTGCCTGAACATGTTATAAGTGCATCAACTGGATATAATTTTTTTAATAGATTAAAAAGAACAGCTTCAACAATTTTTAAAGGGACTTGACGTGAGTGAATAAGCAAAGTGCCAAGCGCAGTCACTGAATGCCTTTTTACCATTTTTCCGCTCTTGTCGACTATTACGTCTTTCCGTGTATTTTTAAATGGTCTGTCTTTCTTATTTCTTAACCTATTTCGTTTTTTGACCTTTGTGTTCTTTGTCGACTTACCATATTAATGTGTTATGAAGGCAATGCAGGTACTTACATTTTCCGAATTCTATTTCCAGGTAAGGTTACATAATACGCTGAACTAAGGACATAACACCCCATGCTTACTAACTATTTCGTTACGACTAATAAATGTAGGGTTTCCTTTTGAAATTTATATCAATGCAAAGTTGAACAAATTATAGTTTGTTTCATGAAACCTTACATGTCTCCTTTCCCCCGTAAATATGGTCCTGGGTATCAACGTTTTTTCCTGGCGATTTAGTTCACAATTTGAATAATACCCAGAAATTTTTTCTTATTCAAAATTTTGGTTCACATTTTTGGGGGTCTAAGGAACGTCCAAAAATTGAGCGCTCGTCATGTTGAAAAACCCAAGTTTTTTTCAGAAAAGAAAGTCCGTCATACATAAAATAGCGAGACCCAAAACGAGTTTTTGAACATTTTGTTATTGTAAATTTAGTGTACTGCAATGAATATAATGATCAGTTACATGTTCTGTTTCCTAAAACCGCGTTTTCAGACTTCACTAATGTACTTTTAGTCAATTTCTGGATCTCATCGAAGCCCGAGGTTTTAAAGGAAAAGTGGCGACCAATCGAGCTGAAGAGCTGCAATGCGTTATTTTAACTAAATTTGATCAATATTGCAATTCTGCCTACGTATTTCTTTGATTTTACCATGGGTAAAAGAAATTGCGCTTCGAAAAATATCGATACCAGTTTAATTGTCAGGTCACCATCACGTACGTCTAACTTTGCTGTATTAAATGCTGCAAATGAAAATTCTGCCGACTGTGTTATTTGCTACAAGTTAGTCACTGATGACGATACTGCTTTATTATGTGATTTTTGTGAACACTGGGGTCATACTTCTTGCTTAAAAGT
Organism: Mermis nigrescens; assembly: GCA_036768485.1. Lineage (NCBI taxonomy): Eukaryota > Metazoa > Nematoda > Enoplea > Mermithida > Mermithidae > Mermis > Mermis nigrescens. Next base: position 12,640,795 of record JAVLUZ010000154.1, read on the forward strand.
TGACGATCATGACTATGAAACTTATTCAAAGCCCCATTCCACTTTCTATTGTTTCCATTGTAGACCGATTGTGAAAAAATATCTGAATATTGAACAACGTTTAGACAATTTTGCTACTCAGCTTGCTGACTTACAAAATAAAATTGATCGCCTTGAACGTTCACTAAATTGTTCTATTGATTATGATAAAAACGATTTGTCTGCCATGATAAATGATGCGATTGAAAGGGATTCTGAAAAATGCAATGCCGTTTTATTCAATTTGCCTTTATCGAACAGTGTCGAAGACATAAATCAGGTAAAATCTCTAATCGACTCTCATTCTGACGGTTATGATCTAGTGTCGTCCGATGTTACTCGCGTCTTTCGTGATGGTCCCATTCACGATAATCGCGTTCAATTTGTCAAAGTTTGCCTGACTTCGGCTCAGGCAAGGCATCGTTTTATCTCATTGATTAATAAGACAGTCCGTGTCCATTCCAAAGGCCCACTTTCGCATCTACGTTGTCGTCCTGACCTATCTTTTCTACAACGAAAACGACAACGCAAACTGGTTTATGAGCTGAATGATCGCAAATCTCGAGGTGAACAAGGACTATACATTGATTTTCGTGCTGATTGCGTTAAATGTAAACCTAATATAAATATTAATAGCCCGCAACTCGCTCATTAGGTATCCGCGCCCCAAGATTATTTAAAATTTCAATGTTTTTATGCTAATGCTCGAAGTCTTTTGAACAAACTTAGCAACTTACATTTTTTGCTGAATGAAGAAAGTTTTGATGCTCTATTTTTTTCTGAAACATGGTTCCATATTGATATTTCCGATGGATTATTGTGCCCTGGCAAAAATTATCGCATTTTCCGCTGTGATCGAAACGGTAAACGTGGTGGGGGTGTAGCTTTATTTCTTAAAACTTCTTTAATGCTATTCAAATAAATCCGCCACCCGCTTTTAAAGCTCCCGAAATTCTAATAACTGATATTTTTGATTCTGATAGAAAGATCAGATTTATTTTGGTTTACCGACCCCCTGATTTTGATCAAGCTTATGCTGAAATTTTATGTAGATGTATTGAATGGGCTTGTTCTGTTCCTTTCCCTTTTGTAAATCTTAGAAGATTTTAATTTGCCAAAAATCAATTGGTGGATAAGTTCAGTTCCTACTAATAATCTTAATACCCTATTTTTCGACACACTTTTGGGCACTGGTTTACATCAATTAATAACAGAAAATATTCATGATAATAATATATTAGATCTTCTCTTTGCATCTGATCAAATTTCTAACGTAAAAGTTGATATTCCTTTTTCTAATAGTGACCATAATTCAATTATATTTGATTGTCTTTTGATGCCAGTCCAAAATCCTAGATAGGGATCGGACGAGGGTCTTTTTTCCCTCGGCCGAGGCCGAGGCCGAGGGACATTTGAAATCCTTGCCTCGGCCGAGGCCGAGGGCCGAGGGACCGAAAGACCGAGGATTTGTAATAGATATAATATGAGTATATGAGTACAAACAATATAGGACACATATGCTCCCATGTGATGTGGGTATAGTAGCAATAGGATTGATTAGTGTAATATAGTTCAAAGCTAACAAGCTATTATTTAAATTTTATTCAAAGGTAGGTATCACACATTCCCATAGGGGGATGTGAGGCCCCCACCTCAGGGTACGGGACTTGAATCACTGTCAGACGATTTTGAGCTATCAACCATTTTCTGCAATTATTTGAATACTAAAGCAGCGAAGACATTAAAATTTTTTGGCGCTTTGCGCCGATTAATACACTTCTGTTTTGTTTACCCATAAAATACCTACATTAACTTAAAATGATCTGAAAGTCAAAATTTTCGATGGATTCTTATATTTTTTACTCTCAAGAGTGACGAAATTAGTCAGAATGGGATAAAATGTAGTTAAAAATGCAGTTTTTCACATTGAAACATGTTATACAGGATGTTTTAGCCATTTTTCATATTAGACCTGCAAAAAGGCTAGACTCTAAATTTAGTGGTCCTAAATTTTGGGATTTAACCCCAGAACTTTCGACCTTGGGAAACTATGGTACGTATGCAAATGACAAGCACAGAAGTGACAAATCGCTAATCGTCTTGATCATTCAGCTCAATTATGCTATCACTATTTTGTGTGTTCTACATATCTTTATTATGGCAGAAATTGTATTTCAAGAGGAAAAATGTCAATTTTTTGGCACTTTGCGCCGTTTTAAGATGATTCTTAGTAGAGGTGCACGCGGGTACCCGAACGGGTACCCGAGTACCTAGGTATATCCGGGTACCTGGGTAGAAAATAATTTTACTACCCGGTACCCGAATCCCCTAATATAAAATAAAAGTTAGCACTGCAGTTATGCAATATGTGCTAAGAATTGAATTAGAAACCTAGAAACATATTGCTTCTAAAGTGACTGAATCACAATGTAAATGTGGTTTGATATAATCAACCGTAAAATGTTAAATAAGCGAGTCTGTTAATTTTTCCTATTGTCACAATATATCGCGCATACGGTCTAGGCATATTCCATTATTCAGCTCTTTAGTTACATTATGTTATTTGTGCCGAATTCTTCTTATTCTTGATTGTAAACAAATTAAAACATGAAAATATCTGTTAGCGACGCTTTTTTATAATACATTCACTTCTGTGACCATTGTATAAATTTAAAATGCAACTTTTATCCACATCGTGCGCATTTGAATTTTCTACCCATGCCCAACTTGGGCTTATGCATTAAGTAGGTTTTGCATGCATGGACACGGAAAACGCCCATATAATGTACCTACTTTAATCGGTGATGTCTCAACAGCCCCACCAGTCCCAACAGCCCCACCATTAATCCCAACAGCCCCACCAATCTCAACAGCCCCACCAATTCCAACAGCCCCACCAATCCCAACAGCTCCACCGTTCCAACAGCCCCATCGTCCCAACAGCCCCACCAGTACTCCCAGCAGCTCCATCATGACTGCAATCGCTAACGAATGTACTTTTGAAACATAGAACTTATACGGGCTCCGTTTGATCAAGATATTTTTTTGACTATTTTTCGACTTCGTATATTTTATCAAGACTATGCAAGAGCGTGCAGGTTTACATTTTCAGAATAACTACCTGAGAAACTGGTAGACCCGCCAGAATTGAAGCTTCAGCATTTTTGCGCAATCCGTGATTTTGCCTCATTCGAGTCATCTTGCAAGATCAGATTCCTGCTCATTATTGCCTAGTCTAGACTGCCAGAAAAAAATGAAAAATGTTCTAGTGAAAAAAGGAAAGATAAGCGTTAAAATTAAATGAAAATCAAAACTTTCTTGCTAATCTGCTTTAAAATAGTCAGAAAATGTGGATTAGCGTAGTTTATACGCTATTTTAACATTCATACTAGTTTTGAGGTCATTTTTGGCTCAAAACTCCTTCTCCAGACCGGTCGTGCTGTGCATCTATGATTATAACAGTGGGGCAGTTGGAACCAACATTGGCAGCGGACAAATTCTGTGGGTCTGGTGGGGGTAAAGTGACCGAGAAATGTGCTTAAAATAGAATTCTGGGGGTCTACCATAATTTGGGGGGATTTCCAGAATTTCGGGTTTGGAGGGGGCTAAACTCTAAACATCCCTCCCCCACGCTTATGTGTGGTTGGGACAGTGCGACTGTTTGAACGGTTGGACTGCTGGAACAGTGGATTTGCTGGGATTGGTGGGGCTCTTGGGACTGGTGGGGCTGTTGGGATTATTGGTGGGGCTGTTGAGATTATTGGTGGGGCTGTTGGGATTATTGGTGGGGCTGTTGGGATTATTGGTGGGGCTGTTGGGATTATTGGTGGGGCTGTTAGGATTATTGGTGGGGCTGTTGGGATGGTGGGGCTGTTGGGGTGCGAGGGGCTGTTGGGACTCGTGGGGCTGTTGGGACGGGTGGGGCTGTTGGGACTGGTGAGGCTGTTGAGACACAATCCTTCAATCAGCATATGCGTCTTGTCTCTGCTGTCTATAGGCTGGCATATTACAGCATTGACTTGGCATAACATTTGAGGCAATGGGTCTTTTGTAGCACATGCGTTTTTTTGCTATATTTGTGCTATTTCGGCATCACTCAAAAAATGCAAAATTAAAAAACCCTCGGTCCTCGGTCATTTTTCACCTGACCCTCGGCCGAGGCCGAGGGATCTCAAAAAGACCGAGGATTACCGAGGCCGAGGCCTCGTCCGATCCCTAATCCTAGATCATCTTTTTTAACTTTCGTAAAGCTGATTTTAATGTGTTAGGTCTAGCACTGTCTCAGATTTCTTGGCCTGATCTTTTTGATACCTGCTCTAATGTAAATGATATGTATGATTTGTTTGTTAGAGTGCTTCACTCTTTAATTTATGCATTTGTCCCATTAACTCACCCCAAGCCCATGAATCGTAAATATCCCAAACTAATTAAAAGAATGTTAACTAAAAAATGTATGCTTTGGAAGAAACATAAACTTCATCACTCCAATGATACAAAAATCAAATATAAATCTTTTTGTAAAAAATTGGATTTTGAAATTAAAAATTTCTCTGCTTCTGAAGAAATTAATCTTCTTTCTGACAAAAGTTTGAAATCATTTTATAAATTTGTCAATTACCGGTTGAATAATCATTGCTCTTTTCCACCTCTTTTTCATGACCACAAAATCGTTTCTGATCCTTTAGAAAAGGTAAATTTGTTTAATAACTACTTTTCTTCTGTTTTTTCTGTTGATAATAATCATCTTCCTTTTTTAGATTCGATGACTGGTTTTGCATTGCAAACCATTCATTTTGCACTTGGAACGTGCAACTGGTTTTAAATCAAATAAAAGGTTCCTTTTCTATTGGTCCCGATGGACTCTGTCATTTTTTCTTGAAGAAACTTTCAAATTATCTTGCTGAGCCTTTAACTAATATCTTTAATGTTTCATTTTTGACTAGCACTATCCCCTATTTATGGAAATTGGCAAATGCAACCCCAGTCTTTAAAAAAGGTGACACAGCTTTAGTGAGAAATTGCAGGCCGATTTCTATTTGCTGCTCATCAAGTAAAATCATGGAAAATTTGATAAATTCAAAAATTGTCGATTTTCTCACTACAAACAGACTCTTATCTCCTTCTCAGTTTGGTTTTCTAAAATCAAAGTCTTGTGAATTACAACTACTTAAATGTAAACACAGTTGGACGGTATCTTTGAGTAATAGAACTCCTGTCGATGTTGCTTACATCGACTTTTCTAAAGCTTTTGATAAAATTCCCTTTTCTAAGCTTTTATATCAGCTCTCTAAATATAAAATAAAAGGTCTACTTTTTAATTGGCTCAAATCCTTTTTACATGGTTGATTTCAGCGCGTTTGTATTAATGAAGTTTTTTCTGACTTCATGCCTGTTGGCAGTGGTGTCCTCCAAGGTAGTTGTATTAGTCCTACTTTATTCTTAATCTATGTAAATGACCTATGTAACTTGATTAAATACAGTAAAATTTACCTCTTTGGCGATGATGTCAAAATATTTAGTCCATCTTCTGATAATCATTTAATACAAAAAGATCTGGACAATATTTATATTTGGTCTATAAATTGGCAACTTCCTGTAGCTTCGGAATGTGCACTTTTACATCTTGGTAAAAATAATCCAAAAAAGCTTTATTCTTTGAATAATATAAATATTTCAAATGATATTAGTTCCGTTCGTGATCTGGGTGTTTATATTTCCCACAATCTCAATTGTAAGGAACATTTAAATCACATAATTAAGCTGTTTCTCGTTGTTTTCTAATAAAAAAATGTTTTCTTTCTTGTGATAAAGATATTTTAGTTAGGGCCTATACTACTTATGTAAGACCTACAGTTCTTGTCACGGAAATTGCAAACGCAGCACCGCTGTGATTTACTACGATTGACCAACTATAGTAGAACGTAAGCGCTTTTACCATAGCCACGCGTGTTCGGCCATTGAAAGATTGCATTCGCCATTAGTAGATTGCAGCTAGCATATTGCGTTATTTGTCACACAAACGGTAAAAAGAATTTCTCAATTTGCTTTGATTTTTTGCATGCGTGCGTCTCAAAAGTGTGTGCATGCTGCAGGTCCAGTCCGAGAAAAAAGATAAAAATAGATTGGAATTTTTGTGCATATCATTATAATTCTCATTTCCTCTATTGGAATCTCATCTAAGAGATAATGGGCATAAAAATGGAAGAAAATAGTATTTCCTGTGTGCGATCAATTGCATATTGCTCTGCCGCAGAAGAGCATTTTAAAATTAATTTCCTGCTGAGAACGTTTGGCGTTTTAAAACAAATTCATCGCCAATGAAGAGCAAAAGATTTAAAAATCAAATAGACCCAGGGAATTCGAGCAAAATCTTTGTGAGCTTGTGTATTAAAATATCGGGAGGTAAAAATTTGTTGTTGTTTTCAAGCCTTGCCTTTATTACATTCTTTAGGCGTATGTCCACTGAATAGAATAAATACAAAATGGTAGATGCGCATATATAAGAACTTTAATTGAACAAGAAAAATTGCAAAGAAAGCTGGCTGGTCAGAATAAAATTTGCGCGAAATAATAGAACGGGCGATATTTTTTGAACTATATGCTTGCCTGAGGAGACAGACACTATGTGATAAATTTCACTTCTGAAACTGAATATATTATTGATGTACATATCATAAATAAATGCAAAAAGCGAAGATACAAAATATTTTTGAAAGCGGATAATGAGGAACTTTTATCAATTTTGTAGTTTAAAGGCATAATGATATTTATTATTTAGTTTATTTTATGTAACAAAAATTTTAAATATCCAGCATCTAAATTCTAGGAGGTCAGAATGAGGTAAATCGCCAAAAATATAACTAAAAATAGAATTATGGGGTCTACAGTAATTTGGAGGAATATGTATTTCAACTTCTGGGGTCACAGCCCCCCATGGCCATTTGTGGCCAGAAGGAAGGAGCATCAACAGTGTTTTTAATACAATATTGTTTAGGTTTCATCCCACCAGAATCCCCATACTGTGCTGGTATGACATATGATTAATTTTATTATTCTTTTCAGAACTATAAAGGAATCGAATAAAGATTTATCATTAATTAATTGATTCATTCATTTTAAAATAATTTTAAATATCAATTTTCAAATTCCTGTCTAGTCGTATTCCATGTCAGTTCCCCTCTAATATTACTAATTGTATCATTATGTAAATATTAATATAGAATTATGTAATAAAAGTATAATTAGTTTATCCAATCACTTCAGACGCTTATTTAGTTCAATTTTTTCAACAGAATAGATTTTCGTTCTTCCATGCCTGTGTCAAAAGAACGGCCAGCTTGGCTATTTTTATCTTTTTGATTTACGCTGGCGCGCTCGTATCACTCTCTGATTGGTTAAAGAAAAAGACACGCATACCGTATGTTTGTATTAATACGCATTAAGAAGGTCATCTCATTCTACTATCCGCGATCCACTATGGATGATGTACAATTAATTTGCAAAACTATTTTTCATCTGTATTTCACTATTTTGTTAAATTTTCTATCTAGCTTAGAGCTTACAGTCACTATTCATTCTCTCTTCCCTTTTTCGCAATATAATAGTGAAAGATGTGGTTTGTAGAAGAATGAAAATACCTTTTTAAAAACCTTTTTGTCCAAAAGATAAAAGCAATTTGCTCTGATTTTATTTCTAATTTTGATTTAGTCAAAAAGATGTGCTTTTTTAAATTATATGAATAATGGCAGAATAAATTTTGGGCCTATATGATTTTTGAATCTTTTGCTCTTCATTGGCTATGAATTTGTTTTAAAACGCAGAACGCTCTCAGCCTGAAATTAATTTTAAAATGCTCTTTTGTGGCAGAGCAATATGCAATTGATCACACACAGGTAATACTATTTTCTTCCATTTTTATGCCCATTATCTCTTAGATAAGATATGATATATATATATATATATATATATATATATATATATATATATATATATATATATATATATATATATATATATATATATATATATATATATATATATATATTAGAGCTGTGCCGGGGCCAGGCCCCGGCTCCGGCCCCGGGCCGGGGCCAGGCTGGCCCCGGCACCGGGGCCGGGGCCAATGTTAGAGTTGATTATAATGTAGAAAATTGATAATGTTTTGGGCAGATTTACCTTCAAACTCAATTTCAAGCAAACCACAGATCTTGCTAATTCAAATCTTTATTTCACTATGTCATATTGCTGAAAATTTCTAGTTAATAATCAAAATTGACATATTTTAAATTGCAATTCATATAGACGAGCATTTCCAGCTTGCTTGGTAGCAGACAGCTACGTCTATCAGAACAAATAGAATAATAAGCCTAAAAAAAGTGCAAAGTAAAGCACATTGAGAAGCCCATCCAAGTCAGAGGAGTTAAATCCATACATGGGCAGCTCAAAAATTCTAGGGGGTCCAAAATTTTTCAAAGTCAAAAAGTGCCTGATAATATATGTTAGAGCAAAAAAAACACCATTTTCTCGCGTTTCTCAATGAGAGCTATCCATTAGCATCAAAAAACCGCAGAAAAACAGAAAAAATTCTGAAAATCAATTTCTGGGGGGTCTAGCGGATTTTTTTAGGGGGGGAGAATGTGAATTCTGGGGGGTTTAGATCCCCCGATGCCCATGTTCTGTTATATCTTGTAATCCCAACAAATATTAACGCTTGACGTGCATATCTACAAGCAAGAATATATGCATAGGTACATATAAGGGGTAGGGCAGGGTCGTACTATGAGCATGGTAAAGCACGCTATTATTGGCCCCGGCCAGGCCCCGGCCCCGGCCCCGGCTAAAAAGGCGGCCCCGGCACAGCTCTAATATATATATATATATATATATATATATATATATATATATATATATAACGATATGCACGAAAATTCCAATCTATTTTTACCTTTTTTCTCGGACTAAACCTGCAGCATGCACGCACTTTTGAGACACACGCATGCAAAAAATCAAAGCAGATTGAGAATTTTTTTCCCGTTTGTGTGACAAATAACGCGATATGTATGCTAGCTGCAATCTACTAACACCGAACGCAATCTTTTTATGGCCGAACACGCGTGGCTACGGTAGAAGCGCTTACGTTCTACTGTAGTTGGTCAATTGTAGTAGATCACAGCAGCGCTGCGTTTGCAATTTCCGTGACAAGAACTGTATGCTTGAGTATGCTGTTTCTGTATGGAATCCATATTATGCAAATGGTATAAATCGTCTTGAAAATGTTCAGCGTAAATTTATTAAACGTCTTTTTGGTTTTAATAGCAATTTATCCTATCTTGAACGCCTAAAGCTTCTTAACCTGCCTTCTTTAGAACTTTGTCGTCTTCACATATGTCTATGTCTCATGTATCAAAGTATTAATGGTTTATCTTGTATTGATGCTAATGAATTTTTCATTTTTAGTCAAGGCACTATATACCTGATCAGTTAACAGTCATAAACTTACGTTACCAGTTGTCCGTTCCAATGCTCACCTCAACAATTTTTCGCAAAGATACCAAAAAATCTGGAACTCCTCACCTGATCAAATAGTCTCTTCTCCCAAAATCCGTTTGTTCAAAAAAGAGCTCCTAAACATTGATTTTACAAATTTATTATTGGGGCATACCTAGTTGTATCACTTCTGTGATCTTTGTATGTCCTTTTGTTCAGTCACTATTTTATCATGTATTTGCATTTTATCAAATTTTGTGTATTTTTCTGACAATTTTTTCTTGTTGTCTTGTAATAAAGACTCCATTCAATAATTGGCATTTGTGTAGCTGGTTCACATATGTATTAAGATAGTCATCGTATGTGTGCAGTCGGAAGCATCTGAGGAAACGAGGGAAAGTTGCTGGCAGTCGGATTCGAAAGGTGGACCTCTTGCTTCAAAGCCCAGAACCTTAGCCAAACGACTAATGCTGGTTCATTTCAATAAAGAACGCAAGGTATTCGTAATGTTTTGCTTTGCATTGGTTTACCTGCATATTAGGCTTAGGCTTAGTATCATTGACTGATAGGGATGCAACGGGTACCCGGACCCGGACCCGCTATTACCCGTTTCTTTTTTTGGACCCGGATCCGCTATTGAAAATTTTTGAGACCCGGACCCGGACCCGGTAAAATTTTGCTTGAAAACTAACGGGTAACGGGTATTAAAAAAATTTAAAAAGATGCGAATGATGAAAGACTTGAATGGCGACTAAAGACTTTATTTCCAACTTCTAAATCTACACATTAATACCAGCTAGTATTTCAAAAACAATCAGATTCATCTACTTGTATTACTTTAAGAGGCAATGAACCAGGGTCAAGGTGTTTTTGAATTTGTTAAAATTTTTTTCTGTTTGTAGGGGCGGATTTAAGGTGGGCAGGGGGGGCGGCTGCCCCCTTATTGGCCAAAAATATTCGGCAAGATAAAGAATGATATGCAATTTTCAATCATTTATGGCCGTCAGTGAACATAATTTCTCAAAACTTTCCAGCACCGCGCCGGATGACATTTATTTACCTGGAAGCACGGTTTTTTTATTCAGCAAACATTTTTACCGATGTACGAAGACTTTTCAGAACCGTCTTGTACAAGTACAAAAATTTATAGAAGACAAAAACTGCAAAAAAGGTTTAAAATTCGCAAACATTTTTGGCGCATTGCGTTGATAGGAATAATTGTGTGTTCTATATATTTTTATAATAACAGAAATCGCATTTCGAAAGGAAAAATGTCAAATTTTTTGGCGCTTCGTACTATTTTAAGACGATCTTAATGATTTTTGCCTTCATAAAACCAGGAATTATATAGCTAAAATACTCTACCAAAGGTCAACAACTCTGTTTTTACCACACTGAAGTTGCTACCGTATTATATCATAGTACTCAAAAATTTGTGTGTACCAAATGTACAAAGACTTTTAGGGACCATCTTTGTATATACATGTACAAACGGACCTTGTACAAAAAAACACTGCCTGGAAGCTATTTTCTGTTCATGTAGGTTTCAAAACAATTTTAACAGCAGAAACAGCTATTTTTGCATAGTTTTCTTCTATTTTCAATTAAAAATTTCGATGTTTCGCATCAAATGCCATAAATATAGGAAATTAAGGAGTAAATCATGCTTCTAGACGTCTATCTGCCTTGATTTCACAGATTTTCCGGCGCTTTGCGCCAGATTTTTTGTTAAAGTCAAAGAAATTTAATGATTTTTTCGCAGAAAATTGTGTAAAATTTTAAAATTTTTAGAAAGAATATTGCGTCAAAAGTGATTTTATGTAAAAGTATACAACGTAACACACCAAAAAAACGCTATTTTGCGCGTCAATGGCAAATTTTCGGACCTCTTTTTGACTGTTTTTGGAAAAGTTGGGATACGCCCCTCTAGGAAAATCCTAGATCCGCCACTGTCACTTTGAGTCGCTTCTGTGAAAATGGCCAGTCATTTTTCGGCAAATAAGGTGCATTTTTAACCGTTTGCTGCTGTTCTAGAGCCTGGATAAATGAGCTGAGAAGTAAGTACATGAAGCTTGCAAAAAAATAAGTTTTTTTTCACTGCCGCCTTAACAATTAAATTCAAAATATGCTCCGCACAGCTTGAACTTGGTAAGTTTGAATCCTCGAAAGCCTTAACTACATATGTTTGTACCATTATCGCGTACAATAACGTGCACCTGCAAGAAACTCATAAAGATATTGTATGACTCGTAGTTAATTTAAGAATCTACGCGCTAACTCACTAACTATTTTTTAATGTCCCACGAATAAAGCATGTTTTCGGGCACTTCGCTTAAATATTGTGCTTTATGATGCTCAGTACCTAAAAGTGATGCATGCAAATTCCACTTTTTCAGCTTAAAGTCGTCCGAAATCGAATGTGCTGTTAAACTAAAAAATTAAAATGTTGTGATTAATCAATTATGTTACGGAGTTTTCAAGGTTAAGAAAACTTGCCTAAACAATGATTCGCTGATGCTAGACCAAATGTCAGTCGTGAATGAAATACCGATTTCAACGCATTTCTTAACCTGCTCAGCTATTTTTCCCTCACACTTTCATATTCGCTCAGTACTTCATTTTTATAAAATGTTCTTGATTTAAGCTCATATAACGGAATCTAGAAAATAAACTTGATTAGTTTATATTAATCGAAATTTAATAGGCAATTAAAAAAGAGAATTTCTCGCTTTAATTCCATAAAACCAATATTTTCAACAGACTGAAAAGGCTGATCGTCAAGTGCAATCATTCGAGCAATTTTTTATCAATATGTCTCGAATTTGGATCGTTTCTGCCCCACTTTTTTTTGCTAAAAAATCATATATATATATATATATATATATATATATATATATATATATATATATATATATATATATATATATATATATATATATCACCTTTGGATGTATAAATAATTATTTAAATCACTTATTCAGGAACTTGGAACCGTTATTTTTTTCAGACCCGGACCCGAACCCGTTATCTGAAAAATTTGAGACCCGGACCCGGACCCGATATTCCACAAAATCTGGACCCGTTGCATCCCTATTGACTGACCAAAATGTTGTTGCCAGCGTTTAAAATAAGCCTGAGCAATGGGATGCGACGAGCGGAGCGAGTCGTATCCCATTACTTAGGCTTATTTTAAACGCTGGCACCAACATTTTGGTCAGGCACACGAATCTACAGAAACACTCCGAGCACTGCCTTACCTATTTGTTTTCGATGACTCATTTCGAACTGGTTAGGTGGCAGCTTTCACAGAATATTACTTGCTGTATACGTACTTATAACGTGTCTATCTAATACATATGTGAACCAGCTACACCTATTCCCAATAATTTATCAAAATAGGGCGAAGCGCCAGAAAATTTTGAAATTAAACCTGCCTAAAATGAATTTTTTTAATTACATAAATTAACCAAATTGTGCAGTAGATGAGGATTTTCAATTATAGAGAAGTTCTAGAGCAAGTTGTCGATAGAAGTGCTGCAATCGGTGCGGCGGGAACCTTAATTCTTTCAATTAAAAGATCGAAAATAAATCAATCCGACGCCACGCGCCGAAAAATTTTGAAATTTACTCTTCTACAACGCATTTTTGCATTACATAAATTTTCCACGATGTGAAACAAGCCTGAAATTTTTTTCTACATCTTGAAATTGTGGTTCACAAAAAAACCTGAAAGAAAAAAAAGGCGCTCTGCTTTGTTTGCTTTGTTAGGCAATAAATCGATACAGTACTTCATTCTAATGTGTGTTAATCTTACAAGGGAGTACACTTGCAGGTAAATATATAGTCAACATGCTCTTACTGTCTTATTGAAACAGCTCGCTTAATTTATTTTTAACGAGAACCATGTACTATAACACCTACGCGAAATTCCCACAGATAGTGAGTTTAAAGAATTACAATTCTCGCCATTATACTAACCTTTGCGGGTGTTTTTTGGAGCGACGGTTTGAGTGCACACGCCAATTCAAAATGATTTCGTAAGAAACAGGTTACTCTTTCTAATGGCTAGTACCGAAAAAAAGAAATAATCGAAGGATAAATGTTCTGAGAAAAATGCGACTTAAAAATTGAAAAATTTGCATATTGCAGATTTTTCGAAAGTTTGCTCGATTATGTCTTTATGAAGGATGAACTCTTATTTCGTTTAGGAGAAGCTAGAGTCTGAAAAAATTTTGTCTTACTGTAGTTTGAAAGACGGCAAAAAAGTCGTCCATGCTATTCAACGACTAACATGGTCTGATTCCGCTACAACACAGTTCAACGTTGAGGGTCTTGTCCCCAGTGCAATCAATACATAGTAGGGTTTATAGTCTGTCTCACATAACTTCGTGCCTAAATTCTAAGAATTTTCATCGATAGTAAGCCGAGGGTTACGGTAATTATATATCAGATCAATGCTATAATCGCAATCCGTCAGCTTATTGTCGGAGATAGTTTCAAAATTTGTGACCGGAGTTATGCGAAAGAGACTATATGTACATACAGGTTTTGGGCTCTGCCTGCCTCAGTTTTCGGAATTATTAAAAAAAATTGTACAAGTTCTACACACAAAATTTTATCAAATTTGGAGATGGTCAAGTGAAGTCATTTGTTAATATTGGACAACTCGGCGTGAAATGATCTGCGTAAACTTTATTTAATCCTGAATGAAACATAAAATTGAAATCAGATTTTTAATTCAACGTTAAGGAGAACATTTTGAGAAAAAACTAAGCCTCTACAAGGCTCTGGTACTATAATAAAAAATTTAGCGTAAAATTTGCACAACTATTGGGTGTGAAGAAAACCGATTCGTAATCCTGATGTCGCGGAGAAAATTTTGAAAAAATTCACTTTTTTGCAACGCTCTGAAAGTAAAATGAATTCTTAGTGTAAATTTTACACCCCTACAATAAGTCAATGTTTAGTGTAATTAAACGCGCCCATGTGCCTGCGGAATCCTCGATGCTTAGTAACATATTTATAATTAAGAACATGTCCCAACTCATTGGGAGAAGTTGACAGAGACAGATACCTGCCAAAAAAATAAAAATTTGTCCCAGTGCTTACTCAATTGGCCACATTTGAAAAAATCACACTAAACAGGATGTAGAATTTACTTATAGCCTGCTTCACATGACTTCGTGCATAACTTTCAAGAATTTACACCGACAGTTATAGTCTGTTTCACATAACTTCTTCAGTCATAAATTATAAAACCATCTCCGACAATAAGCTGACAGATTGCGATTATAGCATAGATCTGATATATAATTATCGTAACCCTAACTTATGTAACTTAGGTGGGTTCCGTCCGCCTTCGAGTTATTGGAGTATCTTAGCGCGCGCAAACGAGTTGGCTGATTCAGCACTTGAAGTATGTACGGATAAATAAACTGACAGCACGCCGTCAGAGAAGATACCCAACACACAACAACTACGAAAGCAGCGAACCCCCGTAAGTACCTTTGGGATTTACCTAAGTACCTATGCTACACCTAGCGCTGGTCAAGAAGCTGCGGTAAAAACCTGCTCTCTTCCAAGCTGACCCTGAATACAAACTACCTAAAATCTCCACGGACGTAATTGGTCCGGTACCCATGGAGGAAGGAGATGCCGACCGCAGATCTTAACCAGGGGTAATTAGATAATCCCGGTATTCGCCCTAGGTCCTTAGACCTTTTTAGACCAAAAGTGTAATTTTTCGCGAAAAGAATTGAAAGGGTTTCGCACTAGATTACCTATGGCGAAACTACTTACGATTTCTGGTTCCAACAGCACTCTGTACTTAAAACACAACAACAAAGAGCTCTATTCCGGGCTGTCATCTACTATAAAAATTATGTAATAATTTTTATAGATTTTAGGATTGAAAAAGGAATTATGAATTTTGCACAAAACGATAAATAAAAACTTTACCCGACGAAATCCGGCAAGAAATAAAGCTATGGCCGGCCTGATCCCAATTCCTGACTGCTTGCGATATAATGCACCCCTAAGCAGTGGATTTTCGTGCTTTTACCGAATTAAAACAATGAACAATAAATGGCGCTAATATAGTCGAAGATGACACGCCACAAAAGCAAAAGCCAAACTCGCACCAACCAACTAATAATCCTGAGGGGGATTGGCCCACAGTAATAGAAGAAGAAATTATTGTAAAATGTGTTTATGACAAAAATTGTGTGCTACTTGCACATAGATTTTCCAGGTCTCCGCACAGGCTCAACGTGAATAGCGGTCATGTCGCCTATGTTTTAAATGTGAAAAGTGATAGGGGACTTGTGGGGTGTTCCACAGTAAAAAGGTCGCATCATAGTATCCCTCGCGACACCTAGCGACAAGAGTCCAACCAATTGACACTGCGTGGTCGGAATGCCTCCGCATGTCATATCGTCGATCTGAAAATATGGCTGGGTCGCCAAAGTGGAAACAAATGACCGGATGGTCGGGATTGGTGCACTAAGGTGCACAAAGGCCGTACATGTAACGGCTCGTGTAGATACACTATCTATACTCATCCCTCACCGGGAAAAAATTCGGAACACGGGCCAAATTTTTTGTTTTAATTGGAATGAAAATTATTGAAATATAAGAAAAATTTGTTGTGGATCCAACAAATGGAAAAGTTTGAGTAATTTATCGAAATTTTGGTTGGGCCCCCTGTGGATGGGAAAAAAATTTTGAGTTAAAAAGTATGGCGGCTGAATCCATGACCGAGCCTCTATCAAGTAGTGCGGAAACCTGAAAAATAAATTTGGATAAAAGGAAATTAAGTAGATGTTAGATAAAGTTAAGATAAAATAAGGCCACACTTGCTCTGAGCAAGTTCAGGAATCAACAAGCTTAAAATGACGAGATTATGCAAAATTTAAAGACAAAAATTTCAAAGATACAGGCAATAACGGACCGCGAACTAGTAGTTTTATAATAAAGACGCTTTACACAAGACGCGAAAAAGACGACGTTGATCCAAACAAATAAAATGCTGCTGGCCATCGGCACTATCGCAGAGTCCAAATAAATGTGGTAAGTGAGCGAAACGTGGCTATCAACGGCGTTTATGGTCGGGTTTCGACGTCGGAAAGAAACAAAATGATCGAATCGAGCGACGCAACGAGTCACTCAAGTCCGTAGAGCGACGATTCGACGGGCGATCCTCATCCAATAAATTTATGCGCGGTTGCATGCGTTCGCGCAGGCTACGATGTTCATCGTACGAAACGGCATCCGGCGATGGTGCTTCGAATCCATAATAAACTCGTGGTTGACTAGATGGAGTAGCCGGACGGCGGAACTCCTCGAACCTTTGATCACGGCGCGGTGGAGAAGGAAAGCGCCCAAAACTGCCGGATTCGCGCGAAGGAGAGCGCGAATGGTATGGTTGTGGTTGTGGTTGACCCCAAAACTCATTTGACCGGGAGATTGAATGGCGTTTGTGTTGCGGCCGATCGAGACTAACGGTTGACCGCGGCGACCAACGCGTTGGTGATGGGCGACGCCCAACGCCTTCGCGTTGACGCTGCGGCAAACGCTGCTGCGACAATTCAAATTGCCGCTGTTGATAACCGCCGACGTTGTCAGCCGACCGCTGCAACCAATGCGTCGGTAATGAGCCACGCCCAAAACCTTCACATTGATGCAATGGAGACCTTTGGCGCTGCACTGCTCGCGGCGGCGGGGTTGAACGCGGCCGGTGTTGCTGCGTTGGCCGCTGCTGCAATTGCTCACGCGGCGTCGACGCTGCCGGTAACTGGGGCAAATTCTGTCTGAAACGAGACAAAGAAGAGGGTTCGGGTTCGTTTTCAGATGGCTTCAATAATAACGCCAGTTGGCGATAGATCATCGCTTGCCTTTTGCATCGCTCTCGTCGTTTTTGATTGGCACGCATAGCTCATTGAGTACGTTCGTATTTATTCCAGACGTATTGGCTGGCCCTTAATAAAGGAATGGCTTCGTGATAGGATCGTAAGCGTTCCATGTACGCGTTCTCATCCTCACGTCTTATTTCAGAGGCCACGGCTAAAGAGCCTGGCTTACGTGCAACAGTAACGCGTGGCAATGGCGGCATCGGTTGAGTTTCACAATCGGCTTCTCGATTATCATTCGGGACTGGCGTAAGTCGATCTGAGCCTGTAAGGAAAGATCTGAAACGTTTCGTCGTTTCTTCGCTTGGGGGCCACTTGGGTCCTCCGCATCAGCGAGTCATTTGTGCGATTGGCGTCTCTGTTGGTTTTGGCGAATATTGTTCAATTCGTCAGGTAGTTTTTTCAGAAGATAATGCGTAGAGTGTTGGCGCGATTTGTGACGACCGAATTGAGCAGGCACCGTTAAGTCAGGATCTGTGGCTTCGCGAATTAGCTGAATATTGCGATGTAGCACAACCGGATCCTCAATTTCTTCTGCTAACTCAGGAAATTCTACGAAGGCTTCCCTCGGAAATTGAGTATACGTCGGACCGAAGAAGGCAGCACGAAGCATCCGTCGAATCTGTTCACACATTCGCCAGGCAATTCCAGGATTGCCATACAACGTCGCGAAAATGAAGAAACGTTGATCTAAATAGCGCAACAGTGATGTAGCTTGCAACACGTGCGCAGTAGCGAACACCGGTTTGCGGCTGAAAGTGGTTTCGTATTCTCTCTCGAATTCACGAAACGCTTTAAAAATATCAACCATTTGCCGCATCGTCAAACACAACGGCGCCGTATGATCAGGCTGAGGCTGTATACGATGCGGAAAGAACTCAGGCTGAATTGTGACACCGAGTCGAACGTTCATTTGCGGCGGCGTCGGCTGAAAAGAATGGTTTGCGACGTATTGGATGTTTACTTCGTAGACCATATAACCGGTCGTGATAAACATGCGATTTCGCGTAAACAACGGATCTGGATAGAACTGGCGGTGAAAGACAGAAGGCTGCGTAATAAAACGTGGCACAACCCAATTCCTAAATGCCTCGTTTGGATCCAGATCCGTGGGCAAGCGTAGCGGAATGATTGGCCTCTCCGGCGGATTAGAGATTCGACAATACTGCAAATAACGGGCGTACATCGAGTTGTAACACAGTTGAATGTCAGTACGCAAACCTGTGTACAGTTCCAAACCTGCTTCTGGTCCAAGCCAATTGCGAAAATTGAGAAAATTATGGATAGACAGGCAAGGTTGACCTGTTTCCTGCAATTCTTGCATGGTTTCCTGAAAATAATTCGCGTAGGCGGTTGTTCGGCGTTGTTCCTTGTTATCCTGCACCTGCATCGGCTGTTCAGCCGGAGTTAGGACAACTGGTTCCGTCGGTTGCGGCTGCAAAATCCGAGGAATACGCGTTGACGGCAAAGGCTTGGCGGCGAAAGGCAACGTCATTGAGGCCATGATATTTTGGATATCCGTCGGCGCCGAGTAAGCAGGCGGAGGAGGAGCCACTGAAGCTGGAACAGCTTGTAAGGGCTCAAAACGCGATTTTCGAGTACGTGCCAGTTGAGAGACAAAAGGCAAATTTTTGACATCCAGGGGCCGACCTAACGGGGCGCTGGTTGCGGCCACAACTGGAACCCTATCTAAAACGTTTGTATCCATCGGTTCAGGCACGTTACGCGATGTGGAAGGCAAATTAGCAATAATACCGTCGAGAACTTGTTGCTGTGTCGGCGATGGCGAACGCTGCGACGGCGGCGGAAATGGCGGCCTACCCTGGTCGTCTAACTCATAGCCATCTAAAATAATCATTGTCGGATCCTCGCCGTCCGAATCAGCTGTCAATGATCTGCAGAAATGTCGTCGTATGGCTTTTCGCCTTTGTTTCATATTGGGCGGTAATTTCGACAGCTTGATGTATAACGGCTCCGACGGCGGCGCTGGCTGGACGGAACGTTCGTCACCCTCAAAAGTAAAACCTGACGGAACACGACGAGGAGAAATTCGACTCATGTTTGGCGAATACGTATCGATAAGAATGTAGACATCGAGCGAGAAAATTGGGTCTAAAATGAGATACCGTAACATAGGACCCATCAAAGGCATGTTCCATGCCTGGCCAATCCACGTGACTGCCAAAGAATCCGGCTGCATATCGAAGAAGAAAGCTGCCAACGTTTTTAGGCGATGATTTCCGGCATCAATACGATGTTCGACCATGAAAAAGCGGCTCATCACCAGCGTATCTAAAATATTGGCCCTGAAAACCGAACGCGGTGGAGGAAAGCTTTCACGATTTTGTAAATAGGCCACTACATCTGCGCGATGTGGGCCGTAGACGTGAAAATAGGCAATCTTATTGTTACTAGGATCGTGGCAGGCTAGAAAAACATCTCGCAGCTGTGTCTCAAGCAACTCCGCCAGCCCAAACGGGGGCTGTGGAAACCTAGAAATATCCCAAACAAAAACATGGCCACGAACGTCGGCAATCTGAATGTATCGAACAAAAGGACCGTTGGCCTGCATGTAGTTGGGATCGAGTTGTTGCCAATATCGTTCCCAAATGCGGTAGGGCATGAACGAATGGTCGTTAACATGCTCGGAGTCGAAGCCAAAAAAGTACTGGCTGTTCAGACGATTAGACGACCTGAAAAGTGTTCGTATCGCGTTATAAGACTGTTCGTGTGTTTCGACCATTACGGTACGTCGAATGGCGTTTTCGGGCACATATGGCGCTGACAACGGGATACGGTCCATCGTTGCCAACCACCACTTACGTTGGGCATAGATACGATCGTAGTGGTGTGGCGTTTCGTGGTGTGATGGTTCGGGAAGATTGGGAGTCACGTGTTCGTTGTTTTCGAAGCAAAGGAACTGTAAAGGGCACACCTCTGCACGATACTGCTTTGCAGCAGCCACAGCTTCGAGCGCTACTAGGAAATGGGCGGCATCGTTGTCGTTCCCGAGGCTAAACGTCGGACGATCTCGGTCCACGACGTCCTCTTCTGTTGGGGCACGCTGCTCAGCCATGGCTCTGCAAAAGGTGTAACGTTAGTTAAGGGCACGGCATGTGCCGATTTAGCACCAATTAACAAACGAATAGGCGCACACTCCCTCATATTCCTTTCCCGGCCCGCTAATTCCTCAAAAGTTATAACTACTGCCGGACACACAGGTCGACGCGGTAGCTTAACTAAAACAAAATCACCGGGTACGTATGCGTACTTTTCGGCAATGAGATCGGAATAGGGCAACTTTGGGGCAGGTAAGAGGCGATTACGGTGCACTACATGTTCGATTAAAGGATTATGCAAATAGATGATGCGCGCAGTTTCAGGCGTTGGCAAGGCTTTGATGCGATACGGACCTAATTGTTTAGGTGAAAGTTTTCCAATTTCAGGCTGAATTACCGCTTTATTGTTGAGATATACAATATCGTCAACTGCAAATTTACTTTTGCGCGTTGTTTTGTCATACTGCTTTTTCTGATGGTTATGCGCTTTAGCAAGATTTTCGCTAGCAATATCGTGTAAGTTAAGAAGCGTAGGTTTCAGATCAGCAAGATATTTTTCAGCGATGTTAGGTATATTAGGATTCAACGCGAGATCGCTTAAAAGCTGTATATCGAGTGGAAAAGAAGGTTCACGACCGTACAGCATCTCAAATGACGAAATATTTGTAGATGACTGTGGCGTTGCGCGATACGCGAATAAAGCAAAGGGCAAAAATTGTTCCCAGTCGTATTGATTTCTCGCGCTTAGTTTAGAAAGTCCATCGATGAGTGTTCGATTATACCGTTCAACCAACCCATCACACTGAGGATGATAAGGGGTTGTGAAAACTTTTTGAACACTTAGTAATTTGCAAACTTCGGAAATTAGCGCTGATGTGAAATTTGAGCCTTGATCAGTTAAAAATCGCTTTGGAACGCCGTGTCTAGGAATTACTTCGCGCAATAATAGGTTTGCTATGGTGACCGCTTTTATATCAGACACTGCAAACGCTTCAACATACTTAGTAAAATAGTCCATGAAAACAACGATTTGATCATTCCCGGACGTCGAACGAGGCATATGGAGACAATCACACGCGATTAACTCAAACGGTGCTGAAACTTCGATGGGCTGCAGAGGTATGGTGGTGGGGTTATTTGCTACCTTACGCTGCAAACACACCTCACAATTCTTACACCATGCAAGCACATCATTCTCCATTCTAGGCCACCAGTAACGAAGCTGAATGGCGGGTAAGATTTTTTGCGCGGAGAAATGGGCTACAAAGATGGAATCATGAAATTCGGTTAAGATGAAACTACGAAGCGATTTCGGAATGACAAGCTGATGAATGGTATTAGCTGCACGCTTAGGCTGAAATCTGCGATAAAGAATCTTATTTAGCAAGAAAAATTCGTCGCGATATTTACGTGTTGTTAAGTCGTTGAGCGATTCACAAATTTTGTTTAACTCTTCATCTTGACGTTGTTCAGCAAGTAGTTTAGCAGGCGACAGAATTTCTGCTTTTTCAGCTTCAGATAAAGTGATGCGTTTGTAAAAAACTGGCGGATGATCGTTTTGCGCAGCTTGCTGTTTTGGCGCGATGGTTTGTTGTCTTATATCAGGTGGTTCGTTGTCGTCGTCAGACTCAGACGCTTCGGATTCGAGGTTAGCAACGTTAGCAACGGGTTTACGTTCGAGTTTATAACGTTGTTCGTCGCGATCGTACTTAGGATGACGCGATAATAAGTCCGCAGCGCAGTTATATGCGCCTGGTACATAAACAACCTCATACTCGTATTCTTGTAATTTTAAACCCCAGCGTCTTAAACGACTGGAAGGATCTTTTACATTTACGAGCCAAGTAAGCGCCTGATGATCTGTTTTCACGATGAATTTTTTGCCATAGAGATAATGCCTATAATGCTTAATTGCCCAGACAACTGCTAAAGCCTCCTTCTCAGAAGTGGCATAGTTACATTCGGCCGAGTTTAAAACACGGCTAGCATAACCAAGAAAGAAACGATTTTTAGATGGAAGATGTTTCTGCGTAAGAATGGCACCTAGCGCATAATTGCTTGCGTCGGTTGTCAGGATGAATTGATGGTCATTATCGAACTTAGGCAACTGCAAAATCGGTGGTGAAGTGAAGGCATCTTTTAACGTTTGAAAAGCTTTTTGATGTTCTTCAGTCCAAAGAAATTCCGTGTCTTTTCTTAATAAACGAAAAAGAGGTTTCGCGATTTTCGCGAGATCTTTTACAAATTTTTTGAACCATTGAACGAGACCAAGAAATTTCTGTAAAGCTTTCACCGTTTTTGGCACTGGAAAATTGATCAAATCTGCCATTTTAGTCAAGTCAGGAGCAATACCTAGCGAACTTATGCGATGACCCAAAAATTGGACTTCTGCATGGGCTAGATGACATTTTTCTGGTTTAACCCTTAAGTTTGCGTTTTGAAGCGCGCGAAAGACATCTTCTAGATTTTTAAGATGCTCTGAAAACGTGCGCGAAAACACAATTATATCGTCGATATATACGAGACAGGTTTTCCAATTTAAACCAGCGAGAACAAGCTCCATAAGGCGCTGAAAATCGGCGGGGGCGTTTTTTAAACCAAAAGGTAACACTTCGAATTCGTAGTGACCTACAGGACAGATAAAAGCGGTTTTTTCACGCGATTTTTCGTCAAGGGGGATCTGCCAATACCCAGATTTTAAGTCTAGCGTACTAAAGTAAGCTGCAGACCCTAGGGCATCAAAATAATCGTCAATTTGAGGTAGAGGATAAATTTGAGTTTTTGTCACATCATTTAATCGTCGATAATCCACAACTGGGCGGAGGGAACCATCTTTTTTCCCAATTAAAAACAAAGGACTGGCCCAGGGACTAGTTGTTGGTCTTATGACTTTTTCCGCAATCATTTCGTTTATTATTCGTTGCATGACTTGTCGGCGCGCGTGTTCGACACGATAAGTTTTACCTACAACAGGGGGATTATCCCCTGTGTCAATGTGATGTTTAACGAGCGGAGTGCGACCGAGTGGTTCGCCTTTTAAAGCGAATATCGAATTATATTTATGACAAAGATCACGAATTTGCTGCTGTTCCTTAGAGTTAGCGATGGAACCCTGTAAAGCCTTATTTATCGAGGAAAAAAGTTCGAGCGAGCGATCGTCTGAAACAGAAACATGAGACACGACCTCAACATCAGACGTTAGGGATCCGATTAGCTCTCCAGTGTCGACCTGAACGGGCGATTTTGAGATGTTACATAACCTCAAAGGAAAAACTGAAACTGAAGTGACGACGATAGCAGGGGCGACAAAAAGTGAACTTCTGCGCATAAAATCTGAATCGGGCTTGAAAAGTGCAATATCAGCATCGTAGGAACCGTGACTTATATATGCAGGTGTTATTAACTCGTGGCGTGGCAAAATCGTGATGGGCTCTGAAATTGAAACATGCACGCAGATAGGACATGCGATCTTAGCGTTTGGATTGGTACGAAACTGCAATTTTTAACTCGGTGATAAGAGATTTAATTTTATACCGTTTATAAACGCGCAATCTTCGATGGGATTCACCCAGAGTAACGCGGAACGGCAAAAATCAAAACCGAGAAGCATGTCTTCTGGCAATTTATCGATGATAGACACTAATGTGGGAATAGAATGATCCGCGATAGTTATAGTCATATTAAAATTAAAGCGAACAACTACTGTTGTATCACCTACACCGTGCACAACTTTAGACGTTTGTTTCGGAGGTAACCTGAAACCTAGTCTTAAAAATGCTGCAGTAGTCATCATTGTGACTTGCGAGCCAGTGTCAATTAGTGCCGGAATTTTTACACCATGAATTTCAGCCAAAATGGTGGGTAGATTTGTACCTGCATGACTAACTATCGGAATTTCAGGATCCTGATTTAAGGTGGGGGATGAAGTCATTTTTTCTAAAACCGCTAATCTTCGCTGCAATCTATCATATTCTTCCAAAAATGCTTGGGATGCAAAATTTTCTTCCCGCTTAGTTTCTTCAGATTGATGAGAAGTAACCATGTTTGCATTTTTCTTAGGCGAGTAGGGCGGTTGCGGCGGGGGATAATCTAAGGCGGGCTGGAAATCCGCTACATATGTGACATTAGGGGGATAATTTCGCGGCGCAGAACGATAATTGGAATTATAATACGTATTACGCTTTTCTGCCGGATGAGTCACATAAGGATTATTTTGGCGATAGTCATACGATTGCATGCGATTATCATAGGGCTGATTTTGATAGTTTTGGCGATAATTTGGCGCGTAATCGTTATAGTTTTGCCTAAAAATTGGACGCGAACGCCTAGAATCAAAACGTGCGTCAGAACTTTGAGGGATAGGTTGACGATTTTGGCTTTGATCGCAATACCTAGGCTTAGACTGAGGTCGATTATTATTATTTGAGCGCAACGATGAGCGATTACGACTATTCCAAGAACGCGACTGACTACGTTGACGCGCGGCGGGTTCGAATTTCGCTTGCTGTGCATTTTCGTCAAGTTTGCGCTGTCTCATCTTTTTAAAACATTGTTCTTCAACATGACCCGTGCGCTTACAAAAATCGCAAAATTTACGCGCTGAAGATTGCTCATTTTTGGGGCGTTTTGAACGAGAAAACGTCTTATTGCGCAAACAATCAGAATCAGCATTATTAGAAAAACGCACAGATTCCTTAGGAATTGCACCGGTGGCAGGATTGGCAATGGTCGAGACATAGGGCGTTGGCGCTTTTTTCGCTACAAGTTGGCGCGCTGCATACTCTGCGCATTTAGCATTATGCAAAAATTCATGCAACTCAGCTTCAGGCGCGCGTTGATAAGCTGCAGTAGAAATTTCGGGTAGCATACCGCGCTTTAATTGATGGCGAAGCATTTCGTTAAATTGTTCAGAGTCGGTTTCAATATGAGGTCTAGCGCGTCTTTATTGTTTGTGAAGCGCAAGATAGTAAGCTTGAACAGACTCATTGGGCTGTTGCTTACGGTCAAGAAAGTGGTCATATAACGTATCGTGATCGAGAGGACAAAGTTCCGCGATCATAGCGTACTTAGTCTTAGTGTAAGAATTACGCACTTCTTGAGGTAACGCTTCATACAAATTTAACGCATAGTCGTCGAAAAATGATGAAACAAATTCAGCTCGATCTTTTTTATCAATTTTATATATTTTTGCCAGTCTTTCAAATTCGCTGAAAAATTTCCGAATATCGGTTTTTTCACCCTGAAAAGATTTCCTAGCAGCTACAGCTATATGCATTTGCTGTATGAAAGGGCCGCGATTAATAGCTTCAGCAACAGATGATTTATCGCGCGAAGAAGACAAAGAATCTGAATTATGGCGCGAGCGACGAGAACTGTGACGCGAACTTTCGCTGCGACGCGAGCGATGTGAATCTTCCTGCTGCGAAGAGCTAGAGTCCTCATCTGAAAATCTGACATGGCGCTGGCTGGCTGGCGCGACTATATTGTCCCTGATTGGCATGGATTCGTCATTAGGATTGGCTAAATTATCGTGCGCTGAAAAATTATCGCTCCTGAAATGCGACGCGTGCTGCATGGGCGCGCTTTCCGCGTTAGAAGGAAAATACTGCAAGGGCGGCGGGTTTACAGAATGATGTTGCGTATTATTTACAGTATTAGGCACAAATTCAGGCGCTAGCTGATTTAAAGGGCGCTGCAAAAATTCTGAAAAAGTAGGCGCGTTTTCAACACTTTGCTGATTAGACGCGTGCTGTGAAGAATGCGCAAAAGTAGATAAATTATCCGCAGAAAGAGGGTTTTGCACACGCTGCTCACGCATACACAACGATCTAAAATCAACAGGCATACGATCACTCATAGGTAAAATAGGCACAGATGTTCTTTCAGACGCGAGTGTAACCTTAGGCTTAGGACTATTAATCGGAGGCCGAATGACAGGCGATGAATTATCAAACTCGGTTTCGTTATTTACCGTCTGTTCGACACGCCGTTTTGGTAACTCGATAGGCACGTCATTAATCACGTTTTCGTCGTTATGTACTCGCAAAGACTGACTAGCCTCAGGGCGAGCAGAAAACGTAGCCGTAGACCGGTTATTAAGTTCCTCACGAATTTGGCGCAATTCTTGCGCATGCTGAAACTGCATTTTCTGAATAGTCTCAAGAATAGTCGAAAGAATTCGGTCAGAATTTGCCGAATTAGGACGAGTTTCATCCTCATTTTGCTTTTCAGATGCATTACTTTCCACATCAAAAGTTCGACTAGGTAAAACGGCTTCGTTTTCCGTCTGATTATCATCGTTACTCGCGCGCAAGTTAAGATCATTATTAACGATCGTTGCGTCAGAATTTACTTCAATTTGCGTATCAGCAGAATTACCGGTTCCGGAATGCACACTGCCAGTAGTAGACTCGTTATCAGAAGGGATAACAGAGGTATTATGTACCGAAGGGGGTAAAATAGTGTTATCGCTCGCCGAAGAACTGGTTTGATCAGGCTGTACTGGGCGCGCAGGACGGGCTAGGGGCGGCACCTTTTTAGCTGGAGGGGTACGTAAAATTTTCTTACCACCCATTATAAAAATGGAACGTTTGAAATATGAACGTTAGGTAAAAGAAAATTTTACTCCCAAAAAATCCACTATCTGAAAATCTGAAAAAAAATTTTTCCGAAATGGACCCCTCTAGGTATGGGTTTTTCCTGAAAACGTACCTCTATATGCCAAAATAGCAACGAGTACGAAAGAGAGGCACAAAAGAATTTATGAGCGTAGCGGAAGGCGAAAATTTTTTGCTTAGTCGAATAGGTATATAGAGAAAAAATACCAGCGACTTTACCACAAATACAGAATTTCTTTGCCGCGAATGCTTAACTTATCTGTGCACTGCCGCGACGCGGACGATACAATAAAAATATACGAGCGAAACAATACACATTTTTAGAATGCCGAAATAAATATTTTTGGGTAAAGAAAATATTATGTATTAATTTAAATGATGACAGACACCGGATCGGTTGTCGCGAGCAACCTTAAGGGGGAAACTCCACTGTAACTTAGGTGGGTTCCGTCCGCCTTCGAGTTATTGGAGTATCTTAGCGCGCGCAAACGAGTTGGCTGATTCAGCACTTGAAGTATGTACGGATAAATAAACTGACAGCACGCCGTCAGAGAAGATACCCAACACACAACAACTACGAAAGCAGCGAACCCCGTAAGTACCTTCGGGATTTACCTAAGTACCTATGCTACACCTAGCGCTGGTCAAGAAGCTGCGGTAAAAACCTGCACTCTTCCAAGCTGACCCTGAATACAAACTACCTAAAATCTCCACGGACGTAATTGGTCCGGTACCTATGGAGAAAAGGGGAAGGAGATGCCGACCGCAGATCTTAACCAGGGGTAATTAGATAATCCCGGTATTCGCCCTAGGTCCTTAGACCTTTTTAGACCAAAAGAGTAATTTTTCGCGAAAAGAATTGAAAGGGTTTCGCACTAGATTACTTATGGCGAAACTACTTACGATTTCTGGTTCCAACAGCACTCTGTACTTAAAACACAACAACAAAGAGCTCTATTCCGGGCTGTCATCTACTATAAAAATTATGTAATAATTTTTAAGGATTTTAGGATTGAAAAAGGAATTATGAATTTTGCACAAAACGATAAATAAAAACTTTACCCGACGAAATCCGGCAAGAAATAAAGCTATGGCCGGCCTGATCCCAATTCCTGACTGCTTGCAATATAATGCACCCCTAAGCAGTGGATTTTCGTGCTTTTACCGAATTAAAACAATGAACAATAAATGGCGCTAATATAGTCGAAGATGACACGCCGCAAAAGCAAAAGCCAAACTCGCACCAACCAACTAATAATCCTGAGGGGGATTGGCCCACAGTAATAGAAGAAGAAATTATTGTAAAATGTGTTTATGACAAAAATTGTGTGCTACTTGCACATAGATTTTCCAGGTCTCCGCACAGGCTCAACGTGAATAGCGGTCATGTCGCCTATGTTTTAAATGTGAAAAGTGATAGGGGACTTGTGGGGTGTTCCACAGTAAAAAGGTCGCATCATAGTATCCCTCGTGACACCGAGCGACAAGAGTCCAACCAATTGACACTGCGTGGTCGGAATGCCTCCGCATGTCATATCGTCGATCTGAAAATATGGCTGGGTCGCCAAAGTGGAAACAAATGACCGGATGGTCGGGATTGGTGCACTAAGGTGCACAAAGGCCGTACATGTAACGGCTCGTGTAGATACACTATCTACACTTAGTGTCGATGAAAATTCTTACAATTTATGCACGAAGTTATGTGAAACAGACTATAGTTTAGAGGTTACGATGATTATGTATCAGATCAATGCTATAATCGCAACGCAACCTGTAAGCTTTATTGTCGGAGATACATAGTTTCTAAGATTTATGCGCGAAGTTATGTGACTACTAGCAAAGAAAAATGCTCCGATGGAACAAAAAAGATGAATATACTTGGAATTGCGGATTATTATGGATGTAAAAGGAGGGGACTAGGAAAAATCTACCTAAAGTCGGAAAATCTGCTAAAAATCACACTTTCTCTAAGCAACGCAAAAAATCAATGTATATTCTGCGGCCAACAGATTAAAATAAATATTCAACCAAAACAATGATTGAAACAGCAGCACGTTAGCTATGCAGTAGCTATGGGAAATGATATTAAGTAAACTAACTGTCTTCCAAGCCAATTGAATGAAATAGCAAACATCGAAGACAATTGAAGACATGGTTGGTTTAAAACAGTAGGAAACGCGTAAGTTGACTTGAAACAGACTAAATGTAGATACACTAGCATGCCCGAAACGATTGTGTGCACTAATCAATCGGCTCCTGCTTTGCTTGCTATAATGCTCATAACAAAATAAAACAACTTTAAATACAATACCTCTTAGTTTTCTATCAATCAGGCGCCAGCAATTTAAAAAAGTAACCTTGATAGATTTCGTTTATACACTCTTATCTGAAACTTCGAACATTATTCAAAAAAGATACTTTTTTAGAGGCCGCAGAATATACATCGATTTTTTGCGTTGCTTAGAGAAAGTGTGATTTTTAGTAGATTTTCCGACTTTAGGTAGATTTTTCCTAGTCCCCTCCTTTTACATCCATAATAATCCACAATTCCAAGTATATTCATCTTTTTTGTTCCATCGGAGCATTTTTCTTTGCTAGTACACTACTTTTAATTAGCGTGATTTCAGTACATCAGTCAGTAAACACAATCAGTAACATGCCACAATAATGACAACAGTCCAAGAATGCGGAAAACAATATTGTTCTTAACATCAGCATTATCCTTTTTAAACAAGACAACCTTATTGACACCATCCATTTTCAAATTAAAACTCCATTAAGTTATTTCTTCTTAATGTGCAGTTCACTTATAATCAAGCACAAATATTTAACCAACGAATTCACATTGCAAATCCTCACTCAATCAATACACAAGCACAATGTGTTGTGACTTTTGAAATTGAAAACACCCAATTTTCAATTTTCAAATTGAAAATTGGATCAATTTTCAAATTGAAAATTGGGTCAATTTTCAAATTGAAAATTGGGTGTTTGAATTTGCGATAAAGAAAATAATCAGAAGATAGTCACTTGGTTTATTTAAGCCGAGTAATAAAATAACGACCGTCCACCAATTCCAAACTAAACGCGACTAATCTGATCACTATGAAAAAGTTTTGAAAAATGAGCTTGCTAAGCGAGAGTTGTAAACCAAGAGAAACTTAAAGTTAAAACCTACCATTAAATTATTAAGAGAATTATAAAAGATTTTAAACTTTAAGAAAATGGAAAAGGCGGGATGTTGGTAAATTAGAAGGCAAAGTTTTCCGGCAAAAATTCAAAAACTTCACGCAAATATCAAATGTAAGGAACACTAACGCTTTGATTTGGTAGTAAAATAAATTTGTAGTATAGACTACATATTAACAACAAATGAATAGTGCAAACTTTACACAACTACTAGGTGTAGAGAGTACTAACAGTTTACGGCTTATTAATGTACATGATTACAAAAAAGCTGCATATCTTTGTCGACTTCTGTGCACAGTGGTGTGATTGCTGGTTCATTTTAAACCACTTTTGCAGGCAATTTACATCAATTAAACGATTGCTCTCCATGTGCAAGATTTTGTGAAACATATTATAAACACGGCTAAGAAGGATTTAACTTTAATGCAACCCATTTAAGACAAAATTACATCTCTTCAATGATCTAAGGACACTTGAACATAATTTTTAAATCACTTTAGATTACTTTTGAGGGTAAACAAACTCACTTAATTGATGTCTCACATATGAATCCTTGAAAATTTCTTGACTTCAGTTACAAAGTCTCTGCAAGTCTATCGAATTAAGGTTAACACGTAATGTAAACTTTACACAAACACATAGCGTAAAGAATATTTTAGTCGTATTCGTAGTTTTGATATTGCTCCGATATTACTTTCAACATTTATGGAAAAATGAGTCTCCATAATGTTTTAAAGACAATAAACATTAGGTTTAAACCACTTTGCAATACTGCTGAGTGTAAGCAAGCGCGCCCAACTGACGTATATATTTCATTCCCTGTAAATTTTTATATCTCAGGAAAAAATTTCGGTTTTTGCAATGCTCTAGAACAAAGCTAACATGCAGTGTAAAAAATTACTCGGATATTATGATCAACATTCATGAAAAAATTATGTCTCTACAATGGTCTGAGGACATATAAACAATGAGTGTAAACTACTTTACATCACTGTTGGATGTAAACAAACGCGCCTACGTGACGTCTCACATTTGATCCTTTGAAAACTTCTAGACTCCAGGAAAAAATAAGGTTTCTGGAATGCTCAAAAACGAAGATAAATACATATGTAGTGTAAACTTCATGTAAACACCTACTGTGAAGAAGATTTTAGTCAGATTCGTAATTTTGATATTGTTCCGATATTACGATTAATATTTATGAAAAAATTAAGTCTACATAATGTTCTATGGGCAAACTAACAATTGGTGTAAACTACTTTACAACACCGTAGAGTGTAAGCATATGCGCCAGACTGGCATATCAAATTTGGTTCCTGGTCCATTTCTAGACTTGATAAACGTGTCCCTGACTCGTAACCGGAGAAGCAGGCAGAAAAAACAAGACAGAAACGCATTTTAAACTCCAAATTTTTGACTTTACACTCGCTAAATATTAATGTATAGACAATTTGCTTTGACATGCACCCGATATAAAGCACTTTATTTTTATTCTATTAGACTTATCCCGGCTTCTGGACGGAGAAAGTGGCGAACAAAAAACGCAACAAAAACGCATTTTCCATCATTTAGAACACTGTAAACTTTAAAATTCCGTACCGAACTCCCCATTGAGTTTAAAGAAATTCGGTTTGGTACAATTTGTAGCTTTTAAATCGTGGTACATTCCTGTGTGCCAAAATTCTGTTGCAAAAATTATTTGGCATGATTTATCAATCAAACTTCGGAAAAAACGTGTTTTTTCGCCCATTTTTTACCTCTGATTTCGAACTTTACACCCCCATAAATAAATCAATATTGCGTTTTTTTAAATGCGGTTTGCTGCGATGTTTAGCCCCTGTGAGGCACTTTATTAATGCTGTCTTCGATTTGCACTGACTCATAAGCGGAAAAATTTGGCAGAGGAATCTTAGTTAAAATCCGTTTTTTTACACCATCCACTAGAGTGTAAACTTTAAACCCCAGGATCTAACTCACCATAGAGCATAGAAGACTTTGCTTATATGCAGAATGTAGCCCTTGATCCGCTCTACATTTCTGTCAGAAAACATTCTAAAAACCTCATAACCGGAGTTAGTATCGGACATAGGCAGGTTGAAAACTCGACCAAAAAGTGCTTTTTCACCCCCAGATTTTCGCACTCTTTACACTGCCATTCGATAACTAATGCGAATTTCAAAAAACAAAAAAAGTGTCATCTGTAGAATTCATCCCTCTATTATCCTATCCTGTTCAATCCTTCGAGTCATCAATACTCAGTTGTCCACATGCCGCAGTAAAAAGGTCCCAAAATTTGTCCTATGTTATAACGTTACACAAAAACTTTACACCTTCTTTACACAGTCAATTTTGAGTTTCAAGAAAAACAAAAAAACACGGGCAGCGAATTTTTTTATTATCTTTTGAAAAAAACCGCACCTTCCAGAAGTGTCCTGTTATAGCTGTAGGGGGTGCACAGGTGTTGGGGGTACCCAAGTATATTATAGGTACGCGCTAACGCGCTACCTAAGATAGATAAGTCGTGGTTTGATCGAAAAATAAAAAAACATTTTATAAAGGTACAATGAAACTTCACACGCTCATTACTAACCAGGTATTGATTTATAAAAAAATGGCGGCTGCAATTTTTTAATTATCGATCTTTTAAAAACCGCACCTTCCATGTTTGCCGTGATTGTGTCCCGGGTGACCGACAGTCCCGGGTGACCGACAAATGGTTTTAAAAATAGATCTGTCAATCAAAAAATTCCCGTCTGGCCGACAGTCCCGGGTGGCCGGCTATACCGGGTGGCCGACAGTACCAGGTGGCCGACAGTCCCAATTGGCCGACTGTACCGGGTGGCCGATGGTCCCGGGTGACCGACAAGTGGTATAATAATAGGTTTGTCATAAAAATTCCTAACTTCGAGATTTTCCATTTCCAACCTGGCACAAGCGTTACATTCAAAGTAATCAATGGTATCCCCATCATGGGAGCGCCTGGTCTTATTTTTTTGAAAAGATAAAAATAGGTCGGATATGCACGGCTTCCACACTTTAGCAAAGTTAAATTACCGTGAATCGTATTTATGAAGGCAGCTTGACCGAAATCGCCTTCCATTTTGCATGCGAAATTACTGAGCACTCTATACGTTCCACTTAAAAATGTTTATTTTGACAAGAACAGGGATTAACTATCTGCCCAATTCAAAATGCAAATGAGGTTTTATTTTTAGAATTTTTTGATTCTGAAGGTGCTTAACCCTCCTGTTACCAAGGGGTCACGCACCCTAGACTTACCAAGGATTAGATCGAAAATCTAGTCATTAAGGAGATAGCAAAAATGAATAAAAATACATATTTCTGGTAGTTAAGAGCATGAGAATTTCAAAAATGTCATTAAGTTTGCACAAAACTGAAAACCAATTGAAAAAAAGGTATTTGAAGATTCAAAAATGTGTAAGAAATACGATCCGCAACCATAGGTGGGCAGCACCAAAATTCTGGGGGTGAAGAAATTTTCAAAGGTCAAAAAATAGTCTTAAAAGTGGTCGTATAGCGAAAAAACCACCATTTTTCGACGTTTCTCATCGAGCACTATCCAAAGACATCAAAAAATCGCTGAAAAAGCAGAAAAAAATTTCAAAATTTGAATTCTGGGGGGTATTTTGATTTCTGGGGGGTATTTCAACTTATGGGGGTGCATACCCCCCAAACCCCCCACGCCCATGTGTGTCTGCAACACGCGTAACACATGTTATAAAATCATGAAATCAAGCTTTTCTAATAGAATATAGGTCAATACGTTTTCTTTTGCTCAATAAAACATGTGTTGCAGTAAAAAAAGAGGATACTGAGAAAGTTGCCACATAAGAATTTATGGCCTTACAGTAAACTGCAAAAAACAGGCAACTAGATCACGGATCTAGAGCTCGGTAAAAGTAGGGTTAAAGGCGATTCGTTGCTTATGCATTCCATTGCGCATGTGAAACTACGCTGTAGGCCGAATTTAACGCGCACAGGAATATAAGTAATTCAAGATCCTAACGACGACGGGACAAAAATAAGTCTTTGATACAAAATTTTTACTTTTGATAGTTTATATTAAATATGTACATTTAATAAGTTTATATACATTACGTACATGTAATCTTAGGTAGCGCGTTAGCGCGTACCTATAATATACTTGGGTACCCCTAACACCTGTGCACCCCCTCTACAGCTATAACGGGACACTCCTGGAAAGTGCGGTTTTTTTTAAAAGAAAGATAATAAAAAAATTCGCTGCCCGTGTTTTTTTGTTATTCTTGAAACTCAAAACTGACTGTGTAAAGAAGGTGTAAAGTTTTTGTGTAACGTTATAACATAGGACAAATTTTGGGACATTTATAATGCGGCATGTGGACAACTGAGTGTTGATGACTCGAAGAATTGAACAGCATAGGATAATAGAGGGATGAATTCTACAGATGTCACTTTTTTGTTTTTTGAAATTCGCATTAGTTATCGAATGGCAGTGTAAAGAGTGCGAAAATCTGGGGGTGAAAAAGCACTTTTTGGTCGAGTTTTCAACCTGCTTATGTCCGATACTAACTCCGGTTATGAGTTTTTTAAAATGTTTTCTGACAGAAATGTAGATGCGGATCATTCTGCATATAAGCAAAGTCTTCTATGCTCTATGGTGAGTTAGATCCTGGGGTTTAAAGTTTACACTCTAGTGGATGGTGTAAAAAACGGATTTTAACTAAGATTTCTCTGCCAAATTTTTCCGCTTATGAGTCAAGGTGAATGGAATACAGCAGTAATAAAGTGCCTCTCAGGGGCTACACATCGCAGCAAACCGAATTTAAAAAAACGTAATATTGAGTTATTTATGGGGGTGTAAAGTTCGAAATCAGAGGTAAAAAATGGGCGAAAAAACACGTTTTTTCCGAATTTTGATTAATAAATCATACCAAATAATTTTTGCAAGAGAATTTTGGCACACAGGAATGTACTACGATTTAAAAGCTACAAATTGTACCAAACCGAATTTCTTTAAACTCAATGAGGAGTTCGGTACGGAATTTTAAAGTTTACAGTGTTCTAAATGATGGAAAATACGTTTTTGTTGCGTTTTTCGTTCGCCACTTCCTCCGTCCAGGAGTCGGGATAAGTCCAATAGAATAAAAATAAAGTGCTTTATATCGGGTGCATGTCAAAGCAAATTATCTATACATTAATATTCAGCGAGTGTAAAGTCAAAAATTTGGTGTTTAAAATGCGTTTCTGTCTTGTTTTTTCTGCCTGCTTCTCCAGTTATGAGTCAGGGACACGATTATCAAGTCTAGAAATGGACCAGGAACCAAATTTGATATGCCAGTCTGGCGCATATGTTTACACTCTACAGTGTTGTAAAGTGGTTTACACCAATTGTTAGTTTGCCCATAGAACATTTTGGAGACTTAATTTTTTTCATAAATATTAATCGTAATATCGGAACAATATCAAAATTACGAATCTGACCAAAGTTCTTTACACTAGGTGTTTACATGAAGTTTACACTACATATGTATTTATCTTCGTTTTTGAGCATTCCAGAAACCTAATTTTTTCCTGGAGTCTAAAAATTTTCAAAGTATCAAATGTGAGACGTCACGTAGGCGCGTTTGTTTACATCCAACAGTGATGTAAAGTAGTTTACACTCATTGTTTATTTGTCCTCAGACCATTGTAGAAACATAATTTTTTCATGAATGTTGATCATAATATCCGAGTAATTGTTTACACTGCATGTTAGCCTTTGTTCTAGAGCATTGCAAAAACCGAAATTTTTTCCTGAGATCTAAAAATTTACAGGGAATGAAATATATACGTCAGTTGGGCGCGCTTGCTTACACTCAGTAGTATTGCAAAGTGGTTTAAACCTAATGTTTATGTGTCTTTAAAACATTATGGAGACTCATTTTTCCATAAATGTTGAAAGTAATATCGGAGCAATATCAAAACTACGAATACGACTAAAATATTCTTTACGCTATGTGTTTGTGTAAAGTTTACATTACGTGTTAACCTTAATTCGATAGACTTGCAGAGACTTTGTAACTGAAGTCAAGAAATTTTCAAGGATTCATATGTGAGACATCAATTAAGTGAGTTTGTTTACCCTCAAAAGTAATCTAAAGTGATTTAAAAATTATGTTCAAGTGTCCTTAGATCATTGAAGAGATGTAATTTTGTCTTAAATGGGTTGCATTAAAGTTAAATCCTTCTTAGCCGTGTTTATAATATGTTTCACAAAATCTTGCACATGGAGAGCAATCGTTTAATTGATGTAAATTGCCTGCAAAAGTGGTTTAAAATGAACCAGCAATCACAATACTGTGCACAGAAGTCGACAAAGATATGCAGCTTTATTGTAATCATGTACATTAATAAGCCGTAAATCGGAAATACACCATTTGGAATGGAAAAGACTGCAGTTAATGTATACATATGTTAAACTTATTATCATAGGTAGCGCGATACTTGGCCATCCTTTTTCTTATATGTGTATCACAGCGAGTGCGAAATTTGTGTCCCCCTCACAGCAACAACGGCACACACCTGGGAGGTGCGGTTTCTTTTAATCGATGGATAATTAAAAAATTCGATGCCCGTGTTTTTTTCTTTTGTTTACACTCAATACTGAGTTAGCAATGAGCGTGTAAAGTGTAAAGCAAAAAATCAAATAATTTGCGGAGGGCCAATGTTTTTTTAAAAATGTTGCCCCCCAGCTGTAGATTACGAATCTGACCTTAAAATTACTTTACACTCAATGGTTTTTGCACAAAAGTGTAAAGTATATGTGTTTTTACTCTTTGCGTGTCCTTCAGCTTATATAACTCAATTTTGGTTTCTGTGCAGTCCAATCGGTTCTATAATGTAGAGGGTTGCAAAATCTCACATTGATTTTTTTTCTTTCTTATAACGCAATATTTCTTGATCCGTGATCGTTTTAGTGTAAAGGGTTCGAGACGAAAAACGATATCTCTTCAACTACTCCGCTAAGTAGGCGGAACATGCTAATTATGCTTAAAAGGTGCCCTGACCTTAGCGTTACAGATCCCAGTTTATTTTGTTTTATACACTCAATATTGCGGTATTAGCACAAGTGTAAAGTTTACACCGAGAAGCATTTTTGCGCCCAGAGCGTCGTGGATGATGAATTTTTTTAAAATGTTCTCCGTAAGGTCAGAATAACGAATCTGAACTTTAAACTTTTCTAGAGCCAGTGTTTGTTGAGGTATAAAGAGGTGAACTTTGAATTATACCTACATCTATTTTCTAATGCCGATAGATAACTCCGTATTGCATTTTTTTGATCAGATTTTTCGTATTTCAGAGGTTTTTGACTCGTCTTTAATAAATAATTATTTTTATCATCATAAATGCACTATTCTTGAACTTCAGTAGAATGATGAATATCTTTCAAAATAGGATAATCAAGCTGAAATCTGCTGATATGTCGAGTTGGCGCAGTGGTTGACAACTCCGTTCTCGGATGCGGTATTAAAGAAAGAATGATGGGTTCGAATCTTCTGAATGCTGACTTTTTTCATTTTTTTGAATTCTTTTGGCAAAACCATGTACTTCATTTGACTCATATATCTATTTAGGTTCTGCAGAAAACACTTTTTTGTTTTTTGAATTTCGCCTCAGTTCTCGAATGGGAGTGTAAAGAGTGCGAAAATCTGGGGGCGAAAAGACACATTTTGGCCGAGTTTTCGACATGTTTATGTCTGCCAACAACTCCAGTTATAGTTTTAGGAAATTTTTTCCGACAGAAATGTACTTCGGATCAAGGGCTATCTTGTGCTTACCAGCAAACTTTTCTACAATCAATACGCAGTTAGTACCAGGGTTTTAAACTTTACTCTCTAGTGGATGAGTAAAAAACAGATTTTGTCCAAGATTCCTCTGCCAAAAGTTGGGGTTAATTAAATAAAATAAAAATAAAGTAACTTCTAATGGCTACACGTCGAAGCGAGCCGCGTTCAAAAAACGTTATGTTGAGTTGTTTATGGGGTGTAAAATTCGAAATCTGAGGTGTAAAGTGGGCGAAAAAAACAGTGTTTTTTCGTATTTTGATTGATAAATCATATCAAATATTTTGCGGAACATAAGTTTGGCACATACAAACCTACTACAATCAAAGGGCAACAAACTGGCCCGAACCGAATTTATTCGCATTCAATGGGCGTTAGGTTCAGATTTTTAAAGTTTACAATGTGGTGGACAGTGGAAAATACGTGTTTGTACATTTTTTGTTCGCCACTTTCTCTGTTCAGAAGTCGGGCGAGGTCGAATAGGATGAAAATAAAGTAAAATTCTAGTTTTTTTTCTACGTAAAATCAGAATTGCGAATCTGACTGTTAGTATTCTCTACACTTAGTAGTTTTGTAAAGTTTGCAGAATTCATTTGTTGTTAATATGTAGTTTATACTACAAATTTATTTTACTACCAAATCTGAGCGTTAGTGTTCCTTACACTTGATATTTGCGTGAAATTTTGGAATTTTTGCCGAAAAACTTTGTTTTTTAATTTACCAACATTCCACCTTTTCAATTTTCTTAAAGTTTAAAATCTTTTACAATTCTCTTCATAATTTAATGGTAGGTTTAAACTTTAAGTTTCTCCTGATTTACAACTCTCGCTTAGCAAGCTCGTTTTTCAAAACTTTTTCATAGTGATCAATCGCGTTTAGTTTGGAATTGGTGGACGGCCTTATTTTATTACTCGGCTTAAATAATCCAAGTGACTGTCTTTTGATTATTTTCTTTATCGCAAATTCAAACACCCAAACTTCAATTTAAAAATCATAAAAATTATTTCATAATTTTTATGTAAGATGACTAACTGGTTGAGAGCTCTTTTTTGTTGTTTTCATTGTTCATTGTGCTCGTAGGAACCAGAAAAGAAATAGTTTTTCGCCATAGGTATTCTCTGGCGAAAGCAAGTTAACAAAGCTTTTTGCGTTAATTATTTTTTGGTCCAAAATAGGTCAACTGACCTAGGGCGAAATTCCGGGGTTACTTAATTACTACTGCGTTAGGTTTTAGGTCATAGCTGCCAATAGCTCCGTAGGTACGGACGAATTTAGGTCCGAGGAGTTTGAGACCGTAGTTATTGAGGGTCGTGTGGTTGAGTCCGGCGTTTCGCCCTAGCAACCTGACCAGCGCTAAGTGTAGCCAGGTACTTAAGTAAGTCCCGTAGGTACGTTATATGTCGTTTCCAAGTTAATTTAAATGTGGAACGACCTCTATAACTTACAGGACTGTTTAGAATGTAACATATATTTACTATAGCTAATAAAAAATAGTAAACTTTATACTTCCGACAATCAAGAGCATATCTAACTCAGTTTTAAATATGCAGTCTGATTGATTTAAAAAGGTAGACGGTTATGAAATCTAGGGAGTCTTCTTTTAGAACATTATTTTTTAAATTTAGAGGCAATTAATTTATGTTAAGAACAATATTGTTTTCCGCGTTCTTGGACTGCTGTCATTATTGTGGTATGTTACTGTATGTGTTTGCTGACTGATGCACTGAAATCATGCTAATTAAAAGTAGGGTACTAGCAAAGAAAAATGCTCCGATGGAACAAAAAAGATGAATATACTTGGAATTGTGAAATATTAAGGATGTAAAAGGAGGGGACTAGGAAGAATCTACCTAAAGTCGCGAAATCTGCTAAAAATCACACTTTCTCTAAGCAACGCAAAAAATCGAAGTATATTCTGCGGTCAACACATTAGAATAAATATTTAACCATAAAAATGATTGAAAAAGCAGCACGTTAGCTATGCAGCAGCTATGGGAAATGATATCGAGTAACAGTCTTTCTAAGCCAATTGAATGAAATAGCAAACATCGATGCATCCAAAATAATTGCAAGAATTGTTGGTTCAAAACAGTAGGAAACGCGTGAGTTGACTTGAAACAGACTAAATGTAGGTACACTAGCATGCCCGTAACGATTGTGTGAACTAATCAATCGGCCCCTGCTTTGCTTGCTATAATACTCATAGCAAAATAAAACAGCTTTAAATACAATACCTACCACTAAGTTTTCTTTCAATCAGGATACGAAGCTAGTCAGTGTTGCTATTTGCCAGCAATTTAAAAAAGGAAACATTATAGATTTCGTTTATTATCTGAAATTTTGAAAATTATTTAAAAAAGACACTTTTTAGAGGCCGCAGAATATACTTTGATTTTTTGCGTTGCTTAGAGAAAGTGTGATTTTTAGCAGATTTTGCGACTTTAGGTAGATTCTTCCTAGTCCCCTCCTTTTACATCCTTAATAATTAACAATTCCAAGTATATTCATCTTTTTTGTTCCATCGGAGCATTTTTCTTTGCTAGTAACTTTATATTCACGTTTATGCTAGTGAAAATTTTTTTGCTATTCTAAGAGAATGCAAAAATTACTTATTCCGATTTTATTGCGCATGTGAAACTACGCTGTAGGCCGAATTTAACGCGCACAGGGATATAAGTAATTCAAGATCTTAACGACAACTGGACAAAAATTAATCTTTGATACAAAATTTGTAGTTTTGATAGTTTATATTAAATATGTACATTTAATAAGTTTATGTACAATATGTACATGTAATAAGTTATTATTCACATTTATTCCAGTTAAAACTTTAATTCTATTCTAAGATAATGAAAAAATTACGTATTTCGATTTTGAAAAAATGTACGTGCATACATACATACGTACGTTGTACATATATTCATAGTAATAGTACAAATGGGTCATTTGGGAATTTTTATGCCATCTATCGATCATCCGGTACAGTGTCGGCCACTCGGGACTGTCGGCCACCCGGTACAGTCGGCCACCCGGGACTGTCGGCCACCCGGTACAGTCGGTCACCCGTTACTGTCGGCACACCCGGTGCAGTCGGCCACCCGGGACTGTCGACAACTCGGAACAGTCGGCCAGTAGGTACTGTCGGTCACTCGGGAAGTTTTTGATTGACAGATCTATTTTTATACTATTTGTCGGTGACCCGGGACTGTCGGTCACCCAGGACTGTCGGACACCCGGGACGTTACCATTTGCCGTTGCGTGAGGGGAACATATGTTATGGGTTTACCCAGGTGGTGCGCGTTATCAGGTTACCTATAATATCCGATAAATGGATTAATTGCAAAATGTCACTTTATTGTCTGTCATACTTAAGTTTACGCCCAAACTTATATGAAACATACATACCATTGCAAGTATCACGAACTAAACAAAATAATCATACATTTTGTTTTTTATGTCATGTCAAAACTCGACATTTGTCTCTATTTCAGCTTGCGTCTATGACTACTGTGTTGATGCTGCCAGGGTTATCATTTTCAACAACTGACTTTGATCCGAGAGGTTTGTCGTCTGATTGTGGTGAATAAAGTTTAAAGTCACTCATGGCTGAAGATACTACATCGCAGCAAGCTTGCGTCGAGCTTTTGTGAATAGCTGAGCTGATTTTGACCAAGCTAACGCTATTTATCTTCCTATTGCAATTATTAGAGCCACTTATGAGGCGAGATAATCCTGAGCTGCTTGTAATTTTACTTTGCTCAAATCTCTTCTTTACTGTGCCAGCACGCTTGTCTATAAGACACAAAATATCGACGTGCTGTGATGCAAGTTTTTAGCAGGGTAGGGTTTCCCAATATTGAATCACATTGACATAATAGAATGAAGTCTATGAGTAGTACACCGTGGCCCCCTGGGGGGCAACGTTATAACATATACAATGATGAAGGATAGGAGTCTGGCCTGCCTGGACAAACCCGGGCCTGTGTTGTAGCATAGGATGCCTGGTGAAGCGGGGGCGATGGACGAGGCGGATTTGCGCCCTGGCCCGAAATCGAGGTAGCGCCAGGGCGCATGGTCCTGAAAAGGGGGTTCCTCCGCATTTTATCAATTTTTTTACAGTAACAGCTTATTCCGGAACAACTTGTTCCGAAACAAAGGCAATATAAGTTGCCCAGTCCTAGGGAGTATTGTTGTATTTTGTGGCGGAGTAGTGCAAAGTGTAAAGTAGTGTAAAGCAAGCTTAGGAAAAAATCTTTTCCTAATTTTTAACCAATTTTATATACATGAATGCATCAGCTTCGAGAGCTCCATTTTTTACAGTAACAGTTGGTACCGA
Source organism: Mermis nigrescens (assembly GCA_036768485.1). Taxonomy (NCBI): domain Eukaryota; kingdom Metazoa; phylum Nematoda; class Enoplea; order Mermithida; family Mermithidae; genus Mermis; species Mermis nigrescens. Next base: position 12,683,233 of record JAVLUZ010000154.1, read on the forward strand.
AACAACTTTGTTTCTGAAACAACATTGTCAGTGTGTGTGTGTGTGTGTGTGTGTGTGTGTGGTGTATATATATAGTATGTTATATATATAATAATATATATAAGTATATATCTACTATATATTTTTGAAAGTTTGTTTGTATGTATGTATGTTTGTATGTTTGTGCCGGGTTGGCTCCGGCCCAATGAAATTTGGTGAGCTGATATTTTGGGCCGAGGTCGGTCCAATGGGGGAAGGAGCCGTAGCCATCTTGAAATTTCGACAAACGCACCCATTGGTCCCTGGGCAAGGAGGGAGCAGGGTTTGGCCCCTGTGCTATAAGCCTCCACGATTTCGGGAGATGGCCGATTTTTTGCAATTTTTTTCAAAAATTAGTTTATACTCTTTGTATGGGGATACCCCGCCAAGAGGAGCATGCCTGGCGACACTATGTACATTGTTATATGTTATAGCATTGGTCGGCACTGTGAAACATCAAAATACGGGTTTAACCATATGATGCTATAACATAGGCAATCTTATAAAATAGGCATGGTAATGAGATACTATGTGCAACAAGATAAGCAATGCTATAAGATAGGACGTGATATAAGATACTCTGTGCTACAGGATAGGCAATACTATAAGATAGAGACGTGATATAAGATAGGCAATACTATAAGATAGGACGTGACACCCCGTGCTACAAGATAGGCAATGCTATAAGATAGAACGTTATAAAAGATACCCCGTGCTACAAGATAGGCAATGCTATAAAGATAGGAAGTGATATAAGATACCCCGAGCTGCAAGATAGGCAATGTTATAAGATAGTATGGGATATAAGATACCCTGTGCTACGAGATAGGCAATGCTATAAGATAGGTTTTGTATAGATACCCCTGTCTGTGCCATAACATGCAGTGATATAAGATAGGAGATACCATCAGCTATAACATATCACGTGATATATGACACCCTTTGCTACAACAAACAAAAAATTTTTAAAACATCAAAAATATGGTTTGACCGAAAAAATTTTTCAAAACATCCTAAAACATCAAAAATATGGTTTGACGAAAAAATTATCCAAAACATCCCAAAACATCAAAAATATGGGTTTGATTAAAAAAATTTTCCAAAACATCCTTAAACATCAAAAAATATGGTTTGACTAAAAAATTTTCCAAAACATCCCAAAACATCAACAATATGGGTTTTATTAAAAAAATTTCCAGAACACCCCAGAACATCAAAAATATGATTATGGCTAAACAATTTTCAAAACCATTCTGTAACGTCAAAAATATGGATTTGATCAAAAAAATGGTTGACAAAAGACATTTTTCAAAAAATCCAAAAAATTAAATATGGTTTGTACCAACAATTTTTTTAGAAATATCCCAAAAACATCAAAAGTCTTGAAAAATAAAAAATACAAGAGACATATTAATTCCATATAGCTATCAGGCCTAAGTTCAGCCCGGGCAACGCCGAGCAGCTCAACTAGTATATATATATATATATATATATATATATATATATATATATATATATATATATATATATATATATATATATATATATATATATATATATATATATATATATATATATATATATATATATATATATATATATATATATATATATATATATATATATATATATATATATAAAATTATGTATATTATATACTACTTTATTATATATATCATATACTACCACGGTATACTACTTCTATGACACTCAAAAATAATTATTTATAATTAAGACGATGAGCTTCTTATGGTTACTGCTAAAGTTGCGCTCCAAAGGGAGTCCTAAGCATAGATGGACAGCATGTGCAATCTGAGAGGGGTCAGCCGATCTGGGGGAGTTAAGAATTGAGTTTTTTCACCAAAATAACCTCAAACACTGACATAAGCGCTAAAATAGTGTTAACACTACGTTATTACACAGTTTCTGGTCGATTTTGAGCACTTTTGAAGAAAATTTCCAATTTTCATTTATTTTTGTCTTCCTTTTGCCTCATTTTTCCGAGAAATTTCCTGCATGCCTCGACCTAAGCATACATGGCAAGCAAGAAAATTCTGGGGAGGTCTGGTTAGGTGAAATCGCCAAAAATGTTACTAAAAATATAAGTTTTGGGGTCTGCAGCAACCTGCGGTGGCTTTTTCAACTTCTGCGCGGGAGGGTTTAAACCCCCAACCCCCACGCCAACGTGTGGTCGTAAGTCTAGATCACCGCATCGAAATTATGAAAAAAAGACTGAATTGGGATTTAAGATAAGCAAATGTAAAGACTTCAGATAGTACTCGGAAATTAGTATCATCAAGCTCCATACTCTGTGAATCGTTATAAACAAAAAGAAACAAAGAATAAACTTTTGCTACTTTAAATACAAATCACGAAACGATACAGAATTATCCAAATTTGTTTAAGAATCCAAGCTTAATGAATAGAAGTCAATGATGAAAATGTGCGCTTCAACAAAGTATGAATGTCTTTACCATAGATGCACTGCATGGCCGATCAGGGGATAGCCGGTCTATGGGTTAGGAATTGAGCATTTTTGGCCAAAATGACTTCAAAAACTAGCATAAGCGCTAAAATAGCATTAAAACAACGTTATTACACACTTTTTGGTGAATTTGAAGCACTTCTGAAGAAAACTTTTATTTCCATCCCTTTTTTCTTCATTTTGCTTCATTTTTTAGAAGATATTTCTCAATTTTTCATTCTGGAGGTCTAGAGACCCCAAAACCCCCACGTGCATATCTAATCCTTACTCCTTACTTATTGCCGTGATGAACGGAAAGGTGGCCAAGAATGTTTTCCGATAGTCCTCGCTGCAAGCGCAGAACAGGTAGAAATTGAGGGCATGATTAGTAACTTCCATGACATTTGCCAGCGCTCTAAACACGAGATACACGTCCAGCTTCTTCATTTTTTCACTAATGAGCAATAAGTTGATGGCGGCTGGCGTGTTGCAAACGAAAAATAGCACTGCAACCACGAAAAGTAGCAAGAACAGATTTCGTTCCTCTCGCAGCGTGGCTTGTTGTTGCCTTTGTTGTTGCCGCTGTTGAGTTTCGTTGGTCTGAAGCACGCTCGCCAGTTGAATTAGCTCACTTTGATGTGACGACTGATTGGCCTGATCTTCTATTTTTCGCTCCTGATAATTGTTGGCCGTATTATTTTCGCTTGTTTTTTTATACAAGCACGCGTTTTTCGCGTCAGGCGCATTCGGCGCTCTCGAAATTTCCTATGCCACGAAATTAATTCAGTTAATCCTGAGAGTACTGAAGAGTCGAATAAGCTCAGTTAGTGCGACTAACGTGTATACATATTTTGGGGGTCCAGGTGGTCTAAAATTAGCAAAAATCCTGAAAAACATGCCGAAAATTTAAGTCTGCGGGTTTATCGATTTTTAGGGGTCTGCCGGATTCTAGGGGTCTAACCTTCTATATCCCCCATCACAATCTCATGTGTGGTCGCCATGCCATACTATGGACATTGTTGCGCATTCATATCATATCATCTCGAAAAACAGGAAAATCACTCTTGCATCAATTTACAAGATCGTTCAAACAATAATCGCGTGATTCAATTACATATAACCCCGAAAAAAATCAGTTCATGCGATTTTCAAAATTCTACCTGATGGCCGATCATAGATGGGCAGCAATCAAAGAGATGGTGTAAAACTGGCAAGATCTCAAAAAATATGTCAAAACTTCAATTCTGGGAGTCTATCCATTTTTTTGGGTCTACCGGATTCTCGGGAGGGGGTCTAAACCCCTAAACCCCACGCTTACGCGTGCTGATGACTCATTTGAAGCGCTTAAGAAGAAAAACATATTCATGTTACCGTAAAAATCTGATTGAGGTATTTTATTCATATAAAGAACATTGAAACAGTCACCGATTTTAAGCGCTGGCGTGGACTCATACGTGGGAGTGGGAGAGATTTAGAGAGTTTCAATATCCCAGAATCTACAACACCCCATAGATTGCAGTGAACCTAGCCTAGGAATGAATTTTTCATTGGTTCTTTGTAATTTTGTACCATCAGACCCAGGATATGGTTGCTGCCCATATATGCTTGTACTAATGCATATACCCGTGAAAGTTCCATACATGTAGTTACACAAAAAAATTGTTCATAAACTAATATGAAACAAGTAGAGCTATGTATCATAGGTAGCGCTATAATATACTTGGCCATCACACCTGGGCGTGGGGGGTTTGGGGGGTATGCACCCCCAGAAACCAAAATACCCCCCCCAGAAATCAAAATAACCCCCCCCCCCAGAATTCAATTTTTGAAAATTTTTTTCGTTTTTTTCGCAATTTTTTGATGCCAATGGATAGTGCTTGATGAGAAACGTCGAAAAATGGTGTTTTTATCGCCATACCACCATTTTTAAGGCCATTTTTCGACCTTCAAAAAAATCTTGCACCCCCCACCCAGAATTTTCTTGCTGCCCACGTATGTTGGCCATCCTTTTTTCTTATATGTTTATCACAGCGAGTGCGAAAATTGTGTCCCCTCCCCTCACAGCAACAACGGCGCACACCTGGGAGGTGCGGTTTTTTAATCGATGAATAATTAAAAATTCGATGCCCGTGTTTTTTGTTCACACTCAACACCGAGTTAGCAAATATATATATATATATATATATATATATATATATATATATATATATATATATATATATATATATATATATATATATATATATATATATATATATATATATATATATAATATTGCAATACAATATAGAATTTGGAATACATTGCCACAATGTATTGTTAACTGCAGAAATTTTAAACAATTTAGGGTTTTGGTTTCAAAGCTTAATTTATTAGAATTTCTTAAGGGGCGTATGTAAGTGCACTGCCTGTACGCCTTGGCTTTACTTACATGCCAACTCACTTATTTCGCGTTATTTTTTGCATTTATTGACAATTCCTTTCCTAAAATTGCTCATTTAATAATTATTTGCATTATTGTATTGGTATTTGTTGTAACATGTCTTGTCCATGTAATTCAGCCAATAAACTATTCTAATCTCAAAACCCGATTTTTCTCTTTTAACGCAGTATTTCTTGATCTGTTATCGTTTTAGTGTAAAGAGTTCGAGACGAAAAACGAAATTTCTCCAGCTACTTCGCTAAGTAGACGGAACATGCTAATCAGGCTTAAAATGTGCCCTGACCTAAGCGTTACAGATCCTAGTTTATTTTGTTTCTATTCACCCAATATTGTGTTATTAGCACAAGTGAAAAGTTTACACTGAGAAGCACTTTTCCACCCAGAGCATTGGGTATCAAACAATTTGAGGAGGGTCAATTTTTTAAATATTTCCCCTGAACTGTAGAGTGCGAATCTGACCTGAAAATTTCTTTACACTCAATGTTTGTTGCACAAAAGTGTAAAGTATACGGGTTTGTTACTGTTAGCGTGTCCTAAAGCTTATCTAACTCAATTTTGGTTTCTGTGCAGTCCAATTAGTTTTATAATGAAGAGGGCTACAATATCTCAAAATGTAAATTTTTTCCTCTTTTAACGCAATATTTCTTGATCTGTGATCATTTTAGTGTAAAGGGTTCGGGACGAAAAAAATTTTTCAGCTTCTTGCACCCCCCAGAATTTTGGCGCTGCCTACCTATGGATGTATGACCTGAAATATTAAATAAAAGAAGGGAACTAGAAAAGAAAGATGCTCCGATGGAACGAGAAAGGTGAATATACTTGAATTTCTTCATTATTAAGGATGTAAAAGGAGGGGACTACGGAAAATTTCCCTGTAGGCGCAGAAGCCATAATAATGTGCTAAATAGTTAGACTTCCCCTAAACAACGCAAAAATCGAAGGATATTCTGCGGTCTGTGAAAAATTAGGGTGTAGTCATAAAACGTTTTTAAGTGTTTTGCAAAAGAGCATTGAAGACACTTTTATGACACTTAATAATCAGTGTATTATTTATTTAATGAAGTCGACCTTCCACAATGCTCTGGCGTAAAAGATAATAATGTAAACTTTACACCTACATGGCCAACTCAATAGTTTGCATGAAAAACCACAAAAAATTTCTTTAAATTTTCAAAAATAAAGTAATCAAAATACTTGCATAATATACTTCGATTTTTAATAATTACTTCGATTTTTGCATCGTTTAGGGAAAGTCTAACTGTTTAACACATTCCTATGGCTTCTGCGCATATAGGGAAATTTTTCCTAGTCCCCTCGTTTTACATCACTTAACAATGAAGAAATTCAAGTATATTCACAGTCCCCTCCTTTTACATCCTTAACAATGAAGAAATTCAAGTATATCCACCTTTCTTGTTCCATCGGAGCATTTTTCTTTGCTAGTTTTCTGAAATTTATGTAGATATTTGATTTTTAATATACATAAGCATACCTGTAAGCTAAGGATATCAAAAAGTTGAGGACAGACAGAACAACAATCGGAACAAATTTCAATAGAGTCTCTCGAGTCCATTTATACGCTTTGTAATAGCGACTTTGAAGCAATGTTGGATTATCGATGACGTCATAGTAGCAGTTCGTGATCGAAGATTGATCTTCGTCGATTTGCATCGAAGTTTTTGGAACGGCCTGCATTTGCCAGCACATGGGTATGTACAGCATGAAAACTACTACATGGGCTATGCAAATCAATTTCAAAGCTCTGCTGCGTACGTTCCACTGACGAAAGTAAATTGGCCATGCAATACAAAAATATCTTAAGGAAACATTTTGTATAAATGTATTTTTATTTTTCAAAATACATGTTATATATATATATATATATATATATATATATATATATATATATATATATATATATATATATATATATATATATATATATATATATATATATATATATATATATATATATATATATATATATATATATATATATATATATATATATATATATATATATATATATATATATATATATATATATATATATATATATATATATATATATATATATATATATATATATTCGCCCAATTCATCAATATGCATTACTCGTATTTATTGATCATACTTATTTGTTTTGCTCTTAAAGATGCGCAGTGACTAGGACTTATCCGACCTAAGCCGGTCTTAATCTTCAAAAATCAAAGACATGTACATGCTTATCCCTATTTACTACTAGCTTAGTGATTGAAAACCAAGCTCTTCAATTTTGATTGAGAGTTAGAGTTGTTATTATTCACGAAAAATTCGGCATGATTTTTTATTTATAAAAAAGCGCGATTTGCTGGTGTAATCCCAAATTTTTTGTCCTTAGCAAGTTGTCTTATAAGCAACACAGTAAAATTTTAATTAGGAGCTAGAGTGTGAAAACGAATAGTATGATAAAGGACACCAATAAATCCTAAACGATCGGACTAAATGATTTGAAAGGAAGAATAAAACAACATCAGCTGATCAGAATTCGAAAAATTTTAGAATTTCGGCTAAAAAGCCTAAAGTAAGAAAGCCGGAACGAAACATTCGCGAGACGGTCTACGACGTTTTGGCGCCTGCAACTTATAAATTATTCTAATTGAATCAATTTTGAAGCAATTTAAAAACATTATATATTCAGAAAGCAGGTTCTACAAGCAACAAAAAAGCATATTGTTCTTTTTGATTTGATGAGTATTCATTTGTGTACGACTGAAAAACTGTAGAGAATCCACTGTATTTTTAGATGCATTTAATTATCTAACTAAATTCGAAGATTTTCTAGAAAGTAATTTATACCATCACGTAGATAATTGAATGGGCTTTCAGAATCTGTATTATACTTTAGATATAAATGAAATGTAAATAATTAATAATATTACAAAGAGTGTGGCGCCAAAACGGTGGCGCCGAAACGTCCCATTCCGTTCGCGAGAGCAATAAAATTCTTAACGTATATGAAGAAATTATGAGCGAAGGAGAGTCCGTACCATAAATACACAGCATGGCCGATCTGAGTGGGGTTCAGCCGGTCTGGGGGCTAGAGAGCTTTTTTAGCCATAGGCCTCTAAAAGTGGTATAACTGCAGATTGGCGCAAAAATGATAATAAGCCACATTTCCTGATCAATTTAGATCACTTTTGCAGAAACATGTTCATTCATCAATTTTCTACCGTTATCTGCCTCATTTTTTCTAAAAAATTTCCAATTTTTCCAACGTAGGGGTGTGGACTAACCCTCTACCCCCTAAACAGTACATGTCTGGTGGTCCGTACCATAAACAGTGATATGCACAGTATGACCGGTCTGGGGGATTAGCTAGTTTGGTAGATCAGTCGAGTCAAGCATTTGAGCAAAAATAGCTGTCAAAAACTGATAAAAATGCTTTTAGTGAAAAAACTAGATTAATTCAGTTTTTCTCCAATTTCAGGCACTTTTGCCGGAAATTTATGATTTTCAGCCATTTGGCTTTCATTTGGTCTTTTTTTAACGGAAAATTTTCTGTTTTTTTCAAATTGGCGACCTATACCCCCGAATTCCCACGTGCATGTCTGGTCTGTACCCCGACAAAAATTATGCTAAGCAAGATACTCAAAATCGATTATTCGTTAACTCATTCATCAGCAAAGCCAATCATAGGTAGCGCGATAGCGCTACCTATAATATACTTGGCCATCCTTTTTTCTTATATGTTTATCACAGCGAGTGCGGAATTTGTGTCCCCTCCCTCACAGCAACAACGGCACACACCTGGGAGGTGCGTTTTTTTTAATCGATGGATAATTAAAGAATTCGATGCCCGTGTTTTTATTTGTTTACACTCAACACCGAGTTAGCAATGAGTGTGTAAAGTTTAAACCGAAAAGTCAAATAATTTGCGAAGGGCCAATTTTTTTAAAGTGTTGCCCCCCGAGTTGTAGATTACGAATCTGACCTTAAAATTTCTTTATACCCAATGGTTCTTACACAAAAGTGTAAAGTATACGTGTTTTTTACTCTTTGCGTGTTCTTCAGCTTATTTAACTCAATTTTGGTTTCTGTGCAGTCCATTTAGCTTTATAATGTAGAGGCTTGCAATATCTCAAAACCCAATTTTTTTCTCTTCCAACGCAATATTTCTTGATCTGTGATTGATCGTTTTAGTGTAAAGGGTTCAAGACGAAAAACGAAATTTCTCCAGCTACTCTGCTAAGTAGGCGGAACATGCTAATTATGCTTAAAATGTAGCCTGAGCTTAGCGTTACAGATCCTAATTTATTTTGTTTCTATACACCCAATATTGCGTTATAAGCTCAAGTGTAAAGTTTACACTGACAAGCACATTTCCGCCCAGAGCATTGGGTATCAAACAATTTGCGGAGGGCCATTTTTTAAATGTTGCCCCTGAGTTGTAGATTACGAATATGACCTTAAAATTTCTTTACACTCAATGGTTGTTGCACAAAAGTATAATGTATACGGGTTTTTTACTGTTAACGTGTCCTAAAGCTTACCTGATTCAATTTTGGTTTCTGTGCAGTCCGATTGGTTTTATAATGTAGAAGGTTACAATATCTCTAAACATAAAATTTTTCTTCTTTTAACGCAACATTTCTCGATCTGTAATCATTTTAGTGTAAAGGGTGTTCGAGATGAAAAAAACTAAATTACTCAGCTATTCCGCTAAGTAGGCGAAACATGCTAATTATGCTTAAAGCGTGCCCTGACCTTAGCCTCACAGATCCTAGTTTATTTTGTTTCTATAAACCCAATATTGCGTTATTAGCACAAGTGTTAAGTTTACACTGAGAAGCACTTTTCCGCCCAGAGCATTGGGTATTAAACAATTAGCGGAGGGCCAATTTTTTGAAAAATGTTGCCCTTGAGTTGTAGATTAAGAATCTGAACTTAAAATTTCTTTACACTTAATGGTTGTTGCACAAAAGTGTAAAGTACACGGCTCTTTTACTGTTGGCGTGTCCTAAAGTTTATCTAAGTCAATTTTGGTTTCTGTGCAGTCCAATTGGTTTTATAATGTAGAGGCTACAATATCTGAAAAGCTAAAAATTTTTTACGTTTAACGCAATATTTCTTTATCTGTGATCATTTTAGTGTAAAGGGTTCGAGACGAAAATAGAAATTACTTAAGCTACTTGCAACCCCCAGAATTTTGGCGCTGCCCATCTATGGATATATGGCCTGAACTATTAAAAAAAGGAAGGGAACTAGCAAAGAAAAATGCTCCGATGGAACAAAAAAGTAAATATACTTGGATTTCTTCATTGTCAAGGATGTAAAAGGAGGGACTAGGGAAAATTTCCCTATATGCGCAGAAGCCATAGGAATGTGCTAAACAGTTAGACTTCCCTCAAACAACGCAAAAATCGAAGTATATTCTGCGGCCTGTGCGCGTTTCTGCAGATTTTCCGTAGTAATTTCGATTACGATGGCGAGTATTTTGATTACTTTATTTCGGAAAATTTAAAGAAATCTTTTGTGGTTTTTTTATGCAAACTATTGAGTTAGCCATGTAGGTGTAAAGTTTACACTATTATCTTTTACGCCAGAGCATTGTGGATAGTCAAGATTTCATTAAATAAATAATACATTGATTATTTAATCGTCATGGAAGTGTCTTCAATGCTCTTTTGCGAAACACTTAAAAACGTTTATACCCTCATTTTTCACAGGCCGCAGAATATACTTCGATTTTTGCGTTGTTTAGGGAGTCTAACCGTTTAGCACATTCCCATGGCTTCTGCGCATATAGGGAAATTTTCCCTAGTCCTCTCCTTTTACATCCTTAACAATGAAGAAATTCAAGTGTATTCACCTTTTTTGTTCCATCGGAGCATTTTTCTCTGCTAGTGATGGATCCTGACCATACATGATCAACACAGGCACATATCTCCGGGGGGAATGGGGAGTTCGGAACCCCAAAATTCAGAAAAATCGGAAAAATAGGACTTTTTAAACGTTATTTTGTGCTATTTTTGGCCTTTTTGGGCTTAGTCTCACGAACAGTGGTGTTGGTCCCCCAAAATAGGACGGCCAGCTACGTGCCTGAATCAACAGCAAAATTATGGGATCGGATGTGGCATTATCGCCAAAATTTTAATCCATGGAGATCTATAGATTCGGAGGGTCTTTCAGATTTTCGGAGGTTCCAGATACCCACCAGACCCCACGCCAACGTGTGATCGTGACACTCGTCTATTCAAAACCACCCTTGCTATGTTTTAGAACCGAATGCATAAGTCATCAGTCATCTGACCTCGATTAAGCCTTTGGATGACATCAGCACGTGAATGATTGCGATTTTCGTCTGCCTAACCGCAATAATGGCTAGTAAACTACGAAAAATGAACAATTCTCTGCAAAAATTGTGGGATTATTAGCTCAAAGTGTGCTAAAATATATTCTGGCAGTCTTTCAAATACGCTTCACAGATTTATAACTTTATCCTTTGGGGAACGCTTGTAAAAAATACTCGCAGTTCCAAAATTTTGGGAGGACTAGTCTCTCTAGTCCTCCTTACAGCTACGTGCCTGCACCCTTCACCTGTGAAATACAACTCACCTTTCTAAAGTAAGAAGTACGACTATCAGAATCCCTGCTCCGACTGATATGTTGATGAAAGGAAGCATCAAATGCGACCGATACCACGCAACTGGATAATTAGCGTAAAAGTCGATTTGATGATAGAACTTTAGCAATTCAAAACACCAGAAGACGAGCAACGTTATCATGCAAGCTATGTCAGCTATGCTCAAAGCTCTTAAAAAACAATTTTATATTTTTGCTACACAGTGGAAGCACACGTAATAGGGACTTATGGTTTAGCAAAAATGAGGAAGGGTAATAACTCTAAAGAACATGTAAAACTTTAATAAAAAAGATATAAGCATATGAATATAACACAAAAAAATTTATTCGAGGCGTTGCGTCCTCCAGGGATGCATTTGGGGGTTAAGTGGAGGGTCTATGAAGATCCTTAAATGGAAAAAATTGGAATTTTTCTTAATATTAGGGCAAAATGACAGCCGAAAATAGATGGACATCCAAAATTTTCTGCAAAATTGCTTGATATTGACCAATAACTGTTAATTAACATAGTTCTTACGCTATTTAGCATTTATATCAGTTTTTGACGACATTTCGGCTTAAAAACCTTTCTGCTGATCCAATACATGTAACGGCTTGAAATTTTGGTTGAGGGTCCCCGGTGCTATTTTTAGCGGAGTAAATGACCTCCAATTTTAGGTCAACATTGCCGAAAAAAACACGTAAAGATGGCCAAAAAATCAAGTTTTTCCCCAAAATCGGGTAGGGGGCGAAAAATTTTCTGACTTTGGGGGATAGGGGGACATACGACTTTGGGTGGGAGCACCCTCAACCTTTGTTGAAAAATTAGTCGTGTGATTTTAAAAAAAATACGCCAAAAGTCTAGCTAACCTTAAGTAAATATAGGACACGGATCGCAAATTAGGGCTATTCAATGTTAATAAATTTGCTGCGTTTCCCAATAGTCCCAGAATACATAAAGTGGGTAGCGCGTAAATGTTACAAAGCACAGTAACAGACTGGCCAATACTGAATACCGTAGTATTGTTCATTGGACAAAATTTCCTGCAAAAGTGGAAGACGGTATGTATACAATGGATAGTTTAATCCGCAAGGCAAATTGAAAATTCCACAAATTAACGGAATACAAATACGGTGTTTCGTAAGCTGGTAAAGAGGTGCATAAATAGTGATTCTTATGTAAGCTAAAATGTCGAAATCGCGGGGGCGAGTTGCAATATTCGAGCCTCGCTCGAGCTCTTAATCATCATAAATTTTTTCAGATTTCACGATCATCGACCACAATCAGACATGCACGTTGGGGGAGGAGGATTTGGAGTGTCTTCTTGACCCCCCTAGAATGAGAAAATCGAAAATTTTGTGGTGAAAATGGGGCAAATTATAGGGCAAAAACGGATGAACATTGAAAATTTTCTCCAAAAGTGATTCAATTGACCAGAAACTATGTAATAGTGTAGCTTTAACGCTATTTTTACGCTTTCACCAGTTGTCATTTTGACCGGAAAAAGCTCAAATTTCGACCCCTCCAGATCGGAGCTTAAGCCCGAGTTAAGTTTGTTCCAAAGTTTAGCTCGACCCCACGTCAGCTCTATATTAAAGTTTCTAGCTACCCCAGCTCGAATTGAAGTATGAATTTATAAAGTTTTTAAGACATATTTATGCATCCTTTCACAATACGTTTGAATGGTATGTAAAATACGTATTATCAAGTGCTTAGAATAATGGATAAATACAAGTTTATGAATTTTCATAAAAAACAAACGTTAACAATCCTTTATAATTTGGAATGCATGAGCATTTATCCTTAAATTTTATAAGTTGGAATGCATCAGCGTTTATCTTTGATTTGTTCTTTCATAATAACTTGGCAATGCGACTCCTCTCGTGATTTCAATTTGTTTATATCACCAAAATTCTTTGGACTGCTCTAGTCCAATATTACCTATAAACAAAAAAGGTGATCAGTAAAAAAAGAATAGCATAAATTACAATAAAAAAGTGATAAAGGTTAACTTTTTAATATAAAAATTATTAATCACCGATTATCAATTTAACACATGTTCAATTACTATTTTTCGTTTGAATATTCATTAGGACATATTACTTACCATTGAAATATTCAATATTGTATAATTTCTATATAGTCCGTAAAGTACTCATAAATTGTTCAACATTTTCATCTGTAATCATTATTATTTATTGTTATCTGCATATTAATGTCATTTGCTTCCTACTTATTTCGTAAGAAATGCAAAAACACGCAGTGCGTCGTAGTTGTTCACGCCTAGTTAATAAATGCTGAGCTCATTTCATGAGGAAATATTATGATCGATCGACTAGATGAGATTGATGTGAGGCTTAAGCTCTAGCTAGAGCTTAAGCCTGATCGCGAGATATTGCAACCAGCCCCAGGTGTACTCAAATTTGATTGAAAAACTCTATAAAAAATGCTATAAACTTTACTAGCAAGAAGAGTAACACAATGGGATCGGACAGGGCACCACCCGTGCAGTCTCAACAGAAACAATTTTAAATGCCATATTTTGCAGATCATCTCAAAAAAGTTTCCGCAATGTTACAGCGGAGTAGCAATTAGGACCATTATACTTAAACATGAATCAATTCATCATTAAATTTTTTTGCTAGCATGATGTATTGGCTTGAAGAACCAACTTATACTTTAATGCATAAAATTCTAGGCGAAACTTCTTGAATTGATTTGCCGAAAGCTCTACTATGAAGATTAAAAAGCTGGTAGAGCACTAGCAAAATCAAATCACCAAAATTTACGACACGAAATCATAAAGAAAAAATTATTACACACTGAGGACAAAGTAAAGCAATCATTGAGAAATGATATAGGATGCAGAGCATGTTGGCCTGGAGGGGGCAATTAATAAGCATTTCCGGGACCTAAATGACATCAAAAACTTGTATAAATGCTAAAATAGTGTAGAAACTATGTCAATCAACATTTTATGATCGATTTGCAGCAATTTAAAAAATTTCAATTTTCATCCATTTTCGGCCTTCATTATTCCTCCTTGCTCAAAAAATTTTTTTATTCTGGATTTAGTCTTTCAAGTCCCTTCCCCATTTGCGCATAACTGGTGAGGACCACACATGGACGTGGGGGTCTCTGGATCCCCGAATCTGGCGGACCCCCTTAAATCTATAGCCCCTGGAATTGAATTTTTGAAGCTATTTGTTGGCAATTTAACCCCATTGGACCCTCCAGAATCAGGCTACTACTCGTTTACGGTCAGGGACTGAGCTGTGCCAAATAGCTGCTGACGCATGCAAGTCAATTTTTATGCTCAAACACTCAGGCATTGAAATTCTCATTTTATTCTTATTTAGCAAAAGTCCGTTTCATGCTTCTCACTCAAAGCGACATTTTCCAGAAACTTATGCAATGTTACTTTCAGCAATAATTGACTGTATTTTCAAGATCGACCATTAACATGCTAATTTGATGTAAGTGAAAAAGAGAGCAAAACGTGTTTAGCTTTCCGATTCACAATTAACTTTTTGCACATGCAGGAAGGAACGCAAAGATGATTATATTAACTGCAATTTTAACTCATTGTCGCTTAGATTTTATTGTTTATGTTAGATTTTTGACTTTGTCCTTTCACAAGAGTTAAAGAAGCCTGAATCCAATGCACTTTGAAAGTAAATGTATTCCTTCGAGCTTTGTTTGGACGGATAAAGGCATGAAATTATCAATACAAAGTACGATTCTTCAAAGTCAACTTAGATGATTAAGTTTCCTGAAAGCAACTGTACTGGATAAAAAATTTCCGAATTCTGGGAGAACAAGACATGACCGATCAATCAATTTAGGTAATTTTCGGACAAATTGAATAATAAGAATGACGAGATTTGAAACTAAAAGAACCTTCTTAAATTTGAGACCGGAAGGAAGAAAAAGCACAAAATGCTCGATCTGCTAAAATATTTGTACGTCCTAAAGTTTGTTTCATACAAGTTTGGGCAAAAATTTAAAAACCATCTTTGACTACAAGATGAAAGATTACGATTATACCATTGATATGATACATAATTATCATAAACTGTCGCCTAACTGTCGTTAGAATTCTTAAAATTTATGCCCAAAGTTATGTGAAACAGGCTACAGTTTATCGCAGCTGAATTATGATCAGGTATTTCGACGGCAAATGCATAATGTAGTGAAGTGACAAAAAGAAAGTTTCCCTAATTCGGCAGTCGTAGCGAGTGATAGATCGTAAGTTCTAAGTCACAAGCAAGTTTAAACTTCAACATTTATTGGATACGACGAACGACATGTGTGTGATTTGTCAATATCTGCTGCTAGATCTGGCTGGTTTTTTGAACATATGCTGTTAAATCTAAGATACCAAAAATAACGCACTTTTGAAGGATTGAACTGGACTCAACATATACCCAAATGTATTATTTTTATATAATGAAGTTAAGTTAAAAAATGGGCAATGTCATGTGCAACTACCATTAGTTGTCTTGGTTTTAAAAACTATTGAAAAATCAGATTAGGCAACACGTTGATAAGTCCAAATTCTGACAGAGCGAAAAAACATTATCCCCCAATGCTTTTGCCAAATAAATTTCGGCCTAACGAGAGCTTAGCCAGTCCTGTTGCATTTAGAAAAAGAGGAAACGTATTAAATCGGCGCACATGCTTACGCACACTTTTAAATATAAAAATGACACACTGAATGAATCAGTAAGTATATCAACAGTTTATGTATGTATGTAGGTTGCATGCATATTCTGATTAAGAGCACAGCGAAGCTTATCTGAAGCTGAAGCTGTTAGCAAAGCTAGTGATTCCCCATTTAATAAGC
This sequence comes from Mermis nigrescens, assembly GCA_036768485.1. Taxonomy (NCBI): domain Eukaryota; kingdom Metazoa; phylum Nematoda; class Enoplea; order Mermithida; family Mermithidae; genus Mermis; species Mermis nigrescens. The sequence continues at coordinate 12,699,608 of JAVLUZ010000154.1, forward strand.
TCTCAGTTCTATTAAGCTTCTGCATAAATTCAATTGCGACGGACGTTCTTGTAAGATTTTGACGTCTATAATTACACGCATGCTATATAGGTACGTATACATTCATATGAATTACATATTACTTGAGATTTATTATAGTCCGTTTCATTTAACTTTGCGGTATCTTTTGAATTTAATCCGCCTTAAGCAGGCTGCAAAAGCAATTAAAATTTTTGATGCAATAATGCGGTTTGGCAATAGCAAGCATCTCACCATAAGTCCCTATACTGCAGAATATCACAACTACACTGTTAGTTTAAACCAATTTTGTAGGCTCCTTAATTGTTTTCAAAGAGCTCAAAGCTTAATGAAACGGACTATAACGCTCGGAAGCTCAATAAATAACTGGCTATCGATAATATGCAATAAAATGCTAAACAATAATTAACAATCTTAGAATAATACACAAGGGCGACAAAAACGATAATAACAGTACCAACAACAACAACAACAACACTGATAGTCTGTGTGATAGATAACGTACTCGATTGTCTTAAGTAAATTTTATTCCTAGACACATTTTGGAAAGAAGCGCAAGAAAAATAAGTAAAAATAAAAAATCAAAATAAATTCAATTAGCATTGTCAAAAAATGTCAAGTAGGTGTTGCTAAATAACGTGGTGTTCAGATGCTTGTGCACTGAAGCAGGCAGCGTATACCTACATACTCGTATAAAAAACGATATGGAAGTCTGACCATACGTAAATAATTTGATTAATTTTTAACAATGTGACAACGTCGTTAAAGAAGACTAAGGGTGAAAGATTTTTTTGGCTTGATATTTATTAATAATCTATGAGAAAAGTAATTACATACTCAACGTTTTTTGAGCAGCACAAATAAGTTTAGCGATTTCGTACCGTGATTGACTTTTTATATTTTATCAGAGAATAAAAAACTGTAATTAGCAAACAGGCTCTTCTAAGCTAAAATATTTTTCACGCTAATATGACCGCTTGCGCAAGTTGCGCCGGTGGTAAAATATGCTTTCAGCAAACGTATTTACCAGCAGGATGGATATACGAATTTCTAAAGAATAACGTCATATGTTTCCTTCTCGAGATAATTTCAGAAGAAATATAATTAATATTCACCGCATTATCATTCTAATTACAGAAAGTTCAATGCTTTTACTAAAAACAATATGTAGGTGTATTTTCTCGGAACATTCTGGTAGTAGTAAATACGCATATTTTCATCGTTTTCAGACTAAGTTTGTCTCTACAAAGAAATATTATTTTTTCTTATAATAATAATAATAATAATAACAATAATAATAATAATAATAATAATAATAATAATAGTAATAATAATAATAATAATAATAATGATAACAACAATAATAATAATAATAAACAATAATAATAATAATAATAATAACGATAATATTAATAATAACAATAACAATAACAATAATAATAATAATAATAATAATAATAATAATAATAATAATAATAATAATAATAATAATAATAATAAAATACTCACAAGATTAATATCAATTATGAAAAACAATAATAATAATAGTATGACAACAATAATAATGTAATAATAATAATAATATTAACAATAAAATAATAATAATAATAATAATAATAATAATAAAATAATATTAATAATATTAATAATCATAATAATAATAACAATAATAATCATTATAATTATAATAATAATAATACTAATAACAATAATAATAGTGATAATAATAATTATAATAATAAAAATAATAATAATAATAATAATAATAATAATAATAATAATAATAATAAAAATAATAATAATAACACCAACAACAACAATAATAATAATAAAACAATAATCAAAAGAATAATATCAATAAAAATCAATAATAATAATAAGAATGTGATAATAATAGTATTATAATGATAATTAATAATAACAATAATAATATTAATAATAATGATAATAATAATAATAATAACAATAATAATAATAGTAATAATAGTAATAATAATAACAACAAAAATAATAATAATAATAATAATGATAATAATAATAATATGATAATTATAATATAATAATAATAATAATTAATAATAATAATAATAATAATAATAATAATAATAATAATAATCATAATAATAATCATAATAATAATAATATTATTAATAATAATGATAAAATTCATCATACAGTAGATATAATAGGAATAATACTAATATCAAAAATATAATTTGATAATTTACTACTACGATAATAAATAAGACGCGAAACCTAATATTTCAGATCCGACTCTATCAAGCGCGCGACTTAATACTGGTTTACATATCGCGATATGGCTCATTCTAAGTTTTCATTAACTTTCAATTTTATGTTTAAAGATAGATATATTAGCATTCAATTTTTTCCTCGTGATCGAGCATACAACAACAGCGCAATTGTGTCAACTGAGGTCCTCGACTCCGGCCCTTACTGCGCTAATACATATTTGTTCTTAGTAAGAGCTGATCGATCATAGCCTGCGAAACCGGTTGATCGAGTTATTTTAAAAGATGCAAGTATTAGCATAAAAGGTGGATTGAAAAAATGAAAATAAAAACCATTTGTAATTATTTTGTTACAACAGAAGCAATTATTACAGCGATTCGTTTCTTTATTATTACATTATACTTTACTTCAAATGTGAGTCTAAAAAACGGCTGTCGCAGATCGCGCACGAACAGAGTGTTGCTTGGAGACAAGAGACATTTAATTTGAATTTTCGAGTCGGAGAAAATAAAGCTTTCTGAGAAAAATCCGTGAAACAAAAAAGAAATTAACAATGCTAAAGTCCGAATTTGATTAGTCCTTCAGGCTGATAAGCCAAGTGATACCTCTTCGAAGGTACTAAAAACGACTAACGGTGCTCTTTTGAAAAATTTTCAATTAGGTTACTTATTAATCTCCCAGACATCAGCTTACTATAATACTCATTTATCTATAGTCCGTTTCATTTAGCTTTGAGGTTTTTAAAAAAATTTAAGGTGACTACAAAAGTGATTTAGACTGACACCATAGCTGTGATATTTTACAGCACATTGAGTTATGGGGAGACATTTGCCATTGTTAAGCCATAATACTGCATCAAAAGTTTAAACCACTTTTGTAGCCTGATTTATGCGGATTAAATTGAAGAGAAAACCGTAAAGTTAAATGGAACAGACTGTAATTTTTAAATTAATGAACATGACGTTGTTTTTTAATGAACGCGAATGCTTAGGAAAGGACCTTACATGAATAGGCACAAAAAATATTTAGAAAACGATTACCGGTAAACGACTTTCTATATGATTATAATAATTGTAATATGACTTTATATAGTAGGTATGTAAAAAACATAATTTTGGGCATGGAATGAAAAACACATTAATCAGGGCCCAGCTGCAATATGCTCAGACAGCCATAAGTAGGTGTATACCTATTTAGTATTTTTATACGACATAAGGTTTAAGCGTAGCTCGTGCTGGTACATACGTGTTCGGATTTAAGCCAGGCTTAAGCCTACTTAGGCTTACTTCATTTATCACGCAGCACGAATGTAAGCGCGACTTTAGCCGGAGAATATTGAAAATAGAAACTAATATTGTCTGTTTGCTTCTACACAAAAAATAGTAGAGGCAATTATGCGCGTATGTAAAAGCTACACAGCATTCAATCGATGCTACAGCTACTAAATAGAGCATTCCGTAAATCCACGCTGCTTTACATAACTCTCAATGCCACAAATACTGCAAAGAATAGGTATACACTAATAGCATTAAATAAGGTCAGTATGTAGGTAGGTATATGTATAGACTTATCATACTGTAGCTAGTAGATGAAGTGCTTAATGATAAAAAGCTGATAAAAACGACATATTCCTTAATTCATATATAATTAGGGGGAATCCTTTGAGTCTGATATAATCGGAAACATTACATCTAGCCTATTGTAGGTACGTAGGTACATAATTCTGAATATATTACCTACCTCCGTTTGCCTATAAGGCTCTTGGTCATTAATTAGCGCAATTTTTCAAATTTTTTCTATTGCTTCGCGCGCAATTGTTTTTTTAAGGTAAGGGTTATGGGTTTGGGGGAGGCCGAACCCATAATTTTGGAGGAACTTATCTAAGAGTATTTTTTACAATGCTTCCTCAAAAAATAATTAAAATTAAGCGCATTTGAAAGACTGTCAAAATAGATTGAAGCTCACTTTTGGGATAAATAAACCCAAAAATTTTCAAACACGCCGCGCCTGATAAGTGTCCTCGTATAGCTTTTGTCTTTAAGCCCAACCAAGTTCGAGCAAGAAATGGTGAAGAGGTCAGAATTTTCTTGTCAATTATTAATTTTATTATTCTTCTTTATAATGCACCACAACTGCACCAAATTCAGCCGGGATAAGGCGTTGAAAAATCATTTTACTTTAAATTATTTTGCTTTGCATTTTTTTAGAATTCTTTCTCATTGTCGCCTGCCAGGGGCTACAGGTGCCACACGCCCCCTCCTTGAAATTTACAGAAATTTTGTTGACTTTTCTGGTGGAAAGATTGTGTTTGAGAAAATTGAGTTCGAAAAGGTAAAAAACGTCAAAATTTTCCGGCGCTTCGCCGCCAAGTCAATATTATTTATTGTTGTATAGATCCGATGAGTTTAGAAGCTTGAATCAGCTAAAATAATCCAACGCTCATGAACTCTTTGTTCATTCACTGCGCAAGCTTGTTGAGCATAATCATAGGTAGCGCGTTAGTGCGTACCTATAATATACTTGGGTACCCCCAACACCTGGGCACCCCCCTACAGCTATAACGGGACACTTCTGGAAGGTGCGGTTTTTTTTTAAAGAAAGATAATAAAAAAATTCGCTGCCCGTGTTTTTTTGTTTTTCTTGAAACTCAAAATTGACTGTGTAAAGAAGGTGTAAAGTTTTTGTGTAACGTTATAACATAGGTCAAATTTTGGGACCTTTTTACTGCGGCATGTGGACAACTGAGTATTGATGACTCGAAGGATTGAACAGAATAGGATAATAGAGGGATGAATTCTACAGATGACACTTTTTTTGTTTTTTGAAATTCGCATTATTTATCGAACGGCAGTGTAAAGAGTGCGAAAATCTGGGGGTGAAAAAGCACTTTTTGGTCGAGTTTTCAACCTTCCTATGTCCGATACTAACTCCGGTTATGAGGTTTTTAAAATATTTTCTGACAGAAATGTAGAGCGGATCAAGGGCTACATTCTGCATATAAGCAAAGTCTTGTATGCTCTATGGTGAGTTAGATCCTGGGGTTTAAAGTTTACACTCTAGTGGATGGTGTAAAAAAACGGATTTTAACTAAGATTTCTCTGCCAAATTTTTCCGCTTATGAGTCAGTGCAAATCGAAGACAGCATTAATAAAGTGCCTTACAGGGGCTAAACATCGCAGCAAACCGCATTTAAAAAAACGCAATATTGAGTTATTTATGGGGGTGTAAAGTTCGAAATCAGAGGTAAAAAATGGGCTAAAAAACACGTTTTTTCCGAAGTTTGATTGATAAATCATGCCAAATAATTTTTGCAACAGAATTTTGGCACACAGGAATGTACTACGATTTAAAAGCTACAAATTGTACCAAACCGAATTTCTTTAAACTCAATGGGGAGTTCGGTACGGAATTTTAAAGTTTACAGTGTTCTAAATGATGGAAAATACGTTTTTGTTGCGTTTTTTGTTCGCCACTTTCTCCGTCCAGAAGTCGGGACAAGTCTAATAGAATAAAAATAAAGTGCTTTATATCGGGTGCATGTCAAAGCAAATTGTCTATACATTAATATTTAGCGAGTGTAAAGTCAAAAATTTGGAGTTTTAAATGCGTTTCTGTCTTGTTTTTTCTGCCTGCTTCTCCGGTTACGAGTCAGGGACACGTTTATCAAGTCTAGAAATGGACCAGGAATCAAATTTGATATGCCAGTCTGGCGCATATATTTACACTCTACGGTGTTGTAAAGTAGTTTACACCAATTGTTAGTTTGCCCATCGAGCATTATGTAGACTTAATTTTTTCATAAATATTAATCGTAATATCGGAACAATATCAAAATTACGAATCTGACTAAGATCTTCTTTACACTAGGTGTTTACATGAAGTTTACACTACATATATATTTATCTTCGTTTTTGAGCATTCCTGAAACCTAATTTTTTCTTGGAGCCTAGAAGTTTTCAAAGGATCAAATGTGAGACGTCACGTAGGCGCGTTTGTTTACATCCAACAGTGATGTAAAGTAGTTTACATTCATTGTTTATATGTCCTCAGACCATTGTAGAGACATAATTTTTTCATGAATGTTGATCATAATATCCGAGTAATTTTTTACACTGCATGTTAGCCTTTGTTCTAGAGCATTGCAAAAATCGAAATTTTTTCCTGAGATATAAAAATTTACAGGGAATGAAATATATACGTCAATTGGGCGCGCTTGCTTACACTCAGCAGTATTGCAAAGTGGTTTAAACCTAATGTTTATTGTCTTTAAAACATTATGGAGACTCATTTTTCCATAAATGTTGAAAGAAATATCGGAGCAATATCAAAATTACGAATCCGACTAAAATATTCTTTACGCTATGTGTTTGTGTAAAGTTTACGTTACGTGTTAACCCTAATTCGATAGACTTGCAGAGACTTTGTAACTGAAGTCAAGAAATTTTCAAGGATTCATATGTGAGACATCAATTAAGTGAGTTTGTTTACCCTCAAAAGTAATCTGAAGTGATTTATAAATTATGTTCAAGTGTCCTTAGATCATTGAAGAGATGTAATTTTGTCTTAAATGGGTTGCATTAAAGTTAAATCTTTCTTAGCCGTGTTTATAATATGTTTCACAAAATCTTGCACATGGAGAGCTATCGTTTAATTGATGTAAATTGCCTGCAAAAGTGGTTTAAAATGAACCAGCAATCACACTACTGTGCACAGAAGTCGACAAAGATATACAGCTTTATTGTAATCATGTACATTAATAAGCCGTAAACTGTTAGTATTCTCTACACCTAGTAGTTGTGTAAAGTTTGCACTATTCATTTGTTGTTAATATGTAGTCTATACTACAAATTTATTTTACTACCAAATCAAAGCGTTAGTGTTCCTTACATTTGATATTTGCGTGAAGTTTTTGAATTTTTGCCGAAAATCTTTGCCTTCTAATTTACCAACATCCCGCCTTTTCCATTTTCTTGAAGTTTAAAATCTTTTATAATTCTCTCATAATTTAATGGTAGGTTTTAACTTTAAGTTTCTCTTGGTTTACAACTCTCGCTTAGCAAGCTCATTTTTCAAAACTTTTTCATAGTGATCAGATTAGTTGCGTTTAATTTGGAATTGGTGGACGGTCGTTATTTTATTACTCGGCTTAAATAAACCAAGTGACTATCTTTTGATTATTTTCTTCATCGCAAATTCAAACACCCAATTTTCAATTTGAAAATTGACCCAATTTTCAATTTGAAAATTGATCCAATTTTCAATTTGAAAATTGAAAATTGGGTGTTTTAAATTTCAAAAGTCACAACACATTGTGCTTGTGTATTGATTGAGTGAGGATTTGCAATGTGAATTCGTTGGTTAAATTTTTGTGCTTGATTATAAGTGAACTGCACATTAAGAAGAAATAACTTAATGCAGTTTTAATTTGAAAATGGATGGTGTCAATAAGGTTGTCTTGTTTAAAAAGGATAATGCTGATGTTAAGAACAATATTGTTTTCCGCGTTCTTGGACTGTTGTCATTATTGTGGCATGTTACTGATTGTGTTTACTGACTGATGTACTGAAATCACGCTAATTAAAAGTAGTGTACTAGCAAAGAAAAATGCTCCGATGGAACAAAAAAGATGAATATACTTGGAATTGTGGATTATTATGGATGTAAAAGGAGGGGACTAGGAAAAATCTACCTAAAGTCGGAAAATCTGCTAAAAATCACACTTTCTCTAAGCAACGCAAAAAATCGATGTATATTCTGCGGCCTCTAAAAAAGTGTCTTTTTTAAATAATGTTCGAAGTTTCAGATAAGAGTGTATAAACGAAATCTATCAAGGTTACTTTTTTAAATTGCTGGCACCTGATTGATAGAAAACTAAGAGGTATTGTATTTAAAGTTGTTTTGTTTTATGAGCATTATAGCAAGCAAAGCAGGAGCCGATTGATTAGTGCACACAATCGTTTCGGGCATGCTAGTGTATCTACATTAAGTCTGTTTCAAGTCAACTTACGTGTTTCCTACTGTTTTTAACCAACCATGTCTTCAATTGTCTTCGATGTTTGCTATTTCATTCAATTGGCTTGGAAGACTGTTAGTTTACTTAATATCATTTCCCATAGCTACTGCATAGCTAACGTGCTGCTGTTTCAATCATTGTTATGGTTGAATATTTATTTTAATCTGTTGGCCGCAGAATATACATCGATTTTTTGCGTTGCTTAGAGAAAGTGTGATTTTTAGCAGATTTTCCGACTTTAGGTAGATTTTTCCTAGTCCCCTCCTTTTACATCCATAATAATCCACAATTCCAAGTATATTCATCTTTTTTGTTCCATCGGAGCATTTTTCTTTGCTAGTAGTAAAAAATGATTGTGTACCAGTTTGTCTTTTCTCTGCTTTGTTTTTCTTTCTTTGCGAGGACACATAATCCCATTGTAATTAAAATGAATGGCCAGATTTTTTTTGTGTTTTTGCACATTTACCGTTTTCTGAACTATATCATGTTAATAAGAAGGTCATAAATGGGCCTAAAAACAGTAAAAACAAAATTTTCATCGATGGTTTATACATCTTTTTTATCTTATTGGCATCGACCTATTGCTGCACTGTATACTTAGCAGGACGAAAAACGCATATCAGCTCAAAAATGTTGTGCAATGTAGAATTTGATCAATTTTAACTGTTTCTTCGCTTAATTCAGAACCAAGATTTGGCCGATTCAGCGAAAATCTGAACGTTCCATACTTTTTTACAAAATTTCCCGCCCGGGGCTCTGCCCGGATTTCGCAGGGCGCGCTTAAGCGCGCCACCACGACCCCCAGCCGCAATCTCGTGTGCATGATCGAAGATTTTAGGGAACACAAAAAAGGTAAAAGGGTTTGGAATTTCTAAAATTTTCGGACGTTTTTCTCAAGTCAATACTATAATCGCAATCTGTCAGCTTATCGTCAGATTATTTTTAAAACTTATGCCCAAACTTGTGTGAAACAGACTAAGGTAGCCTGTTCTGTGATCTAAGCAGTATAAATTGAGTTGCCGTTGATTACTGTTATTTCTCTTTGAAAAGCTTCAGCATTGCGTTTAAAAGACTGAATCAGTTAGTGCTTCATTCTAATTTAGTAATTCGCAGTTTACCTGTCAGAAGCCTAAACTTATGGCATTATGTCAAAATTGTTTTGTGCAAATTTGATAATTTTCTGCTGTCAGACTATCAATATTCACAGAGCTACAGAATGTCAAGGGCGGTGAAAAATGACTAATTTCTTGGTGCTTTGAGCCACTTACGATTTTCGAACTGTTTGTCAATAAAAAGGTCGTAAATTCTACGTAAAAATGTCAAAACATTGTGGCGCTTCGTGTCGCTTCAAATGTTTTGTATTTTTGATCGTCAGAAAACCATAAATTAACTAGGCTACAGAAAAATTTATTTTTTTTGAGCCAAAAATGGGCTAAAAAAAGATTGAAAAGGCACACTTTTTACGACTTATACAAATAATCGATAATTCTGGGGGCAGCTATTTTGTGGGGGTGAGTTGCCATTCTGGGGGGTCAAACCCCCCAAGAACACGTCTGGGCTACACTACTAAAATTGAAAAACTCAGACTGCAACATACCGCAGCATTTAATGTAAAAGGTGTTTTAAAAAATTTTTGCGTATGCCCCACGAACCGAAATCCTGACAACGCCTCTGCTGTCAGGATATGCTCACAATGCCATACATTATACCCATGTTATAATATTGGTCGACGTACATATCTATCTGACCTAAATTTTCGCCTCTAAATAAAACTACAATCTGCATACGTGCCTGATGATGGTTTTGTTGAGTTATACATGAAAAGTAGGAGAAAACAAAAGAGGAAGCGAAATAACAGGAATGAAAGACGAATGGTGTAATGAGATGACAGACGGCTACCATTCAGCCGGCCAAAACAAGGACCAAAGAAAAATTGGGCGTGGCCGCCAGGTACAATCTCGAGTAACCTACACGGAAACCTTTAAAAAACTGCAGCTCTCAGAGGCGTCCCATTACAACTGTAGGGGTGTAGAGCAAGAAAATTCTGGATAGGGTCTGGTTGGGTAATTTGCCAAAAATGTTACTAAAAATAGAATTCTGTGTCTACAGTAATCTGAGGGTTTTTTTCCAATTTCCGCCCGGAGCTGTAAACCCCCCCCTCACGCCAACGTGTGGTGCACAGGGGTATCACGCAAGTATATTACAGGCGTGAGCTAACGCTTTACCTATGATTTAAAGTTTTTCGGCGCTTTTTGTCCATTTTTGCATTAAATTGCCCGTTTTTCGTAAAAAAATTCAAGAATTTTGTGCATCAAAAATCATCGTTTATCAGAAGGCAGCATATGCATAATGGTCGGATCTTTTGTACGGTTTTTGAGAGTATCAGGGTAACATTGGGTTCTAGCATAAGAGCTAAAATAGTGTACAAAATGTTAGTTTGAAGTTATTAGTTAATTACAAGCACTTCAGGAGAAAATTTTCGATTTTCATCCATTTTTGGCTTTCATTTTAACTCATTCCCCCAGATTTTCAATTTTTCCATTCTTGGGGTCTAGAACCCCATGCGTACTTACGAGTATGTTTCAACTTGACTACTCGACTGCTCCACAATCAGCTTTTGTCGTATTTATCGAAACAAGCACAAAAAATCTCCATTGAAATGCTTACAATAGACATCGCAAGCGATATAACAAAATAGATATGGCAGCAGCGAAACAAGAACGATAAATAAGAGTAAAATCACAACGAAGAGGAGAAGATGGTATAAGATTCTTTGCTTTATCGACAAAAGCCAGCGAACGAGCTTAAATCTTATGTTTCGTTGCTTCAAATCGCTTGTGCTGACCAAAATTAGCCTAAAAAAGTCGAACACAATCAATTATTTGAGACTTTAGATTGTCGCATTGCATAAAAATACAGGAGCATAGTACAGACATAGGTTATAATTAAAAATTTATAATAAATAATCAATCTCAATACATAACACATATGTGCATGATAAGTGTAGGTTTTCGGAAACATCGTCAGCTTTCATGCGTGCAACTTACATACGAAGTTTCATTTAAAAAATATCTAAATTTTCGAACAAATTATTTCTGGTCTTTCGGATAAACTGTGTCACAGTTTTAGAAATAAATTTTTGCGGAACCCAAAGCTTTCCTTATAGTGTCAATATAATCAGGAAACAGGTCCCTTATGCATTAAGTAGCGGTTTTTGGCGTCAGGCAGAATCATTTCCGATGTTAAGATTTTCGAAAGTTTACAATGAAAAACGAATCAAATTACTGAAAAATTGGCACAAAGTGCAGAAAAAACGATACGCAACCGATGCACATAGGGAGTAATGAGAGTAGATTTGACCTCCAAATCCGCTAGAAGGTCCAAAAACTAGGTACCGAGCTATTCAGACCTAAATAGCGTATTTTTGCGTAAGTTTAACATATTATACCTCATAAACGCAATTTATTTTAGTGAAAATGGTAAATTTCACCTCCCTGGCAAGCCAGACCACGTGCACCTATGAATGTAACTAAAAGACATGACGCAAAGCGCGAACTATTTTAGAATGTTTGCTAAAATAATAGATAAAACTCTTTAAATTAATATGTCTTTACTCAAAAAATCATTGTATGAAATAAAAAATCTGTTTTGCACAAAGACAATTCTTCCGACGCAAAATTGACGATTTTAGAACGTCAAGAAAGTCAGTAAATTTCATTAATGAGAAAGTATTACTTAATTGGGAAGCGCAGGAAAAGCTTAAAAAATCATATAAAATGGCTAAAATCATCAAAAATATAAGTTATTCATTATTGGGTCTAACAATTTTTTTGACGACAAGGAGACGGCCGCCCCCATCCCACCCCAATCCGCCTTTATCATCAAGCAATATAGTCAAAAACGATTCAATTGAAAAAAATGGGCGAGAAGCGTAACTGCTTAACGTTCAAAACGATTCAATCTTATGACACATATAATAAGCTACAAACAACGATTCCACATGAACGCAAAGAAAACTTGAAAATAAAGCTAAAAACGACTCAGAAATTTAAAATTCATTAAAAAGCAAGACTGTTATTGAAGGGGCAGAGAGAACATATGCATAGCGTAGCCGATCTGAGAGAAGCTCAGCCTTTCTAAAGGGCCAGCCTTTGAGCTTTTCTTGAGTCGAAATTGCCTAAAAAACTGGTATAAAGCTAAAATAGTGTCAAAATTACGTCAATCGACTATTTCTGGTCAATGCCAAGCATTTTTGAAGAAACCGTCCATTTTTGTCATCGTTTTGACTAATTTTACCCGAAAAACAAAATGAACGCATTAAAAAACAGTAAAGATAAATTATACAATGTACATGTAAAGCATGGTAACTTTGAGGGTCAGTCCACAATAAGATTTTTTTGGGGCTGAACCTATTTAAAGCCACTTTTGTTCTTCCCGAAAAGTCCGTTCCAGGCACAAGGTTTCGTGAAAAAGACTACAGAGCAGCGTTTTTTTGTACAAGGTTCGTTTGTACATGTACAAAGATGGTCCCCAAAAGTCTTTGTACATTTTGTACATGCAAATTTTTGTGTACTATAATATAGTACAGTAGCGATTTTAGTGTGGTAAAACAGGGTTTACGATCTTTGGTAGTGTATTTTAGCTAATTTCTAACTTTCTGACGCCAAAAATTACTAAAAATTGTCGCAAAATGGCGCGAAGCGCCGAAAAAATTTGACATTTTACCATCCTAAATGCAAATTCTGTTATTTTAAAGATATATAGGACAAACAATTACAAATCTCTGGGAATTTTACACATTTTTACAGTTTTTGTCTTACCAAAAATCTTTGTAAATTTTGTACACACAAATTTTTGGTTACTATAATATGGAACAGTAGCGATTTTAGTAAGGTAAAAACAGAGTTGTTCGACTTTTGTTAGTGTATTTTAGCTAATTTCTGAGTATCTAAAAGCAAAAATCACTAAGAATCGTCTTGAAACGGCGCAAAGCGCCGAAAAATTTGACATTTTTTCTTTTTAAATGCAATTTCTGCCATTATAAAGATTATACCACACAATTACTCATTTCGGCGCGAAGCGCCGAAAATTTTTGCGAATTTCAGACCTTTTTTGCAATTTTTGTCTCCTCAAAAATCATTGTACATGTACAAAAACGGTCCCGGAAAGTTTTTGTACATCGGTAAAAATCTTTGCCGAGTACAAAAAAAAAACACTGCTACAGAGACAGCTGTGCAGCGTTTACCTTCTGGTTGTTAAATTGTGCAGCGGTCCGAATGCTAAGGCGATCGCAGTGCAGACTAAGCAAATGACGTTATACGGCATACTGAAATCCGGCGTCGGGAAAACAATCAGGAGAGCTTCACCAAAGACCTTCTTGCTAAGAAACGTTACAAAACTCTCATCGATACTGGTTAAATAGAGCCCATGTTCATTTACAAACGACGAATCAGAAATTAAGAGGAAGTATAGACGATTTTCTAAGTTTTAATTTAAAACAGAAAAACCATACCTACGCGAGGTTTAAAAGTTCTGGACGGAGGTAAACAAATTCCTGAGGGGCTGTAAATGAGCATTTTTGTTATTTCGAGGGTGACGGAGGGGGCGAAAATTTTCAGGTCAGATATCTCCAGAACCATTAGGAGATGGGCAAATAGAGGCATTTTTGAGCGTATCTCGACGAGCTCTATGCAATGGTGAAGGAAAATTTCAAAAATTTTCACTTTATTCTATACTTACATTACTCAAATCCATCGTTTAAATAATCTACACAACTGGTTTCTCATCATTCAATCGACGAATAATTTTCTAGCTTCTGTCTTTGTATTTAATCCTTGTTATTTACAAAAATTTCATTTTTACGGAAAGTAGAAACATATTTCTAAACGTAACATTAGTGCATCAAAACACAGATGCAGTAATTCAACTGTGCAGAAGACATGCTGTCAAATCAATTTTTTGTTTGCAAAATTTTGTGGCTTACACGTTAAAATTGAATTGTGGAAAAGTATCGTTGGGATAGAACACACCATAAACTGAGGCAATGGTTTAAGATGAATGAAGCAATATTTGACAGATGCCCCTACAACCCCGGAGGTTACGCAAAAAACAGTACCTATTCTTTTTCTACCAACAATGAATACATCTAAAAACTTGAAATTCTGGGTGGGTGTCCTCGGTTTATTTCAGGGGGGAGTGGACGACCATCTATTTTTGGCCAAAAATACTTAAAAACGACCACAAAAAAGGGAAAAGGGGAGGGGGGTCAAGAATTTTATGGCTTTCGATCCAACCATCCCCCATGTCACATGTATGCAAAAATCTATATTATCTCACACGCTCTTAGACGCATCTCTAAACGTTATGCACGGCGCAGGAACGAAAAATCCACGATGAGCATCAGGAGGATATTCAGTCCAGCGGAGCAGACTCTTTTCGAATTCTAAAGATATTCGGCATTGAGCCGAAGGAGGCAACGATAATACTAATTCTACGTAGTGAGGTCTTTTTCTATTCTTAGCTGGTTGATAAACCACTTTATCTAAAAGAGTAAAAGTAAATGCAGATTTATACGAATAAATCAGTGAATGCCTGCCTATAAAAGCCGTTCGTGAGATTACTATAGGAAGTCATCATACAACAAAAAAAGGAAAAAGAGATTTTTAGAGAAAATATAGGAAAATATATAAATAAATAAATAAATGAAAACGTGAATAAATAGAAAAAGGGAGAAAGAGGTAGAATCAGCCAAAAACATATACATCCAGGATTCGGTCAAAAGGGTGAAGGGAGGCAGACCCAACATAAATTGGTCTATATCTCGGAAAACTCGTCAAGATGGCTCGCAAAAACCGCATTTATCGATGTTTTTCGCATGCTCTACTCATTAGGATCATAAAAAAACTCGAAGTTTCAACAATAATTTCTTACTTACTCAAAAGGCCATTAAATGTGTCGTTTTTTGGTCGAGTTTGAGACAAAATTAGGGAAAATACTCCACAACTGGCGCAAAGCGCTAAAAATTTGGAGATTTGACGTCAAAGACTTCGAATTTTCGCATCTTTTTATGAATTATCTTAACTTTCAAAATTTTTTTCGGTCAGAGGAGGGCAGTCGCCCCTCGCTTTCCCCTAAATATGGGTTTGTATGCACAAACGTAACTTATGCAGGAAGTGGAACTAATTTTCAAGACATCTGGGGTCAGACTAAAGAAAGTAAAACAAATTCTTTAAGATTATCTACGAAGATTACGAATGTTACGATTGCAGATTTAAAATTTATTTTGAAAGGACGTTAACTCGCAAATTCAATATTTCTAGATTGGAACTGCCCGTTAACTGGTTTGCGCTAACGAAAGAAAAGCGAACGAAGTGACGGTAAGGCCAACCAAGCGACAAATTAAATCAAATTGAATTAAATTTGTATCGACATTGTTACAATCGGACCAATTTTATAATAAGCGGCTTGTCCCCCCAAATAGATCAAATTCAGCAATAGCGTTGGTAGCAGCAGCGATTTTGAGTCAATTAATTCTTTTACTTATTTTAAAAATTTAACTCTATCCCTCTGCCTCGCATATAAGGCGTTGAACTGATAAAATACGAGGGAATGAGTTTAAAATCTACCGAATTGATTGTATTTTATTCCTCAAGATTTATGGTTACTTTTGCTAAAAAATTAAGAATAACGGCGTGATGGCTTGGACCATCAACTGAGCATGAAATAAGGAAAGATAATGGTTTAGCTAAATGACCTGAACAGTCTACTTGCTCAAAAAATACGTAGTTACATTCACATTTGCTCGCTTTAATTAGTAATACTTTTTGATTCGAAAATGGCCTAGGGTATAATTTTCAAAAATTTTGACCGGAAGATACCCATCATCACCCATGTGTGGCGAAATCTTATGCTCCAATGCAAGTACGTAAGTACAGGGTGGTCCACGTATCTATTCCATGTTTTGTTTTGCTGCTGTACCCTCAATAGTTGCTGATATTTAATGTAAATTCAACATAATGTATAGTAAACATTAGAATTTAATTTATCATTATTCTAGGACGCTCCGACTATTATTTTATATTTTAATGATAATTGTTCATGGCGTAATCCATTTTGGAACGAGCAAAAGTTGCTTCATGGTATGAATGGACGGGCGGCTTGGAAATGGTCCAAAGAAAATTTTGAACGACATTTTACCGTGACCCACCATCACACCACAGCATTTCTACACAGCATTTCTAAATAGCATAAGCAATTAATGGAGACTGGATCATTACAGGATTTGAAAAGAAATCGAAGTCGTTTCGCTCATTCCGTCGAAAATTCGGCACGAGTGACAGAACATTTCACCAAAAATCCTCATTCTTCTGCACGTCGTCGGCTAATGCTCTAATGATAAGTCGCACAACCATTCAAAGAATTTTAAAAGGCCTTAAGTGGCACCCTTACAAAGTGCACATTGTCCAGAAAATAACCGAGGAAGATAAAGAAAATCGATTATAATTTGCGCAGGATGAAATTGACCAAATGGATCAAAATCCAAATCATCTCGCGAATTTGCTCTTTTTCTGACGAGGCACATTTTTCATATTGATGGTGGCTTTAATCGTCACAATCATCGTTATTGGTCGGGTGAAAATCCCCAATGGATCACTGAAAAATCGTTACATTCTCCACGGACGACAGTTTGGGCTGCAATTGGCGATAAGGGCCTAATTGGCCCAATTTTTTTCGATGACAATGTCAATAGCCAAAGTTACCTCCAGATGCTGCAAACCCAATTCTATCCTCAATTGCAAGCTCGTCATATTGAGAACGATGTGATTTTTATGCAAGATGGAGCGCCACCTCATTGGGGAAGAAACGTTCGCGATTGGCTCAATGAAACCTTTCCCAATCGCTGGATGGGTCGTGGGTCGCCTTCCATGCCTTGGCCTCCTCGTTCTCCCGATTTAATGCCGTGAGATTTCTTCCTTTAGGGTTTACATAGTTTGTCGATTTAAAAATTTACAGAATAAAATTTTAATGTCTGCTTTATAATCTGGCATAGTTTTATCTTGTTTGAATGAAAATTGTTGTTTTATGAAAACAAAGTATGGCATAGATACGTGGGCCACCCTGTACTTCTGCAAAAAGTGATAAACAATTGCCTGGAGAACCCACAAAAAGAGCAATTACAAAATAATAAGACACCAAACAGCACAGGCCAAGTTCATAAAAGATAAGAACATTGTAATTTGCCAATTTTTTTAGGAAGAAATGTGCGCATGACCGGGGTAGCACGCAGAGATTAAATCCGGAATTTGTAGAACAAAATATATGTTGATCGAAATTTTAGAGTGATTTTAGTGACTTTTGTCGTATTAATGAGAAATTGTAGTTTTTGGACATAAAACCGGGTAACAATACCTGCTTAAATAGAAAATCACTTGGATTGTAATGTCTGTGCAATATACATACATGTATGTAACATGTATATAGATACCCACCAAAAGTAGGACGTTCTCTGATTTTCCATAGTCTAAGATTTTTTTACCAACCCGCCCGATTTTTGGCAAAACCTTGTGATTTTTGGCAAAAAATTGCATTTTTCGGCCATTCTTAGTGGCTTTTCCGCCATTGTCTGGCTGAAAATTAATGGGTCATCAACCCCACCCCTTAGAAATAGCCGACTACTCGCTTCCAAGATTTTTAGCTGTTACGTTACATCTCTGAATGTAGCCATAATCGCAAACTTTGACAGTCTTTACCAGGCGTAACCTTCCTCTCACTTCTGTTCATGCAATGAGTGAATCGATATGAAGCTACGTGTGTAGTACCTGGCTTTTTTATTGAATCGCCGCAACTGAATTCCATTGTATGGAAATATATGCGTAAATACCACGGTATGATATGTGAATATAAAACTGTTGTCGACTTAGTCGCGCGGTTTTCCAACAACGAGATCAGTTTTCCAATATGTTGACCCGTTCCAGTGAAATACGTATGAATAGCAACAAAAGTAGAATCATTTTTGCTCAGAAGGCTAAGTTGAGGGGCTTCTTTCGACGACCGCAATTTAACTTCAATTTCAATAGAAGAATCATGCTTGAGCATATCACTGATTGAGAACAAAGTAGATGACATGCCATCCTTCGTAAAAGTGTTGTTGCAAGTGGATGCTGGTTTGAACAGAGGATCCATTGATTCAATTAATTTATAATTGTAGCTAAACTTTATTACAGGAGTTTTGAGCTTTATGCTTTTTATGATTATTCAATTTCAATTTTTTCAATTTTAAGTCAATTTCGATTTTCCATTTTCAATGCTAGCAAAGGTCAACAGACATAATAGGAAGTCATCAATAAGGCAAAATTGAAGGAACGAAGAGGTAAGAAGGACTAGGAAAATTAAATTTTTTTATAAAGAAATAAATCATTAAATAATAAAGGATAAGTAAAAGAACAAAAACAAAAAAGACGCGAGGAATAGCACGAATGCACCTTATGTATTACGAGAAATTATAGAAATTAAAAATGAACGACGTAATAAATACAAATAGCTGAGCAGAAAAAGAGAAAAATAAATAAAAATATAAATAAAAAAGGGAAATAAAGTAAAAGCCTAGATTTTATACGAAAAATTCCAGCAATGATTAAGAAAAAAGAGAAATAAATTGGCAAGCAAAAGGATACAAATTAATATATACCATTGATTCAAAAGCAGAAACAACAATGCGACTATCGTTTCCTAGAGAACACGCGATGTCAACATGGCTCAGGAATAGTCTAGACAATGTGAAGCCTGAAGCGGATGAAAATATTTTCAATATCATATATGCGCACTGGAGGGGTATGGGGGTATTCCCTACCACAACTTTGGAAAGGCATACCCCTTGCGGACCAAAACCTATTGGAATTATGAAAGAGCGCCAAACGATGCCCAGCAGTATAAATTTAAGTATTTTTCGAGTAGTACTCTGTCCAGCACATTCATTCATTGAGACATTTTTTGTCAATTATTCTGACCATATTTGATAGTCAAAGACAATCTATCGTTCTTGTTATCATTTGTTTTCTTGCAAACTTAATAACGAATATTCAAGAAGAGTAAAATACAACAAATTAATTTTACGGGTTGTGACGGGGGGCACAATAATATCTGAAAAATCAACATAAACTCATCATTTCAGGGTCATAACTAGCTATACAAATTAATTATTAACCCCAAGCCTACTTCAAGGAAACTTGGTTTACCACCTAGAACTTTTGACTGTGTACATGTATGCTTAATATGCAGTAAGTATATAACATTACAAGATCGATATCTAGACGGTGCAACAATGAAAAACGCTAATCTGAAAAAACGGATAGCGATTCAAATGAACATAAATATAAGAAAGAAGTAAAATAAATATGATAGACTTGACGCCTTAATGGCCTATTTACGTAGACAGAATTTAATGCAAGAAACAGAAAGTTTACAATTGCGTTTTTCAAATTTTGTCTTTAATCGATCTTCTTTTGCGCAACTCAGTGATGCAGTGCCTGGTTTAAAACAAAATTTTGATCAAGAGTACACCGTACGCCTGAACAATGGGTAAACCTTCAATAAATCTAGTATAATAGAATGCCAAGTGGTCCGGAAAAAGTATAAAAACAAATGAAATTTCTTACTCAGAAAAGCATTACGTACTGATAAATGATAAAAAATAAGGAACAATAATAATGATAATTAAATATGCGCCAAATGCATGTACGAATCAAAAGCATAAACGAACTATTTTTATTTTCAGTTAGCAAAAAACAGAGCTAATTTATCGTGTTATTCCAAAAAAGATCGTCACGTAGTTTTTTTTGCGAAAAATTTTTAAAATATGTAGAAGCGAAAAACATTTCAGATTAAACAAGAAGTGGTTTGAAGTTCAAACCACGCAGGGCTAAATGGACAGTAATTATGATATCCGACGGAGGAAAATATAAATTTTTCGAAAATAAGCTGAAAAATAAACAAAAAAGAGTGCCATAGTAGCTGCGTCTTCCAAAAATTCTGCGCATCCTACAAAAATACAAAGTTCCAATAATCTTTGAATTTTCCTTCCAATCTTTATCTTATCCAAAAAAGCAATGCCGATAAGCGAATCAGTTGTCGAATTTATGAATTGCCGGTTTCAGAGGGGAAATCTAGCAATTGCTTTAGTATACTATTCTTATGTCAATATTATTTAAAAGTTTTATCGGGAATGTCGTGCCAGACCGTTGCAAACGCATTAAACAGCCTTTTGTCATGCACATGTAACCGAAAACTCACCAAAAAAGACCCTCTAAGAAAAACAGACTAAAAGAAAAAAGCGTAAACCTCTTGCGAATGTGTAAGACTTAAAGACAATAGTTATTGTTTGCAATAGCTCCAGCGCAATACCGCGGCAACGTTCATCCTGCAGCAGAAATTAAGTCAAAATTATCATGACAAGAAGAGAAACAATAAGTAGGCTTACTGTGCACACTCGTCTAACATCGAACGCGATTGAAGTAAATGCGGAACTGAATATTCGAAACGGATTTAACAACTGCGAAATACCACGCTAAAAATTGAGTGAATCAGAATGAAAGTAGATAAAATAATATTACATGCTCACTCACAAAATCGAATTATAATGAAGAGTTATACGCATAATAATGCAGTACCTATGTATAGGGAAAAAGAAAAAGAAGAATCGTCGAAATTTATGTAAAATATCCATTGTCCAAAGATTTCATCATAATTAAACCAAAAGTGGCGAGATTTCTTTCATGATGCCGCCACTATCCTAATGATTAATAAGTAAGAAAAAATGAAATAATATTAAATAGTATAATAAATCGCAAAAGCATAGTATAATTTACATAACGCCTTTCAATTAACGATTTTAATATGAATATAACAATGACAATAACACGTTACTGATAAGAATACATCTTATCATGGAGTTTTAAAAGTGATTCGATTGACTAATCAAGAGCTTCACTTTGCTGTTAAATAAAAATAGTTTTCATTCAACATCTACTCACTTATTTTCTATCTTCTATAAAGCAACAGAACTAGCGTCAATACCAGCTCAACACTAAGCGTACCAATGCTAAAAGCACTGGCGCAGAGGCCCAGGGCCCGATTTCAATATAGAATACTGAGGATGAGCGCGAGCTCGAGCTAAAGTCGCTGATCCTCAGCATCAGCTGAGCGCGACGTCAGGATTAATTTTTTCATTTCAATAGAAAGTTCGACGTCGCGCTCAGCTGATGCTGAGGCTTAAGCCCGAGCTCGCACGCGCATGCTATTTTTAACGCATTGACATGTACTGGACGAGATGAATCTGCGCACTTTTCGCATGATTTAAATCGGATACACACTTTAAGTTAAATTGCGATGTTATGTATTTGTTGTTGCAAGTACCTATAGGAAGAACAATGCTAAAGGCTTGAAATATAATTCACATACATGCGAAAAAGTCGATATAAGTCAAAGGATATTCTATTTTCGTGCCTAATTTTAATAATACGCGCAAGTATCGACTTGAAAGCATCACTAAAAATAATATTTGTCGATGTTGAAAGCGTGTAATTCGATCAATAGACTGAAAGTACTTTTTTGTTGTCATTAATTTTTGTAACAAAAAATCATGGGAGATAGCAAAAAAGGAGTACGTCAGCCGAATAGGACGCCAAAAGAAGAAGTTCGACTGTGCGGTCTGTGCATTGAAAATCGTCATATTCTTGATTCTGCTCACAGGAATCCTGAAACGACCAAAAAGAAAAATTCGATTTAGGTTTTTATTCAAGAAAAAGTCAATGCTCAAAATCCCGGAGTTTCCCGTTCTTTAGAAGACTTTTTGCTGCTTAGGATAAATAGTTTTATTTCGCGCTGTTTGATTTAAATCGTCCTGTGATAAATCCGTAAGGTAAAACATTGATTCTCTATGAAACCGATATCATTCGTAGAGTTCTTTATCGTTCAATGAATCTAAAGGATTATTTCTATCGCGAAAAATGCGTTTCCTATTCACTTATCGATTAATAATTCTTTCACGTAGAATTAACATTCTTGCGAAAAACCTGTGAAGACAAATGTTTTTATCGATAATTCGGATCTAGTATACAATTTAGCCTCAGAGTTTTTTAGCCGATCCATATAAGCTACAGTATCCAAACTTTACAAGGAGATAGCTATAAGCCTATTGTACTAATCTGGGAAAATTGATTAACTTGACTGCTTGAAAAAAATTTAAAAAAACTCACTTTACTTTACTTTAAACTAACTTTTTTCAATGTAGGATGTTGATTGAGTTACAAAAAACTGCTTTGTTTGAAACCCACCGAATCGTTTACAATTTTTAGATGTCGTAAGTGCGTTGTAAACTGTGAGTGTAAAGCAGTAAGTTTACACCGTAAGTTAATCAATCTTGCCAGATTAGTACAATAGGCTTATAGCTATCTCCTTGTAAAGTTTGGTTACTATAGCATATACGGATCGGCTAAAAAACGCTGGGGGGTAAATTGTATACTAGATCCGATAATTCTTATGCACAAAAATTAATGAATTGGAATTACGCATACATTAGAATAACGCATGGGCTTTAGAGGGGTATGAGGGGTGTGCACCACACCTGGGCGTGGGGGGGGTTTGAGGGGCGTATGCACCCCCAGAAACGAAAATACCCCCCAGAAATCAAAATACCCCCAGAATTCAATTTTTGAAATTTTTTTCGGTTTTCTCGCAATTTTTTGATGCCAATGGATAGTGCTTGATGAGAAACGTCGAAAAATGGTGTTTTTATCGCCCTACCACCATTTTGAAGGCCTACAAATCTTGCACCCCCATAATTTTCTTGCTGCCCACGTATGGTGTGCACCCCTTAGAAGGCAAAATATTCAACTAAAAAACGCGAAATACCCCCGAAATTTGATCGACAACTTTTGTTTTTTTCGCGATTTTTTGATGGCAGGAGTTCGACGAAAAACGTCCAAAACTGATATTTTTCGACAAACCACCGTTTTTAAGACTATTTTTTGACCTTCGAAAACTTTTTCATCCACGCTAAACCCCTACGAATTTCGATACTTCCCATAGAACCCTTCATACATAAACACGCACATATAAAAAACACGTAATAACGACATCTAAACTATAAAAAATTGGACTTAAACCACCTATCGAGCAGGATCATCCATAACATTGTGTCTGAGCTCGACGTCGAGCGCGAAATAGGGCGGAAACTTTATTGAAACTGGGTCGAGCTTAAGTCCGAGCTGGCGCTGAGCTCGAGCTCGAGATTATCGCGAGCTCGGACTTGAGTCTCTTATATTGAAAGTGAATAACCTGACGTTGACGATTAAAACATCGAGGTGAGAATGAGCTCGAACTTAAGTCCGAATATTGAATCGGGCCCTGGACATCACTACCATATGTAAGCATGGGCAGCAACCGAATTCTAAGGGTTCTCTCCCATGACGCATCGCAAAAACAAAAACTACATTCTGAATTCTGTGAGAGAGTCAAGTTCTCCAAATAACCCATACCCATGTTTGGCTGCTCATAAAGAGCAGTAATTTATAACACAAGCAGCGTTTCCTAAATACAATCGCTTTATTCATATTCACATAAAATAATTTTCAAAAAAATCCAGTCGGCCATAGCAAAAAGCCAGATAAAGGCATGCAATAATGATCTAAAGAAATTGAAAATCATTTTTATGCTTCTATCACAAATGAAAAAGCGACTTTTGAGACCAAGACAGATCGATAAAATTGCCAGTCTTTGCAAGCTGGTTTAACCGTCTTAAACCAGAAAGACGAAAAATGAAGTGTTCTAGTCCAGCGCCAGACGCACAAAAATACTAAACGAAAATAAATTCCAGTAGCATATTATGTTCATTAGCTCACCGCAGATTTACAAGGCAATAATTTTTTCCAAGGCGTCAAATTTTCAGTACAAACATTTTCGCTTGGAAGAACACCGTACCGACCCAACGTTTTATTTGGCTGACCGGATGAGCTCTGCTGTACAACACCCATTAGACCATTGTCATGCTCGGGAATCACGGAAAATTTAGAATCGATTCGCGAAAATGAAGCACAAAGTAAGCCACTTAACGTGCGAATCAAGTCCACCCAAGTTCCGTCAATGCTGGCGAAGCAATGGAAAAATTTGACAGGTGATAATTGTAAAGTTTCAATTATGTGTTTAAAATCCAATTTGATGCACTATTTGAGAGAATTTTGATTTCAGTACAATTAAAGGCTAATCATTATTTTTCTTAATGAATTTATACAAAATAAAAATGTAAACACGTAATTTTTCGACTTTCAGAATGGAAAAAAATGAAGTGGTACCTTTCTAACCGCCTTCTAACCGCCTTCTAACCAAGCATCTCTATATATATAGGTAAAATTAATATAAAAATCCATCACTTGAAAGGAAGGCGCAATAACATCACAGATAGGCAAATTATCTACAGTCGTTCTTTTGAGAGTGAGTAATTTAAAAAAAAACAGTTGTCGAATTATTGAAAAGAAGCTAAATTCTCTGCAAAAAACGAATAAAAAACACGAATAAATGTAGAAAATTCAATAGATCTCATGACTTGAAATTGGATGTACATACAAAAATCTAAAGCAACGATGTGATAACATTTTTTCATTCACGATGGAGGAGAAATATTTTTGATATTCAAGGGTTGTCGAAAACTGCTCAGCCATTCACAAGTTTAAAAATGCTATGAAAACAATTTCGAATTAAAAGAAAGAATGATTATCTAATAAAGAGTGAGTTCATGTTTCCTGAGTTCAAAGACTATAACCAGCAAAAACATTCTAAGAATTTTATACTCATGAGTATCAGCCAGAAACCATGCAGAAATCTGAGCACCAGTCGGCTTCGAAACGTTAAGATTGTCATTCCATAGCCAATTTTGCCAGAAACCCTGTGTCAGGCCGACGTGTAATTCATTTAATGAATATGTATCCAGCAATTCACCGACAACTTTTGGAAATAAATTATAGTGATGACGATAATTGCGGCCGTCGTATTCTAATACATTAGAACTTATTGTTTTGAAGCTAAATTTTGCAGCAATATGATTTGTACTCAAATAGCTTATATCCAAAGTTTCGACGTACGTTTCGTGCTCGAAAGTGCAATCCACAGCAGCAAAATAATAGTAAAGCATAATAGAAACTAACTTGAGCATTTCCTTCAGCCTTACATGGTTTATTGCTAATCGAGTTCAATACGTGTCTTTCGTACGCGTCATTTCACAAGCTGTAATAAGGCATAATTCGCAAAGTACAAAGCAAAATTTAATCGCAACAAATTACCAGTCAATTGTAGCACTTTGTTTAATGTGTATCAGGCCCTTATATATCCAGGAGCAAGGCCGTATTTACAGAGGGCGGCCGCCCCCTTAATCGGAAAATTTTTTTGAAAGGTAAGACAATGCACGGAAAGATCGAATGTATTTGTCGTCAAATTTTCACATTTTCGGCCGGATGTGAAGTATTGACCATCAGTTTGGCAAGTTTTTGCGAAGTATCCCGACGAATTTTCCGAGATATGGACCAATTTATGCTTGATCCGCCCGCCTCCCTTGGTCGGATCCTGGATACGAGCCTTTAGGGAGGATAGAGGACTACGTGCCCCCTCCGAAATAAAATGAGAAAATGAATTTTTCCTCCATTCCCTCTTTGCCTTTTTAGCCGAAAATCACAAAAAATTTTCGGCGCCTGGCGAATTCTAATTAGAGTCTATGTAGATCCAAGCGCGCGGTTTAAACACTCCATTTTTAGTTTTTATACAACCTACAGCGTATTTTGCATCTATGTCTTCTGTTCTGCACAGGTTTCATGCAGAAAATGAGATTTGCTCAAGAAAATGTCCATTGGATTTTCATCATATTCAAGGCATCTGGTGGGTAGCAAAGATACCTTGTGAGGGGCACGTGAAATTCGATGGTCCAAGCCATCACGCTGTTATTCTTTATTTTTAAGCAGAAGCAACCATAAATATTGAGGAATAAGATACAATCAATTTGGTAAATTTTAAACTCAGAATTATTTAAACAATTATTAACAAATCTAAAAAAGGATTTTAGATCGCTATGTTGCAGTAAATTACTTCCCTGTAAACAAAAATGATTATGAATTTTTTTGCGTAAAATTTTACAGTGATTATGATACCTTTGCTTGAATATATTTCTATATTTTCAGTATTTTTTCCATAAAAGCCGTTTTTTTGGCAAATAATTTTCGTACAACTCTAGGATATAAAAATTTGGAAGACTGCTTTGACTTTAGGAACAAAAGTAGAAATAAGAGGCCTTAAAACATTTGAAATACATTATACATGTCGTTAACACTTAAGCAAGTACAAAATAGATCAGACTCTGGAAATTCAAGTGAGATTCTACATAAATAGCAGGTGAAGTTATTAGAATTTCAAAAAAGATGGAATTCTATTGACGTATAGAAAAGGTGGGTAGTACTTTAACATGGAGTTTTTGAAGAATATGGTGTAAACCGATTTTGCGCCATTCCGATAGAACTGCCATACAATTGCGCAAAAACGATACTTTGTGTCACAAAAAGACGCGGAAAAGAGAAATAAACCGAATCCATACAAAACTCACAGAGTTACGGTAGGTATTTCAAACATCATACCTACTTCGACATTCACTATTTTGAGCCACTTTTAGGAATTTTTGCAGTTTATCAAAAGTTTCCAATTTTTACTACAAACATATTTTTCCATCATTTTCAAGGTAGCAGATTACAAAAAATTAAGTTATACTGCGCGGAAACCGAGATTGAAGAAAAATTTTTTGTAATTTTTCGCACATATTTTCAAGAAATTTATTTAAATTTTACTATTTTTAGCATCAGGGGCGGATTTAGGGCCAATGGGGGGCCCCATTGGCCCAAAATAATGCGCAAAATTAAGCATTTTTGAGCGATTTTTGGGTTAAAACGGCTAATTTTTCCGCCCATCAGGGTTCCGCCCCCCTTAGGGGTACCGCCCCCCTTAGGAAAATCCTAGATACGCCACTGTTTAGCATTGTTTACATCCAGTTAAAGATTTCTACTTAATTACGATTCAAACAGCATTTTTGGATTATCTCCAAGTTCCATCCATTTCAGTATTCAAGAGTGTAATGCAGAATAACATGTACCCAATTTAAGTCGACCTAAGCATCTATACATTGACCTGAGCATCTACACATCGACCTAAGCATCTATACATCGACCTAGGCATCTATACCTCGATCTAAGCGGGAGCGACCTCGATCTAAGCAGCCGAAATCATCTTCTCAGATACACTAAGCCTAAGCCTTAGCGTCATTTAAGCATAAACTTGAATTTTTACATATCTTATCAAGTAAAATGACAGAAAAAACATGCAAAAAATTATTGTTTCAAATTTAAAAATTTTAAAACAAAAATTTTTTATCGTGCAATAGAGTCATTTTTTAGTAATCAGCGACCTTGAAAATGTCAGTTAAATATGTTTTTAGC
This sequence comes from Mermis nigrescens, assembly GCA_036768485.1. Taxonomy (NCBI): domain Eukaryota; kingdom Metazoa; phylum Nematoda; class Enoplea; order Mermithida; family Mermithidae; genus Mermis; species Mermis nigrescens. Next base: position 12,727,409 of record JAVLUZ010000154.1, read on the forward strand.
CCAAATTCGGAACATTTTCGGTAAACTGTCAAATACCCCACTTTAATGTAGCTATATATAACCGGAGTAACTTGTTCTATCGTTTTTGCTCACATCGCCACAGACTTTTCCTGATGCCCTACTTTTTGAAACACCTCAGATTCACATTTATATTCTCGCATACATTGCCTGCCATCTGAGTGCATTTATGACAAAGTAAAGTACCGTTACTCTATCTTCTAATACTAATACTTATACTAATACTTTATTCGGAAAAAAACACAAGGGTAAAACAAAGTCGCAAGGAAAATTAAATAGCATAGAGTAAAATGCGAAATGACCTGGACACACAGGCAAAATTGATTGCGCTCACGTGTGCCCCATCAAAAAATTCCCGAAATCAACCTTTTTCAAATACCAATATCGGTCCGTTTTCCATGAAATTTTTTCCGCACTCTCTTTTTGCATGTCCTTCTCAATTCAACCATATCGTTCCTTTCCACATATATCTACAAGTTTTCCGTTCACACCATAAAGTAAAGTTTAGCCCTTTAACATTAACTACCTACATTATTTGCTGCAAAAATAAAATCAATATTTGTATCATGCTTATGGTCTAAAACCAATTCTGTTAATTCATTAGATGAAAAACAGTCATAAAACAATTCGTTATGAGAATCGGATGGGAAGGTACCTAAGGCCCAATCAATTTTTGGTAAGTTTGAGATCACCTAAACTAATTACGCGATAAGAGCAATTATTTACCCAGTCTATCAAGTTGCGAATTCTTAAGGCATGATTTAACTCATAGTGAGGTCTGTAAATAAAATCTAATTCTGACACTTTAACGCTCTGAAACGCATTTTTACATCACAAAACCGTGAAGATGAGAATTTTCATCATACTTAATGACGTTCTAGAGCAAGTTGTCGATAAAAATGCTGCTATCAGCGCGGCGCGGCTTAAGTAACCATTAATTACAAGCAGGGGCGTAGGCAGGATTTTTCTAAGAGGGGGGCGGTCCAAAATTGGTGACCCTATATTTAGGGATATGGTCGCCGGGCGCAAAATAAAGTGCATTTTAGTAGAAACAACTGTTCAGGAAGTAAGAGTTTTGAAAAAATGAGCTTGCTAAGCGAGAGTTGTAAACAAAGAGAAACTTAAAGTTTAAAACATACCATTAAATTATGAAGAAGATTATAAAAGATTTTAAACTATAAGAAAATGAAAAAGGTGGGATTTTAGTGAATTAAAACAAATTTAGAGGATATGATGAAACATTATTGTTGAGAATAGGACGATCACGTGCTATGTATAATGACTCCTTGATTAAAAGATCAAAAGTGTTGGATGCTCGACTAATAACCTTGAAGCAATCTGATGTAATTGAATGATTGCTATTTGAGATATGTTTGTGAATAGCAGATAAGCTATCACCCTGAATTGGCTTTCCTGTAGCAAATGAGATGCCAGTATGCTCTGCAATTCTACTCCCAAAATGTCGGCGAGTTTCGCCAATGTAACTAGCCATACAGCTAGAACACGTATACTTATATACTAAATTTGAGAGTAGCTTAGCAGGTACAGCATCCTTGTTCTTGAAAAACCGGCTTATACACATGACTGGTTTGTAAACAAACCTTACTCTAATCTGAGGGTAAAATGCAGATATAAGCTTAAGAATTCTGCTGCGTACATTGTAGCCATGCACACCAGTGTAAGGCAAAACAAGAGAATAGCATAATTTATCACACCCAACTTTTATTTCATCACTTTTATTATAAACCTTCGTCATAAAGTCGGATATGACCTTATCAATCAAGCCAAGAGGATACTCATTTTGCAGTAGTCTGCTTAAGCTTCTCAATATCAGAGACAAAAGTCTGATATGAGTTACAAATCATGTAAATGCAACTCACAAGTGTCCTTATTAAACCAACTTTATAGGCAAAAGGAATAAAGCTAGACAATTTGGCATAAAGGCCAGAAAATGTAGGTTTCTTATATGATGATGTCACGATATCATCGGACTTCCTTTCAACAAGAACATCAAGGAAATTTAATTTCTTGTCACATTCAGTTTCAAATGTGAACTTCATATTAGGATGTTGCTGATTCATGTAATCACAGAACGTTGTAGGCTGATTTCTGTCAGAAAACACTACAAATGTGTCGTCAACATACCGTACATAAAACTTGGGTCTGATCTTTATATTACAGTCTCTGAGCCACTTTGTTTCATGATAGCTCAAGAAAATGTTGGCAAGAACTGGGCCAAGCGGATTACCCATAGCAACACCATCTATCTGTTGATAGATTTTACCATTGCACGTAAAGTAACACTCTTTAACTGCAAGTTCTAGAAGCAGTTTGAATTGATGACGATTCATGTTATTTACTAACATGACATTCTGATCATCAAATAGTTTCCTAATACATATGTCAATGGTCTCATTGAGTGGTTTCTCAAAGCTTGTTCACTAATATTTCACTCAATGAGACCATTGACATATGTATTAGGAAACTATTTGATGATCAGAATGTCATGTTAGTAAATAACATGAATCGTCATCAATTCAAACTGCTTCTAGAACTTGCAGTTAAAGAGTGTTACTTTACGTGCAATGGTAAAATCTATCAACAGATAGATGGTGTTGCTATGGGTAATCCGCTTGGCCCAGTTCTTGCCAACATTTTCTTGAGCTATCATGAAACAAAGTGGCTCAGAGACTGTAATATAAAGATCAGACCCAAGTTTTATGTACGGTATGTTGACGACACATTTGTAGTGTTTTCTGACAGAAATCAGCCTACAACGTTCTGTGATTACATGAATCAGCAACATCCTAATATGAAGTTCACATTTGAAACTGAATGTGACAAGAAATTAAATTTCCTTGATGTTCTTGTTGAAAGGAAGTCCGATGATATTGTGACATCATCATATAAGAAACCTACATTTTCTGGCCTTTATGCCAAATTGTCTAGCTTTATTCCTTTTGCCTATAAAGTTGGTTTAATAAGGACACTTGTGAGTCGCATTTACATGATTTGTAACTCATATCAGACTTTTGTCTCTGATATTGACAAGCTTAAGCAGACTCTACTGCAAAATGAGTATCCTCTTGGCTTGATTGATAAGGTCATATCCGACTTTATGACAAAGGTTTATAATAAAAGTGATGAAATAAAAGTTGGGCGTGATAAATTATGCTATTCTCTTGTTTTGCCTTACACTGGTGTGCATGGCTACAATGTACGCAGCAGAATTCTTAAGCTTATATCTGCATTTTACCCTCAGATTAGAGTAAGGTTTGTTTACAAACCAGTCATGTGTATAAGCCGGTTTTTCAAGAACAAGGATGCTGTACCTGCTAAGCTACTCTCAAATTTAGTATATAAGTATAAGTGTTCTAGCTGTATGGCTAGTTACATTGGCGAAACTCGCCGACATTTTGGGAGTAGAATTGCAGAGCATACTGGCATCTCATTTGCTACAGGAAAGCCAATTCAGGGTGATAGCTTATCTGCTATTCACAAACATATCTCAAATAGCAATCATTCAATTACATCAGATTACTTCAAGCTTATTAGTCGAGCATCCAACTCTTTTGATCTTTTAATCAAGGAGTCATTATACATAGCACGTGATCGTCCTATTCTCAACAATAATGTTTCATCATATCCTCTAAATTTGTTTTAATTCACTAAAATCCCACCTTTTTCATTTTCTTATAGTTTAAAATCTTTTATAATCTTCTTCATAATTTAATGGTATGTTTTAAACTTTAAGTTTCTCTTTGTTTACAACTCTCGCTTAGCAAGCTCATTTTTTCAAAAGTGCATTTTCCGACGTTTGCGAACATGCTCTATCCGTTAAGCTCATAACCTTCAATTTTTTCGAAAAATTTTTATTTTCACCTAATAAGCTATTAAAAATGACGTTTTTTTTGGCCGCGCTTGGGTTTAAATGAACGAAAATAATGAAATGATGCCAATTTTCACGCATTTCCTTACCTTTCCAACATTATTTTTGGGCTAAGGGCAGTGATCGGACCGAGGCCGGCCTCGGCCTCGGCCTCGGCAAGCCTCGGCGTTTTTGGAGCCTCGGCCTCGGCGCCGAGGGCGAAGCTGAAAAGTGCCGAGGCGCCGAGGGTTAAAATCAAATTTGAATAAGTTGAATATATCCGTTAAATATTAACTATTTAGAATGCATCTGCAGTACACAGGCTGTTTCTTACCTATTGGCTTTTCTTATGGTTTTCGGCGCGTACCCAGTTACACCAAGTTACATAAAGCAAAGTGCCAATTGATATTCATATGATGACTAAGTTTTATTTCTCATGCTCGCTACATGGATCGGAAAGTACAGTGCAGAGAAAATAATCGTATTATTAAACACTTTATCTAACTAAAATAAATGTTTATATGTTTATTGTTGTTAGCCAGAATTCTGATTTTAATCTGATGAAGCAGATAATTCATCATCAAAATCTAGATCATCTGAATCAGAGTCAGCCTCATCCTTTTCGCCTTGTTGTGCTATCGCGTCATCGTCGTCGTCATCGTTTATCGGATTCTTTAAAGTCACACTATTATAGCCAACTGCTTTGAGATTATGCTTTCCAAGAAGGAGTTTTTGAACATTTGTCTGTCATTCATTCATAACAGCTTTTCTATTCTTCCACCGTATTGTCATGAATTATTTTTATTTTAGAGGTTTTGTGTGTCAGGATCACTGATTAAGTATCCTACCGACCTTCCTGCATAGCATATTGTTCCTATTTTAACCCTAACGAAGAGCACAGGCTCGTATACAGGGGGATTGGGGGAAGTGCCCCTTTCGAAATAAAATGTGAGAATAATCGCGAAAGACTTTTCGCGCTTCGCGTTGAATTTCACAATGATAATTTGTACAGTCAGAAGCGTCTTTTCGCTACATGGATCAGAAAGTACAGTCGCTACATGCAGAGGCAGATTTAAGGGGGCCGCCGCTCCTCATTGGCCAAAATATTTGGCGAGATAAAGAATGGATATGCAATTTGCAATGATTTTTGGTCGTCAGTGACCATAATTTCTTAAATTTTTCCAGCGCTACGCGCCGGATGATACCTATTAATGACATTTATTTACTTTCTTGGCGACCTGGGCCCGGTTTCACCATAAGTTTACGACTCCTAAGAGTCCTACGAGTTCCGTTTTACGGGGAAATCGGGTTTCACCATCTTTTTACGAGTTACGAATTACGACTACGAGTTACGAGTAACGAGCAACGGGTAAAGAGTTCGTATTACGAGGGTTTCACCAGTTTCCGTAGGACTCATAAAAACTCATTTTTTTACGAGTACTTTTTGGACCTTTTTACGAGTACTCGTAATAAAATGTATATCTTTTCTGTTGCGTATGACATTCTTCGTTAGTCATTGTCTCTGTTTTAAACAGCATAATTATGTAATTAATTGCAGATTTTATGCCGCTCGATAGAAAAACATAGAAAGTGTTAAGAAATGTTTGGGATTTAGTCAACAAGAATTAATAAGCTTCTTAGAAAATTTATAACTTTAAAAAAAACGAAAATAATAATATTAGTAATAATAATAGTGACGATAATAACAAAATAATAATATATAATAATAATAATAATAATAATAATAATAATAATAATAATAATAATATTAATAATATTAATAATAATAATAATAATACTAATAATAAGAATATTACTAATACTAATAATAATAATAATAATTATTATTATTATTATATTAATACTAATAATAATCATAATAATAATAATAATAATAATAATTATTAATTATTATTATTATTATTATTACTATTATAATTTATAAACGAAATCAATTAAATCAGATTCAGAGACGTTACGAAGCTTAAGTATATCAGCGTATTATTTCAATTTTCAAATTTAACAAATCATTCTTAGTTGTCATTAATACGTACATGAAATATGCAGTCGGCTCTTTAACGAAGGAAGTGCGATGAAATTCTAATTTTCAGAAATCTAATCGAAAATGTCTGATTTCCGCAATTCATGAAAAAATGTCTAAGTGATTGTAATATTTTTCATAAAAAAGCTGCGAACATTACTAACAAGGGCTAAAGAAATAAATTACTATTCAAGAATGCAGCTTAAGAATCGAATTTTATGGGATTTCTCTAAAACATTTTTTGAAAAATATATTATTTTTTTAATGCTAATCTTCTTACCCTTTACATGTGCTGCCAGTATATGTATTATTTAGGTGTGTGCACGAAAGTGAAACAAATTGAGAAAAAACAAAGCAGAAAACTATTAAACGCACTAGTCTGCCACTTCTTTACGAGTCCTATGGACCTCTTTTTGATCCGTGATAATATTACAAAATTTACGAATCTTTTCACTCGTTAACATTCGATCGTAATATCTGGTGAAACCGCCCAGCCGTTATTCGTGAAAAAGCACTCGTAAAAAGTACTCGTAGAACTCGTAACTCGTAGCCCGTGGCTCTTGAATCTCAGTTTTTGGTGAAACGGAAATTTGAAGCACTCGTAGCCCGTACTCGTGAAACCGTCACCCGTAACTCCTAACTCGTAGCTTTGTGGTGAAACCGGACCCTGGAAGCCCTTTCCTGTTCATGTGGTTTCAAAACAACTTTAACAGCAGAAACAGCAATTTTTGCATAGTTTTCTTCTATTTTCAATAAAAAAATTTCAATGTTTCGCATTAAATGCTATAAATACAGGAAATCAAGCAGTAAATCATGCTTCTAGACGTCTGTCCGCCTTAATTTTGCAAATTTTTCGGCGCTTCGCGCCAGATTTTTGTTAAAGTCTAAGAAATTTAGGGATTTTTTCGCACGAAATTGTCGAAAATTCTGAAATTTTAAGAAAAATATGACTCAAAAGTGATTTTATGTAAAGTATACAATGTAAAACACCGAAAAATGCTATTTCGCGCGTTAAGGGCAAAATTTTGAACCTGTTTTTGACTTTTTTGGAAAAGTTTGTATACCGCCCCCTCCCGCTACTGGATGGATCAGAAAGTACAGTAATTCTCGCATTCGTCTGCTACCATAAAACGTTCAAAAACTCTTTTTTGTAAAAGAAGTTGGTTATAATAGTGTGACTTTAAAGAATCTGATAAAGGCTGACGACGACGATAACGCGATAGCACAACAAGGCGAAATAGATGAGGCTAACTTTGATTCAGATGATCTAGATTTCGATGATGAATTATCTGCTTCATCAGACTGAAATAAAAATTCTGGCTAACACCAATAAACATTTGTTTTAGTTCGATAAAGTGTTAAATATTACGATTATTCTCTTGCTCATGTACATACAAAATATTCTAAGAGTACTATTTATAGGTATAGGCATATAAGCTTGACCCTCGGCATTACCCTCGGCTCGGCCTCGGCCTCTGCCTCGGCCGAGGCAAGGATTTTAAGTCGCCTCGGCCTCGGCCGAGGCCGAGGGTCCAAAAAGTACCCTCGGTCCGATCACTGGCTAAGGGGGAGCAGATAAAAAAATGACGTTTTTTTGGCCAGCGCTTTGGGCCTAAATAAACGAAAATAATCGATTGTACGGCGCTAAGCGCCGAAAATTTTGAGAATTTTCGATAAAATGATGCAATTTTCACGCATTTCCTTACCTTTCCAAAATTATTTTTGGGCCAAGGGAGGAGCAGCTATAAAAAATGACGTTTTTTTGGCCGCGCTTGGGCCTAAATGAACGAAAATAATGATTCTACGGCGCGAAGCGCCGAAAATTTTGAGAATTTTCGATAAAATGATGCCAATTTTCATGCATTTCCTTACCTTTCCAAAATTATATTTGGGCTAAGGGGGGGGGGCGGCCGCCCCCCGCCCCCTGCCTACGCCCATGATTACAAGTACATGAATCAAATTAAATCAATCGCGCCGAACAATTTCGGAATTTTTCCTCTCCAAAACGCATTTTTGCATTACAAAAATTTCCACAAATGCCAACCAAGCCCAAAAATTTTTCATTGCTCAGTTTTTAAACGTATCAAAATTTTCCCCAGATGGGAATACCCCCTCCACTGGCAACGCTAGTGCCTTTTAGATTTGTGGGACGGTGCGGGTCAAAAAAGCCAACACGATTCTCATCTCTAGTAGGTATTAATAAAGCAGGCATCCAATCATCAACAGTGTTGCCAGGTCCCAAAATTCAGATTCTCCTGCACAGAGGTAAAATTGGGGAAAATTCTCCGCAATTCTCCTGAAAATATTTTGATTCTCCTGGCTCATATTTTGCAGGAAAGGTTGTACAGCAGATCTACAATTGTATGTACACATGTATATCAAGCTTGCTCAGGCCAATTTACCTTGGTTCACCCAACTATTTTATTCTGATCTCTTGCCTATTAATCCTAAGGACACTCAAGGCTAAATAATGAACATTAATTCTCTCACAAAAAGCTCATAGAGCATAGCTGCATTATACAGGCAGATGCAAAAATAATGGAAGACTAATGCTGCACCACAAAGTATAACATTTTATTCAACATCAACAGCTGACAAACATTCAATAACAGATTCCTGATCTTCATCAGGAGCTACATTTTTGATCATGCAAATATAATCCGTAAAGCGCAACAACATCTGTTTTGATGGCTTAAAGCTAGAAAGAGATATATTCCATAAGATAAAGGCATAACGAACAGTGATCACAGCATAAACTGAATGGCACAATAAGCGATTTCTTAAATTATTTTTAACGATATTCATGATTGAAAATACGCGCTCAGCTGAAGCATTCGATTTAGGTAAGCAAAGCAGAGGTCGCATTGTTTACAATACACATTATTCGAAAAAACAGTTTCTGTGCTTAAAACAGTGACCGCCAATTTTCAGTTGCACTTACCTACACCATCAAAAATTTCTGAAAAGAGCCCTGTTTGCAATGTCTTTTGAAAAAATAAATAATACTTTACTACTAATTGTACGTACTTCAGTAGCAAGCAAATCCTTACGTTTTTAAATATATCAAAAAAGAGGAGTAACTTAAGAATATGGTACTTTCTGAATACTAACAAATAAACTTCAGAAGAGCGGGTTTTTTTGCTCAGTACTTGAAGAAGAAGAAGAAGAAAGAAATTTTATTACTAATACACCAACTGATAAAATGCAAAATGACAAAATACATAATACACGTTTACGAATTAGTAACGGGACATGCGAGTCAATGGAATGACAAGTTTTACGCGCGCCCCACAAGATATCTAGATAAATCAAAGTTTGCTAATCTAGATTTGAATATGTTTAGGTTAGGGGAAGAAACAATGAAGTCAGGTAGATCGTTCCAAACTGCGATGTATTTGTAAAAGAAATCAAACTTTTCTAAATTAGAATGTACAACAGGTATAACTAATTTAAATCTATTAATGCTGCGGGTAATATTATGATTAAATACAAAAAAATCATCAGCTTCCAAACATGATTTGTGACAAATAATCTGATACATCATACACAGACAAATTTGCAAGCGTCTTAATTCAAGTCTGCACAATTTAAGTTGTATTAAACGATCCTCGTAAGAAAGAATATTATTATAACCGAAAATATATTTAGTAAATCTACGTTGAACAGCTTCCAGTCGATCTATATCACTAATATAAGAAGGGTTCCATACACTACAACAGTACTCTAATAAAGGTCTAACATAACAACTATAAGCTTTAACAAGGTTACATTTATCACGCGAAAAAAATGATTTGCGTATTAAAATACATCTAGAGAAAGCTTTTTTTATCAAAGAATTATAATGTTCCTTAAATTTTAAATTTCGGGAAATCAAAACTCCTAAATCACGGACAAACAAATCACTAGAAATAATTTCCCCATTTAGTCTATAAATAACTTTTTGATTATTATTACCCAAATATAGAACTTGACTTTTGGTTCGTGAAATAGGTAAATCCCATGTAATTGCCCACTCAAAAATCTTATCTAAATCAGACTGTAATAATCTATAGTTACGACTAATATTGAAAATTTTGATATCATCAGCAAGCATATAAACCGTGCTATAAATATTATCACATATGTCATTGATAAAAATCGAAAAGAGCGTAGGTCCAAGGACACTTCCTTGGACGACACCGCTAGTAACAGGCACGTAACCTGAAAAAGACTGATTAATGCGAACACACTGAGAACGATTGAACAAATAGGCCTTTAACCATGTAAACAAATTGCCCTTTATACCATATCCGTTTAACTTAATGAGAAGTTTTTCACTATTTACTTTATCAAATGCTTTTGAAAAATCTAAGTATATTATATCAACAGTTTCTTTTTTAGCTAAGGACTGAATCCATGAAAACTTACAATTTAACAACTGTGTTTCACAAGATTTATTCTTTTAAAAACCAAATTGAAAAGGAGATATTAGTTTATTAACCTTAAGAAAGTTTAACAATTGAATATTAATAATTCTCTCCATTATTTTTGCAATAGAACAACAAAGAGAGATGGGCCTGTAATTTTCAACTAGAACATGTTGAAAGAAAGCGCGGAAAAAAATTTTCATCCGTCTATGATCAATATTACAAAAGCTATGGGTTTCTTTAATTAGCCTCTTCTCAACCTAAACAAGCATGTTATCGACCTAAGTATTTGAAGATTCAAACAGCTGAATGCAGAATCACATGTAGATACCCAATTTACGTCGACCTAAGCATCTATGCATCGACCTAAGCATCTATACATTGACCTAAGCATCTATACATCGACCTAAGCATCTATACATCGATCTGAGCATCTATAGGTATATCGATCTGAGCATCTATACATAGACCTAAGCATCAATCCATCGACCTAAGCGGGAGCGACCTCGACCTAAGCAGCTTGAAACACCTTTTAGATATACTAAGCCTAAGCCTGAGTATAATAGAAGCAAAAACTTAGATTTTCGTATATCTTATCGAGTAAAACCGAAAAAACATGCAAAAAATATGAAATTTTTTTAAAGTTTTTTTTTAAATTTCAAACAGCTTTCCGCGCCTTTTTTCTTTTTCCTCCTTCATTGCTATGCTTGCTTCCTTCCTTTATTTCAGCCCATATTATTTATTTCTGACAAATATGTAAGTCCTTGGATCGAGTCGTTTAATCGTCCCACGCAACACTCAAATCGAGAGTTGCCCGCAACTTTGCAAGAATGGCTCAGATTTTCACCAAATTTTCTTTCCACGCTTCAATTTATCATTTTCTATCATTTTGGCAAAAAAAATTTGGCATTCCGTATTCGTTTTGCACCTTTTCTGAAAGTACCATATTCTTAAGTTTAGCCCAAAAAAGATGTTTATAGGCGCTTTGCAAACGCCTATGAAACTGAGAAAAACAGTTAGACGGTGTGCAAAGCTATGTATTTCTGCACTTCGTGATATCAAGTGAATAAATAAATGAATGAATGAATGATTTTCTACGGAAGCACGAAATTTATTTGGATATAGTTATAACAACAACAACAACAACAACAACAACAATTTATTTGCTAAGTCAAAAGAAAATATTAACATACATGGATAACTAAGAACGAAATAAATTCTTAATGTGAAAGATCTAAGTATAAAATTATATACAAATAACTAACTACAGTAAGTACAGTAAGAAGGTTATGTATGATAATCATTATAACTTGCTGTTTAAGTTTTGAAAATTCTCCTGAATTATCCTAGATTTTCAGGATTCCACTGAATTCTCCTGACATTTTATAAATTCTCCTGCATTCTCCTGCATGTTTACAACTTCTCCTGAAATTTCTCCTGAAAAGCCCATTCTCCTGCTCCTGCTCCTGAAAATTTTAGATTCTCCTGAATTCAGAAGAATTCTCCTCGTCAGTGTTGCAAGGTCCCAAAATTCAGATTCTCCTGCACAGAGGTAAAATTGGGGAAAAATTCTCCTGCAATTCTCCTGAAAATATTTTGATTCTCTTGAAAATTCTCCTGGCTCATATTTTGCAGGAAAGGTTGTACAGCAGATCTACAATTGTATGTGCACATGCATATCAAGCATGCTCAGGCCAATTTACCTTGGTTCACCCAAGTATTTTATTCTGATCTCTTGCCTGTTAATCCTAAGGACACTCAAGGCTAAATAATGAACATTAATTCTCTCACAAAAAGCTCATGGAGCATATCTGCATTATACAGGCAGATGCAAAAATAATGGAAGACTAATGTTGCACCACAAAGTATAACATTTTATTCAACATCAACAGCTGACAAACATTCAATAACAGATTCCTGATCTTCATCAGGATATACTGCTCAAGGGCCTAAGCTAAAGAGGTCGCATTGTTTACAATACACATTATTCGAAAAAACAGTTTCTGTGCTTAAAACAGTGACCGCCAATTTTCAGTTGCACTTACATCATCAAAAATTTCTGAAAAAAGCCCTGTTTGCAATGTCTTTTGAAAAAATAAATAATACCTTATTACTAATTGCATGTACTGCAGTAGCAAGCAAATCCTTACGTTTTGAAATATATCCAAAAAATGTTCATAGGCGCTTTGCAAACACCGTTTTTTTCCAGCGATTTGGTTGACATTATAGACCGAACCCAAAATTTTTTTCCACTTTTTCCGACTTTTTTCAACATTTTTTGGGAGGTCTAAAAACGTTCAAAATAGAGCGCCTGTGTTGAAAAATCAGTGTTTTTAAGTGAAAAATTTTATGTACACATGCAATAGCGGTGTTTGATGCACTTTTTGTATAAAAATTTCGCGCTCTACAGGAATATCACGATCAGTAACGTTATTTATGTTGAAACTTGAATTTCCTTCCTTCAGTAAAGCATTTTAGCCAATTCTGAAGTCGTTTTTGACAATTAAAACTATAATTTATCAAATGGCGCGAAGCGCTAGAAAATTTTGAAATTCTAGCTCTCTAAATCATTTTTGCATTTCAAAAACTGTGCAGAAGGTAAGGATTTTCAATCGTAGTGGAGTTCTAGGACCAGATTATCGATAAAAAATGATGCAATTGGCGCCGCGCGGCTTAAACATCAATAACAAGCAAGAATTAAATCAATTCTGCGCGAAGCGCCGAAAATTTTTTGTAGTTTCACCTCTCTGAAACGCATTTTTGCATTACAAAAACTAACCGAATCTGTGCAGAAGATAAGGATTTTCAATCGTAGTAAAGTTCTAGATCAAATTTTCGATAAGAATGCTGCAGTTGACGCGGCGCGGCTCAAATATTAATAACAAAAAAAGAATTAAATCACTCCGGCGCGAAGCGCCGAAAAATTTTTGTAGTTTCACCTCTCTAAAACGCATTTTTGCATTACAAAAACTAACTGAATCCATGCATAAGATAAGGATTTTCAATCGTAGTGAAGTTCTAGACCAGATTGTTGATAAAAATGCTGCGATTGGCGCGGCGCGGCTTAAGGATTACTAATAAGTAAGAATTTAATCAATTCGGCGCGAAGCGCCGAAAAATTTTCGAAGTTTTAACTCTCTAAAACGCATTTTTAACATTACAAAAAGTTTCCACAAATGCCAACCAAGCCCAAAAATTTTTTCCATTTCCCAAAATTTTGGTTGACAAATAGACTAAAAAGTGGAAAAAACGGTGTTTGCAAACTCTATGAAACTGATAAAAACAATTAGACGGTGCGTAAAGTTATGTATTTCTGCACTTCGTGATATTAAGTGAATAAATAAATGAATGAATGAATGACTTACTACGGAAGCACGAAACTTATTTGGATATAGTTATAACTTAAAACTTAGGTCTTAACTATGAACGAAATAAATTCTTAATGTGAAAGATCTCTAAGTATAAAATTATATACAACTAACTAACTACAGTATGAATGAATGAATGAATGAAATAATTTATTACTGAAACGCGACAATTACGAAAGATGTAAAAGAGTAATAAAACGTACGGTCAATAGAATAAAAGCGTACAGCAAAAGGCGATGAGCGAGTCATGAAAATGACGATTTAAGCCCGCCCTGTAATAAACTTGGATAAGTCGACATCAATTAATCTAGATTTGAATATATTTAAGTTAGGGGAAGAGACTACAAAATCAGGTAGGTGATTCCAAACAGAGATATACTTATAGAAAAAGTCAAATTTTTGTAAATTAGAACGGACAAGCGGAACAATTAGCTTAAACCGATTTGTGCAGCGAGTAGTATTTTTATTAAGTACAAAAACATCTGTCATGGAAAGACAAGATTTTTGACTAATAATTTGATACATCATACATAAGCAAATATGAAGGCGACGTAATTCTAATCGACACAAGTTAAGTTGGTTAAGGCGTTCGTCGTAAGAAAGAGGGCTATGATATCCAACTATGTATTTAGTAAATTTACGCTGAAGAGCCTCCAGCCTGTTGATATCACTAATATAAGAAGTAAGAAGTAAGAAGCTTAATGTATGATAATCATTATAACTTGCTGTTTAAGTTTTGAAAATTCTCCTGAATTCTCCTAGATTTTCAGGATTCTCCTGAATTCTCCTCACATTTTAAAATTCTCCTGCATTCTCCTGCAGGTTTACAATTTCTCCTGAAAAGCCCATTCTCCTGCTCCTGCTCCTGAAAATTTTAGATTCTCCTGAATTCAGGAGAATTCTCCTGCACCTGGCAACCCTGCTCCTCGTTCAATTCGATCAAAATCCTGTGACAGTAAACCGCTTAATTATTTAACTTTTTTGCAAACTAATAACCTAGAGCATCGAATTGAGTCAAAGAAAAGAGAGAGAGAAACATATAAAGGTTTATAAACTGGAATAGAGCAACGATTGAACAACAACAAACACTGAGATGATGCAAAACTTTGATTGCTTCATTCCTATTTTTTTACCAGAAGGATTTGTCTGATCTTCCTGTGTCTTCCCATATATAGTGCAAGCGCTGACTTATCTAAATTTATCATGATAGGAGTTGCATAAAAATTATTAATCATTTGACTTGCATGCCAATTAGCTGAAATTGGTCTGCTTTATGGTTAATCAAACGCATTTTCTTAATCTATCGTATTCCGCGGTTGTATGTATTTGTTTTGTGTTTTTAGCGATAAATTATTTTGATTGATTGATTGATTAGTAAGAGACAAACAGACCTATGAAGGGTCAGTCAGTACAACGTGTGCAGGTTGGTACGTACGTAATCCTGATTTATGTACCTACTTAATTGTGGCTCTCCAAGCCATTTTCATTGCACAGTACGGAATGAACTAACATCGTCAACGTCGCTCATCCGTTTTCTCCAGTTGTCACTGAGTATCAACCGGTGTAAATTGAACGATTAGTTACGTCATGTGGAGTCAAATTCTATGGTTGTTTTTGCTGATTTGTTCGTGTAGTTGAAAGGCAGGTACATTATCATGCCATTTTCTATATATTAATTATTTTTACTGTATTTTCCCTCAGCCTCAGCGTTGTCAGGTTAGCTGGCAGTTTTCCTTCCACTTCGGCGGTTTCTTGATTTTTAGGAAGTTTTTCGCTCCATGTCCGATCCGAACATCATTAAAGCTCAAAACGAGAAGATTGAAAAATACGAGAAGAAACTAAGAGGTTTGTGAATTGAAAGTGAAGCAAAACTAATCAGGGAGAATATTGAAAAATCAGATGATGCGAAGGTGCAGTTATTGGGAATAGTGAACACTGGCGTAGCCAGTGGGGGGAAAGGGGGAATTCCCCCGGGAAAAATTTTTACATTTTCAAAAACTGAGCAATATGGTTGCGTGATGCTGTTTTGCGACGAAAAATCGAAAAATTCGGTGCTTCGCGCTGGTTTATTCTAGTATGTGGCAGTTTCTACCGTTTTATTGGTGAAAAAGGCTAAAGTTTCTAATATGGTTTTGTCTCCGATTTTCCTGAAAACAATTTTTTCTGATAGATTCGAGGACGCTGAGTCTAGAAATGAAAAGGGTTTAGGGGGCTGACGGATATTTGTGGAGATGGGGCCCTTCAAACTTGCAAAAAACGTGATTATTTCGATGTTCTTAGGGCTCCATCTCCACAAATATTCGTCAGCCCCCTGAACGCTTTTGTTTTCTGGACTCAGCGTTGTCGAATCTATCAGAAAAAATTATTTTTAGGAGAATCGGTGACAAAAAATTTTTTGAATAAAAAAAAATTATGCCAAAAAAAATTATGCTAAACCCCATTTTTAATATTTCTACATTACAGTTCTGGGAGTTTTTGAAGAATATGGTGTGAACCGATTTTGTGCCATTCCGGCAGAACTGCCATACAATTGCGCAAAAACGATACTTTGTTGTCACTAAAAGACGCGGAAAAAAATAATAAACCAAATCCACACAAAACTCACAGAGTTACGGTACTTCAAACATCATACTTCGACATTCACCATTTTGAGCCACTTTAAGGAATTTCAGCAGTTTATCAAAAGTTTCCAATTTTTACCAATTAATATTTTCCTGCCATTTTCAAGGTCGCAGATTACAAAAAATTAAGTTATACTGCGCGCAAATCAAGATTAAAGAAAAATTTTTCTGTAATTTTTTTGCCCAAATTTTCATGTAATTTTTTTAAATTTCACTATTTTTAGCATTGTTTACATCCAGTTAAATATTTCTACTTGAATACGATTCAAACAGCATTTTTGGATTATCTTAAAGTTCCAACTATTTGAAGATTCAAACAGTGGAATGCAGAATAACATGTACCCAACTTAGGTCTCAGCATCTATACATCGACCTGAGCATCTATACATCGACCTAAGCATCTATACGTTGACCTAAGCATCTATACCTCGACCTAAGCGGGAGCGACCTCGACCTAATCAGCCTAAAACACCTTAGATAAACTAAGCCTAAGCCTAAGCATCATTAAAGCAGAAACTTGAATTTTCAGAATTGTTTTTTTCAAATTTAAAAATTTTCAAACAAAATTTTTTTTCCATGCAATAAAAGTTATTTTTTCGTAATCAGCGACCTTAAAAATGTCAGATAAATATGTTTTCAGCCCAAATTCGGAACATTTTTGGTAAACTGTCAAATACCTCACTTTAATGTAGCTATTATACTGAGTAACTCTATCTTCACCAATATTGGTCCGTTTTTCATAAAATTTTTTTTCCGCGCCTTCTTTTTGCATGTCCTCCTCATTTCAATCAATATAGTTCCTTTCCAGTTAAATCTGCAAGTTTTCCGTTCACACCATAAAGTAAAGTTTAGCCCAGTTCTGACGCTAAAAAAGCGTAAAAACACTTATCGGGAAAATTGAGAAAAAACCATATTAGATAAAATTTGGTGATTAGATCCATGCGAGCTAAATTTTTGGCAAATAGATACTTGCCCACAACTCACCAGCTTGCTTATACAAACATCTTAGGCTTGGGCTTAGAAAGTGTATTCACATTGGTGCCAGCTGATGGTCTAAGCCTGAGACAATTGGGGCGAAAATTGCGGAGCGAGCGAAGCGAGCGGAGCAATTTTTGCCCCAATTGTGCCTTAGGCTTAGACCATCAGCTGGCACCAATTTGATATGCACGGCAAGTCTAAAATAATAACCGTGATGAATCGATTACACCCTGCTTCGGCTTTGTTAACGTCAGAACTGTAATGTAGAAATTAAAAATTGGGTTTAGCATAATTTTTTTTTGCATAATTTTTTTTTCAGAAATTTTTTTGTCACCGATTCTCCTAAAAACAATTTTTTCTGATAGATATGAGGACGCTGAGTCCAGAAAAAACAAAGCGTTTCGGCGGTTGACGAATATTCGTGGAGATAGAGCCCTTAGAACATTGAAATAAACACGTTTTTTGCAAGTTTGAAGGGCTCTATCGCCACAAATATTCGTCAGCCCCCCAAACGCTTTTCATTTCTGGACTCAGCGTACTCGAATCTATCGGAAAAAATAGTTTTAGGAGAATCTGAGACAAAACCATATTAGAAAAAAATTCCGTGAAAAATCAAAAAATTAGCGCTTCGCGCGCATAAAAAGAATTTTTTCGTCAAAAACATGAAAAATTTTTTGAGAAAATTTAATTTTTTAATGGCTTAAATCGTGCAGGATGACGTGAAAAGCCCAAAAAACACGTTATTTAACGGCCCACGCGTTTTTACGCCTTTTTTAGACGGAAAATTTTTTTTGGAATTCCCCCCCTGGCGAAAATCCTGGCTACGCCTATGATAGTGAACATTCTCTAGAGAAAAAGTAATAAAATTTTGAAACGCTAACCTACTCATATATTAGGGATGCAGTGGGTGGACTTTTTCGGAATAGCGGGCGCGGGTGCAGGTGTCAAATTTCGCGATAGCGGGTGAAGGTACGGGTACCTAATTCTTAAAAATAGCGGGTGCGGTGGGTTCGGGTAGCGGGTATTTATCTTAGGAAGACATGTTATATGTTGCTTCTGCAATGAATAATAGTTATGTACATTAACTTAATACACTATTTTTATTCTTTAAATTTGCTCGCTTTTAATCAATTTACAATTTGAATTAGTTCAAAATTTTTGAAATTCTTTTGATTTGTCTTCCATAATTAATATGTTTGTTTTATTCTTTGACAATGTGATTGGTTTTAATCTTCCCTAATATTTTGATTTTTTTTCAACAAATTTTTTTTGTTTTTTAAAAATTTTTTGTTTTAAAAAATTTTAATTTTTTCAAAAAATTTTAATTATTTTTAAATTCTAAAAATTTTGTTGCTTAACTTCAGAGAAATGTGAGCGGACGTAAGTTCAGGGAAGGCCTCATGAGAATAATAGATTAAAATATGAGTTAGAAAATACTGTTGCAAGATTCAGTTAGGCATTAAAAGCACTTCGATTGGTGCTTTTCTTTACGACATCCATTTACACACGTGCAGCTGAAATGGAGCGTCAATTAAGATCTTTGCATTAAGGCCAGTCCATGGCTTTTGTGTTAAAATTTTATCTCCGGTATATACTTATATTGTATGAATGCACATTTCTCCGAATACATATCTACTGGCAATGTGAAAAATCAAATTTGTAATCCTTACACTTATTTTTAGAAGAACAGTCTGCGCGAAGCGCCAAGAATTTCAAAGATTTTTGTAGTGAAAAGGGCGCTGAGAAGTGAGACCTAGAATCGCGCATATGCTTAACAATATACCTATCTAATTTTCATTTACACTTTCTCGTTCTTGCGTAACTTCTGTTTAGCTGTATACAATTATATGGCACACAGAAAAAATTGGTTTTGATTTTTTTGGTCTCGATGCTCACCTAAAATCTTATTTGACGGATTTTTTTGTGAAATGTGAAATCTGTCATTTACATTTTGTACTTAATGATTTCCATACTTTTACTTATTTTCTTCAGTAATCCATTATCTAATCTTTGCATGAATGTTTCAAAATTGCAGTCATGTTTTATTAGCGTTTATCAAAGCTGTGAAGAACATGCAAAGCATTTCACTTAATACATAGCTTTGTAGATTAAACTGATCGCACAAATAATATAAATTCAAAATAGAAATCGTGTCTAGTCTAGCTTTCGAATAGACAATTACATATGTCAATGGAGACCCCTGTAGTGGTTCTTACAATGGCATTTTATTGACATATAACTGCGCATCATTCTGAGTTGGAAAAGGATTTATTCGACCAATTATCTTTTTTAAAATTGAAACTTAGTGCTTATAAAAACTTAATAGCTTGAAATAAATTTTTTCTATCCGATTTTATTTTCAAATACTTTTGCTTTATTTTTTTAGACTAGAATTACTTGAAAATTATCTTCCATACCCGTCACCCGCTGTTTTATGACATGAATTTAGCGGATGTGGGTGCGTATATTAAAATTTGCAATAGCGGGTGCGCGTGCGGGTACCGGTACCATAAAAAAGGCGGGTAATAGCGGGTGCGGGTATCCGCTGCATCCCTAACATATATTGAACATTTAGGCATCTAGCGAATTATTGCAAAATGATTAGCACCATACATGCTTAGCGTGGAAATTCTGGGGGGTATGGCCCAAAAATTTTTTTAAAATTGTCTTTTTTGGGCTAAAAAACGAAGGGTGTACGTCAAAAACACTATTTTTTGACGTTTTAGACAATGCTCGTTCTTTCTAAAGATAAAAACGTATAAAATTGTCAAAAAATGAAAAAATCGAGTAAATTGAACAAAATACTCGCATAGTCGAAAAATGTGTATATGGTGCGAAGCGCCAAAAATTTGAGATTTTCGAGCCAAAAATAAGCTAAAAAGCTCAAAAGGGCTTACTTTTTGCAACGTTTACCAACTTTTACGAAAAATTGATAATTCTGGGGAGTCGCAGCCATTTTGCGGGGGTCAGTTGCCATTCTGGGAGGGTCAAATCCCCCTTCCCCAAGAACACGTCTGATTAGCACTATAATTTTTCCTCTTCAGTCAATTTCATGCTTTACCTTTCTTGTTATTTATTGTTATTTTGTATGTAGTGCGAAGCTGCGGAATAGTTAAATTTTTGTGAATAGTGCACGGGAGAGGCAGAATAGGAAATTTGAAGGCTTGAACCATCAGAATCGAAATAAATAACTGGAGATCTCAAGATTCCAGATTTAACGAAATTTTTCTCGTATTTAACAAATTTTTTTCTAGTTTGTTTCGTAATTTTTTTATGTCTTTGGACAGGCCCGTATCCAGTATTCGGTCAAGAGGGGGGGCGCACCTAATATAAGTTGGTTTATATCTCGGGGAATTCGTCAGGATAGCTCGCAAGAACCGCGTTTTCGACTTTTTTTTGACAAGCTCTATCCATCACGATTATAAATTCACACTTTAAGAAGAAAATTTTGTTTGAGTAAAATGCTATAAAAAGTGTCTTTTTTTGGTCGCGCTTGAGCCAAAATTTTGGAAAATGCTCTATATTTGACGCGGAGCGCCGAAAATTTGAAGATTTTACGTCAAAGACGGGCACTTTTTCCATCTTTCCGTGCATTATCTTACCTTTCAAAATGTTTTTTCCGGCTAAGGGGGCCCACAAACCCGCAAATACGGCCCTTAACGGATATATGTAGCGAGCTTGCATTATGGGTAACAGCAAATCATTGTTTTTCGCCCTAACAATCAGTATGTCGAAAATGATATTTTTTGCCCCTAAAATTAGTCTTCTGATTAAAACTTTTAAGCTTATGGAACATTTTCTGCATCGTTTTTGTGAAAAAAGCAGTCATGTCGAAATTTTTGGCGCTTCGTGCCGGATGAATAATTTTCTGTGCTGTTTAATCAAAAAAGCGGCCAAAATTTTGTCAAAATGGTTTAGAACATCAAAATTCCTCGCCAAAATGATCACTATATTTATGTGTTAAAGCGGTATACTTTAGTCAAAATGGGCTGAAACTGCTAAAAAACGTCTTACCAAAGCGTTTTTATACAGGTTTTTTGTCCATTTCTGTCATTTGATTAGCAAGGAAAAAGTGGACAATTAATTTACTGGTGTGAATTTTGAGATTCTACTTCCTCCCGCCGTGCCGACTCAGACCTCGTACATCTATGGCTATTGAAAAAGATAAATAATTACTCGATAGTTTCTATTTGATTTTCAGCGTTAATACAAGCGTATAAGAGCGTTTTAGCGGAAAAATCAGCTCTCGAGCAGACCGTAAGAGCTCTTAGCGCCGATAATGACCGAACCATTGGAATTAGCAGCACTTCAATTGACGGCCCATCAGACAACTTTAACAGAAATCAGCTTTCCAAACCTGACTTGGGTGTTTGTCTGGGGGCGAATTCAAGTGAAACGAGATTAGATAAGCAACAAAACTATACGTCAGCGGATGGTCCAAAGGATGAGGTCAAAAGTGCCCTTTCGGAAATTAAAATTATTACTGAAGAAAGCTCAGTCAGCTCGAATAAACAAACAGAGAATGATAATTTTTTGACGTTAAAAAAAGCAATGGCTACTTTATTGGTGGAGAAATCACGGCAGGAGGCGTCGTTTACTGAAGATAGGAGGCGGATATTAGTAAGGGTGTTCATTCATTCATCAAAGTAGATTGCACTTTCAATTTATGTATATATGTATTACATAATACATACAGGAAAATCGAATTGGTGGAATTTTTTGATATTTACTCAAGTGTTTTCCAATATTTACGTATGCCAACATCAACAAATTCTTATTGAAGCCAATGCTGAGCTTAAATTATTGTTTATTCACGGTTGAAAATTGTCTTCGTTGCAGTCAAATGGCATTAGTTTACTTCTGAAAACTCTTTCCGATAATACAAAAGCAGAACTTGTGAAAACAAAATGAAACACCGGAAATATTTCAAAATTCCCGAATCGCATCTACATTGTGTACACTGACAAGAAATTTCAATAAATAAACTGAGACGGAATTGATAAAAAAGTTGCTTCAAGTTCACTTCAAACCACTACCAGGCCCGTATGCAGGATTCGGTCAAGGGGGGCTCGAACCCAACATAAATTTGGTGTTTATCTTGGGGAAATTCGTCGGGATAGCTAGCAAGAGCCGCATTTTTTGACTTTTTTCGACATGCTCTATCCATTGAGATCATAAAATTAAAACTTTTCGAAAAAAATTTATTCCTACTTAAAAAGTGTCGTTTTTTGGTCGCGTGGAAAATACTTCATATCTCGCGCGAAGCGCTGAAAAATTTGAAGATTTTACGTCAATGACGGGCAATTTTTAATCTTTCCATGCATTACCCTACCTTTCAAAATGTTTTTCCCGGCCAAAAGGGGGAGGGCGGCCGCCCCTCCCCTCGCCCCCCTAAATACGGCCTTGATTACTACGGTACACTGGTAATTTTGTGTAGTCAGGTTTTTAGTGCCTACTTTTACACATACTACTGATGAATAATCGTTTAACCATTAACGAACTCAAATAAAAATTTTTAATTTAAGAGAAGCCTTCACATTTTTTAATGGGTATGGACTTGTTAGACACCCCAAAGACGTAACGTGTTACTAAATGGTTATCAATAATATGCGCTTATACTACTGTTTTTGTACTGGAAAAAGGTTTTGAGACTCGTACAAAAATTTCTGGAGTCATTTTTGTACAATGTACAAAGTCTTTTTGGAGCGAAGTGATAGTAATTTTGACGCTTTCAAGTTTTTTCAAGCCAATTTTCTGTAATAACGATATTCGGCGCTAGCTCCACGTGCGGGCATCAAACCTCCAAAATCAATGTTTGTGTAATTTCAAGCATCTTTGTACAGGCTCAAACATCTTTTGCATCTATCTCGACTGTTTTTTATGAAGATTTTACGAAGAACGTATTTGACAACTTTGCACTTTTTCCTGCCGTCTGAAGATAAATTGACTTCTTTATCTTTATGTTGCATTGATTTTTTAAGCGAATTGGTGTCTATTACGCGCAATCAGCATATTGCAATCGCTGTATCATTTCTGATTGTGTAATACAAGTTATTTTAGCTTTTTGAGTCGAGTTTTTTTGTGTAAATTTAACCGAAAATTCATAAAAAATTTCGGCGCTTCGCGTTGAACTAATATAATCAGCTGAATTTAGGACGAAGTAACACTTTTTGGACTGTGCAAATCGTAGATAACAGACTAGTAGTGTGTAAGAATCACACCTGGACAATAGCCCATTCCAGCCCGTCCATGGAATGAGCTGACACAAAAGCTGGTCGGGTTGGAGTGTCCGTTTGGTTGGGTTTATTTTGAAAAAATATGAGAAAACAGAAACAAATTGTCTTTTTAACGCATTTTCAGCTTAGCTAGGGGACCAACCAACCTTTAAGTGGACATAGTTTGACGGCCTGAAGCTTTGGCTATTTCCCAAGTACGGTAAGGATGTGTATATTTAATGGTATATCTATACTATATGTACAAAAAAATTTTCGCCTGCACAACGACTTTTCCGGATATCTTTGTACATGTACAAACGGGTTCGTGCAAAAAAAGAAGCGGCTCATACCAACTTAAGACACAAGTTAACCAAAATTAATCGATTTGGGAAATTTTTTAGCTGTGCAAAGTGTATTTTACTTAATCCTTTATTACTACGTCTTTTTTGTATTCGAAAATACGAGTATGCTTCTCAAATTAACATTTAAAATGTCTTTTAATTTTCTCATCGTGGCGTTTCAGCTATTGAGTTTGGGTTGAATTGAGTATTTTTATGTATGTTTTACTTGTCTGCATTTTCCGAGTTTCACTTAAACATACGATAGAATCACTTCGTATTCTAGTCGTTTAATTGAATATTTGTTTCTATGAATAAAGTCAGAAATTTATATTCATTTGATTAATCAGAATGAAAAATTGTCGTTAGAAGGGCAATTAGAAGACCTGAAGAATCAACATCAGATGAAGATAGCTGCATTTGAAGAACAGATTGATGAGGTAGTTGCTAATCAACTTGTTTACTTGATAATTTGTTGATTTCCGACCTGATTACTTAAAGTTAAAGCGCAACCTGATGCACATGAAAGAACAAAGAGACAGTGAAATGAATGCTCATTCGCTAATGCTGAAAGAGCTGGAGCAAATGATGTTGAAAGAACGTACTTGCAAAGAAAAGTTTGAAGCGTTGGTAAGAAAATGTATACATTTTTGTGCTTCCGACCCGGATGTATTTTCTAGTAACTTTGTATAGACGTGTACAGAAAATCGTAAGTTCAGAGGTAGTGAGTGACTGACTACTTGTGGCCTTTTTGCTACTTTTAGATTATTTATTCCGTGGCATTGTTCTTTCGAAAAAACCCGCTATATACATAGTTGTCAGCTTGCTGATTTTATTAATTATTCAATATTTTTATTTTATTAACATTTTAACATTTTGCAACTATGAAATTCTGTACTTACATTCGAAAAAACCTATATTTACCATGTGAACCTCTATAATATTCATAATTACAGAAATTTTTGCCCGAATGAGTTTGGTCCTATACGGAAAACAACGACCCAAACTATATGTCACTAATAAAAGAGCTGGCATTCATTCCTTCGTTGTGATTCAGCTTTAGTTGGCGAAAAATGGAGCAACTTTTTAGTTTTTGTAATTATAATGATATTTATTGACCTTCTTGATATGTTTAAAGCCTTGTTCAAAATTTGGAACTTCTGACGCTTTTCTGAAAATTTCTTTAGTCGGATATTCGATTTTGTTTAGAGAAAAATTATACATTAACGCTGGCCCGCAGGCCCGTATCCAGGATTTTATTTCAGGGGAGGGGCGAAAATTTTGACATCAGATAGATATCTCGAGAACCATTGATAGATGGGCAAAAATGAAGGCATTTTTGAGCGTATCTCGTACGAGCCCTGTGTAATAGTAAAGAAAAATTTCGAGAAAAAATGCGAAAATTTCACTTTATTTCATACTCATTTTACACAAATCTATCGTTTAAATAATCTACACGACTAATTTTCCATCGTCCAATCGACAAATAATTTCCCAGCTTCTGTCTTTGTATTTAATCTTTGTGATTTACAAGAGAAAAATAATACTCGACGTGTTCTACATACATGTCTAACTCAAATTTGAGCGGTTTCGGACTGGCTTGACGACAAAAACTATAGATAAACAATAAATCAGGCGCGAAGCGCCTGAAAATTTTCAGTTTACTTACTCAAAAGTACGCTAAAACCCAGAGGCGTAGCTAGGATTTTGGTTGGGGGGGCATAAACAAAAATATTTCAAGACTACTTTTGCATTGAATGCCAGTAACGTTATGTATAGTAAAAAGGTGTTTTTCGACCTTTAGTAGTGTAGCCTAGCTAATTTATAAGTGGGTTTCTGACGATCAAAAATACAAAAGGTGTAAAGCGGCGTGAAGTGCCGAGCCAAGAAATTTAGTCATTCTTTACCGCCCTTAACAGTTTGTAGCTCTGTGAATACTAATAGTCTGACAGAGCAGAAAATTATTAAATTTTATTAAACAATTTTGACAGTTCAAGCTTCTAACAAGAAAACTGCGAATTACTTACATTGCCTGAAGATATTTTGAGTGATTGAGGCTCTTGAACGCAATGCTGGAGCTTTGCAAAAACAAAGAACAGTAACTGGCGGCGCTATGCGCCAGAATGTTTTGAGCGTTTTTGCACTTTAAAACTCAATTTATACCGCTTTAATCATACAAAACAGACAAATTAATGCTGGCACGAAACGCCGGAAATTTTTAGAAATCCCTAACCCTTTTACCTGGCTTGATCTCCTAAAATCTCGTTGCAACTGTACAACGAGATTTTACGGCTGCTGAGGAGTTCGGGGTGGCGCGCTCAAGCTGTCCCAGCGGGGTCCGGGGCAGTCCCGAAAAATTTTGGAAAAAAAGCATTTTAATGTTAAATAGTAACGTTAAATTTTCGCAAAATCGGCTAAATCTCAGTTCTGAATCAAGCCCAAAACACTTAAAATCGATGAACTCCTACATTGCACAAAATTTCTGAGCTGAAATGCATTTTTCGACCTCTGCTAATTACATAGTGCAGCAACGGGTCTCTTCCAATAGGATATAGAAAAATGTATCAATGAAAATTTGTTTCTTACCGTTTTCAGGCCCATTTGTGGCCTTCTTATTAACAAGATGCAGTTCAGAAAACAGGAAATGCGCAAAAACATAAGAAAATTCGGCCATTCCTTTCATTTAAAATAGGATTATGTGTCCTTGTTAAGAAAGACAAACAAAGCAGAGAATAGACAAACTGACACACAATCATTTTCGCACTTTTACTATTATGCTCAACAAGCATGCGCAGTTTCATTCAGCGAACAAATACTGCATTGAATTAGGATTATTTTAGCTGATTCAAGCTTTTAAATTCATTGGATCTATATAATAATAAATAATAATGACTCGGCGCGAAGCGCGGAAAATTTTGACGTTTTTGCCTTTTTGAATTCAGTTTTCTGGACACACATTATTGCAACAGAAAAATCAACAATATTTCCGGAAAATTTCGGGGGGGGGGACATGTACCCTCAATGCCCCCCTGGCTACGCCTATGCTAAAAACTTGTTTTGGTGGCCTTACCTATTTCGAGAATTTTTCCTTGTTGCCTCTGGGAAAACTTGTGTTTTCAAAAATTATTTTTTAACGGACCAGATGACTCGTATCCAGTATTCGGCTACGAGGGCAATATAAATTGGTCTATATCTCGGAAAATCCGTCGGAATAGCTCCCAAAAATCGCATTTTTCTACGTTTTCCGATATGCTCTATACATTAGGATTATTAAATTCAAAAATTTTTTTTACTCAAAGGTCTATAAAAAGTGTTATTTGTTGGTCGCGCTTGCGCCAAAATTATGGAAAACACTTCATATTTGGCGCGAAGCGCCGAAAATTTTTTAGATTTTCCAACATGGACATGCGATTTTTCCATCTTTTTGCGCTTGAAGCCAAACTATGGCAAATACGTTACAGGGGGCGCGAAGCGCCGAAAAGCTCGATGATTTTCGCAAACATGTAATTTTTTCATCTTTCCGCGCATTATCTCATCTGTCAATAATTTTTTTTAAAGGCTAATGCGGGGAGGAGCTGCCCGCTCCTCTAAGTACCTAAATATATAGTTTTTAGAAGCTGCCCGCTCCTCTAAATAAGGTCTCTAAATACCTGCTCTAAATACATTATATCTCGGAAGCTTCTACCTACATATCTACTTTTGTTTTCACGAAAAATTATAACTAAATGATCAAATTTCGGGTAATTACAACTGGAGCAAAGTCATTTTAGAAGAACCTTAAGGAAATTATATTTATACATTCAGCTGTACAGTATATATGCAGGTCCCTATATTAAATTCGCCAAAGGTGTGGGAGGGCAAATTCACCATTAATTGATTTATATCGCGGAAGCTACGTTGGGATTACCAGGAAAAACCGCGTTTTTCAACATCTTCCAACATGCTCCACCCATTTAAATTATGAAATTTGAACTTATCGCGAACAAAAATTTTTTTATGAATAGACTCGGCCCTGTATGTATGTATGTGTTCAACAGGTACATACAATGCGCGAAAATGTTGGCTTATTGATATTTTGCTAATATTTATACGCGTACGACTTGCTTTTATGGTAAATTAGTGAACGCAATACACACCACAAAATTGAAAATAATTTTTTATCTTAAGTTGCAGCACAAGGAAAATGAAATAACGATTCGTGCGGAAAAAATAGATGCATTAATGCAACGAATTGCTACAATGGAATTAACGTTAAAGGATCAAGAGACTGTTAGCAATCTGAAAGTAGAACTGGAAAAAACCCTAGTAAGGATTGATAACGATTAATTGCTTTATTATTAACAGATTACCTGCAATGTAAAAATAAGGTTTTTTTCACAGCGTTTCGTATCGCATCCATTACCCGTTTTTCTATCATCCATCCTCTAGTAATCTGTCCTCAAACCTAAACACATCTATTTAACAGCTCGAAGTTTTAGGTGAATGTTAGCAATCCTTCCGGTGGAAGGAATTTGGAGGCAACTAGTTTTTTTGAGGAAAAAAATTTCTAATTTTCACTCAAGCGTGTGCGATTAGTTAACGTAGATGCACAACATGGTGGATCTGGACAGTAGTGATCGACCGGGGCCCCGGCCCCGGCCCCGGCGTGATCCCCGGCCATTTTTCAGTATCCCCGGCCCCGGCCGGGGCAAGGTCAAAAAATGGCCGGGGCCGAGGGAAAAATTCAGTGTAATTCGTATTTTCGTACAGGCTGTGATACTAGCACTTATTTATCAATGAGCAAGTGTTAATTTTGAGAACTTTACTGATTAGACCATATGTATACTTGCTTAGTCCTTGTTATAACTTTGCTACTGTGTATAAATGAGCTTTTACTGAATAAATGTTCAGGAAAATCTGCATGTTCTCGATTCCTCAACTTAACTTACTTAAACTAAATGCTACTTTAAACTCATTCATTCATAGCTATGGCTAAAAGATTTAGAGATGACAAATAAGTTCTATTTCTAGTTGGAAATTTTACGTTTTCAACAAACTATTTTTACAAAAAACACTTTTATATTCAATTGAATGGGAACCGCGTGCTTTAAAACGTGTTTATTGTGTAATAGTTATTAGGACGTAGGTTAGTTATAGCCGAATGTAAACTACGCTGCAGAATTGCTTTCGATCCGAAAAAGAAAATATGTCTCAAATAGTTTCCTAAGGTCCAGAGTTGAAGGAGGGGTGAAATCCCAAATTGGAGGACCAGAAAATTAAGTGGTAGACTATTATTAGCCGACTCTATTTTGTTTTACGAGCTTCATGTGCTTGTACAAAGATCTCCGAAAAGGTCTTTGTATGAGCTAACAAATTATTATAGCTATATTATATAAATATATTTTTAAACATACACATTTTCGAATACTATCAGTATGTGACTGTTTTTTTTGTACAATGTACCTTTGTATATATATATATATATATATATATATATATATATATATATATATATATATATATATATATATATATATATATATATATATATATATATATATATATATATATATATATAAACAAAGATTGTACCCAAAAGTCTTCGTGCATTTTGTACACACAAATTCTCGGTTACTATAATATGGTACAGTAGCGATTTTAGTATGGTAAAACATGGTCTTTTGACTTTTAATTGATATTTTAGCTAATTTCTGGGTTTCTAACGCCAAAAATTACTAAAATTATCTCAAAACGGCGCGAAGCGCCTGAAAAATTTGACATTTTTCCATTCTAAATAAAAATTTTGCCATTTTAAAGATATATAGGACAGACAATTTTTCATATCGGAGCGAAGCGCCGAAAATTTTTGGAATTTTACACCTTTTTACAGTTTTTATCTTCCCAAAAATCTTTGTACATGTACAAAGATAGTCCTGAAAAGTCTTTGTACATCGGGAAAAATCTTTGGCGAATACAAAAAACACACTGTTTTTACATGCAAATTTTTGTATACTTTAATATGGTACAGTAACAATTTCAGTGTGGTAGAACATAGTTTTTCGACCTTTAGTAGTGTGTTTGGCTAATTTTTGGGTTTCTCAATATTTGACACTTTTCCATTTTTCCATTCTAAGCGCAGTGTTGCTTATTACAAGATTTAATTCGCATATTACAATTTTTGTAATATTTCTGATTTTGTAGTACAAGTTGTTTTAGCTTTCTCAGTCGAGTTTTATGTGTGAATATCCATCAAAAGCTCATAAAAATTTCGGCACTTCGCGCCAAACTAATATTATCAACTAAATTCAGGCCGAATTATCACATTTAGAAGCACGGTCTTTTTGTATTCGGCGAAGATTTTTGCTGATGTACAAAGACGTTTCAGGACCGTCTTTGTGCATGTACAAAGATTTTTGAAGAACAAAAACTGTAAAAAAGGTGTAGAATTCCTCATTGCAAATTCTACCGTTTTAAAGATTTTAAGGGGGGTAAGCGGCTGCAAAAATGGAGCCGCTTACCCCCTTCCTCTGAAAACGGCCGAGAAATATACATGTGACAGGGTTTTTGGCCATCCTTATCCACGCTTTGAAGCCCCAAACTTCCTTGAAAGTCAGAAGATATTTGACCACCCTCCCCCATTTTTTGGCGAAAACTGCGCTTTTCTGGCTATTTTTATGTGTTTTCACCATTTTTGATCCAGTCGCTAAACCCCTCCTTCTAAAAATGGCGAGGGACCCCTACCCTAGATTTCCAGCCATTACATGTATACTGAGGGACCCTCGTAAAGTTTTAAGCGATTGCATGCTTGTTTTTTAGTGATAGTTTATCTATTTACTCTAGCTCACATTCTAAAATAATGTATCACTTCGTGAAATTCTAATAGTTAGGTACACTTTTGCCATACTAAAAAATTAAGTTCAAAAAATTCAAAAGGGTTTCACCAAAAATCGTCTGACAGTAACTTGTGTCTCAGACCCTGAGGGGTAATACCCCTCACCCCTTATGGGAACGTGTGATATCTCATTTATTACATCCAATACCCGTTGCATCCAATCACTACAGCAGCAGTAGCAGTAGCGAAGATCCAAATGATATAGAGTGTGCTAATAGCAGTTACGTAGACTTTATTGATGATTCAAACAATGAAACACTGGACTAAATTTGTTTCTTGTGACATAAATACTAATAAAACTTGATATGAAAAGGCGCACCTAACTTTGCGCTTGCCATTTACAACTGAATTGAGCAGTCGCTCATTATTTATTTTCCTATACCCACCCCAAGTATGTGTCATGCAATAATATTTTCCTTGTCTGACCCCGGCCAGCCCCGGCCCCCGGCCCCGGCCCCGGCGGGGCCGGGAATTTTATTTCAGCCCCGGTACCGCCCCGGCCCCGGCCAAAAAAGTCGCCCCGGTCGATCACTACTGGACAGGTCACCCGGTGTGGGCGTCGACCATTGAGCTTTTTTGGGCTCAAATTACCTCGAAAACTGCTATAAGCGCTAGATTAGCATTAAAAGTACGTTATTACACGGTTTATGGCCAATTTAAAGCACTTTCGATGAAAATTTTCAATTTTCATTTATTTTTGACCTACATTCTACCTTACTTTCACATCGAAATTCCCCATTTTTCCATTCTGGGGTCTAAAGACCCGCGAACCCCTCCACGTGCATTTCTGGTAGTCACGCCCTATTTTGATTACATTTTGACAAAGAATTCTATGATTTGAAATTTCGTTTATCATGTTGTTTATTCAAATTCACTGGTTTTTGAGTAATGGTAAAATTTATTTGGCCAAGTATCAGTGAATTACTTAATTAGTTTGAATGTCACGGATTCTGAGCCACCTATGTATTTTATACTTGTCTTATCAGTGATTCGTTTAATGACAACGCGTGCTTTTATCATTTTTCAATTGATGTAGTAAATACTTGAATTTAATTTGACTCCTAACTTACATGATTATCACAAAAGTCTCTTGTTGTTTCCAAATTGTTTGGACTTGTTTTCAGTAACATGATTGAAAAGCTTCTATATTTTAGCCTATCAGCATGTAGCGAAAGTGGCGACAACTTTCGGACCCACCCCTCGCGTTGAAATTGATTCGGTGTAGCACATTTTGGGGTCTAATGTATATATTCTCGATGAATAATTACCTACATAATCCGCAATGCGTTCTTATTTGATCATAATAAAATGGCGCAAATGCCGAAGCATTTTTTGATATTCTTACCAGGAACTCATTATTACTTTTTACGCCGATGTATTAAATTGAGAAATCGCCGCATAAAAAAATATTTTACATTGTTATGACATTTTCACACTTTCATACGAGTGGAAGATTAAGGTGTACGAAGATTCTGTGTGAATGCATTCATAAATATTCATGAGAGCAGATTTGTAAGGGCCATTGCATGTGTATTATAGTTCACTTCATTGCTTGCAGCCAGACATGCACAGCATGTGAATCTTGGGGAATGAAAGTATAAAGTGCATTTTTTGGGCCCAAAAATGGTGGGTACGCGTCAAAAACATCGTGTTTTGGCGCTTCTGACGAAGCAATGTCTTACTAGAGCATAAAAACACGAAATAAATTTAAAAAAAATCAAAAAAAGTCGTATAAATTGAACAATATATACATAAATCAAAAGTTGAGTATAGGGCTCGAAGCGCCGAAAATTTGGCACTAGCAAATAGATAACTGAAAATGTAAAAAGGAACTTTTTCTACCGATTTTCAGGAAAGTTTCGGAAACTTCTGAAAAAAGCATCAATTCTGGGGGGAGGAGTGAGGGGTGAAAAAATTTTTGCAGGAGGTGAAAATTTTTGTGGGAATTGAACCCCCCTAAACCCCCAGATCATTTGAGCTCGCAGCTTAATATTAATTATGTTTTAATGAATGTTTTATCAGATACTCTTAAAAGAACCTTCCTTCAGGCTGCCAATCAAATAGATCTGGACATCGAACACAAAAAATATTTAGAAACCAAAAACGAACTGGAAAGTGTAGTACGAAAGCATGAAACAACAGTAGGAGAGTTAGAAAGAAGACTTGCCGATTTAACCTCTTTGTTGGGTGATCAGGAGCAGTTAAGAAGTCATTATGCCGACGTTGTAGGAAGTTTGCAAGTAACGATGCTGTATTAAGTTTAGCTGCACTTCTATATCTGTCTTTCTTTCTTTTCTTATTTTGTTGGTTTTTTCTCTTTCCTTTTTATTTAGTATTTACTTTTTTATTTATCTATTTATTTATTTACTTATTCATTTTTCTCCTCATTTTCTTTCTTCTTTCTTGCTTCTTCCTCGTATTGATGACTTCTTACTATTTTGCACATAATTCTTTTTACGTTTATACTCATTTTCTTCTGCGCTCGTCACCAAGTTTTATTTTGCATTTTTATTTATTTGATTACATTCAGTCAGCTGCTTTATAGTGAAAAATATAC
The DNA here is from genome assembly GCA_036768485.1 of Mermis nigrescens. Classification (NCBI taxonomy): domain Eukaryota; kingdom Metazoa; phylum Nematoda; class Enoplea; order Mermithida; family Mermithidae; genus Mermis; species Mermis nigrescens. Next base: position 12,760,690 of record JAVLUZ010000154.1, read on the forward strand.
TTGCGCTTATTTTCAATCGACCGACTTGCATAGAATAACAACAGTTAGATGTCAGGCATAGATGCCCAAGGTTAAAGTCGGCGGGTTGAGGGGGGAGTAAAATCATAGAAATCCAAAACAGTAAATTTAGTGTTCACGATTTTTTTGCTGATTAAATGACCAAAATAATCAAAATAGATATAAAACGTTTTTTCGTGGTAATGTCGCATTTTAAAGCAGTTTTAGTCGATTTTGACTGCACTATATCACTTTTAATACTAAAAATACAGAAATTGTTTAATTTCGGGCGCTTTTTGAGTAAAAAGTACATAAAAGTACTAATTCTACGCGAAGCGCCGGAAATAGTTTGACATTTTTACTGCGCTTGACCCATACATGTACTGGCTCGAAATTTGGGGGCCCTTGCCAATTATGGGGGGGGGGGTAAATGACTACGAATTTCTGGCCAGAAATGGCCAAAAACGCCTAAAAACGGTCAAAAAATTCGATTTTTTCGAAAAATGGGGGGTCAAATTTTTTCTGGCTTTGTCGGGGATGGGGGGGGCGTCCGACTTTGGATGGGGAGATCCCCCGCTTACACATATGATAATTTGACCTCAAAAATGATGGAAAACACGTTCCATCAGCTCAGTACTTATCTGGCTGACCCTTCAGCGGGTGTTATACCCCGTCACCCCTATGTGCATTTATGATGTCTATCCTATATTAATTCAATTCTGGATTGTTTTTCAGCCATAAAAATATTTTTTATGTTAGGTCGGCCTGAGGGGGGGTCAGTCAGATAGCTTCTATGATGTATGCTTTTAAAAATTGACATACTCATTAAAATGATCTCGAATAGAATGACAATTTTTAGTAGATTTCAAGCACTTTTGCAAGAAAACTGTAATTTTTAATATACTCTTGACCTCAATTTTGTCTTCTTTTTGTCAAAAATTTTCGCTTTTGTCCTGAGGTCTAACCAAGCCCCTTCATGATTACCTAGTTGGGACAACTGAAGCCAGCTGCTCGAGTGCTTGCCGGTTAAATGTGCAAATTTTTCGTTACAAGTACATCTCTTATCGTTTACGTTTCCCCTGCATTTTGCATATAAATGTAGATGCACGTACATAGTATCCGCATGCCTACTTCTAGGTGCGCGGCTCAAAATTTTTTCTACTTACTTACCGTTTCGTCGTGATACGTTGACTTACTTAGTCATATTCTGACTTCATGCTGAGGGTCCTAATTTTGAGTTTATAGGCGATTCAAAACCGTTGAGCCACTTAATGAGCTGCTTACCAAATTTTACTGGAAAAATGATTTCTATTTCGATTGTAATACATAGGTAGCAGTCAGTTTCAGCAGACAACACATAATGATTTATGTACCTATCTTAATCCCGGCATACATATTTCAGAGTCTCTTAATTTTCATTTATTTTGACTATCCGCAACATCTCACGTAATCAAAGGTATGAAGAAATGGCTACTTAACTTCTCGAATCTGAATTCAAACTCAATTTATAGATAGATAACATTTCTAATTTTGCAACGACAAATTATTTCTGATTTGTCGTCAAAGGAGTTGAAAGAACGTACTGAGGATATTTCAAATGAAATAACTATTGATAAAGCGGCAGCCGATTGCCAGGCTCTTGCGAAATACGTGATTGCTCGAAAGCCAGACGTAGACCTGCTAAGTAAATTTTGGATTTTCGCAATCAATTTAAAACGATCAGTCAACGGAACGTTACGTATACTTCAATATTTGAAAGTTTGAGTGACAATATTTTCATTTTAGCTAATATGAGTATTCAGTTACAAGCGTACAGGACCTAGAGGAGAGATGTCAACCCCCAGAAAAATTTTAACCCTCCCCCATAATCCGTAATTTTTGATAAGTTTCCAAAAATACGTAGAAATGGTGCGTAAGCTCAAAAATATAAAATCTTCCATATACTCATTTTTTGACTATATTTTGTTCAATTTATTTGAATTTTTTAATTTTTCGTAAATTTTCTTCCTAGAAAGATATTGCATTGTCAGAAACGCCGAAAAAATGATGTTTTTGCCACGTGTCCATCATTTTTGAGACGAAAAAAGGCACGTTAGATCTTCACACTCGCCCGGAATTTCCATGCTGTGCATGTCTGGTTACAAGTCTGATATTAATTGCCTACAAACTTCATTCTGAATCAACATTCATATTGCATGTATGTACGTATGATAAAAGCTTTGAATAAAGGATTACCATTATTTATATCTAAAAATCTAAACTTTTGAATGAAAATTTAGAACATTACTTTTGTACTACGAGTAACAGATTCGAAAATCTGATTGGTATGCCGACAAAATTGTGCTAAGTCGATAGTCTGAGGGTCAGCAGGAGAGACTAGAGGCTTAGAATTCCCAACTTTGTCGGTCTCAATTGGTTTCAGATTAACATAATGCGATTAGGTAAAAATATCTTAATGTGAAATTTACTCATAAGTGAGAGCTTTACTCTTAGACATTCTGGTTTCTTTTTCTCTATTATGTATGTATTTCATTTCGGTTCTGTAATAATGTAATAAAATCTTTGCTTCAGTTCGAAAGCTTGTGAGCTATGTACACACATAGCATTTTAGCATGGCAGCGTTTTGAAGAATTTACCTATCTTTGTCTAAATTTACTTTTGGCTTACAAGTTCTTTGAAGATTCGAAATTTTTCAAACTGTATTAGTAAATTAGTTAACTGCAAAAGCAGAAGATAAAATCCATGAATCTATGCATATGGAGCAAGGCGCCGAAGAATTGTCAAAAATATGCTGAAGTATGACTAAAAATCGTTAATGCAGTGTTCATTCTTTCTAGTAACAAAATTTTGTAAACCACTGTTGGTTCATAGTCTTTTACACGAAGCACAATCGTTTGAAACGGGGAAAGATTCAAGGTTGATGTGGTGACTTCGAAATTCATCAGCTTCACTCCGCCTCAGAATGATGTTTTAAAATTTATTTTGTTTCATATGTACTCGTAGATTCATCCAAGCATGTCTTTTCAATATCTGGGCAAGGAAAGGCAGTCCATTTCGAATTTAAATTCATGGGTTGGATAACGCGTACAGCGCGAAGGCAATTTTGGGCGAAAAAATTAAGTTACAGCGTTTCTTAGTTAATTCCCAAAAAATTTTGACGCTCCACATGATATACAGTGGTGCAGCGGTGCCACTTTTTTTGCCGGTGCCGGTGCCAACATAGTGGCATGTCACTAATGCAAATCCACGTAAGACACATATAATACTGGGTGATAAAATCAAGTATTCCATATTTAAACTTTTAATGAGACTGTCAATTTTGATTCAATCATAATGAAATTTGACTAGTAAATAGAGCAAAAATAACAATTTCAGATGATACATTTTAATTATATTTGCTTAGAAATTGGTTATACTGTAGCACTTTATGCGCAGGTCACTTTTTTCTCTGCTCTAGCCAAACTTTTATACTGTTTGCAGTTGCATGGGACCAAATGCTGTGGGCTTTTGCTTTTTTTGCTGCAGAGTTTGTCTTAGCAGCAGTTAGATAATAATCTAAGTGTTTGCAGACTTATTACTTGTAATTTATTATCAAATAATATGCGTTACTCGACCATTTAAAGAACAAAAGCTCCTATTTATTATCATAGGCCTCATCGGCATGAACGATAGCAAAATCTACAAGAACATACATTCAAAATGTATAAAAAGCCGCGATTTAGTGTTAGCCGAATTAGAATCCCTAAAGAACGCTGCAACGATAAAAACAAAGGAGGACCCAGCAGTGAGTGTTGATATTCAAAAATGCATATTTGGTGTCATAAAGTCAATGAACTGAAATTAATTGAATTCATGTAAAATTCATTCTTGAATTTTGTCTTGCTCTTGAAGTACTCTTTCATATATCGAGAAAAGTAAGAAACAGCCATGCAGTCGTAAAGGCTGTATTCAATATTAAATGGAAGTGGTGGTTGCCCCCTAAATCGTTGAAAAATTTTAGAAAGGTAAGGTAATGCACGAAAGATGGAAAAATCGTATATTTTTGTTAAAAAGGCTTCAAATTTCTTTTTTTTAAATTAAATGATTGAGGCTAGTCTGCAAAACTTTTATTTGTTTATTATTTATTTATCTCCCTTTTATTTCAGAACACATTCATTTATTTTGTTATTTATTCATTTACACATTCATTTACTAACATACCTTATACATTATAAATATTTATTTGCATCGCACATTTATTTATTTAGTTGTTTAACCAGAGGCGGATCCGGGATTTTCTGACAAGGAGCGGAACCCCGAATTTTCCTAATAGTATCAAAAATTAATTAAAAAATCCGTCCATTATGCTTAAAGTAGCGGTTTTTCCAGTTTCTCGATAGACAGAATCATTTGTGATCCGAAAAAGTAAATAAAAATCTAGGAAGTTCTGTACAAAAACTGCGCAAAATTAGTGCAGAAATTAGCACAAAGCTCCGAAACATTCGAGAAATCTTTATAAGAATTAAAAAATCCTTGTTCCGTACTACTTACATATTCATATACACTCTTATTCTTGACTTATTTATTTATTGATGCATATTTTTGATCTATTTATTCATTTTAGTAAGCACAAGAGCAATGTATGTACCTATTTTTATGTTTTTTCATTTATAATTTTTGCTTGTAAAATTTTTTTCCTGTGTACAATACGTGCCGTTGGTTTTCAGGATAAAGCTCAAGCAGATCAGTCATCATTGGCCGTGCAAGATTTGAAGGCCAAGTTGGAGGAGACCCAGAGAAAATTATCTGAACAGGAGACGTTCTATCGAACCGACATCGAACGATTAAGCATTGCACTGACGGAAAATAAAGGTTTAGTGGAATAAAACTGCATAATGTTATCTGAATCTGCTGCTTATTTTATGCGAGAATTTGTAGAATAACTAATTTATCTACCGTAATGAAAAATCAGCTATTCATTTCTAGTCATGTTTTAACAATAGTGGATCTAGAACCTCGAAGGAGAGAATAACATTATTGTTAGACAGTATTTTTGTGCTAATTTTGTAATAGCGTCCTTCAATAGTAGGCATTTAGCATTCCACAGGATAAAGTATTAAAATGAACCGTGCTGAGAACTTTAAATTTCGTAGTCTGAAGAATTCTTTAGAAATCCAAAGTGTTTTAAGGTTTTAAAGATACTCTTCTTATATTTGATGTAGCATAGCGTTAAAAAATAGTTATACTCTAATTTTTTTAATGACCAATACGCAAACATGCTGTATCCCCCTATGAAGTCTCTAGAAAAGCGTTCATCCCTCAGGCCATTTCTGACCAAAATCTATTGCTCGAACTTTGAAAAAGCGTCAAACGACGTCGAAAAGTATAATTTTAGACTCATTTTTCGAGCAGTAGACTTTTCAATTCATTCATCCAGATACTTTTCTTCCTTTATTACGTATGTATTTCAGGTTAAATGTCATTCCTTCGGCCTTTTTGACGTTTGTTTTATTCAAATTTAGCCACAAATATTGTTGAAGAATGAAATACAGTGAATTAAAGTACAAAAATTTGACGTTAAATAACAAAATCCATAACTCATTAAGCCCCACTCAGGAAACTCGGTTTACCCCTCCCATAACCTTTGACCTTGTGCATGTATGCTAATACGTGTGCGCATTTATCTGAGGCTTTTTTTAAATTTAAAGGGCTTTTTCACAGGAAAATTTGAGAAAATCATCGCCGCTAAGGAAAGCGAGTTCGGGCGTCGATTGATTGAATTGGAAAACGAGAGCGCGAAACAACGCGAACGCGCCAGTCTGCTATTGGCTGAGAAGCAGCTGCAAATCGACCAATTGCTGGCGGTGAGCCGCGCCGAAAAAGTTTCGCTTTCAATGGTGGACGTTCAACCTGACGCGTCGCCAGCAACCGCAGCCGCTTCGAGTCGCTGCGAAAGTCGCCAGTCGTTCAACAGCTTAGACGAGGCGCCTACTACGTCATTCTCTTTGTGTAAATCGCGCGACAAAACATTTTTTGAACATTTTACACTTGTAACGGCTCGAAATTTAGGATGGGGGTTCCAGGTCTTTCTTTAAGGGGAAATAGGGTGAATGGCCTTCAATTTTTGGCCAAAAAGTGCCAAAAAACACTTGACAATGGCCAAAAAACGCATTTTTCCCGAAAATTGGGTGTTGGTCAAACATTGTCTGGATTTGGGGTTGGTGGGGACGCGGACGACCAATTTTGGGTGGGGATCCCCCATTTCCCCTGTTACACGTATGGAAAATTTCATCTCATAATTTTATTTAGAGTCTATTGATTATACATAGTCCGCTTCATTGAAATTTGATATTTTTGTAAAAATTCGAAGTGACTACGAAGGGTCCTAAATTAATGGGTAAATGCATACGCGTTCTGGGATGGGTTTGACCCCCCTAAAATGGCTGCTGACCTCCGCAAAATGGCTGCGCTGCGACCCCAAGAATTGTCGATTTTTCTTTAAAATTATAAAAGTGCCTTTTCAAGCATTTAGTTCGTTTTTGGCTCAAAAGCCTCAAATTATCATAAACACATTTTTTGACTATATTCCGCTCAATTTACTCGATTCTTCTCGATTTTTTTTGAATATTTTTTATATTTTCATGTTTTAGGAAGAACGAGCATTTTTCGCAGCGTCAAAAACAATCGGTCGTTTTTTAGCTTCAGAAAGGCATTTTTGAAAATTTTCTGGGCCTGACTCCCTTAAGATTCCCATGTTGTTCATGTTTGAGTAAATGTGATATTCTACAGTATATCGTGTGATATAGAGATGTATGCTTAAATGGGCGCAGCCAAATTCTGGAAGGGTCCGATGGAGTGAAATTGCCGAAAATAGTATCAAAAATTCAATTCTGGGGTCTATTGATTTTAAGGGGAGGTAGGGTCAGTCGGATTATAGGCATTGGTGGGCAGCACCAAAATTCTGGGGTGCAAGATTTTTCAAAGGTCAAAAAATGGCTTTAAAAATGGTGGTATGGCGAAAAACACAAATTTTCGACGTTTCTCATCGAGTACTATCCATTGGCATCAAAAAATTGCTAAAAAACAAAAAAAATTTAAAAAATTGTATTCTGGTCGGGGTATTTTGGTTTCTGGAAGGTACTTGGTGTTCTGGGGGTGCATACCCCCAAAAACCCCACGCCCACGTGTGAATAGGGGCAGACCTCCCCCAGACCCCCCTCGTCCGTATGTGGGTATATGCCATTGTTACGCGCGTTATTGCACCAAAATTTCAAACCACTTTTGTGGTCTGATTCATGCGGATAAATTCAAAAGGAAACTGCAAATTTAAATGAAACAGGCTGTAGTGATTTTGAAATATTACTTACAGTATGCTTATGGATGTCTAAAGTGCCAAATCGCGTGCTAAAGCATAAATTCGTATGCATACAACAATTTATCTTACTATACAAAGTTTTTAAATAGATTTATGTGTTAAGTAGTGATGTCCCGGTGCCGCTTTTTTTACCGGTGCCGGTGCCGGTACCCCCTGTACCGGCGCCGGTGTCGGTGCCGGTGCCGGTGCTACATTAGCATATTATATAGTGTACTATGCTTCTTCAAAAGGGGTTAAATTTGTAACTATTTTTCACCGGATATACATATTAAGGGCTGGCTAGTAACGACTTCATTATTTTTAATTTATGAATACATATTAATTTTCTCACTTAAGCATTAAACAAACAAAAAATTGTAATAAAATTGAAATTCGAAAAAAATAAAAGTCAAATAGTGTATTATAAGTTTAAGTGTAGCGCAATCAAGATTGGCTTGTGCAGTAGTTGATTCTTTAGTCAAATCAAAATTTGGTTTTAGTGCATTAGTTAATTACATTAACTGATGCACTGTTTCTTCAACTAGTAAGAAACAAACATGAAAATAGCCACAAAAACTTTTTGAGGTTAAATTATTTGAGTTTATCATTTCACATTTTCAAAAGCCTCTGAAAACAAACATGGGATATATTAGTAATGCAAAAGACTTAAAACTTTATTTACAAAGTTTTAACAAGCTTTTTCTGAATAATTTGCAGGAAAAAGTTTTGTATAAAAACTATTTTAAAATTCCAGCTGCGTTTTACGGTCTTCTGCTCAGGAAATGGAAAAATAAAAATGGATTTGATGAAATTAAGTTGAAAACTACTCTGTAGTACTCATCCTTCTTGCTTACAGATGGTAGAATTAGAAGAACTTTCCACTCTACATATATGTCGATGTTTTTAATTTTAATTTACTTTATTTATTAGTGTCCACGCTTCTTGCTGTTAATTGATGTTTTCAATAAGATGTGTTTCGTTAAATGAATAATTCATTTTTAAAGCTCGAAGACTCGTTCTGAAGTTCAGTCAAAATGTTTCACTATGCTAATCAGAAGATTTTATTAACAAAATGCTACCTTTTTGCGCCTTTATTCATTAAATTGGTGATAAATGAGCTTCAATTATTCTTTTTACACTAATTTTTTCTCTTTTATCTAGCACCGGCACCGGCGCCGGTACCAGCCTAGCACCGGCCCGGTGCCGGTGCTTAGGCACCGGTGCCGGTGCCGGTGCCCAGGACATCACTAGTGTTAAGAGGACCTGATGATGAGAGTGATTACCCGAAAAATTATGATCAGCTATCAGAACGTAAGCATTTAAAGTCTACGGGAGGTGTTAATAATAAAAATCGATCTAATATCCTACGTTTTTGAGTTATTTTTGCTGCTTTTTAAAATAATGTAATACTTGCTTACGTATGTGGCTTTTTTGAATTTTTCTAGCCGATGCTTCTTATATGCTTGTTCACGAAAAAAATCATAGTAGTTGATAATGCAACAAGTCAAAGGCATAATACATTCAGTTTTCCTTCTTATCATTTCATAAATATCTGGGGATTACATATGCACACTAGGGGGTGGTATGGGGGTATCCCCCTAGCACAACTTTTGAAAGGCATACCCCCTCAGGCATTTGCGGACCAAGACCTATTGTTGGAATTATAAAAACGCCAAATGATGCCTAGCAGTATAATCTGAAGCATTTTCCGAGTAGAACTCTGTCCACTCATTCATTCAGACACGTTTTGTCCATTATTTTATGCATATTTCATAGTCCAAGTCATTCCATCATTTTTATTATCATTTGTTTTCATACAAACATAATCACGAATATTCAAGAAGACCAAAATATGACGAATTAGAGCATTTTTACGGGTTTTGACGGGGGAGGGGGGTAAGGAACGACCAAAATGTTTTGAAAAATCAATGTAAACTCATGATTTTAGCGCCATAAATAGCCGTAAAAATTAATCGTTTACCCTCCTCTCCCCAAAGAAACTCGGTTTACCCCCTCTCAGAACTTTTGATCGTGTGCATCTATGCTGGGGATGAATGAGCATCAGAAGTACTTAGCAAACCTTGGCAATTAGAATGACGGTTTAAGCTCCTTCTCCCCTTTTCATGATCGGTTTAACTAATTTACGTACATTTAGCTTATTATTATTGCATTATTTTACTTGTTGAGGAAGTACTTTCTAGCTTTTTTGAATTTTATTGAGAAATTGATTTATTTCCTTGTTTCAACTATGTATCACTTAATCACAATTCTTAATTTTTAGATATACTTATTAGGGATGGGACTAGCACCGGCACCGGCGCCGGTGCTAAGCAACAGGCACCGGGTCGGTGCCACCTTGGCACCGGCGCCGATTCCAACCTTCAATGCAGGGAAAGATTAAAGCTAATTATCTCGAGCTTTTTACAAAGCTCACAAAACAACTTCTTAATTAGCCGTTTTACTCTACTGTTGAATTATATTCAGGTGCAAACATTAATACTTGACTCGTCAAAAATAAGAATTTCGTTTCTTGCAGTTGCTGCACTGAGCTTTTGACGCATCCTGTAGAAAAATCGTAAAATTTTACGAAATTAAAGCAAAACTTTGGTTGCTTGACGTAATAGAATGTTATCTAATCAATTGTGTAATTTTTGAAAACATAATTTTGATTGTTATTAATTCTAAAGTAGACATTGTTAACACATGAAACCGACAGAATACTGACTTGCATGCGTACAAGCATACCTCTTTTTGGGAAGGAGTAGTTCAGTCGCTTGACCCTCAAAGAATGGTTGACTCAACTCTAGGAAAATGCGGTTGATTCCTGCATAATTCTGATTTTTAAAAGCTTTAGAAAATATCTTCTGTTAAGCTTTTCAGTCATCTTTTGGCTCAAGCGCATTAATTTTTATGACCCCTCACGCTTAATGTTTATGTTTGATCATGTATTTTTGAATTTCAATGAATTTTTCGAACATTTGTTGATTTTGTGTTTTTTACGAGAGAGCTTAGCAAGAAATGCAAAAAATTATGCTTTCAAAGCATATGACCCATTCTTTTGAACCAAATAAAAGGGAGATTAGGAAAAATATTTAGACTAGCCCTTCTTCTGAATTCTCATGCTATACATCACAAATATGCGGTTGCGCTAGAACAATAACAATACGAGAAAGCATAGTATGGCGAAGCAGTTGGATCTTACATAAATAAGGAGATTAATAATATATTACTTACATATGCATTGCAAAACATGTCTACATTACTGCCTATTAACCCCCTTAAGCATGTTCTCATACACAAACTATAGCACTATAGTGGCACCGGCGCCGGTGCCTAAGCACCGACACTGGCACCGGCAAAAAAGGCGGCACCGGTGCACCTTTAATACACATAAATAAGTCGGTCAGATTCTGGTCAAGAATAAGCTTTCTCGTCCCATTAAAACATTACTAGCGATCGTTACAATTGCAGTCATTATTGGCTGCTTCAGTCAGTTGTTTGTATCGTGGTAATTCTAATGTTTCCCTGCTTTTATTGTAAAATTTGTACATTTAGAAGTTTTTTGGAAAAAATAAAGCTTTTGAAAATCGATTAACGAACATCAATGTTAATATCAGCAATTATTTTTCAATTGAGTATTCGTATTTGCAGAAATTTTCATGCACATTCCGTCCAGTAATTGTAGTATCTACAGTGGTCGCCATGACAGATGACGCGCCATCACTATACGTGGGCAGCAAGAAAATTCTGGGGGGGGGGTGCAAGATTTTTTGAAGGTCAAAAAATGGCCTTAAAAATGGTGGTATGGCGATAAAAACACCATTTTTCGACGTTTCTCATCACGCACTATCCATTGGCATCAAAAAATTGCAAAAAAAAACGAAAAAAATTTCCAAAAATTGAATTCTGGGGGTATTTTGATTTCTGGGGGTATTTTGGTTTCTGGGGGGTGCATACCCCCCAAACCCCTCACGCCCAGGTGTGGCCATCACCCTCAGAATTATAATGGATGGTGCGTCGCGAGCGCCGCGTTACGTCCATCATGCGCCATCATCTCTTTTTTTCTATTCAGCGCCATTAACCTCCATCATTCCATTAATCTGGCGATGCGGACGGCGCAATTTAGCTATTAATAGCGCCAACAAGCTCGCGACGCACCATCCATTATAATTCTGAGGGTGATGGCGCATCATCTTTCATGGCGACCACTGTAGGCGAATTATAAAGCCTATCATGTTGAAGTATAATTGAGGTTAAGAACAGCGAGAAAAACTGCGATATACTTAAATATCAAAACTGAAAATTGTTTAGGTTGTAAGTCATAAACTCAAGCAATCACTGTGACTTCGATTTCCACAAACGAGTGTGTAAACTATATTCTCGCTTGCTTTCCGCGTTTTTCATGCAAATTGTAAAATATTCTTACTCTGTAACCCTATTTATGATTTCAACCTATTTATAAACGTTATGATAAGCGGCACTTAAAATGACAAAAATTTAGAATATGTCAAAAACTTAGTCCGTGAAAAATTTTTTATTTATCTCAGGTCAAAAAAATTTTTCATCAGAATTCACAATAAGATGTCAAGCTTTTATGTTGAGTCATATGTTATGCACATGAATGATCATGGGTAGCGGGTTGGGGTTTTCAGCTCCTTCAGTTTTTAAAGCTTTCAAGAAATTCGTAGTGAAGGTTCTATTTTGAGCGTTTTTGGCTATCTATTTGCTCGAAAGTGTCAAATTTTCTGTGCATCGTGCCATATACTCATTTTTTGACTATCATAGGTAGCGCGGTAGCGCGATAGTGCTACCTATAATATACTTGGCCACCTTTTTCTTATATGTTTATCACAACGAGTGCGGAGTTCATGTCCCCCCTCACAGCAGCAACGGCACACACCTGGGAGGTGCGGTTTTTTTTAATCGATGGATAACTAAAAAATTCGATGCCCGTGTTTTTTTGTTTACACTCAATACCGATTTAGCAATTGAGTGTGTAAAGTGTTAACCGGAAAATCAAATAATTTGCGGGGGCCAATTTTTAATAAATGTTGCCCACGAGTTGTAGATTACGAATCTGAACTTAAAATTTCTTTACACTCAATAGTTGTTACACAAAAGTATAAGGTATACGTGTTTTTTTACTCTGCGTGTCCTTCAGCTTATCTAACTCAACTTTGATTTCTGTGCAGTCCAATTACTTTTATAATGTAGAGGGTTGCAATATCTCAAAACCGAATTTTTTCTCTTTTAACGCAATATTTCTTATTGTGTGATCGTTTCAGTGTAAAGGGTTCGAGACCAAAAACGAAATTTATCCAACTACTCCGCTTAGTAGGCGCAACATGCTAATTATGCTTAAAAGGTGCCCTGACCTTAGCGTTACAGATCCTAGTTTTTTTGTTTCTATACACCCAATATTGCGGTGTTAGCACAAGTGCAAAGTTTACACCGCGAAGCAGTTTTTCGCCCAGAGCATTAGGTATCAAACAATCAGCGGAGGGCCAATTTTTTTAGAAATGTTGCCCATCAGTTGTTGATTACGAATCCGACTTTAAAATTTCTTTACACTCAATGGTTGTTGCACAAAAGTGTAAAGTATACGGGTTTTTTACTGTCAGCGTATCCTAAAGCTTTTCTAACTCAATTTTGGTTTCTGTGCAGTCCAATTAGTTTTATAATGTAGAGGGTCACAATATCTCAAAAACGTAAAAATTTTTCTTTTTTTTAACTTAAGATTTCTCGATCTCTGATCGTTTTAGTGTAAAGGGTTCGAGACGAAAAATGAAATTTCTCCACCTACTCCGCTAAGTAGGGGGACATGCTAATTATGCTTAAAATGTGCCCTGACCTTAGTGTTACAGATCCTATTATTTTGTTTCTATACACCCAATATTGCGTTATATACACAAGTGTGTTTACTACACAGATGCACTTTTCGCCCAGAGCATTGGGTGTCAAGCAATTTGCGGAGGGCCATTTTTTAAATGTTGCCCCTGAGTTGTAGACTACAAATCTGACCTTAAAATTTCTTTACACTCAATGGTTGTTGCACAAAAGTATAAAGTATACGGGTTTTTTACTGTTAGCATGTCCTAAAGCTTGTCTAGCTCAATTTTGGTTTCTGTGCAGTCCAATTAGTTTTATAATGTAGAGGTCTATAATATCTCAAACGTAAATTTTTTCTCTTTTAACGCAATATTTCTTGATCTGTGATCATTTTAGTGTAAAGATTTCGAGACGGAAAAAGAAATTTCTTCAGCTACTTGCACCCTCTAGAATTTTGGCGTTGCCCACCTATGGATATATGGCCTGAATTATTAAATAAAAGAAGGGAACTAGCAAAGAAAAATGCTCCGATGGAACAAAAAAGGTAAATATACTTGAATTTCTTCATTGCTAAGGATGTTAAAGGAGGAGACTATGGAAAATTTCCCTATATGCGCAGAAGCCATAGGAATGTGCTAAACAGTAAGACTTTTCCTAAACAACGCAAAAATCGAAGTATATTCTGCGGCCTGTGAAAAATGAGGGTGTAGTCACAAAGCATATTTAAGTGTTTCGCAAAAGAGCATTGAAGACACTTTCATGACTATTGAATAATCAATGTATTATTTATTCAGTGAAATCTTGACCTTCCTCAATGCTCTGGAGTAAAAGATAATAGTGTAAACTTTACACCTACATGGCCAACTCATTAGTTTTCTTGAAAATCTACAAAAAATTTCTTCAAATTTTCGAAAATAAAGTAATCTGAATACTCACCATCATAATCGAAATAACTACGGAAAATATGCAGAAACGCGCTTAGGCCGCAGAATATACTTCGATTTTTGCGTTAATTAGGGGAAGTCTAACTGTTTAGCACATTCCTATGGCTTCTGCGCATATAGGGGAATTTTCCCTAGTCCCCTCCTTTTACATCCTTAGCAATGAAGAAATTCAAGTATATTTACTTTTTTTGTTCCATCGGAGCATTTTTCTTTGCTATACATATTTGCTTCAATTTATTCGATTTCTTTTGATTTTTTCGAAATTTTTATAAGCTTCCGAAAAGCGATGTTTTGACGCACATCCATCACACATAGGCTTGGGGGTCTGAGAGTTTGAATCCCCAGAATTCGGCGGATCCCCAAAATCAATAGATCCGCAGAATTGAATGTTTGATGCTATTTTTAGCAATTTGGCCCTCGAACCCCATCAGAATTTAGCTGCTGCCTGTATGGTATCCATCATTTTTAAGCACAAAAAGGCAAAAAACACTTTGAAACTCCACCCTCCCTCTCCCGAATACCCATGCTGTGCACGTCTGGTTGTGCATCTTTGTTGATTTAAACTTGAATGTGTTTTATCTTTGCGTTTCTTCCCTAATACGCTTCTTATGCGAACTTCTCAGATTCCGGTTCCCCAAATCAGTTGAACAAAACGTTGAATAATACACCAAACGACCCGCTGCCATCGGCCGCCTCTCCCTCTTTACACTACAACAAGGAATTATTCCACAAAGACCTCGAAATACAGAAAACGCGAAGTCAGCTGAGACGCTTGGAAAGTCAGTTGATAGCCGCTCAACACGAATTGATCACCAAGGAATTATTGCAGCACGAAATCGTCGAAAAGTTGAAGGACGAAATTCGATTAGCCGAATCGAAAATGGCGCGTTTGGATACGACGTTCGAAGACTCCGCTACGAGTGTAAACAAAGGAGGCGACGAGTTTAAAGCGCCCGGTTCAAAGATCAAGTGCGGCAGTAATGTAGAGTACCTTAAAAACGTTTTCGTACAATTCGCCGCCTGCTCTCAACCGGCCGCCAAATTGCCGATGCTAAAAGCGTTGTGTCTTGCGCTAAAAATGAGTACAAAAGAGACCGATGAGCTGTTGAAGTGTCACGCGAAAAATTTCGGATTACGGTTGTGATTGCTGATGCTCATTTAATGCATATTCAATTCGTATTTACGTCAGTGGTGTACTTATATACAGTCGAACCTCGATAATAAACACTCGGATAGTAGACACGCTTAATACCTTTCCTTCATTCCCTACTAAATTGCTTTGTTTACATAATAACAGTTAGAAACTTGGATGATAAGCACTCTATATACGGATAATAAACACGGCTCTTCAAGACCTTGGCTACCTCACTACATGCCAATGACCCCGGTTAGTTAGCACTTAACTGAAACACGTGATTAAACGACGGTAAACTTCATCTTTTGTCGGGTAAACCGGTTAGTAAACACGTTGTTTTGGATATTAAGACGCTCTCATGCACAATGAATGTCGAAATCATTTAATATAGATAGAGTGACATTGGAATTAGTAACTGTCAACTCGGTTAGTAAACACGGAATCCTTCGAGTTTTTATTAACGGGGTCCGACTGTGCTTTCGTACTCGCTGTCATTTTCTTAACCATTTAATGCTACCAGAAATCAATGGTATACTTTTTGTTTGCTGTGCTTTGCTTGATTCTTTCATTAGTAACCGCTATTTATAATTAAGGTAGACAAGAAAATTCATCGCGTAACCGGCCCAAACCCGCTTACGTGATTAAATAGTTTTAATTTTCCTCTTAACTTCTTTCTTTTCGAAATTATTGACGTAGACTTTGTTCACATCTTGATCAAACCTAGCAGGTACTTACCTATTCATTTTTTGCAAGGTTTAGTGAAGAGTAATAGCTTTGTATCCTCTTTTGGAACTGCCAGTTGTTATAAAAGTTTGTTTCATCCTTCAAAAGCTTTGTTGGCACTCATTGGTATTTAAGGATAACTTCAATGTAATTAGGAATGTATGGTGGATTACTGTTTTTTAGTTAGCTGAAAATTCTATAACCATATGTGTCGTTTGATTATAGCTAGCGCGGTATCGCGCACTTATTCTATACTTGGGTACCCGCAACATATACGTTTACCCCTTACAGTAACACTGGGACACATCTGGAAGGTGCAGTTTTTCAAAAGATACGAGTTGATAATCAAAAATAGAAAATTGGTCTTTTTTCTTAACTTTACACTCAAGGCATACATACTGTATAACGTGCGTGTAAAGTTTTTGCGTAACGTTATAACAACTTTTCTAATCTGATGACATTGATCACGGTTGTGTAACTCAGTTTTGCTTTCTGTTCAGTCTGGTTTTTTAGATATTTAATTACATTTACCTATCCTATGTTATAACATTGCGTGTTGATAGTAGTATTCCCCAACCAAACTAATTATGCCCATTTTTTGGTTTCATTTTGGACCAAAAAAGCTCAATTGTTGGCTCCTCAGATCGGTTGACCCAACCAGATCTGCTACGCTTTGCATCTATGGTCGCGACGCAACTATTTTCAACATATAGGTGACTTATCAAACAATGAAAAAAATCTGTTGCTACAATATTATTTTTTATTTATTTTATTATTTTTTCATTATTGCATCAAAGTTTTAAACCATTTTTGTAGACCAATTCTTGTTAGAAAATTTTAGAGAAAATTGCAGTTAAATTTTACAGACTATAGGTATCTACTCCCTATGTGGGTACCTGCCTTATTTTTTATAACTTAGTGCATGATATCGCACGATAAGCAAATCTCTTGTTACTGTATTACCCGATTTCTGTGTTGTGCAACGGAGTACGGTTGTGACTCGAGTCATTTGAGGAGTGAAGAAATTGGATTTACAGTATTATAACGTAAGGGGAAAACGCTTATAATTGATAAGATATGGATATTTGTTCATTAAAAATGACAGTAAAAGGTCTTCAATAAAGGGACGAGTTGAAGTGGCTCAATCGCGTAGGCTATCTTGTACCTATGTCTTGAATAGGAAGTTTGGGCTTCTACATCACAGTAATAGACACTTTTGATTACCTACCGATCGTTTTCATGCACTAGGTAGAAAAACGGACTACAGTCCATTCAATTTCAAACGGTCTATTTCCCTCAATCAGTTTGGTAAATGTAAATGGGCTACAAAAGAAATTTAAATGTATACAACCTTTGCGGCATTTTGCACATTAAAAGGCAACAGGATAGTCTGCCCGTGCATAATAGCATTAGTGTACCTATATTTTAACACTTCTTTGCCGGTATAAATTTTCTTGGCTCCTTGTGAAAATGGGGTGTTTGGAATGCAACAGACTAAATACAAAGTCGTTCGACTCCACTCAGAATTTCTCTTCAACCAAGTGGAAATCGGTCGAATCTAATCTATTTAGCATTGAAAATATCTGTTTTTTTTAAATAGCGCGTGAATTCGAAAGAAAACTAATTTCCTTGTTACTGTAACATTCGATTTTTTCCTCTTTTTGGAAGAATATGTGAACTGCAGATTTTTTATATTTTGCCGATCTAGTGATGACGAAATCGGATGTCTCAATGATAAGGAAATTGGTTCGCCGTTAAAATATATGATGGCTAAATGATGGAAATATGGTGCATGCAAGTATACTTCTGTTGGTATCATAAGAAATATTTGACATATATAATGCCGTTTACTGTAGTGAGTTTTACTGCGAAGCGGTGTATGCAGTGTCTGTCTACTTCGTTGCGTTCAGCCTTTCTGATCGGCTAAAAAATGGTGAGTTGAAGCATTCTTTTTTGTCCTTAAAATATGTATGTGCGGGAATACGAGATGGGCAATGCCACTTCGAGGTCGGCCGTCCCTCAACCTATTGAAATCGTCTCAGCCCAAACAAACAAAGGAGGGGGCTAAAGTAGAGGAGATTGGAAAGTCGGCGAAAGTTACGAGAAAGGACATTTTTTAACTTAGTTTAAGATAGGGAGTTCATATCTGAAAGAATTAGCTGGCGCTTGGCATTATTGACTGAGTGACAGCTTTCGGATTAGTCTCCGAAGCGTCAGGGGCTGTGACTGAGCGGGATTACCAATGTCTTAGGCTTAGTTATGTGCATTCACATTGATGCCAGCGCATGGGCTAAGCTCGCGATAAATGGAGCAAAAATCGCAGAGCGAGCGAAGCGAGCGGAGCAATTTTTGCTCCATTTATACCTCAGGCTTAACCCATATCTGGCACCAATCTGAATCCGCAAGCTATTGCTGTCGCCAAAAATTGAAAAAGTGAAAAACACCTTAAAAGCAATTTTTCCCCTTTTTTCGCCTATTCTTAAGCACGTGAACTTCAACTGCCTGTAACTCGGCCAATAATGCCGACCGCCACCTAATTCTTTCAAATATGAACTCCCCATCCCAAAGTCAGTTAGAAAATGCCCTTTTTTAAAAAATTTGGCATTTTCCAGTATTCTTTATTTCGCCCGACGAGGGTTTTATGGAATTTTTGCAGAAGATAGTAGGAGGCCATTTTGGGGGGTTTTTAGGATGGGGAGTTTATATTTGAAAGAATTAGGTGGCGGTCGGCAGTATCGAGCGAGTTACAAGCTGTTGAATTTCACGTGCTTAAGGATAGGCGGAAAGGGAAAAAATGGCGGTAGTAATTATTAGCAGTCAAAAACCAGCGGTCTAGACTGCGTGCAGTATAGCACACAATGTAAAATTATATGCAGTCAAAAACCAGCGGCCTAGACTGCAAGTAGTATAGCACACAATGTGATATTATATGCAGTCAAGCTGGATGCTTATTGATATGGGGAGCTGGCGCCTCGCTCGCATTTCAACCTGTAGCAGATGGTTCTAGAAGGCACTTTTATTTGAGATGGTCAGGCAGATCTGCTTAATCGCTAGGGAATGTTTTTTGCGCTGCATGGGTAGCAGCTTCAATAGCTGCCCAGTCACCCATTAGCGCATTTTGATCAGCCAGCGTAAGCTCTGGTCAAATCAAATCAAATCAAAAGTTTATTTGTCATCGAACGAAAAAAAGGCAAATAATTATCGACATCGAAACACGCGTATTCTTCAATTACACGAGAAAATTTTTTGATACATACATTATATAATTCCAAACGATACCCAAACAACTACCTGCATGCATAAATGACGGTTTCGTTAATGCATATATTAAATCTGGGCTAAAAAGTTTGATAGACAAGGACTCGTAAAGGCCAATTAGAAATGCGCTTACTTACGGCCCTGAAGAAAAGCATCAAAATTAGTGATCGTACGGGGTCAGATTTTCACCCCCGATCGGGGTCGGGGATGAAAAACCCCGGTTTTCGGGGTCGGGGTTGAAGATTAACAATTAACATTGCATGATTACATATCAATTTGAAAAGGATAAAAACGATACCTTCACTTGTTTGTAGAGCATACTAATAAAGCTGGTTATGTTCAACATTTTATTTCCATTCCAAGTTCAAACATGGTTTTAGCAATTTAGCATTACTTTCAATTTTAATCACTAATCGCTCTCGCTTTTTCGTTTTCTTCCACAATTTTTTCATAACGGTTTTCTATGGCGCACTGATTGTAGAGGAGCCAATGGCACGAAGCGCCGAAAATTTTCGAAATTTTTACCGTTTTCATGTAGAATTTACACCTTTTTATTGACAAACAGTTCGGAAATCATAAGTGGCGCAAAGCATCAAGAAATTCAGTCATATTTTACCGCCCTAAGACCAGTGTTTTTTTTGTACAAGGTCCGTTTATACATGTACAAAGATGGTCCCCAAAAGTCTTTGTACATTTTGCACATGCAAATTTTTGTGTACTATAATATATTACAGTAGCGATTTTAGTGTGATAAAACAGGGTTTTCGATCTTAGGTAGTGTATTTTAGCTAATTTCTGGGTTTATGACGCTGAAAATTATCTGAAAACGGCGCGAAGCGCTGAAAAATATTGACATTTTTCCATTCTAAATGCAAATTCTGCCATTTTAAAGATATATAGGACAAATAATTTATCAGTTCGGCGCGAAGTGTTGAAAATTTTGGGAATTTTACACCTTTTTACAGTTTTTGTCTTCCTAAAAATCTTTGTACATTTTGTACACACAAAATTTTTGGGTACTATAATTTTGGTACAGCAACGATTTTAGTATCGTAAAAACAGAGTTCTTCGACTTTTCGTAGTGTGTTTTAGCTAATTTCTGGGTCTCTAAGGGCAAAAATCACTAAGAATCGTCTTAAAGCGGCGCGAAGCACTGAAAAATTTGACATTTTTACTTTTGAAATGCAATTTCTGCCATTATAAAGATATATAGAACACACAATTACTCATTTCGGCGCGAAGCGCTGAAAATTTTCGAATTATAGACCTTTTTTGCAATTTTTGTCTTCCCAAAAACCTTTGTACATGTACAAAGACGGTCCCGAAAAAGTCTTTGTACATCGGGAAAAATCTTTGCCGAATACAAAAAAAACCCGTGCCCAAGACAATAATCGGCGGTGCTAAGCGCAGGAAAATTTTGACGTTTTTACTCTTTAAATTCAATTTATACCGCTTAAATCATACAGAACAGATAAACTAATTGCGGCGCGAAGCGCCAAAAATTTTAAAAATTCCTAATCCTTTTACCTTTTCTGTCCTAAAAATCTCTTTCAACATGTAGAACGAGATTGTACAGCTGGGGGTCTGGGGTGGTGCTCAAGCGCCCCCAGCAAGGTCCAGAGCAGAAGCCCTGGAAACTGTGTAAAAAAGCACTCTAATTTTTAATTGAGTAAAGTTAAAATTTTCGCAAATTGGCAAAATCTCGGTTCTGAATTAAGTCCAAAAAAACTTAAAATTGATGAACACCTACACTGCACAAAACTTCTGCGCTGAAATGCGTTTTTCGACCTCTGCTAAGTATGTAGCGCAGCAACTGGAGTTGCAACCAATAAGTCATTGAAAGATGTATCAATGAGAATTTTGTTCTTACCATTCTCCAGGCCCATTGGTGGCCTTCTTATTAACTAGTTCAGAAAACAGAAAATGCGCAAAAACACAAGAAAATTTGGCCTTTCCTTTCATTTAGAATAGAATCATGTGTCCTTGTAAAGAAAGATAAACAAAGCAGAGAATAGACAAATTGGTACGCAAACATTTTCGCACTTTTACTATTATGTTCCAGATTCAAGCTTTTTAAATTCATTGGATCTGTATAACAATAAATAATAATGACTCGGCATGAAGAGCTGGAAAATTTTGACATTTGTGCCTTTCTAAACTCAATAATCTGGACACATTGCGCCAGAAAAATCAACATAATTTCTGAAAAATTCTGGAGGAATAAGCCTCCATTCCCCCGGCTACGCCTGTGATTCAGCAGTAATTTCGGCGCACTTCATAATGGAAAATATGCAAACATGTATGTACGTCTTAACAACATGGCGACCAGGCGTACTTTTTTATGAAATATCGCGAGTGTCGAGTTTAACATATTAATTTTGCTGGTGAATGAATCGTCCTTGTTTCGAATTTATTTGCTATTTATACAATTCTTCTATGTACCAACAAATAAAATGCTATATTTCACTCCCGAAAAAGGTTCAACCCCGACTCAAAAAATCATGCCCCTGGTCGGGGTTTAGGCCGGGGTTTTTCGGGGTCGGGGTCAGGGTCCCCATACGATCACTGATCAAAATCAAGGGTTTTCAATCTCATCATAAACGCTTTCGAGTTAGGAGTTTGTATAACATGCTCAGGCAAAGAGTTCCATACAGAAACAATTTGATTACAAAATTCATATTTTCTAATGTTCAGATTTGATTTATTTACAATTAGTTTCCGAGAGTTTGTGGCACAATTTGACCCTGTATCGAGAACAAAAAAGTCTTCAAAAGGCAGTGCTTGAAATTTTATGATAGAATAGGCCATGTTTAAATCAAAATAGAGCCGTCGAAGTTCTAGGCGTTCGAAAATATGTACGTACCAACAGGAAAGTATGGTACATGCCTACGCTGTCTACATACACTATATTTTCAGCCATTTTTGCCCTTTTCTTGCACTTAAAGCACCTGATTTTCTAGCTGTTATTGTTGATAATTTTGATTAAGCTAGTCTTTGTGAATGCTTTTTGGAAATGATGACTGGGCAGCTATTGAAGCTGCTACCCATGCATCACAAAAAACATGAAGCAAATCTGCCATACCATCTCAAATAAAAGTGCCTTCTAAAATCATCTACTACCAGTTAGAAAGCAAGCAAAGCACCAGCTTCCCATATCAATATGCATTCAACTTGACTGCATATAATATCACACATTGTGTGCTATATTACCTGCAGTCCAGGCCGCTGGTTTTTGACTGCATATAATTTTACATCATGTGCTATATTACCTGCAGTCTAGGCCGCTGGTTTTTGACTGCATATAATTTTACGTTGTGTGCTATATTACCTGCAGTTGACTGCATATAATAACTGCCAAAAATGGAGTTTGGGGTATTTTTCAGTTTTCAATTTGTGACGGCAGCTATTGCTTGCGGATTCAAATTGGTGCTAGACATGGGCTAAGCCTAAGTCATAAATGGAGCAAAAATTGCTCCGCTCGCTTTGCTCGCTCTGCAATTTTTGCTCCGTTTATCTCAGGCTTAGCCCATGCGCTGGTATCAATGTGAATGCAGATAAGTAAGCCTAAGCCTAAGACATTGGTAATTTTATAAGTTGTAGAATTTGATTTCATAAGTTGTAGAATTTGGTGTAAATTCATTCAATCTTTTCATTAAATTTAAAAACCGTCTTTCTCCAAAAATACCAGCGATCGTTGGCTCAAAGTTAGTTTCCGTAGATCCAATTGGTGTTTTTTGGTAAGTTCTAGGGTTCTCGAGGGTAAGAAATTGGTATTAGATGAAATACAAAAATTGGTACTTATTTACTTCAACCCCTATTGAATTTTTTCTATTTTTTTTAAACAAAAAACAACTATAGCATTTCAGATCTCATTATTTTTGAGTCCAAAAAGGCTATACAGCTAGTTCGCTGAGCCCAAAAGAAGCCATATAGCAGTGTTTTTCGGCCTAAATCGCTATTTAGCTTTCAGTTTTTCAAAGCTCGGTGAGTAATATCCCCCTCTCACCCCTCCCTATGCTCATGTATGCTGGATACAGCCTACACATATGTACCCCTTTATTATATTTGATTTGCTTAGCAATTTACATGTGCCTATTCAAAAGCTTGTCTTGGAGAGTTCAGTTATATATCAGTGTTGTTTTAGACAAAGGGAACGTCCAGTTTTGGTAAACGGCATAATAAGACGCACACTTTGTGTCGTCGTTGTGGTCGATCTTCATATCATATCCAGAAGCATCGCTGCTCATCATGCGGCTATCCGTCGAAGCGTTTGCGAAAATGTGAGAATAATATTTTTATAGGTACAGAAACAACAGAAAAAAGACAGAAACAATGTAAACTTCATCAAATTATAGTCCCTCTTTACTTTAGCCGCGATTATTAGAATCTTAGGTTATAGAGTGGTATTATTAATGAACCTCTACCTACATTGTCTGGATCGTAATTTTTATAAAATTTTTCTCCTGTTTGCACCTGTGCCAAATAATTATTAGGCTATTTGCACTCTTTACACCAATGCAGTAATCGGACCGAGGGTAATTCTTGGACCCTCGGCCGAGGCCGAGGCAGTTTAAAATCCTTGCCTCAGTTGAGGCCGAGGATAATGTACATATATAGGTATGTACATGCGAGGTATATAGTCTATATGTCGATGGTAGGATACGAGCAATTAATAGTTAAGTTTATCATGTTGCAATGTGCTTAAGTGGGAATAACGTTAGATTCAATAATTAAAGTAAGAAAAATTATTTTATGAGGCATTTAAATCTTGTAGCTTTTACTCCTGTTAACATGATTACGTTGATGCACTAAATCAGTTACAAATGCATGTATAGTAGGCGGTGAGGTGAGATTTAGAAATATAAGATCAGTAGATTGTAAATCAATTTCATTCTGTCAAACGAATCAGATAATTAGAATGATGCATATATAATTGAATAACCAAATTGCAATTAAGAATGAAGTACATAAGATTAGGACTGTACAGGGCCTGGCCCCGGCACTGGGGCCTGAAAGTTTGAATATTGTTGTTAGACGCAAATTGTTGCATTGATTGAAAGAAGTAAGCTCAGCACTTAGGTAATGAGCGGAAACTGAGAGTAGTTTCATACTCACACTTTTATTTCGCTATAAAAGTCAATAAACCTAGTTCAGTTAATTTTTTCGGAAAAACTGATTCAATAAATATTTAGTTTGTCAAGAAATTTGCACCTTACAACAATCATTGTTGAATGATGTCGAGTCATAAGCTTTAGTCGTAGTTGCATTTGCGGTCTGGGTCAGCCTACTCTGGGGGTCATAGATTTTTCGAGTTGAAATGATATTAAAAATGGATAGAAAGGCCTAAATCGCATATTAATTCTCAGGTTCTGGCTGATTTCAATTATTTTTAGCCTTGACAATTGTCCTCTCTTGGCCTCAATCTTGCTACATATATTTTCTCCGATACTTTTCCCAAACCCTTAAGTTTGTGTCTGCTTACGGCTCTATTAGATGCGGGAGCAGTATTCTACATATCTCGCTGCATAAAACTTGAAAATATTTTTTTACAATGCTATAAAATCCTTGGTTATGTTGGTTTATCTCAAGGGCATTCAATTGCTTGCTTAAGAAGCTGAAAAATAAGCTTATTAAGTTACAATGCAATCATAAACAGCATGCAAGTATTCGATATGAGGAGGAAAAATTTTTTTCAGCGAATTACATATCATCTCAGCTTGGGTAAAGGTGATGCGTCAAGTTAATAATTATTTTTATTTATTATATTATTATCAATTTATTACTACTATTTTATTAATATATCACTATTATTATGAGACAAATAAGATCTGGATACATTTACATATACGATATATTACATTACGAATGCCAGCATGGGGAAGTCGACATGATATGATGTTTTCAGACCCCGGTCCCGGTACAGCTCTAATTATGATTAAGTTGTTTTAACGATTATAGCGTTTTTGCCGTAAAAACTGATTCATAGAATCTGCTACACTTTTGAGACAAAACACGCTACTTTTTAGACAGGCTGTTGATCATAGATGCAAAGCATGGCTGATCTGGATTGGGGGTCTGCCGGTCTGGGGAGCTTTTTGGACAAAATGACTTCAAAAATAGGCATAAGCTTAAAAAAGCGTTTAAAGTTAGTTATTACACGTTTCTAGTCAATCTAATGCACTTTTGCCGAAAATATTTAATTTTCATGTTTCTGCCTTCATTTTGCCTCATTTTACGGAAAAAATTCCTATTTTTCCATTCTGGGGTCAGACCTTGCTCCTCAACCCCCACGTGTGTGTCTGCTCCGGATTTGTTGGAAATAGAATATCTAGGCATGAGGCAGTATTTTTCAAACTGTCTAGGTTAAACTCAAAAATCCGTTATTTACATGCAAAACGATTTTTTTGTTTCATTGTTTCATCGTCTCTAGAATCACTTTTCATACAAAAATCAAGATTTCTAGAAATAAGTACATAGTTTATCAACACGTCATTGAATAGCGTTTAACGCTAATTTCTAGCAGGAAATGTTAAGAAAAAGTATGATTAAAGACAAGTAAAATTGCTGCAGACATTCTTGTAACTTAAGCTAAATTTTGTAGCCTCTCCCGAACAATACATGATTTGTAGCTGGCGCAGAGCATCCAAAATTTTCGATATTTTTATCATTTTAACTGATTTTTGCAGTTTTGTGAATAAACGCAATATAGTAATTATGTCTGGCGCGATGTGCCAGAAGCGTTCATTTCAAGCTCAATTTCGCAACTTTCTTGCGATAACCAGTAATTACATGTCGCGCAAAGAGCCGAAAATCTTTGAAGTTTTATCTTTCTACACCCAATGTACATAACACATGTCTGAAAACAAGCAAAGCAGGAAGAATATATATGGCGCGGAGCGCCAAATTTCGAATGTTCTTTCTTGAACTCAATTCTACAGATTTCCAAATATAAGCTGAGCAATGCAGAAAATTTTATCTGTCGAAAAATAATATGGAAAAAAGAAATCCGATGAAGTCTATGAAAACAAAAGATCGAAAATGACTACAATAACTGGTGCAATTCGTGTTAGTGCATTGTTGTTACTTGCAAAGCTTTTGATATGACGGAACGTGCTACAAACAGTGAAAAGTGTAGCTTGGGCAAAATTAATAGCAGTTAACAATTTATTTTTAGCCTGGATGCTTTAGAGGACTAGTAAACAACAAACAGATTAAGTCGTTAAGATGAATAAAACTTGCCAAAATTTTATTTCAACCCTCAGCAGTCGGCACTTTTTGGCTTTACCCTCGGCGCCGAAGCCGAGGCTCCAAAAACGCCGAGCCTTTCCGAGGCCGAGGCGCAGGCCTTCGATCGATCAATGCACCAATGTCAGATTAGCTGTAAGATATAAAGGTTTCTCTCTATGTTTAGTCTTGAATACATCAATTTTTATCCATTTTCCGAGCGCTAAAATTTTTTTAAACACGAATTTTCGCTTATTTTTTCCTTCATTCTTCCAAAGTTTTTAAACGTCATGCTAATAAGCGCAAGCGTTCCTTTGCACAGCCGGTTTCTTATTGGAGCCGATTGAACCTGTACGTTTTTTCCCTGATTTTGGGGATGGCGACGTCAATCTGTTGTTATATTAGTATATAGAGTTCTTGCTTCATATTCCTCGAATGAAAGTTACGTCCTTTCTTATTTTGTAGCAATTTGCCTTCAGCTCGTTTATGTGCTTAATATTTTAAGATAATTGGAGTGTCAAAGCCATTCGTCGGAAAACTACGGGAACTGGCCGCATGCGCCATTTGAAAATCGTTCACAGGCGCTTCAGGTTAAATATGATCCTATGCGTATGATTTGTAGAAATGCAAACGTTATCCGAACCTGTTACTCCTATACGTGGGCAGCACTTAAATTCTGGGGGTACAAGATTTTTCAAAGGTCACAAATTGGCCTTAAAAATGGTGGTATGGCGAAAAGAACGGAAAATTTTAAAAATTGAATTCTGGGGGGTGTCAAGTGTGGTTAACTTACTACCCTGTATGGGCAGCAACAATATTTTGGGGGGTCCGGCGGGGCACACAAGAGCATGGGGGTGAGGGGGTATTATTCCCCGTGAGCTTTGAAAAACTGATAACTATACAGCGATTTTGGCCGAAAAACTGATAGCCATACAGCGATTTTGGCCGAAAAACCATTGCTATATAGCCTTTTTTGGGCTCAAAAAATAAGCTGTATAGCCTTTTTGAGCTCAGAAAACTAGTTATATATATATATATATATATATATATATATATATATATATATATATATATATATATATATATATATATATATATATATATATATACAGGGGCGTAGGCGGGATTTTTCTAAGGGGGGCGGTCCGAAATTGGTGACCCTATATCTATGGATATGGTCGCCGGGGCGCCAAATAAAGTGCATTTTCTGACGTTTGCGAACATGCTCTATCCGTTAAGCTCATAAATTTTTATTTTCTCCCAATAAGCTCTAAAAAATGACGTTTTTTTGGCCTCGCTTGGGCCTAAATGAACGAATAAATGATTCTACGGCGCGAAGCGCCGAAAACTTCGAGAATTTTCGATTAAATGATGCCGATTTTCATGCATTTCCTTACCTTTCCAAAATTATTTTTGGGCTAAGGGGGAGCAGCTATAAAAAATGACGTTTTTTTGGCCGCGCTTGGGCCTGAATAAACGAAAATAATGATTCTACGGCGCTAAGCGCCGAAAAATTCTGAGAATTTTCGATAAAATGATGCCAATTTTCAAGCATTTCCTTACCTTTCCAAAATTATTTTTGGGCTAAGGAGGGGGCGGCCGCCCCCCCCTGCCTACGCCCATATATATATATATATATATATATATATATATATATATATATATATATATATATATATAGTTGTTTTTTTTCTGAGTTTTGAAAGGATATATAGCTATTTTCTCGACTCCAAAAAGGGCCAAATAGCTTTTTTAGTTCAAAAAGGCGATATATATATATATATATATATATATATATATATATATATATATATATATATATATATATATATATATATATATATATATATAGCTGTTTTTGAGTCGAAAAAGGCTATAGAGCTATGTTTGTGAGTCCAAAAAGACGATTTGTTTGCTATAAATGCTTAAAAACGATTGTTTTGAAGCGATACCATCGTTTTTCGCTATAGAACTAAAGAACGTTTTTGTTTTTTACAAAGCACATACATAGCTATCAACCGATTTTTGGTTTTCACCCCTCCCCTGAAAGTCTAACCTTGCGCATCTATGTGTTGGGGCCAAATCGCTAGAAATAGCAACAAAAATTTAATTCCGGGGTCTATTTACTTTGTGGTAGTTTTTCAGAGTCTGGGGGTCCAGACCGCGCATGGGCGGGGGATCTGGGGTATACACTCCTGCAAAAGTTGAAAAACTCGCTGAAGATTACTGTAGACCCTAGAATTTTATTTTTAGTAACATTTTTGGCGATTTAACCTTCTCCACAGAATTTTCTTGTTGCACATGTGTATATGGTGCAGACCACACGTTGGCGTGGGAGCCCTTTCCATAAGTTGAAAAAGACCCGCAGATTACTGTAGGCCCCCAGAATTCTATTTTTAGTAACATTTTTGGCGATTCCCCCAGAATTTTCTTGCTGTCCATGTATCATAGATGCACAAGGTCAGTATGACCAGGCAGGGTAAATGCAGGATTTATACTACAGTAGTTGTGTTCATTAGGTAAATTAGGTCGAAAAATTACCTGAAAAGGCACTATTTCGACCCGAAATCGCCCGACTGGGTACCTAAATTCCGGACCCTCCAGCGAGGATTAATAAACAGCCCGTTCGTTCACCCCTCCCTATGTGCATGAATGCCATGTATGCTTGCATTATATTTTCTAGATGACTGAGTTCATAATGTGTTTTTCGAACATTTTGCATTGTTATTGTAGGAAACAGGGTTGTGCCGGGTACCCGGACCCGAATAGCCGGGTACCCGGCTAAAATTTCGGACCCGGACCCTACAATCCTAAATTTCTGGACCCGGACCCGGTTGTATCCATAAGCTTGGACCCGGCTCCGCCTTCAATATGGTGCCCGGGTCCGGGTCCAAATATATAATGCACACATATTGCATTGCAGAAATATTGAAAAACAACGAAAAATGACGTAGACTTAAAAATAGGCAAATGGATCATTTTCAACATTTTAATCAACTCAGCAACAAATTGATGGCTTCATCAAACATTAAAATTTAAGGTGACAAATAGTAATAATGTGACAAATATTAGCGCTATATTAAAGCTGAAGCCATTTCTCTTGGGCGTGACACAATAGCAATATAAAGCATGGTTTAGGTTATTTATAGATGTATTTTTAGTAACAATACGCGTTAGCAGGGGTCGACCGCCTCCTCCATTGGCCAAAAATATTTGGCGAGATAAAGCATGGATATGCAATTTGCAATGATTTTTGGCCGTCAGTGACCATAATTTCTCAAATTTATCCGACGCTACACGCCGTATTATACCTATTAATGACATTCATTTACTTTCTTGGCGATCTGGAAGCACAGGTTTTTTGTATTCTGCAAAAAATTTTTCCCGATGTTCAAAGACTTTTCGGGACCGTCTTTGTACATGTACAAAGATGTTTGGGAATTCAAAACCCGCAAAAAAGGTCTAAACTTCGCAGAAATTTTTCGGCGCTTCGCGCTGAAATGGGTAATTGTGTGTGTATATATATATATATATATATATATATAGATATCAAATTTTTTCGGCGCTTCGTGCCGTTTTAAGACGATTCTTAATGATTTTCGCCCTCGTTAACCCTGGAATTAGCTAAAATACGCTACTAAAGGTCGAACAACTCTACCACACTAAAGCCGCTACAGTACTGTATCATAACACCCAAGCATTTGCGTTTGCAAAATGTACAAAGACTTTTAGGGACCATCTTTGTACATGTACAAATGGACCTTGCAAAAAAACTGCCTGGACGCCATTTCTGTTCATGTAGGTTTCAAATCAATTTTAATTGCAGAAACAGCTATTTTTGCATAGTTTTCTTCTAATTTCAATCAAAAAATTCGATGTTTCGCATCAAATGCTATAAATACTGGAAATCAAGCAGTAAATCATGCTTTTAGACGTCTATCCACCTCCGGCGCTTCGCGCCAGATTTTTGTTAAAGTCAAAGAAATTTAATTATTTTTTTCGCACAAAATTTTCGAAACTTTCAAAATTTTTATGAAAAATATTGCGTCAAAAGTAATTTTATGTAAAAGTATGCGATGTAAAATATTGAAAAAAACGCTATTTCATGCGTTGATAGCAAATTTTTGGACCTATTTTCGATTGTTTTTGGAAAAGTTTGAATCGGGCACGTAGCTGGCCGTCCTATTTTGGGGGCCAACACCTATTTTGGGGGACTAAGCCCAAAAGGGCTAAAAATAGCACAGAATAATGTTGAAAAAGTCATATTTTTCCGATTTTTCTGAATTTTTGAAGGGGGGTCCGGCCCCCTCATTCCCCCCAGAGATACGTGTCTGGTTGGGATACCGCCCTCCCTTAGGAAAATCCTAGATCCGCCACTGCGCGTTAGCATATTACAAGCGTTTATGGAAACGTTCTTTCGGGGTCGTGCTGCACACACCAACAGGCATCAGACACACAGTCGCCACTTAGTGCACTGCTGTTTGTTTGCTTATTCCTTTGTTGCATCATTCCTGAACTGAACCTATCCTGGAACAAAGAAACTAACAAATAAATGTGCAAGCATACGGACATGTGGGAAAATTGATAGGATATTGTGGTTTGGAGGTACAACACAATGTTTTGTTAACGGACTCGGACCCCCCGGGTCCGACTTTTTTGGACCCGGACCCGAGGTTGATAAAAATTTTGGACCCGGACCCGTACCCGACTTTCCTAAAATGTTGGACCCGCAACCAAATTTCGAAAAAAGTGGACCCGGCACAATCCTACTATACAATAGGTATAGTTAACATATTGTCCTGGGCCCGGATCCAATCCGATACCGTTATTTTTTTACTTTGAGACCTAGACTCAATATTTGCAAAATCTCATACTCGGACCCGATAATTGAAAAAGGATTTCTTGCATCCATAATGATTTGTTTTGACAGATTTATCCTAGGCTTACTCTAAAAATATTTTTTATTTCAAGGCACAAAACCTAGAAGAGAATCCTGATATAAATAAAATAAATATTACGTTTTGAGATGATTAAATTTTAAATTATCTTTTTACCAAGTCAGCCACTCTACTTTTCATGATTTCGTCACCTCAGCAAGTCTGCTTTTCATCACACACAGAAAAGAAGCATTGGCTATACTGCGCGCGCAGTTTTATAGTTTATATAAATTGTTTTCTTACTATATCTTAATATTCTTCTTTATTTTTTCTTATATATTTCTTAAGATATAAATAGCTCAACGAATTATGGAGACACGCCAAAACAGTTTGCAGCATTGAGATTGCCATCGCATAAATTGACCAAGAATATGTTTTTGTAAAGAAAAAATTTTTTATTTTTGCAGAGGAAAAAAATTTTAGAAACCAAGATAAAGCAAATTGAATAATCCTATATTATTCTACATTTCAAAACATATAATGTTAAAGAAAGTTCAAATTTTGACCAAGAAAACCATTAAAAAAATAAATGTCTCAAAAATGTCTCCGCTTGCGCGCATTTCCATAAATTTTGGTTTTATCTTTGTTCTTTTTCAGCGGAAATCAATGTTTCTAAGACATTTTTAGCGCAAAATATAGAGGAATGAACGTAGAACACTATAGGATTGTCCAATACCCTAATATCAGCCCCTAAAACTTTTACTGGACAAAATGCAAAAAATCTCAGCAAAGCACTCTTTCCAAAGTCACAAAAAAGCAGTTCCTACACTTATGCGTAGGATTAGCTCTTGTAGTTCAAGCAATAACGTACTTGTCAGGTTATTGTTCATTATTTTTCGTCGAATATTTGCCAAGTTATTCAATTTTTTAAATTTTGCGCGTTTTTGCACGGCCATCCGAGGGTTAAGAGCATAGATGAGCAGCACCAAAATTCTGGGGGTGTGTGTGCAAGATTTTTCAAAGGTCAAAAAATGATAATGAAAAGGGTGGTATGGCGAAATAACACTATTTTTAACTTTTCTTATCGAGACTATCCATTGACATCAAAAAATTGCGGAAAAAAAACAAAAAACTTCAAACATGGATTGGGGTGCATCATAGTTTCCCAAGGTCGAAAGTTAAGGGGGCTGACATCCTAAAATTTGGGACCACTAAATTTAGAGTCTAGCCTTTTTTGCAGGTCAAATATGAAAAATAGCTAAAGCATCCTTAGCATGTTTTAATGTGAAAAACTGCATTTTTAACTACTTTTTGTCCCATTCTGACTAGTTTTGTCACTCTTGTAAGTAAAAATATGAGAATTCATCGAAAATTATGACTTTTAAGATCATTTTATGTTCATTCTAGGTATTTTACGGGTAAACAAAACAGAAATGAATTAGTCGGCAAAATTTTTAACATCTTCGCTGCTTTTGTAGGTACCCTAAAATCATGCAGAAAATGTGTGATAGTTCAAAATCGTCCGACAGTGATTCAAGTCTCGGACCCTGAGGTGGGGGTAATACTCCCCTCACTCCGCTATGGGAATTTGGAGTGCATATTCCTGACCCTCCAACGCCCACGTGTGGTTGAGAGCAAGTCATCTCATTTTAAAATTGCGTAGTTATTTAAATATTATTTCTAGACGTTTTAGACATGCCTTCAATAACATTAGAGAATATTTTTTCAGGAATGGTTTCCGCGAGGGTACTGTTGCAAAGTCTCGGAAGCGCGCAGCTGCTGCAGCTTTGCCAACACAAGCAGTAGTTGCCAAATGAAATGCAACTTGACTTGTTATTTCGTATCGCGTCATTATTGAGCATATTGTTATGATACCTATCATTAAAAGCATCATTTGCTGTTTCTGCTCCTTGAAGTCAGATAAGCGCTCCTAAGCGATATCATAGGTAGCGCGTTAGCGCGTACCTATAATATACTTGGGTACCCCCAACATATGCCCTCCCCTCACAGCTATAACGGCACACATCTGAGAGGTACGGGTTTTTTTAAAAGGTAGATAATAAAAAACTTAGGACCCCCATTTTTTCTTGTTTACATTCAATACCGAGCGCGTCGTGAGTGTGTAAAGTTTACACCAAAAATTCAAATGATTTGCGGAGAGCCAATTTTTAAAAAAATGTTTTCCCTAATCAGTAGGTTACGAATCTGGTCTTAGAATTTCTTTACACTCATTGGTTGTTGCACAGGAGTGTAAATTAGACGGTATTTTGCTGTTTTCATGTGCAAGAGCATATCTAACTCAGTTTAACATTCTATGCAGTGTGATTGGTTTAAGAAGGTAGACGGTTATAGAATCTAGGGGAGACTTTTTTATTTTTTCTAAACAGTAATATTTTCGAAATTAGAGACGGTTTATTGTAAAGAGTCTGGGACAAAAAAACATTTTTTCCCTGCCCTATTCTCCACTTAGTAGACAGAACGTTGTAACTACCTTTAAAATGTGCCTCGTCTATAAGCGCTACACGTCACAATTTATCTTGTTTCTTTACATTCAATATTGCGTTATTAAGGCAGGTGTAAACTTGACACTGAAAAAATTTTTTCGCCCAGAGCGTCGTGGATAATGAATTTTTTTAAAAATGTTCTCCGTGAGGTCAGAATAACGAATCAGGCCTTTAAACTTTTCTACAATCAATACGCAGTACCAGGGGTTTAAACTTTACACTCTAGTGGATGAGTAAAAAAAGATTTTGTTCGAGATTTCTCTGCCAACTTTTTCGGTTTTGAGTTGTGGTAAATTAAATAAATAAAAATAAAGAAACTTTTAAGGGCTACATGTTGAAGCAAACCGCGTTCAAAAAAACGTAATATTGAGTTGTTTATGAGGGTGTAAAGTTCGAAATCTGAGGTGTAAAATAGGCGAAAAGACAGGTTTTTTCGTATTTAATCGGTAAATCATATCAAATATTTGGCGGAACATAGGTTTGGCACATACAAACGTACTACAATCAAAGGGCTACAAACTGGCCCGAACCGAATTTATTTACACTCAGTGAAAAATACGTATTTGTCCATATTTTTGTTCGCCACTTTCTCTGTTCAGAAGTCGGGAGAGGTCGAATAGGATGAAAATAAGGTACTTTCTGAGGAGTACGCGTTACAACCGATTGCGTTTGTTTACATACATATTTAGCTTTATCGGGAGGTGTAAAGTCGAAAAATGGGGGAGTTAAACGTGTTTCTGTCTTGTTTTTATTCTGCCAAGTTCTGGGTTATGAGTCTGGACATAATATCAAGTCTAAAAATGAACTAGAAACCACATGTGATACGCCAGTTTGTTTGCACTCAACAGTGGTGTAAAGTGGTTTACATCTTTAGAGATCCCTCTACACGCCGTTTCGCCGCGTTGGATCAACGCGAATTTCCGTTTGTTTTGCGTTACGATATACCTACGCATCCACGACTGATTGCCCCAGATGTGCATTCTTGTGCTCAATTTCCATACGCACGTACACGACCGTTAAGCGCAACGCTTAAGCGAGTCGCCCGGGACCACCTTCCCCTAAAAATTATCATATTTTTCATTTCTTTCCACACGATTTTCAATCAAAATCCGGGATAGGAAAATGGGCACTCGGGCTCAACGCGACTTGAGTACGAATTGGTATGTGTGTTATCATATCTTACGTGTGTTAAAAGATCATATGTGATGTGTGTCTCATATTTGTGCCTGTCTCGTTTGTGCATAGTACCTTTACCGTAAGCTTTTGCCCATCGGCCTATTGTCGTATTCGTAGATCCATTTCATATCTCTGTTCGTGTTGTTACGCCTCTTTTTCCGCATCAGTTAAAGCTGCGTGCGAGCGCAGTTTTGACGGCGCTTTAAGAATTTTTATTTTACAATTAGTTTTTGAGCCTGAGAGCCTCTCCGCCAGCTTCCGCGCTGAGCGTGTCTTTTTTTCTTTTCGTCGCCGTATGTGAGCAGACTCCGTACGTGCCTCTTTATCTGCTCGGCTGCAGAACTCGTCTGTTAGTTTTCCAGCGTAGTGTGCACGCTTCTTTTCGCCGTACGCTTGTTTTTAATCATTCGTGTTTGTGCCAATTGGCATATGCCTTTGGCAGGGCTTTGTGCCCTTGTTTAATTACATTGTTTGATTTTACCCGATTAGCGTAACACGACGGTCGGCAGCATGTATCCTCCATGCTGTCGCTTTTTAATTGCTTCATAATTTTTCTGTCCGAAAAATATTGTAAAAATTAATTATTTAATTAACGATGCTGGGCTCGGTTGAATTTCCGTGCTGTTGAATTCTGTCCTTGTGCTACACTATACTTCGGAACCCTCAATATTTTCAAGCACCGAAATTCGGTCCAAAACAAGTTAAATAATAATCTTTTTGAGCCCTCAATTAGGTTTCCGGGGAACTTACGTACTTTAATTAGGTACTTAATCTTAAAGGGTTAAGTAAGTAAGTTTCACTATAGTCTGTTTCACATAACTTCGTGCATGAATTCTAAGAATTTTCGTCAACAGTAGGCTGAGGGTTACGAATCGATATTCATATATCACATAAACGCTATAATCGCAATCTGTCAGCTTATTGCCGTAGATAGTTTTAAAATTTATGACCGAAGTTGTGTGAAACAGACTATATGTAGTGCTTGCGTAGAGGGCCGGGCTACCTTGAACAGGCCGGGCCGCTTACTTCCGAGTCGCCGGCTGGTGATCGACCCCCTAAATAGGGCGAGAAACCCCATGTGAGCGCATAAGCTTGAGATTCGGGTTAAGTAAGCGAAGTGAACGTACCTTGAGTCTACGATTACACATCTGATATTTATTTGTCCTTGGGCCATTGTGGAGACTTAATTTTTTCATAAATGTTGATCGTAATATCAGAGTAATCTCAGAATTACGAATCCGACTGAATTTTTCTTTAAACTCTGTGGTTGTTTGTGTAAAGTTTACACTGCATATTAACTCTTGTTCTAGAGCCTTGCGGAAGCTTAATTTTTTTCAAAATCTCCTACGTAAAATCAGAATTGGGAATCTGACTGTTAGTTTTCTCTACATATAGTAGTTGTGTAAAGTTTGCACTAATCATTTGTTGTTAATATGTAGTTTATACTACAAATTTATTTTACTTCCAAATCTGAGCGTTAGTGTACCTTACACTTGATATTTTCGTAAAGTTAATGCTGAAAAACTTTGATCTATTGAAATGATGTAAGGTTGTCTTGTTTGAAAAGGATAATGCTGATGTTAAGAACAATATTGTTTTCCGTGTTCTTGGACTGCTGTCATTATTGTGGCATGTTACTGTATGTGTTTGCTGACTGATGTACTCAAATCATGCTAATTAAAAGTAGGGTACTAGCAAAGAAAAGTGCTCGGATGGAACAAAAAAGATGAATATACTTGGAATTGTGGATTATGTAACGGAATTTTCATATATCAGATTTTCAAGTCTTCATTTTCGTGGTGAAACCAAAAAGCGCAAATCTTCATGACACGGTTCAATTTTCATCCTATGCAAATCTTGATTTTGCCAATCGAAAATGGATCGTTAACTAACGACGCCAATTTGGATCTTGCCTATCTATACATGCAAATTCCTGTGATGTTGGGTGATTTACTTCCGGGTTTTTGCGAGTATATATTCACGTGTTAAAGGATAGGCAGGGTCAGTCAGTCGGTATTCGTCAGCTTCGCAGTCTTCGTCGTCGTGCCATTCATTTTACATTAGTTTAGTACGCTGGGCTAGAATTTATTCTTTTCACATTACATAGCGTAAACAGCGTTGGCCGACGTACGGACGGACCTGACTGCCTATCCTAGTGCATTTCATCGTTTATTGCTTATTCCTAATTGTGCGGCCTTAGCCATTTATTGTTTATATTATTTAGCTAATACAATTAGTTTATGGCTATCGTATCGACACACTGGATGTACGGTGGGATGCAGGGGTCCGGCCGGGCTCAGCTATTCTAGGTGTCAAGCCTGTAATTAATTAATTTAAGTGGCCGTGTAGATAGTGGTTTTTAGCTATTACACGTATCTGATTTTGGCTAGGAATTTCGGATTACGCCACAATTATTAAGGATGTAAAAGGAGGGTACTAGGAAAAATCTACCTAAAGTCGCAAAATCTGCTAAAAATCAGACTTTCTCTGAGCAACGCAAAAAATCGAAGTATATTCTGCGGCCAACACATTAAAATAAATATTTAACCATAAAAATGATCGAAAAAGCAGCACCTTAGCTATGCAGTAGCTATGGGAAATGATATTGAGTAAACTAACAGTCTTTCTAAGCCAATTGAATGAAATAGCAAACATCGAAGACAATTGGAGACATGGTGGGTTTAAAACAGTAGGAAACGCGTAAGTTGACTTGAAACAGACTAAATGTAGATACACTAGCATGCCCGTAACAATTGTGTGCACTAATCAATCGGTCCCTGCTTTGCTTGCTTTAATGCTCATAACCAAATAGAACAACTTTAAATACAATACCACTTAGTTTTCTATCAATCAGGTGCCAGCAATTTAAAAAAGTAACCTTGATAGATTTCGTTTATACACTCTTATCTGAAACTTCGAACATCATTTAAAGAAGACAATTTTTTTGAGGCTGCAGAATATACTTCGATTTTTTGCGTTGCTTAGAGAAAGTCTGATTTTTAGCAGATTTTGCGACTTTAGGTAGATTTTTCCAAGTCCCTTCCTTTTACATCCTTAATAATCCACAATTCAAAGTATATTCATCTTTTTTGTTCCATCGGAGCATTTTTCTTTGCTAGTTGTAATATATTTTTGCTAGACTGAGTTTCCGTTGACAAAAAAGCAAAGCTACAAAC
Organism: Mermis nigrescens; assembly: GCA_036768485.1. Lineage (NCBI taxonomy): Eukaryota > Metazoa > Nematoda > Enoplea > Mermithida > Mermithidae > Mermis > Mermis nigrescens. The sequence goes on from JAVLUZ010000154.1 coordinate 12,798,866, forward strand.
ATGGTTTTGTTAGAGCAATTACACTTTTGAAATCGTCTGCGGTTGCTCAGTTGTTAGAGCAGGTCCGCACTCCCCCGAGAAATCAATTTTTGAATTTTTTTTTGCTTTTTCGCAATTTTTTGATGCCATGAAAAATGGTGTATTTCGCCATACCACCATTTTAAGGCCATTTTTTGACCTTTGGAAAATCTTGCACCCCCAGAATTTTTTTGCTGCCTAAGCATGGTCATATATAGTCTGGTTCATTTATCCGAGAGCTTTTTCAGCAAATGTTTTCGGAGGCTACAGTAAGTCCGTTCTAATTTACTGTAGGTCGCTAGATCTCATTGTAGCTATAGCTACGTAGCAAAGATGGGGTTTTCAATTACTTTTTTGCGATAAAATTTATTCTCGTCCTCCAACATATCAATCAACTTACAGATACAAATCGCGCATTCAGCTTATTCTGAGTTAGACACTTTAAACACAATAGACTAAAATGTTAAGAAACGCCGCGAACTCCCGCATAGCTGAGTGGTAAAACGTCTGCTTGTCATCGAAGCAACTCGGGTTCGACTCCAGCCGATAGCTTTTTATTTAGCGCACTTACTGTACATAGCACTGATCAAATGCTTAAATTAAATTATTATGGGCGGATTAGTGCATTAAAAATGGAAGAATTCTAGCCGCTCGCCCTCACTGAGCTGATCTACCGAATTACAGTAATTCGCCTTGTTTCGATTACTGTAGTCTTTAAAGAAATTGACCAAAAAGCCAGGCACGTAGCTGGCCCTTCTATTTTGGGGGGGGGGACCAACACCAATTTTGGGGGGTCTAAGCCAAAAATAGCACAAAATAACGTGTAAAAAGTCCTATTTTTCCGGTTTTTTCTGAATTTTGGGGGGTCCGGATTCCCCCAGTCCCCCCCACAGCTACGTGCCTGCAAAAAGCTCTCGAATAAATGAAACAGACTATAGTATCCTGACAGAAAAGGAGTTGACGGCGGTCCTCGTCATATCTTTCCACTGACAAATTAAAATCCGTATTGAGAATAGTAATCCCCATCAGGATGAATTATGAGGAAAACGCGTGCTGCTTCAGCCATTGTGAAATCACAGATTACACCAACGGTCACGATTACAGCAAATAATACGGATTTCACACCATCGATCAGTGTCCCATAATCGATCTAATGTCTGTGTGAAGGTAATTTAATGCAATATTTTGAACAGCAGGTCATCCTCGATGCCTTACTAATTTTGGTGTATTGTTTGCTGTGCATCGCTACTTTGTTTCCGGTCTAGCTTGGGGTCCGGCTTTGTCCGGTCGGAAGTCTTGTCCGTTTTTCGATGTCCGGTTTTTTAAGCAGTTGGTCCGCTTTTGTCCGGTCTTAACATTTTGTCTGAATCAGGTTATTGCCATGCTGCATCTTCTTGTTTTTCATCCGCTCAATTTTAGGCAGGCACTACTAGTGATCGACCGGGGCGACTTTTTTGGCCGGGGCCGGGGTCAGACAAGGAAAATATTATTGCATGACACATACTTTGGGTGGGGGGCATAGGAAAGAAATAATGAGCGTTTGCTCCATTCAGTAGTAAATGGCTTTTCATATCAAGTTTTATTACTATTTATGTCACAAGAAACAAATTTAGTCTAGTGTTTCATTGTCTGAATCATCAATAAGGTCTATGTCGCTGCTATTAGCACACTCTGTATCATTCGAATCTTAGCCACGGCTACTGCTGCTGTAGCAATTGGATGCAATAGGTATTGGATGTAATAAATGAGACATCACACATTCCCATATGGGGGAGGGGTATTACCCCTCAGGGTCCAAGACACAAGTCACTGTCAGACGATTTTTGGTGAAAACCTTTTGAATTTTTTGAACTTAATTTCTTAGTATGGCAAAAGTGTACCTAACTATTAGAATTTCACGAAGTGATACATTATTTTATTATGTGAGCTAGAGTAAATAGATAAACTATCACTATAAAACATGCATGTAATCGCTTAAAATTTTATGAGGTTCCCTCAGTATACCTACATGTAACGGCTGGAAATCTAGGGTAGGGGTCCCGCGCCATTTTTAGAAGGAGGGGGTTAGCGACTAGATCAAAAATGGTAAAAACACATAAAAATAGCCAAAAAAGCACAGGCTTTCGCCAAAAAATGGGGGAGGGTGGTTAAATATTTTCTGACTTCCAAGGAAGTTCGGGGCTTCAAAGCGGAGATGGGGGATGGCCCAAATCCTCTGTCACATGTATATTCCTCGGCTATTTTCAGGGGAAGGGGGTAAGCGGCTCCATTTTGCAGCCGCTTACCCCCCCCCTTTGAAAATCTTTAAAATGGTAGAATTTTCAATAAGGAATTCTACACCTTTTTACAGTTTTTGTTCTTCAAAAATCTTTGTACATGTACAAAGACGGTCCTGAAACGTCTATGTACATCAGCAAAAATCTTCCCCGAATACAAAAAGACCGTGCTTCTAAATGTGATAATTCGGCCTGAATTTAGTTGATAGTTCGGCGCGAAGTGCCGAAATTTTTATGAGCTTCTGATGGAATTCACACATAAAACTCGACTGAGAAAGCTAAAACAACTTGTACTACAAAAATGAGAAATATTACAAAAATTGTAATATGCGAATTAAATCTTGTAATAAGCAACACTGCGCTTAGAATGGAAAAATGGAAAAATGTCAAATATTCAGGAACCCAAAAATTAGCCAAATACACTACTAAAGGTCGAAAAACTATGTTCTACTACCACACTGAAATCGTTACTGTACCATATTAAAGTATACAAAAATTTGCATGTACAAAAGAGTGCTTTTTGTATTCGCCAAAGATTTTTCCCGATGTACAAAGACCAGGACTATCTTTGTACATGTACAAAGATTTTTGGGAAGATAAAAACTGTAAAAAGGTATAAAATTCCAAAAATTTTTCGGCATTTCCCTCCGATATGAAAAATTGTCTGTCCTATACATCTTTTAAATGGCAAAATTTAAATTTAGAATGCAGAAATGTCAAATTTTTAGGCGCTTCGCGCCGTTTTGAGACAATTTTAGTAATTCTTGGCGTTAGAAACTCAGAAATTAGCTAAAATATACAATTAAAAGTCAAAAGACCCTGTTTTGCCACTAATTTTCTGGTCCTCCAATTTGGGATTTCACCCCTCCCTCAACTCTGGACCCTAGGAAACTATTTGAGACATATTTAGTTTATCGGATCGGACGCAATTCTGCAGCGTAGTTTATATTCGCCTATAATTAACCTCGGTCCTAATAACTATTACACAGGAAACGCGTTTTAAAGCACACGGTTCCCATTCAAATGAATGTAAAAGTGTTTTTTGTAGAAATAGTTTGTTAAAAACGTACAATTTCTAACTAGAAATAGAACGTATTTGTCAACTCTAAATCTTTTAGCCATAGCTATGAATGAATGAGTTAAAAGTAGCATTTAGTTTAAATAAGTTAAGTGGAGGAATCGAAAATATGCAGATTTTCCTGAACATTCATTCATTAAAAGCTCATTTATACACAGTAGAAAACTTATGACAAGGACTAAGTAAGTATACATATGGTCTAATCAGTACAGTTCTCAAAATTAACACTTGCTCATTGATAAATAAGTGCCAGTATCACAGCCTGTACAAAATACGAATTACACTAAATTTTTCCCGGCCCCGGCCATTTTTTGACCTTGCCCCGGCCGGGGCCGGGGTTGCTGAAAAATGGCCGGGGATTGCCGGAGCCGGGGCCCCGGTCGATCACTAGGCACTACACACCTGGCTAGCGGTGTTGCAAAGTTGGCACTTTTTCTTCCATTTTGGCATTTTCTTGATTTTTTAGAAGTTTTTCACTCCTATGCTTAACCACAGGTTGACACTTTTTTAAGGGGCCCATTGCAGTTTTTTTGGGCCGCTTCCATATACTTTGTACATGGGATGGCAGTTTTTCTCAAGAATTGTGGCAGCTTTTAAAATTTTGACCTGGCAACCAAAGGCGTAGCCAGGATTTTCGCCAGGGGGAACCCGAAAAAAGTTTTAATCTAGAAAACCAATAAAAACACGTGGGGGCCGATAAATAACCTGTTTTTGGGCTTTTCGCATCGTTCTATACTATTTAGGCAATAACAAAATTTTTTTTGAAATTTTTTACGTTTTTGACGGAAAAAATGTTTATGACGCGTACAAAGCGCTAATTTTTTTGACTTTACCTGCAATAAAACGATAGAAACTGCCAAAATATTGAAGAAATCGGCGCGAAGCGCCGTATTTTTCGATTTTACGTCGCAGAATAGCATCATGCAACTATATTGCTCAGTTCCTGAACATGTCGAAATTTTCCTCGAGGAGAGGGCTATCCCCCCTTCCCCCAGGCTACGCCAGTGCTGGCAACACTGCTGGCCAGTGGCCTGACTGGCTAGTGGCTAGTCATCCGCATTCCTCCTCAATATCCCTCGACCTCGTTCACCTCTAACTTCACTACTTACACATTATGTCAAGTCAAATCGCTTGCTATTCAGTCAGTTCTCACCTCATGTTGTGTCTTTGTAACGATTGAATTTGTTAGATCTTGAAAGACTCGAAACACGGCGTATCTATTTTGACCCTACTTTTGTTTTTAGGATAATTAAGGGACAGTTGCTTTCTGTTTCAGATTTTTTCGAATCTGCACCTGACAGGGGTACTAGGTCAAATAACGACATAAAGTTGTGTATTAGAAAATCTCATTTGGATTGTAAAAAGAACGATTTTGCAAACAGGGTGGCTAGAATTTGGAATACATTGCCGCCATGTATTGTTGACTGCAGAAATTTTAAACAGTTTAGGGTTATAGTTTCAAAGCTCAATTTATTAGAATTTTTTAAGGGGCGTACGTAAGTGCACTGCCTGTACGCCTTGGCTTTACTTACCAATACACTTTACTTTTTTTCATTTATTTGACAAGTTTCGCTAATTTTTGTTTATTTAGCTCGTCAATTCACCTGATTTTTATTATTTGTGTATACCAGTAACCACGTGTCATGCATTAGGTCTTATAGAACGTATAACATCGAATTCTTCTATGTTGTTCTCATGTGCTTCTATTTGCGTGCGCATTTCACATTATTGGGTACGTAAACTGTAATATTCAAAGTAACTCAGCCGGTAAATATTATTATTATTATTATTATGGCCTCTAAAAAAACCAAGGTAATTGTAGCCTAAAAAACCACTTGTAACCTAAAAAAATCAGTGCCGATTTTTATAAAACTTAGTAGGAATGTGCTTCCTAAAGACCTATACGTGTTGTCCAACCCTTGTTTTCTCAAAAGGATAGGATCTCCCTCCAAAAAGTGAAAAAAGTTCGATTTTGACCTAAAAAACCACTTTAACATAAAAAAGACCAATGCTAAGTACATTTAGCATTATTTTCTTGTAGGGAACGTTGAAGTTACTTGGCTAGAGTTGTTTCTGCGAGTTAAACATTGTATTTGTAAAAATAAGAGGATTATTAACAAAAATCAAACAAAAATATTGATTTTTTGTAAGTTTGATTAAATGGAAGAAAATACAGTTAAAAATTGATTTTTGTTTCAAGAAGTCAAATAAACTAATGTTTACTGCAAGCTGTGAACATCACATCACACGGATTTATAAGGTTAGTTTTTTAGGTTACTTGGTTTTTAGTTCTCAATTGGATTTTGCTGGTTTTTTGTATTTTTCACTTTTGATCGAATTCTTCTTCAAGACAAAAGGGATTTATGAAATTGATTCATTATCGATAAGATGGGGCTCTGACTGGAAATCGCTCTGATTACAAAATGCGTCTAAAGTGGTAGATATTTAACTGCAGTAGTTGATTTGAATAAATTTTAGTCGCTTTCTTATTTATCAACTGTATACATCATTTGTCCGGTTTTGTCCGGAATTTACCTGTGCTCTTGACCGGTTTTGTCCGGTTTTAAATGTTGGTATGTCCGGTTGGTATTTTTAGAGTTGGCAACACTGGTCGAACGTCTTGTCCGGTTTTTTGTGCAGGTGGTCCGCGTTTGTCCGGTCTTAAAATTTTGTCTGAATCAGGTTATTTTCATGCTGCATGTTCTTATTTCATATCTGCTTACTGTAGGCAGGCGCCACATACCTGGCCAGTGGCCTGACTGACTGGCTAATGGCTATTCATCCACATTCCTTCTCAATATCCCTCGACCTCGTTCACCTCTCATCACTACTTACACATCAAGTCAAGTCAAATCGCTTGCTATTCAATCAGTATATACTCACCTCATGTGTCTTTGTACTTTATGTAATTGTGTACTTTGTTTGTCCATCGCTATTGGTTTTTTACCTATGTAAACTAACAAGACAAGAAGACAAGAAAATATTTATTGTCCAGAAAAATGCACGAAATTTGGTAAAACACGGATACATGATGAAACAGCGACTGAACAAAAGGACATACAGATCACGAGTGTGATACAACTAGGTATGCCCCGATAATAAAATTGTAAAATCAATGTTTAGGAGCTCTTTTTTGAACAAACGAAGGTTGGGAGAGGTGACTATTTGATCAGGTAAGGAGTTCCAAATTTTCAAATAGCGCTGGGAAAAATCGTTGTGGTGAGCATTTGAACGGACAACTGGTAACTTAAGTTTACGGCGGTTTGTTGCTCGAGTTTTGCAGGAACTAAAACTAAAAAATTCATTAGCATCAATACAAGATAAACCGTTAATAATTTGATACATTAGACATAGACATATGTGAAGACGACGAAGTTCTAAAGAAGGTAGGTTAAGAAGCTTCAGGCGTTCAGGATAGGATAAATTACAATGAAAACCAAATAGACGTTTAGTAAATTTACGCTGAATATTTTCAAGACGATTTATATCATTTGCATAATATGGATTCCATACAGAAACAGAAAACTCAAGCATGGGTCTTACATAAGTAGTATAGGCCTTAACTGAAATATCTTTATCACGAGAAAGAAAAGCTTTGTGTATTAGGAAACAACGAGAATCAGATTTTTTGATTATGTGATTTAAATGTTCCTTACAATTAAGATTATGAAAAATATAAACATCTAGATCACGAACGGAATTGAAAATACACGAAATTTGATAAAACGCAAATACATGATAAAATAGCGACTGAACAAAAGGACATTGAAGTACCTTCTTGTTGGAAAGATGCGATTGTAGTACCTATCTTTAAGAAGGGTGATTATTCTTCAGTTGAAAATTACCGTCCAATATCTCTTTGTTGCGTCACTTGTAAAATTATGGAGTATATTATAAACAGAGCTTTAATTGCTTCTTTAAAGTCGAAAACTAATTTCTTTTCACGGCAGTTTGGTTTTCAAAAGGGAAAGTCATGTGAAACTCAGCTTTTGAAGTGTACAAACATGTGGGTTAAATCACTTGACGCATCTATTCCTATTGATGTTGTTTATGTCGATTTTAGTAAAGCCTCCGACTCTGTCGTTTATTCTAAATTGATAGAGAAGTTGAAGCATTATGGGATAAATGGAATGTTATTAAAACGGTTCATTTCCTTTTTGACAAATCGTACACAAAAGGTCAAAATTTTTGACGCTTTTTCTGATCGGAAACCAGTTATTAGTGGCGTACCTCAAGGTAGCATTTAAGGACCCTCTTTCTTTCTGTTGTTTGTAAACGATTTTGTTCAAGCTGTTGAGCATAGTGAAGTCTTTTTCTTTGCTGATGATTTAAAGCTCTTCAATTTTTCTCAAAATTATACTTTGTTGCAAAAAGATTTAGATAAGCTGGTTTCCTGGTCTGAAGAAAATCAGTTATGCATATCTCTCCCTAAATGTTCTGTGTTATACCTAGGGTACGCTAATCCTAAAGTTACTTATCACATAAACCATTTTTTGTTATCTGACGCAGGTTCCTCAATTCGAGATTTAGGTGTTTCCTTAACAACAAACTTATCATCTAGTTGTCATTGTACTAATATATCAGCAAAGGCTTTGAAAATGAGTGCTTTGATTTTCAAATGTTTTGAATCACGTGATCTTAAAATGTTGGTTCTTGCTTTTAAGAATTATATTCGGCCTTTAGTAGAGTATGCTCCAACTGTATGGAGCCCCTATTTGCTTTCTGATATCAACAGGGTTGAACGGATACAGCGAAAATTTACTAAAAGGTTAATTGGATATATGGGACTTTCTTATCATGAAAGGGTAAAAGCCTTAAATTTAGAGAGCCTTGAACTCCGTAGAATTAATTTTGATTTAATTGTTACGTATAATTTATTCACAAAAATCTCTTGCCTTCTGAAGATTTTTATAAGTTTTATGGTCATTCGCATACTAGAAATGCATTTGCAAATCAGATCTATTTAGAAAAATTTCGACTTGATTGTAAAAAGTATTGTTTTGCTTCTAGATCAGCTAGAATTTGGAACGATCTTCCACAATATATTCGAACTTCTCCAAATGTTGGGACATTTAAGAGAAATTTGAAAAAGGTTGATTTCTGGAATTTTTTGATGGGGCACACGTGAGCGCAATCTATTTTGCCTGTGTGTCCAGGACATTTCGCATTTTGTATTTTCCTTGCGACTTTGTTTTACCCTTGTGTTTTTTTCCGAATGAAGTATTATTATTATTATTATTATAACAATAAATTTGTAAAATCAATGTTTAAGAGCTCTTTTTTAAACAAACAAATTTTGGTAGAAGAGACTATTTGATCAGGTAAGGAGTTCCAAATTTTTCGGTATCGATGCGAAAAATCGTTGAGGTGAGCATTGGAACGGATAACTGGCAAAGTAAGTTTACGACTGTTTACAGATCGGATTGTGCCTGAACTAAAAATGAAGAATTCATCAGCATCAATACAAGATAAACCGTTAATAATTTGATGCATGAGACATAGACATATGTGAAGACGAAGAAGTTCTGAAGAAGGTAGGTTAAGAAGCTTAGGCGTTCAAGATAGGATAAATTGCTATTAAAACCAAAAAGACGTTTAGTTAATTAACGCTGAACATTTTCAAGACGATTTATATCATTTGCATAATATAGATTCCATACAGAAACAGCATACTCAAGCATAGGTCTTACATAAGTAGTATAGGCCCAAACTAAAATATCTTTATCACGAGAAAGAAAAGCTTTGTGTATTAGAAAACGACGAGAAACAGCTTTTTTAATTATGTGATTTAAATGTTCCTTACAATTGAGATTGTGGGAAATATAAACACCCAAATCACGAACGGAACTAATATCATTTGGAATATTTATATTATTCAAAGAATAAAGTTTTTTTGGATTATTTTTACCAAGATGTAAAACTGCTTATTTTTCCGAAGCAACAGGGACATAATTTTAATCGACTATGCCATCACCGGTTAAAAAGATTGTATTTGCGAAAATTAGAGGTTCATTAACAAAAAACAAACAAAAATATTGTTTTTTGTAAGTTTGATAAAATGGAAGAGAATACAGTTAAAAATTTGGGCGGAATTCCCAATACTGGAAAGTGTCAAATTTTCAAAAAAGAACATTTCCCAACTGACTTTGGGATTGGGAGTTCATATTTGAAAGAATTAGGTGGCGGTCGGCATTATTGACCGAGTTACAGGCTGTTGAAGTTCACGTGCTTAAGGATAGGTGAAAAAAAGGGAAAAATGGCGTTAGGGTATTTTTCAGATTTCACTTTGTGGCGACAGCATTTGCTTGCGGATTCAGATTGGTGCCAGGCATGGGCTAAGCCTAAGGCATAAATGGAGCGAAAATTGCTCCGCTCGCTCCGCAATTTTCGCTCCATTTATCTCAGACTTAGCCCATGCGCTGGCATCAATCTGAATGCACATAACTAAGCCTAAGCCTAAGATATTGGTAACCCCGCTCAGCCACAGTCCCCGACGCTTCGGAGACTAATCCGAAACATTCCCGAAGGCAGAGCTTGCTTTTCGCCTTTTCTTAAACACATGAACTTCAACAGCCAGTTACTCGCAATAATGCCGACCGCCACCTAATTCTTTCAAATATGAGCTCTCCATCCCAAACTCAGTTAGAAAATGTCCTTGTCGTAAATCTCTGTGACTTTCCAACCTCCTCGAGTTTAGCCTAAAATTTGTTGTTTTTTTCAAAAAGTCCAATAAACTAATGTTTACTGCTAGCTATGCACATCACATCACACGGCTTTTTAAGGCTAGTTTTTTAGGTTACATGGTTTTTAGTTCTCCAATGGATTTTGCTGGTTTTTTGTATTTTTCACTTTTGATCGAATTTTTTATAAGACAAAAGGTATTTATGACATTGGTTCATTATCGATAAGATGGGGCTCTGACTGAAAATTGCTCTGATTATATAAGTTCATAGATCGGTCGTAGCATTTGTGACGATGATATCGTGTGTCTTGATGAATCATTATTACTTTCCAATAAAACCTTGTTTAATGTACAAAACGCGTTTAATGTGGTAGATATTTAAATGCAGTAGTTGACCGCTTTCTTATTTATCAACAGTATACATCATTTGTCCGGTTTTGTCCGGAATTTATCTGTGCTCTTGACCGGTTTTGTCCGATTTTAAATGTTGGTTTGTCCGGTTGGTCTTATTAGAGTTGGCAACACTGGTTGCTAGCCAGTGTTTCCAGGTTGACGGCAGTTTTCCTCCCATTTTGGCATTTTATTAATTTTTTGGAAGTTTTTCACTCCTACGCTTAACCACAGGATGGCAGTTTTTTTGGGCCGCTTATACTTCGTACAGGGAGTGACAGTTTTTAAAATTTTGACCTGGCAAAACCGTTGCTAGCTCGAGTGCTAAAAAACCCATTTGGGGGTTTTAAGAGACCGTTGGAGGCATTTTTAGCGATTGAGGTTTTTTTGCGCCGATGCTTTACCATTGGTTGAGAGGTTTTTCAACCAGTTTGAGGTGAAAATTGGGTTTTTTTGACAAGAGCACTTGGCAACCCTGTTCTGTCCTCATCTCGCTTCATCCTCTCTCATTAGTGAAATCATAGGCATAGCCAAGATTTTTCCCAGGGTTGTCCGAAAATTTTTAAAATGTATAAAAATGCTCCCTAGGGGTCAGGCCCGTATCCAGGGGGATAGAGGGGTACGTGTCCCCCGAAATGAAATATGTGAATGGTTTTCCCTTTACTCCCCCTTTGCTTTTTTAGCCGAAAATCTCAAAAAATTTTCGGTGCTTCGCGCCGAATTTTATAATTATAGCTAGAGTCTATTTAGTCCCAAGCATAGGTGAGCGGTACCAAAATTCTGAAGGGGGGGTTAAAAATTTTTTCAAAGGTCAAAAAATGGCCTTTAAAATGGTTGTATGGCGAGCGAAAAAAACACCATTTTCCAACGTTTCTCATCGAGAACTATCCATTGGCATCAAAAATTGCGAAAAAAAATTTGAATTCTGGGGTGGATATTTTGGTTTCTGGGGGTATTTTGGTTTCTGGGGGAATATTTTGGTTTCTGGGGGTATTTTGGTTTCTGGAGGGTATTTTGGTTTCTGGGGGGAGGGGGTTTTGGTTTCTCTGGGGGGGGGTGCATACCCCCAAACCCCCCACGCCCAGGTATGGTCCCAAGCGCGCGGTTTAAACACTCCATTTTTAGTTTTTATGCAACCTAAAGCGTATTTTGCATGTATTTCTACTGTTCTGCACAAGTTTTATGCAGAAAGCGAGATTTGTTCAAGAACGTGTCCATTGAATTCTCACCATATTTAAGGCATCTGGGTAACAAAATTTACAAAGTGTACAGTTCTAGTAATTGTTAAACGTCTTTTTTAATTCATCCTTTGATCCCCCTCATGTTTTTAAGAACTTTTGATTGTCCCCCAAGCAAAATCCTGGATATGGGCCTGCTAGAGGTGAAATAATGCCTTTTTTGGACTTTTCACATCGTCCTGCAGTCCTGCAACAAATAAAATGCAAAGAACAAAAATTTTTTGTTGAAAATTTTCCACATTTAGGTACCTAATGCTTTACACTTTGCAAGTTTTAATACGCGGGTTGTACTTAAGATTAGAGAGAATTTAATGGAAGCGCTCTTTTGGGTCTGGGGTGTGGCGCGCTCAAGCGCTCCCAGCGGTGTCTGGGGCAGAGCCCCGGGAAAATTTCGCAACAATAAGCACTGAAATCTTGAATTTTACCGTTGAAATTTTCATAAAATCATCCGAATCTTGGTCCTAAAATTAGCTGATAAATAGATAAAATAGACTGGCGCGAAGCGCGGAAAATTTCTGATATTCCCATGCCAGAATGACTAAAAAATTATCAGAAGGCATGAGATGCGAATCTTTTGTAGACTTGTCTTGTCATGTCATGCTAAGCAGTTTTTAAAAACGCAATCTATACAAAGCGCACGAATTTTCTGCATACTTTTTAATATCTATTAACTAGAAATGTTTGCAAATATGTAATCTTCTGATGGTGAGAAAGGCTTTGTAGCTCTGTGTTGTCACTGAGTTAAGATATAACTGCCAAAACTAGAAGAATTCGGCGCGAAGCGCCGAATTTCTCGGGTTTATTCTAAAAAAATCGTCGCAGAACAGCGTTACGCAACCGCATAGCTTCATTTCAAAAAATTCAAAATTTTTCCCGGGGGTAATCTTACCCTTCCCCACTGGCTACGTCAGTGAGTGAAATGAACATTCGGGACCCAAGCCGTTCGTGAATCGGGTTTGGCTAATCGCAGAATATCTTTGGTCGCAGGTCGAGATATTCCAATCGGGCTGAAAATTAGTTTTTCTTCTTTAAAAACCTCTTTAGGCGCCGGCGACGTTGCTGTACTGAACTTGGTTTTTATGGTTAATGGTTTTTTAATACATATTTAATGGTTTTTATGGTTTAATATTTGTTCGAATGTTCAATTCAAAAAACAGAAGTGCTAAAACGCATTGCCATCATAGGTGGGCGGCACCAAAGTTCTGGGGGGGGTGCAAGATTTTTTCAAAGGTCAAAAAATGGCCTCAAAAATAGTGGTGTGGCGGAAAAAACACAATTTTTTAACGATTCTCATCGAGCACTATCTATCGGCATCAAATAATTTCGAATAAAATAAAAAAATTTCAAAATTTGAATTCTGGGGGTATCTTGGTTTCTCGGGGGATGCATACCCCCAAACCCCCCACGCCCAGGTATGATTGCCATGCTTAAAAAGGTATATTAGGAAGCAGTTGATTAGGCAACTTCTAGTGGAAAAAGTCTGAAAATCGAAAAATTTCACAGTTCAAGCATTGAAGACTATTAATGATAACATTACGAGGACAGGACGGCTATGTCAACATATTCCAAATTTTTCTATTTTTCTCGTTAATCCATAAAACATAGTGTCTGTAGAAAATATAGAACGCCCAGATTGACAGTGAAACAATCCTATAAAAACTTTTTCTTTCGTAAAATGACACTAATTCTGTTCCTTGTGTGACTTGTCTACTAACAGTGATCAGATGGCTTTTGTCCTAGTATTTAATAGGGTTGTGCCGGGTCCACTTTTTTCGAAAATTCGGGTCCGGGTCCGGGTTCAACATTTAAGAAAAGTCGGGTCCGGGTCCGTAATAAATGTCCAGATCCAAGTCGGACTCCGGGTCCGGGTCCGTCAACGTAGCATTGTGTTGTGCCTACCAAACCACCATATCCTATCAATTTTTCCCAAATGTCTGTATGCTTGGACATTTATTTGTTAGTTTCTTTGTTCCAGGATAGGTTCAGTGCAGGAATGGTGCAACAAAGGAATATGCAAACAAGCAGCAGTGCACTAAGTGGCGACTGTGTTTCTGATCAGTGTTTTTTGTACTCGGCAAAGATTTTTACCGATGTTGAAAGACTTTTCGGGATCATGTCTGTATATGTGCAAAGATTTTTGGGATGACAAAAATTGCAAAAATGGTCTGAAATTCGCAAAAATTTTCGGCGCTTCACTCCGAAATGAGTAATTGTGTATTCTATATATATCTTTATAATGGCAGAGATTGCATTTCAAAAGGAAAATGTAAAATTTTTTGGCGATTCGCACCGTTTTAACACGATTCTTAGGAATTTTTGCCTTTAGAGACCCAGAAATTAGCTAAAATACACTACCAAAAGTCGTACAACTCTGTTTTTACCCCACTAAAATCGCTACTGTACCTTATTATAGTAACCGAAAATTTGTGTGTACAAAATGTACAAAGATTTTTGTGAAGACAAAAATTGTAAAAAGGTGTAAAATCTCCGAAATGAGTAATTGTTTGTCCTGTATATCTTAAAATGGCAGAATTTGCATTGAGAATGGAAAAATGTCAAATTTTTCGGCGCTTCGCGTCGTTCTGAGACAATTTTTAGTAATTTTTGGCGTCAGAAACCCAGAAATTAGCTAAAATACACTACCAAAGATCAAAAACCCTGTTTTAGCACACTAAAATTGCTACTGTGCTATATCTATAGTATACAAAAATTTGCATGTACAAAATGTACAAAGACGTTTGGGGACCATCTTGTACGAGTATATACATGTACAAACGGACCTTGTACAAAAAACACTGTGTCTGATGCGTGTTTGTGCGTGCAGCACGACCATAGGTGGGCGGCACCAAAATTATGGGGGGTGTGCAAAATTTTTCAAAGGTAAAAAAATGGCCTTAAAAATGGTGGTATGGCGAAACAACATCAATTTTTCAACCTTTCTCATCAAGCACTATCCATTTTTAATCAAAAAATTGCGAAAAAAAACAAAAAATTTCAAAGATTGAATTCTGGGGAGAGGGGTTTTTTGGTTTCTGGCGGAAGGTATTTTGGTTTCTCAGGGGGTGCATACCCCCGAAACTCACCCCCCACGCCCAGGTGTGAGCACGACCCCAAAAGAACGATCTCCATAAACGCTTGTAATATGCTAATGCGTATCGTTACTAAAAGTTCATCTATAAATAACTTAAATCATGCTTTATATTGCTCGTCAGAACATCTGTTCAGTAGTGCGGGCATTATTTACGACTCGCTGCGATCAAATTTGAAAGGCGAAACGGCAGAAAAATAGTTGTTTGTGACATACAATATGATTGAAGTTGACCTTAAATTTCAATGTTTGATGAGGCCATCATTTGTTGCTGAGTTGATTAAAATGTTGAAAATGATCCAGTTGCCTGTATTTACGCCTAAATCATTTTTCGATCTTTCTCAATATTACTGCAATGCAATATGCGTGCATTATATATGTGACCCGGACCCGGCACCATATTGAAGGCGGGTCCGGGTCCAAGTTTATGGATACAGTCGGGTCCGGGTCCAGAAATTTCGGATTGTCGGGTCCGGGTCCAAAATTTTAGCCGGGCACCCTGCTATTCGGGTCCGGGTACCCGGCACAACCCTAGTATTTAAGAAGAAGTTATTTTAATTTGGTACATTACATTTAATTTGGTACATTTTCTGAAAAGTAATTGATAGGGAGTTTTTCCAATTTTTCGCAAAGTTCCAAGTCTAGCTTTTCACCGGTGTGCCGCAGATCATGCAAATAGCGCTTACCATAAGCATCGCCCTTATAAACTGAAATTTGGGTAGGATCAATTTTTCAGGTATTTCTTATATGATATGGTCGATTTTAGCTTGATTTATAATTAATTTTTCAGAATCTGTTTCGTACTTGGGCAAGAAATTGAGTGAGCTGCCATATGTTCGACCGGTTCTGCAACGAAATCGCATTGGAATTTGGGAATAAGCTCGCTAATAAAGTTAAGAAAACAATGTCATTTGAAAATTAACGAAAATGGCATCAATTATTGTTGCTTTCCAACTTTTTGTTACATTTCACAGGTTAATAAAGCATTTATAGCATATAAAATGTATCAATACTTGAATAAACACATTTTTTGAATTCTTGCAGTTTCAAAACATCGATTTATTGTGCCCAACGAATTGCTCTATTTATATGTATTCACAAATAACAAAATCAATCTTCTTTCATTTTTGACATAAAATTCAAAAAACCAGAAATACCAGAAAACCAAAAAACCATGCCGATTTTCAAATCATAAAAACCAAATAAAACCCGAAAACCAGAGCCGGCAAACCCTGGTCTTTAGCCGTTAAAAAAGTGCTTGAAGAAACTTTCTCAGACTCAGATTCACTAGCAAAAGAATGGACGACATTATAAAGCACAAGATATATAATTATTTAAAATTTATCAAGTTGTTTTAGATATTCCTACTGCGGGGAACAAAGAACTTGTTTCAAAATTTCAGAATTTTTACTGAACTTTTCCAAGGGTAATTACTTCATTTTCTTTGATGGATGATCCTAACCAGGCCCGTATCCAGGGTTTGGCTTCTGGAGGGAGGGGCACGACCGAAATTTTTTTAAAACGTTAGGGGGAGCCAACGAATGAATTTTGGTTTGCAAATTTTTCTACCCGAATATCGTAGATACGGTGAGAAATCCGAATTTTATAAAAAGAGTACTTCAATTTTGAGTCGTAAGGTTTAAATTTATACAAAATCAGCCGAATTACAGTTCTGAATTTATCCTAAAAATGGTCAAAGTTCATCAGCAAATTCATAATCAGGCGCGAAAATTTTTTGCGATTTTTGGCTCAAAAAACGGGGAGTAAAGAGAAAAATCATTATCACATTTCATTTCGGGGGGGGGGCACGTGCCTCCTATTACCCCTGGATACGAGCCTGACCCTAAGATTGACTTGATACGTAGTATTTTAAAGCGTGTGAGGGGAATGCTTTTAATTGCATAAATATATATAAATATATATTGGTTGTTTTCAATCATTTAAGTCGCAATGACAAAAATTCATGGTATTACGGCGCTTCGATCAGATTTCCTATTGCTATCTCTACCTTTATATACTCAAATCTGTTTGCGCTATAAATGTTGAAAGTCCCTATTTTTGCACACTGCTTTTCTAGATCGTTTTTTGTCAGAATTCACAATGATTCTAATCAAAATAAAATGCATTAGCTTTAAAACTTATTTTTGAACGACATAGGTACTTAGGTAATTTAAAAGGTACACTTTTTGCTTGGCTGCCTTTCCCCTCAAAAATGCTTACTATGTGCACACGTGTACACTGGGGCGCATGTTGAATAACCCCACTTTTGAAAAGCATGCTTTGTTTGCCCTCTCGGATTGGTAAAGTTTAGGTACAGGATGATGATTTTTGTTCCATAAAAAACAAAATCCTATGAAATATTTCAGTTTAGTTCAGGTCAGTTGAACAGATACACCCTGCTGATTTAATTGTATTGAGGCCATTGATCCGCCAAAGGATAATACTTCATGTGTGAGGGAGGACCCGTTACCTCGTTGGAGCTCGTTAACAAAAGACCGAAATCTCTTGTCTCTTATCACCACCTGTTTTTGATATGCATCAGTACCCATTTACTGACACTGTTTCGAAAGGATGAATGACTGGGCTGGTCAAACCGCTCTCTACCCAAGATATGAAGATATTAAATCTGTTGGGTTGTAGGGATTGAACGCGGGTCGGATGCATACGTGGGCAGCAAGAAAATTCTGTGGAGGGTGCAAGATTTTTTGAAGGTCAAAAAATGGCCTTAAAAATGGTGGTATGGCGATAAAAACACCATTTTTCGACGTTTATCATCGAGCACTATCCATTTATCCATTGGCATCAAAAAATTGCGAAAAAACGAAACAAATTGAATTCTGGGGGGGTATTTTGGTTTCTGGGGGGTGCATACCCTCCAAACCCCCACGCCCAGGTGTGGTCGGATGAGTGCAAGGCACGAGCTCTATCACGTACACTACGATCAGTCGCAAACACATTTTGGCGTGGGGGAGGGGTTTGGGGAGTATGCACCCCCCTCCCCCGAGACATCAAAATACCCCCCCCCGTCCAGAAACCAAAATAACCCTCCAGAATTCAATAATTTTTTTGTTTTTTCGCAATTTTTTGATGCCCATGGACACACCTGGGCAATGCCTCATATCGGCCCATCACCAGGACGGGCCGAAGGAAAAGTTGGACGGGGCGAAGGGGTAACTTGGACGGGGCTATGTTTTGTACAGGGAGAAAATTGTTGGAGATAATTTAAGGAAATGCTAGATACAGTATATCATGATCAGTTTGCAAAACATGCACAAGAACCATCTTATTACACTGTTCGACACCTTTTCAATGGATAAACCCACCTTTTTTCAGTGACTGACCCACTGATTAAGCTGAACGACCCACCTTTCTCAGGCCCGGACCCACCTTTTTCAGGGACAGACCCACCTTTTTCAGGGTCTAGGGACCCACCCACCCTTTTGGCTGGAAGTTGGACGGGGCGATAGTGCTCAATGAGAACGTTGAAAAATGGTGTTTTTTCGCCATACCACCATTTTTAAGACAATTTTTTGATCTTTGAAAAATCTTGCACCCCACCAGCATTTTGGTGTCGCCCACCTATAATCGCAAAGCTTGGATCGAGGCCAGTGTCTTTTTAAAGGTGTATTTGTTAGACCGGCCCCTATACAAAATATTGCATGCTTACTTTTCTATTGGGGATTTCATTTCAATTGCGTTGCTTCAATTCTGAGCGTTGCTGAGAATAAACTGCTTATTTAAATATATAGGTACAAAGCTACGAATCATGGCGCAAAGAAATCTGTTCTGTCTTTACTTCAAAATAACCCATTTTTAGAATTATTTCTCAAATGCGCCAGTCGTATTTTCAAGTTTCTTCAAACTGATTCTAGGTCGTGCGTAAATGATGTCGACTTTGTTTAGATGATGCTTTATTAGAACAAATTGATATTTATTTATGCCTCTGAAGTTGTGTTAAAAAAATTTTCAAAACCGTTTCGGAAGAAAGTTTCTGGAACTTTAAGGATTATTATCTATATTTTTATTTATCCATTATTATTTTTAACAGAAATATTCATGAATATTGTCAAGAAATTGCCCAAGAAAGTATTTTTTAGTTCGGAGTGTTTTGCTTCGGTATAATTTTTTGGGGGCTTGATTATTTTATCATTTTTCCCGTACCTATATAACGAAATTCAGATGTGAATGTCCGTCAATTTCAGTCTTGATCGATTTCTCATCTATAATGAAGTCAACACTTAACAGTACGTAAAAACTTATAAATTTGAATTCACGCTGTGTTTTTGTTTACAATCGCATTATGGGAAAGTTTTTCTGGTATTCTTACATTAAAAAACGTTTAAAAAGTTTTAAAAAGAGTAGAAACATGGAATTTTCGCATGGTCAAAGAAACTCCTGTTTTCAGTAAGGTTTTTTAAATGAATTTTTTAAATTATTATAAAGTGTTTTGCGATTGAAAATGAAAATGAATGTTTTATTTTCACCTGAAATAATGCTGATTGGAGCACACTGTTGACAAAATATATTTTAAGATAATTAGATATTTTAAGATAATTAGTAACTTATTGAACATACACTTTTTTATGTGCGAATGTATGTCTGCAGTTTTTCTGTTCAAGCGCTGAAAATTTTCGATATTCTCATGGCTATCACCCAGTGTTTTTTTGTACAACGTCCGTTTGTGCATGTACATACAAAGATGGTCCCCAAAAGTCTTTGTACATTTTGTACAAGCAAATTTTTGTGTACTATAATATAGCACAGTAGCAATTTTAGTGTGCTAAAACAGGGTTTTGATCTTTGGTAGTGTATTTTAGCTAATTTCTGGGTTTCTATCGCTAAAAATTACTAAAAATTGTCTCAAAACGGCGCAAAGCGCTAAAAATTTGACAGTTTTCCATTCTAAATGCAAATTCTGCCATTTTAAAGATGTATAGGACAAACGATTACTCATTTTGGTGCGAAGCGCCGAAAATTTGTGGGAATCTCACACCTTTTTACAGTTTTTGTCTTCCCGAAAATCTTTGCACATTTTGTACACACAAATTTTTGGTTATTATAATATGGTACAGTAGCGACTTTAGTGTGGTAAAAACAGAGATGTTCGGCTTTTGGTAGTGTATTTTAGCTAATTTCTGGGTCTCTAAGGGCAAAAATCAATAAGAATGGTCTTAAAACGGCGCGAAGCGCCAAAAAAATTTGACATTTTTTTCAAGATGCAATTTCTGCCATCATAAAGATATATAGAACATTATTCATTTCGGCGCGAAGCGCCGAAAATTTTTGCGAATTTCAGACCTTTTTCACTAATTTTTGTCTTCCCGAAAATCTTTGCCGAGTACAAAAAAACACTGCTGTCGCCTCAAAAGTCTGTTCTGAACGACGATTGTGTAACCCGTTATGCATAAATATCGCTGGCTCATGTATGCTTACTTTAATACCCGGTTCTAATATGATTAGGCTTAATCTTAAAGTTATTGAAACTGTTATTTTTATTAAGTATAGTATATTTGGTATTTTTATTAACTTTCTCTATTGGGTCTGAAACGAGAAATGGCTAACGGTGTGTACAGCCGCTCCGGCCGCTCTATTGTAATGAGAATGACTTTTGTGCATTGCATTTAATCATCTACTCATGCATCTTATAATGGTTTAGTAATTTATTTCAGTTTTCAACAATACACATACATCCAAGACCCATCTATTTGCTCTTAATCCGCTACTAATTGCAGTTGACATTGTTTTCTGTGAGAGTCTGTACATTTTCAAAGATCTTCGGAAAGTTTACTCGCGAAAAAATCCTCATTGCACCAACCAGGTAATCTCAAAAAATGTGTCACGCAATCTCAGTTCGTTACGATTTACGAGGGATAAAATTTTGGTAGAAAGAAGCCATAAATGTTGCTAATACGAGACGCGCTGCTAATTTTAAGCTTCCTTTACAAAATGATAAGATTTCATATATTGCCTGAACTCGCCTTCTGCGTTTAACGATAGCGGCCGTTTGTTTCTTTCCATTATTACATCATAAAATGCTACGATGTTTTAATGATTTTTACTGTCGGCGAGCATAGTCAAATGTACAACTATGTTGCTCTGTGTGCTATAACTTAGAATAACCAGTCTGGCAATAATCTAGTTTTCTTCAATATGGTTTAGCTTTGGACATCTGCTCGAATATTATTGGTATTTTTTAAAACAACGTAGCATTGAGCGTTTCCTCAAAATACAGTCCGTGCACTAGCGTTTTATTTGTGTCATGCCTTCTATTGATCTATTCCTTCCTAGCTTGAATACTTGGATGATCTTCGAGGTTTTAGGATGTAATCAATGCTCGATTTCAAGGAAGTCAACTGAAGCTAAGAAGCTAATCCTCTATTTCTCTATCAAATGCATTTATCAAGTTGAATATTGCTTTGTGGAAATTCGAAGCCACTTCTGCCTGTATTGCTAAGATTTGTTTTCTTTCTTATGCTACAGGTTTGAATAAAATGCAACGATCGAGCATGCATGTTAAAACGGATAACTTATTTTTCCACTGGAGCTGGTTGTACGGAGATTTGAGCAGCTGTTTCCCTTACATAACTGATATTATTATGACGTTTCTGCGGTAATCAAATAAGCAGTCGCATCCTTTCTGTTTATTTATGAATGAATGAATGAATAATTTTAAATTTTGAACAATTTTGAATAATTTCCTGCTTTGATTCATTCAATTCATGGTTGGACTCGGATGATTCGTGCCGCTGTTTTTTATAGCGAAATCGGTCTGTGCAACGTGACTATTCAGGCATTCCTGCGCTGCGCATGACGGATCTAAGATTTTCTTAAGGGGGCGGTACCCAAACTTTTCCAAAAACAGTCAAAAATAGGTCCGAAAATTCGCCTTTCACTTGTTGGCTCTACTGGAAATCCGACACGGAGCGCCGGAAAATTTGAGAAAATTAGGCGGAAGGATGTTTACTAGCTTGATTTACCGCTCGATTTCCTGTATTTTGACGTTAACGTCGAAAATTTTTAAAGTTACGCTTGAAAATAGAAAAATCTATGCTGAAATAGCTGTTCCTGCTCTTGAAATTATTTGAAAACCTATTCCATGAGCGAAAAATGACTTCCAGATTACCAAGAAAGTAAATAAAGGTCATTAATAAGTATTTTCCAGCGCGAAGCGCGGGAAAAATTGAGAAATTATGATTACTGGCGGGGACGGCCAAAAATCATTGCAAATTACATATCCATTATTTATCTCACCAACTATTTTGGGCTAGTGGGGGGGGACTGCCGCCTTCTCCCGTCTCCCTTAAATCCGCCCCTGGGCACACTCAAACTTCTCAGGGTTAAATGACTTCTACAGCCTCGCATGGTTGGTCGCGTTGAGTTGTCTGTATCAATTTTTTCTGCCTTATGCATTTCGAGGGAAAATTAAGAAGTCGGTCGGAAAATTTGTGAAAATTATTTGAAAATGCATCGTCAATGGTAAAACATTCTCCAATCTTTTCCATATTTTGACTGATTAATAAGGCATGACAACAAAATACCTACATAAAAGTGTTATCCGAAGCCCCTTCCAGTAGAATGCAATTAAATATTCAAAATTGTGATTAAATTATGTTGAGGTGATTATATTCTGCATTTGTAGTAACAAAAATATACTTTACGTATTTAGTTTGTGGTTTAAAGGACCAGTAATCCATTTTCTCGGTTACTAAATCCGACGTCTTATTTTTAAGATTTCACTATACGGTTTTGATACAATTTTTATTGCGATAGGCTGAATCATTTTGATGGTGGCGAATTGGTCTGCTTTAGCTGGTCAGTAATTTGCATGATCTGTAAACTATTGCTATTCAGATATGAAACTTTATTTCCAATCGCCATTCTTCGCTTTTATCCTTATTTTGCTACCAATTTGCCATTCTTTTGAATGTTTTGATTGTGTCGAAACGGAAGATATCAAATGTAAGGATCCTTTCGACAATTCAACAATGAAGCCCGTGGATTGCGACGCCCCTGATTATAAAAAAAGGCCGTACGTAGATCCCGAGGAACATAGGAAAGATCGTATGTTCGAAAAAGTGAGTTGTGTTTTAGTCTATCCTTTGTTTTTGAGGGTTTAACATTGGTCAGTGTTTTGCCATGTCTAAATTTCCAATGGAAAAGGTTTGTTGTCCTGGTTCAAAAAGTAATTTTCCAAAGTCTAAATTGAAAGTGGTTGTCCAGATTCTGAAATTGATTTTACTGCTTTGAAACGTGGTTGTCCTCGCTCACGAGGGAAGTGGCTGTCTAGGTAGGTTCGGAAAGGGGTTTTTCTGATTCAAAAAATGGATGTCCAGCTGAAAAATTTTTTTGTCAGTTCAAAAGTACTTTACATAGCTGCGTCTAAATGGATAGAGCTTGATGATGAGTATCGATAAATGAAATTTTTATTATTTTGAACTTTTAACATTTTTTAATGATATCGATCACCCAGAAATTCGGTTTTGGTATTGTAGACATACATACATGTGGTGACGTGCTAGAAAAAATGTGTTAATAGGTTATACAGGATTACGCACGTATCTATCACATACTTTGTTTTTCTTTAGCTACAATAGTTTTTATTCAGACAGCATCAAATTTTACCATGTTATAAAGCCGACATAGAAAGCTTCATAATGCAAACTTTTACACCATAAGTTTATACTTTATGGGTAACACACCTTTGTACGATCGTAATCATTTTCCAAAAGTTCAAATAATGCTCGCAAAACAAAGCTTTTTGGTGCATTCTTACTCTAACATTATTAAAAACTTGCGTGATGCAATTTTTAAATTCCTTTATTTTCGAAGAATGTCTTTTGCACACACTGGATTTAATGAATGCCAAAGACAAAATCACATGGCGTCACGTTGAGAAAACTAGGAGGCCAAAGCATGGAAGGTGATCCCTGACTCATCTAGACTTGGCTTCCTTATTCTCATAGCATAAAGTCGCGCGATTGTTTTCTCTGGGGATGTATTAAATCGAAAGCAGAGACGATTTGTCCATTAAATACTCAGGAGTTAAAAATTGTATTATTCACACTTATAACCAAGTTACAGTCAAAATTTGCCAAAATGTTTTGCCCGAAAATCGCTACGTTTATTGAGTTTTCGGAAAATATTAGCTTCACATGTAATGTAATAATGCAATAATAACAAATAATAATGTAATAATGATTACAGTGTGAAAGTTTGGGGAATAAAATTTATATCTTTGATTTAAAACCCGTTAAAGTTATATGTTATTTGAATAAAAACTGTTGTAGTTATACAAAAACAAAATATAGAAGATACGCACGCTACTCTGTATAATAGTCGGTTATGGCATGATGCATTGAAGCAGTTTAAAAGAATGTTACTTAATTATGAGGTTCTTTTAATATTTTTCATTTGATTTAAATTTTTTACTTTTTAGGTCCCGAAGTATGTAAGAGCAAGGGTGTTAGTGCAAAGTATCAGGAGTAGGGAGCTATCAACTAAAGAAAATCTGCATTGGAGAACTGCATCCAGAATTAATCTAAAGGGCAAGCCCAATATTTCGCTCTATACCCGTAAATTTTCGGAAAAGTTAATATCATATATGCACATGTTCAGGTTGGCTAGGAACGGGTAAAATTGAAAATCTATGGTCAGGGACATAGGTGGGCAGCACCGAAATTCTGGGGGTGAAACAATTTTCAAAGCTTAAAAAATGGTCTTAAAAGTGGTCGTATGGCGAAAAAACCATTTTTCGACGTTTCTCATCGAGCACTATCCAATGGTATCAAAAAATCGCTGAAAAGCAACAAAAAAATTTTAAAAAATTGAATTCTGGGGGGGTTATTCCAACTTTTGGGTGGATGCATACCCCCAAACCCCCAACGCCCACGTGTGGTCAGGGAGGGGAAAAATTCATGAACGTCACTACAGTAAATTGCTTGATATATATTATGCTAAAAGTGCTTTTAAATACTTTGTTTTGGGCCTAATAGCTCGATAGAGCCTATTTTTTGATTCTTTAGAGGAGGGTAATACCCCTCTCACCTCTCTCTGTATGCATGCATATTTAAAATGAAGTGAACCTTTTGACGTTTTTAAGCCAGTAAATTGGTAATTAATTTTTGGCAACAGGGTGCGATGCAAGTTGCCGAAGTTTCAGATACTTAGATAGAAGAATTAGCGCACATTGTGCACAGATCGTCCGTAACCATACATGATTTGGGGGGAGTTCACCCCTAAGAAAATTTTTACTCGCCGCAAAAAAATTTTTAACCCCCCCCCGAATTGGCGATTTTCTGAAAGTTCCGAAAAATTTTCAGAAAAGTTGTAGAAAAAAGGCTTTTTTAAGCGTTTTTAGCTATCTATTTGCTCAAAAGTGCCAAATTTTCGGCACCTCGCGCCAGTGTTTTTTTTGTACTCGGCAAAGATTTTTCCCGATGTACAAAGACTTTTCGGGACCGTCTTTGTACATTGATAAAAGATTTCGCGCGCCGAAATGAGTAATTGTGCGTTCTATATGTCTTTATAATGGCAGAAATTGTATTTCAAAAGTAAAAAGTCAAATTTTTCGGCGTTTCGCGCCGTTTTAAGACGATTCTTAGTGATTTTTGCCCTTAGAGACCCAGAAAGTAGCTAAAACACACTACGAAAAGTCGAAGAACTCTGTTTTTACCACACTAAAAACGCTGCTGTACCATATTATAGTACCCAATATTTTGTGTGTACAAAATGTACAACGGTTTTTAGGAAGACAAAAACTGTTAAAAGGTGTAAAATTCCCAAAATTTTCGGCGCTTCGCGCCGAACTGATAAATTATTTTCCTATATATCTTTAAAATGGCAGAATTTGTATTTAGAATGGAAAAATGTCAACATTTTTCGGCGCTTCGCGCCTTTTTCAGATAATTTTCAGTAATTTTTGGCGTCAGAAACCCAGAAATTAGCCAAAATACACTACCAAAGGTCGAAAACCCTATTTTACCACACTAAAATCGCTACTGTACTATATTATAGTTCACAAAAATTTGCATGTACAAAATGTACAAAGACTTTTGGGGACCATCTTTGTACATGTACAAACGGACCTTGTACAAAAAAAACACTGCCTCGCGCCATTATACTCATGTTTTGACTATATTTTGTTCAATTTGTTCCGACTTTTTTTATTTTTTTCGAAATTTTTTTATGGTTTTATGATCTAGAAAGATAGAGCATGGTCAGAAACGGTAAAGAACGCTGTTTTTGACGCGTAGCTACCATTTATGGACCCAAAAAAGGCACTTTATAATTTCAACCCCCTCCCCTCCAGAATTCCCATGCTGTGCATGTATGTCCGTAATCATAGACAAGTTTCAACATTGAGTGCTAAAAGAATTATTGCTGAATGAATTTAAAGTCTCCAACCTTGTATAATATATGAACGCAAACACATGTTTTTAGTGCTTCTTAATAACGTTCTGTTTGGCTACTAGCAGTGATCGGACCGAGGCTTCGGCCTCGGCCTCGGCAAGCCTCGGCGTTTTTTGGAGCCTCGGCCTCGGCGCCGAGGGCGAAGCTGAAAAGTGCCGAGGCGCCGAGGGTTAAAATCAAATTTGAACAAGTTTAACATATCCGTTGAATATTAACTATTTAGAATGCATCTGCAGTACACAGGCTATTTTAAACCTATAGACTTTTCTTATGGTTTTAGTCGCGTACCCAGTTACACCAAGTTACATACAACAAAGTGCCAATTCATCATTCATGTGATGACTAAGTTTTGATTCTCATGCTCGCTACATGGATCGGAAACACACATTTCCAAAGGGGGGTGAGGGAGGGTTATTACACTCCTCTCAGGGTACAAGACTCAAGTCACTGTCAGACGATTTTTGGTGAAAAGCTTCTGAATATTTTTTGAACTTAATTTATACTATGGCAAAACTGCAGCTAACTATTAGAATTTCACGAAGTGATACAGTATTTTTGAATGTAAGCAAGAGTGAATAGACAAACTATCATTATAAAACATGCATGCAACAGCTCAAAATTTTCGGGAGGGGCTCCTCGGCATACATGTAACGGCTTGAAATTTCGGGTAGGAATCCCTGGCCATTTTTAGAAGGAGGGGTGATTAGCGACTCTAATTTTATGTCAAAAATGGCAAAAGCACCTAAAAATAGCCAACAAAGCGCAAATTTTCGCCAAAAATGGGGAGGGTTGGTCAAAATTTTCTGACGTTGGAGGGAACGGTGTGGGGAGGACGTCCAACCCTGGGTGGGTGGGGAATTCCCCAAAACCCCCTGTTACACTTATGGTTTTCGGCCATTTTTATGGGAGAGGGGTAAATGATCACGAATTTTCGGCCGAAAATCGCAAAAACGCACCTAAAAATGGCCAATAAATGCAGGTTTTGCCAAAAATCAATTTCGGCAAGTGCATTTTTTGGAGCCATTTTTATACAATGTTAAAATACTTTCTTGGACAAAGTGATATTAATTATATCGTTTTTCAGTATATTTTAGGAAATTTCAAAAAATTTTCGGAGCTCCGCGCAAAATATCGCTAATATACTGTATTTAGATTTAAGCAGGGGCATTAAACTCTCAAAAATCAATTTTTGTGTAATCTAGGCATCTTTATGCAGATTTAAATATCTTTTGTATCTAATTATACTGTTTTTTATAAATTTTATGCAAAATAAGTACTATTTAATAACTTCGCACTTTTTTGCCGTTCAAAGATAAAATTGACTAATTTGTCCTGATGTTGCATTGGATTTCTAAGCACAGTAGTGCTTATTACAAGATTTAATTGGCATATTACAATATCTGTAATATTTCTGATTTTGTAGTACAAGTTGTTTTAGCTTTCTCAGTCGAGTTTTATGTGTAAATTTCATCAAAAGCTGATGAAAATTTGGCGCTTCGCGCCGAACTAATATTATCAACTAAATTCAAGCCGAATTATCACATTTAGGGCCACGGTTTTTTGTATTCGGCAAAGATTTTTCATAATGTACAGAATCTTTTCAGGACCGTCTTTGTACATGCACAAAGATTTTTGGAGAGACAAAAACTGTAAAAAAGTGTAAAATTTCCGAAAATTTTCGGCGCATCAGTAATTGTCTGTCCTATATATCTTTAAAATAGTAGAATTTGCATTTAGAATGGAAAAAATGTCAAATATTCAGAAACCCAGGAATTAGCTAAGATACACTACCAAACGTCGAAAAACCCTGTTTTACCACACTAAATCGCTACTGTACCATACTATAATAGTACACAAAAATTTGCATGCACAAAATGTTCAAAGACTTTTGGATACCATCTTTGTACACGTAAAAAGGTATCTTGCACAAAAAAACACTGTTTAGGACTGCATGCCGGTTGCAGGTCACACACTGGCAGTAAGTAAAAATGTGTATGTTTAAAAATATATTTATTAAAATATCTACAAAAATTTGTTCGCTCATACAAAGACACTACTTAATTTACTGGTCCCCCATTTTGGGATTTCACCCTTCCCTCAACTCTGGACCTTGGGAAACTATGATCGGAAAGTACAGTGCAGTTTCCGTCATATTACCTGCCACACCAGAATTGGATGACTGAAAAAGCGTGTTTAAACATGCATTACTGCAAAAGCGAGCACAACAATGGCTACAGTTCTGTCTTTACTTGGCTTATTTCGTTTGTTCGTTTATTTCTTCGACACTGTTTTCTTATTTATAGTAATAAAAGTTTTTAAGTGATTGTTCAGCCATATTTCTTATTAACTTTTTCAAGTCTTCATCAACGGCAAATTTGTAAATTAAGTATGCTTTCATGCTGCTGACTTTATTCAATAAATCCTTCACACATTTAGTCTACTATTATTGAAAATAAAAATGAATTGTTTGACATTCGATAAAGTGTTTAATATTACGATTATTCTCTAGCTCATGTGCATACAAAATATTCTAACAGTACTATTTATGGGTATAGGTATATAAGCTTGACCCTCGGCATTACCCTCGGCCTACTAGGTGTGTTGTGGTTACCAATGTTGTTTCGGGGTTTATTTTTTAAGTGAATTTTGATGGCTTAGGTAGGGAAGCACTGAACAGTCACTTTCACTCTTCTCAAGACGGCTCTGTCATCTTTTGTCACAGTTATTTAGCATCATCAAAACTCGTCTTAGACCATCATAAAACTGGCCGTGAAAATTAATCACAACATAATACTTCAATTTCCAATTTCAATGACTAAATTGTTTAAATAGGCAATAGGATGTCGCAAAACGTTGCAAGAGCTAGACGGCAAGATCACCATAGTCCGCCAATGCGCGTTTGGTGGCGAAAATGCAGATGGCGCGAAGCGCATAGGCAACAAAGGTGTGCGCTTATTTTACTATCAGTGCTCTGAGCCCCTTTGCAACGCCGCTCAATCGCTTAACAGCTTTTTCCTCGTCACGTCCGCATTGGTCGTCGCTGTGCTGACGATCGGACAGCTTTGAACGAGCGTTCATCAGGGTCCGGTTTTAATATATGCAGGCTTAAGCAAGAGTTCAACTTACAAGATACGCAGTCAGGTTTAAGCCTGGCTCAAGTCGGTCTCAATAAGCTTGGGTTTAGGCCAGGCTTAAACCTCAGGCCATTGTTAGACATATAACGACAAAATTGAACACTTTTTATTTGCCATTTGAGAGTTTAAAATTCTGGCATAAGCCCAAGCCGGAGAATATTAAAACCGGGCCTTGTTGCTTTGTCATCGTGCTCTCATTTTCGCTGTTTAGTAGCTAGTCGCTGCGTGCGATTTCTTAGATATAAAAACGTCTCGTTTTTCCCGCCATGTTTTTAGCGCTCTTCAATATTGAGTTATGTAGTTGAAGATGGATTTATATTTCCGTTATATAGGTACTATTTATTCCATTTTTGGAATATCATTGTCCTTACCTTCCTAATCCTAGCTTTTTTATTTATCCCGGAATAGGTGGGCTGCATTTCTTATTTATGGCAACTTTTTCCGAGGGAATTCGCGGGGAAGCATTCATCTGATAGCTCCAAATGTTCGTTGGAATTTTTACGGAGCTGTTTAAGGCTCATCCGTTACTATCAAGCTATTCTGAGAAAACGAAAGGTGCGGCAAGACAATTTTAAAGCCTACTACGGAAAACAGGATACAAAATCTACCTGAAAACAATAACATTATCTAAATTTTCCGGTGCTTCGCGCCGTATTGAAAATTTTTTTGTATTTTTGATCGTTAGAAACCTATTAATTGGCTAAACTTCACTAATATCAATAAACCCAGTTTAACGCACATAATGTGCTACAGTACCATATTATAGTAGTACCTTAAAATTTATATCTACAGAGTGTACATTGACTTTTAGGGACCGTATTCGTACATGAAAAAAGAGAGGTAGTACAAAAAACAACGAGCGCAATGTACTATATGACCATTCCTGGATTTCATCCCCTCTGGCCACCTCTGCCTTGCTATAAAATACTTTATTTTAGGATGGTCTTGCATTAGATTGATAGTGCAATACCAATAGGCAGGCTTTATAACTGCTTACTTTGTGTAACTTTGCCTGAAAAGATCCACAAACAGTTACCTATGCAACATAATGCACAGTATGCAGCTTATGTAACGCAGTTTCCTCTTTCATCTCGATTTAATCACTTGCAAAAGTACCTATTCTAAACGTTTGTCATTTTTACACTTCAAATTCGGTGTTACGCGTCAAATCTGCTAATTTTAGTGCTCGTTAGAGATTGACATTGTGGCGATGATAAGCATGTTCCTAATTTTATTTGTTCGTTTGCTCATTTTCGCTGTATGGATAGAAACATGACGATTGCCCTTCTGTACTTCGCTCTTTTAGATTTCCATTTATATAAGACGTAACTCTCCGTTGTTTGTCAAATTTGTGTTTGTTTTATGATTTTTAATAAAACTATTAAAATTTGTCCAATGTAGTTTACGTTCAGTTTCTATGCTGAAGCCTTATTAATCGCCTTTTATGGGATAATATCTATTTAGATCATCCATTTTTGTAGGGTTATATGCCTAGTTGCACAGCATGGGAATTCTGGGGGTCGGGTAAAATTATAAAATGCATTTTTTGGTTCAAAAATTGTAGGTACTAGGGATGTTCCGGTTCCTGGTTTTTCAAAAAATCGGTTCGGTTCCGGTTCTTGGAAAACAAGAATTCCGGTTACGGTTCTTGCGTAAGTTGGAGCCGTCGGTTCCGGTTCGGTTCTTCAACTAGAGAACCGTCGGTTCCAGTTCTCGGTTCCTGTGTTAAGAAGTATGTACGCTCTTGATAGCCTGACTTCACCGGAACATATGACGATGTAATCGAAAGATAAATTATTCAGGAAGTCGTTCCAATCTGGCAACTGCACGTTCAAATAAGTTTTACGTCTGGATTGACAATTTACTTATAAATCACTGAATATTATCTATGTGCTTCTTAATTGGAGGCTTATACGAAATCGAAATAAATTGTACGAAGATCTGCTGCAATGGTGAAAAGAGAAGTCGAAGAATTTTCCGATTCTCGCGTTTATAGCTAAGCAGTATCTTGCAGCCAGTGGCGGATCTAGGATTATCCTAAGGGGGCAGTATCCCAACTTTTCCAAAAACAGTCAAAAATAGGTCCAAAAATTAGCCCTTAACGCGCGAAACAGCGTTTTTTCGGCGTTTTACAATGTATACTTTTACATTCAATCACTTTTGACGCAATATTTTTCTTAAAATTTTAAAATTTTCAATAATTTTGTGCTAAAAACACTAAAATTCTTTGACTTCATCAGAATTCTGGCGTGAAGCAGTTTTTGTGTACAAGGTCCGTTTGACATGTACAAAGATGATCCCGAAAGTCTTTGTACGTTGTGTACACACTAATTTTTGGGCACTATAATATTGTACAGTAGCGATTTCAGTGTGGTAAAAACAGGAGTTGTTCGACTTTTGGTAGTGTATTTCAGCTAATTTGATGGGTCTCTAAGGGCAAAAATCACTAAGAATCGTCTTAAAACGGCGCGAAGCGCCTAAGAATTTGACATTTTTCCTTTCTAAATGCAGTTTCTGCCATTATAAAGATAAATAGAGCACACAATCAGTCATTTCGACGTGAAGCGCCGTAAATTTCTGCGAAATTTAGACCTTTTTGTAATTTTTGTCTCCAAAAATCTTCGTACATGTACAAAGACGGTCCCGAAAAGTCTTTGTACATCGGGAAAAATCTTCGCCGAATACAAAAAAACCGTAGCGCGAAGCGCCGGAAAAGTTTGTGAGATTAAGACGGATACACGTCTAGAAGCATGATTTACAGCTTGATTTTCTGTATTTATAGCATTTGATGTGAAACATCGAAATTTTTAATTGCAAATAGAGAAAACTATGCAAGAATAGCTGTTTCTGCTGCTAAAATTGTTTTGAAACCTACATGAACAGAAAATGGCTTCCAGGTGGCGAAGAAAGTAATAAATGTCATTAATAGGTATCATCCGGCGCTTAGCGCCGAGAAAATTTGAGAAATGGTCACTGAGGGCCAAAAAATAATTGCAAATTGTATATCCATTCTCTATCTCGCCAAATATTTTTGGCAAATGGAGAAGAGCGGCCCCCGCCCCCTTAGATTCGCCCCTGCTTGCAGCGCCGGCTACAAGCGTACCATCAGAACAGCTGTTCATTTGCGCTGGAATCATTTACGACCCTCTCAGAAACAGGCTTACACTGGCGAAAAAGCAGAACGACTGTTATTTTTAAAATATAATTTACCCGGAACAATACTAGGTTTTAGTCTGTAAACTTTTGGGTGATAAAGATTGAATTGCTGCTTACTGTCTTCACTAAATTTCATGAAGTTCGATTTTTAATTCTAATTTTAAAAAACCGAGAACCGACTCCAAAAAACATCGGTTCGGTTCCGGTTCTTAGAAAATCCAAAAATCGGTTCCGGTTCTTAGAATATCAAAAAATCGGTTCTCGGTTTCGGTTCCGGTTCGAAAAAAATGGTCGGTTCCAGCCGGTTCCGGTTCCGGTTAACCGGCACATCCTAGTAGGTACGCGTGAAAAACATCGTTTTCAAGCGTTTCTGACGATTTTCTATCTTTCTAGAGTATAAAAACAAAAAAGTTTCAAAAATCTAAAAAGACCAAATTGGACAAAATATAGTCAAAACATGAGTATAATGGCGCCAAAAATTTAGCACTTTTGAGCAAATAGATAACTAAAAACGTTTAAAAAAGCATCTTTTCTACAAAGTTTCAGAAAATTTTTAAGAACTTTCAAAAAATTGCCAATTCTGGGGGGTGAAAATTTTTTTGGTGGGATAAAACCTCCCTCCTCCCCCAAGATCATGCATGGTTAAATAGCTAAATTTGATAATTTTTATTTTATGAAAATGATGTGGATCACTATTAGAAGCAACACTGGTTCGGTATATCGAACTCGCTGGTTTTGCTGAGATGCAAAAGAAATTCATAGCGTTTTTAAGATTCGTAGGTTTCTTTATTCCTGTAAAAAACGACTAATGTGCACCTCAGATCATGGCTGCCCCGCAAAGTAATAAGATCCTCTGGAATTCAATTTTGGAAAAGTATGCCATTATTTGATGGTGGTAAACCGAGTTTGAAAAAGTAAAAAAATCGACGTTGCAGCGCCATGAATCTTTTCTACTCTCATATTTGAACATTTCCGGACCTTAGTGAAAGGAAATTCATTGTCTTCCGTTTCTGTTCTAGGGTTTTCAGCTTATGTTACTCATGTATTGTAGTGATAGAGAACTTCATGTGTACTGCTAGTATATACCAGTGTTTTTTGTACAAGGTCCGTTTGTACATGTACAAAGATGGTCCCCAAAAGTCTTTGTACATTTTGTACATCGCAAATTTTTGTGTACTATAATATAGTACAGTAGCGATTTTAGTGTGGTAAAACGGGGTTTTCGATCTTAGGTAGTGTATTTTAGCTAATTTCTGGGTTTATGACGCTAAAAAGTACTAAAAATTATCTGAAAACGGCGCGAAGCGCCGAAAAATGTTGACATTTTCCCATTCTAAATGCAAATTCTGCCATTTTAAAGATATATAGGACAAAATAATTTATCAGTTCGGCGCGAAGCGCAAAATTTCGGGAATTTTACACCTTTTTACAGTTTTTGTCTTCCTAAAAATCTTTGTACATTTTGTACACACAAAATTTTTGGGTACTATAATATGGTACAGCAGCGATTTTAGTATCGTAAAAACAGAGTTCTTCGACTTTTCGTAGTATGTTTTAGCTAATTTCTGGGTCTCTATGGGCAAAAATCACTAAGAATCGTCTTAAAATGGCGCGAAGCGCCGAAAAATTTGACATTTTCACTTTTGAAATGCAATTTCTGGCATTATAAACATATATAGAACACACAATTACTCATTTCGGCGCGAAGCTGCAAAAATTTCCGAGATTTTAGACCTTTTTTCAATTTTTGTCTTGCCAAAAATCTTTGTACATGTACAAAGACGGTCCCAAAAAGTCTTTGTACATCGGGAAAAATCTTTGCCGAATACAAAAAAAAACCGTGGTATATACGATCTTAAATGAATGCTGCTTATTGGTAAATTTTATAGTAACCGATTCCGCACCCTCGATTTTGTGAACAAAAAGACCACCCATTTTCAGTGAGGAAGAGAAGATGTGCAAAGATGTTTTGCTTGCGTAAGAGCCTCGCCATATAGCAATAGAAATAACGCATGGTTACATTTAGGAACTCGAGATACAAACTTCCCGAAAAGTTCCGAAAAATCGTCAATTTTGATGCATTTTTTGAGCATCGATAACTTCAACTGTATTAAACGCTGTTGGAATCTTTTAAGTTTTATTTTAGCGCCTTTGATAGACTACACTCAGAAAAAACTTTGATTGCCACATGTCCAAAAAACTACAGTATACCGTTAAAGTCAAGGCAAATGAAAAACCAGTTGTACCCTAAAAAAACCAGCGAGGACTTAGACGAAACTTGGTAGGAATAGGACTCTTAGAGTCTAACGTATTGCCCGATATTTGTTTCGCAGGAAGCGCATACATTTAGCCAAAAATCCTAAAAAACCCGGTTTGACTCTAAATAAAAACCATGGGCCCCTAAAAGAAACAACGGTAAGTATACATTGTCGTAGCAACGGAATTATTTTTCACAACGTACATCATTTTGCACTGTTTTCTTGCTCAGGATGTTAAGCAAACTTCGCATAACTATTTTCTAATTTTTTATATAAAAAGCTTTTTTATATTTTCCATAAGTACTTTTCATAATTATTTTATTTATAATGGAGAATTTTTTGTAACTTTTCTCGAAAAAATAACACTAATAAAAAATTATAATCAAATCAAATAGAAATAGTTTATTGCGACAGCGACAGAATTAAAACAATACAAAGTTGGTCAAATTGAAAAAAAAGAAAAAATCAAAGTAAATACAATAAAATGACGTCAATGCAATGCACTTCGAACTATAAATTACTGTGATAAGACAATGTGTAATATCGATAGCCTGCGCAAGGACTATAAAGGCGGTTTGCACTTAATTATAGTCTAAGGTAAAACTAATTTTCTCTAACACGACTGCTGAAGGAGGGAAAGTTTGGGGCATTTACAACTTCTGGCAAACTATGCCAAAGTGGAGGGAGTCTATTTGTAAAATAGTATATTTTCAAATTTAAGCGAGATTTTGGTATTTTTGCTTTACCGAGTTCACTGATCGAGTGATGCCATTACACACCGTGAACAACTCGTTAAAATCGATGTCTATAAGACCATGGTAAATTTTATAGGCCATCTATAGATCATGACGGACTCGACGCAACTGAAGTGAGTTTAATTTAAGAAAATCTAAACGCTCAAGTCGGGAAAATTTAAGACCCTTCTAGTAAAGTATCTTAGAACTCAATACTTTTCAAGTCTTGCTTTTTGTGTGGTGACCAAATAACCGTGCAATATTCTAGTAAAGGTCGGATTTACGTTTTATAAGCCATAACTAGCAGTTTAGCATCTTTAGCCTTAAATGCTCGAAAAATCAGTGACATCCTAAAATATGCACTTTTAACTATATGTGCAATGTGCGGCGAAAAATCCATATACCTATTCATTTAAATGAATACCTAAATCTTTTACTTAGTTGTTTTCCAGAAAAAACTTCCAAAGTGGAGGGAGTCTATTTGTAAAACAGTATATTTTCAAATTTAAGCGAGATTTTGGTATTTTTGCTTTACCGAGTTCACTGATCGAGTGATGCCATTTTGCCTGGGATTTTTATGACCCAAATGCAAAACGGAGCACTTAGCAAAGATAAAGGTAATTGCCACTTTTCAGACCACTCATGAACATTCAGTTACAAATTGTTCAACAAACCTGCTTGTTCTGTTACGGAAAACATTTTTTCAAATGTCGACAAATCTGTAATTTCTTTTTAAATATGAATAGTATGGGACTAGTAGACAAGTCTCGCGAAATATCTGCATCAAACTACAGTCAACTTAGCTTTTAGAATGTGGTTTTTTAGGAACCATGGTTTTTTTAGGAAAAAGTGGTTTTTTAAAAATTTAATATTTCATGCAAGCTTGCAACGAAAAGTTGCGCTTAAATGGATTCTTCTATACATCAACTTGTAGGCCCAGGGCAGCTGTCAAAAAGAAATGGTAGCCATAGGTGGGCAGCACCAAAATTCTGGGAGAGGTGCATTTTCAAATGTCAAAAAATGGTCTTAAAAATGGTGGTATGGCGAGAAAACCATTTCTCAACATTTCTCATCGAGCGCTATCCATTGGCATCAAAAACATTGTGAAAAAATTTTCAATATGGGAGGTGCATACCCCCTCCCAACCCCCCGCGCCCATGTGTGGGTAGCTTACTTGTTCATCGCTATTCCTTCAGAAAATATGAGCGAAAAACGTGAAACTGGCTTCTTAGAGGCTGACACTATACATGTAGTGCATTACATAGCTAAACCAGACTTTAGCTATACCCGGAATGCACCTGACGTGATAGGGTTTGATCTAGACCACTCGGAAGGAAATTGAAAAGCTTTCCTTTAAAAATGAAAGCCAAGAGCGAACAGGAATTAAAACGTGCAAAAATACTTAAAATCGACCATAAATTATCGATTAAGGTTATTTAGACGCTGTTTAAACATTTATGCTAATTATTAAGGCCATTTTAGCCCTAAAAAATAGCTCAGGCTGACCCCCGACCGAGCATGTCGCGTAGCGATATTACCCACTGTATGAGTGATCAAATTCAAGATGATTAAATTGAAGGGATAAGCATGGATTTTCCATGTTTTATCAATTTTTATAGATCATAGGTATAAAACGGGTAGCCGGCACTAGAGCGCGCGACATAAGAGCGCCGACATTAGAGCGCCGACATCAGAGCGTGCGACATTAGAGCGCGCGACATTAGAGCGCAACGACATTAGAGCGCGCGACAGTAGAGCGCGCGACATTAGAGCGCGCGACAGTAGAGCGCGCGACATTAGAGCGCAGCCATAATAGATATTTTTCACGTGACTTTACAAAACTTTTATGCTGATAAATGAAAGAATTCGCCGGTTAAAACTTCACGGACAAAAGGAGCATGCCTTCGAAAAATTCTTACTGTATCTTACACTCGAGACTATTTGCAACGGTTCCTATACTTTCCGATTCAGAATTGGATACGCTTTCTATTATAACGGGGGCAAAGTTAACTACCTACGCATGAATATCTCGGTATCAGGTAGTGATAAATGCAAGCGGTTTCTTTTGTTTTGTAAAGCAATGAACAGACTTTTAGATTCTTCACTTACTTTCTAATTGAGTTGGACACTGGTTGAATTAGTGGATGTACGAAAGTGTAAATTTTGACTTTTTTACTTACCTTCGGAGAAAGGACAGTAACTTTTGAAGCAGTAGCTTTTGTATAACGCCATTATACTCTTTTCACTTATTTTCTTGACACAGATTACGGTATTCATTTTCACAATTTTTTGTAAATTGTACGCATCTACTGTAAGTTGTGCAAATCATGCGTGAAATTCATTGCTGCAGTAAACAAGCATAAAATTGCAGTTAATAAGCAAAACATCAGAATTTGTGTAAACTTATCCTGCAGTCCTGTGTCAAGATAAGAAGTGAAAAGGGTATAGTTCATTTAAAAAGTGCATGAAAAGCTACAAAATAATGTCCTAAAATGACACCCTTAATACCGTAGTTTTAGAGCTGTATGTGTCAGAACACAGATCAGTCTACTCCAAATAAGTAACACCTACAACTTTAAAACTAGCATAGCAAATGATCGTTTGGAGACACTGTTTTGCAGAGCATACCAGCCACTTCTTAAGCAAACAAGAAATTTATCTAATTTTTGTAATGTATGCCAGGTATATTTTTGTACACCAATTTTTAGAAACAAAAAGTTACAAATTTTTCCGTGGGAAAGGAAAAATCTATGTCTGCCTCCATGACGCACCATTGTAACTTCACTTTGATATCGGCGCTCTAATGTCGCGCGCTCTAATGTCCTTGCGCTCTAATGTCGCGCGCTCTAATGTCGTTGCGCTCTAATGTCGTTGCGCTCTAATGCCGTGCGCTCTAATGTCGCGCGCTCTAATGTCGTTGCGCTCTAATGTCGGCGCTCTAATGTCGTGTGCTCTAATGTCTGCATGCCGTATAAAACTATTGAGAAGTTCTAATCAGAATTGTTATGCTGAAAAAGTTCGAAAATAAGCTACTGATTGAAATCAAAAATTTTTTTGGATTAGTGCGGACGGACGAACTAATATGCAAAAAGCACATTGCTTCGTTCCTAAGTGGTCGTCTTCAAGGCTATTGAAAACTAATGCTTCATACATGCTTCCCTTATGGCTACTTACATTTTGTTTGCGTAATGTATTTTTTAAGGAAAATCTATCGCGACATTAACAACCTGAACTAATTCACAAACATCTGGCATAATGGACGCTACTTTCACGAACGACACAAATAAGCTAACGGAGTTTAAACCGTTGACGGAAGATACTCAGCCGCGAATTGTCGATATTATTTCTCGTATTTTTTCAAAGCGTAAGTATCATAAATATTGCTGTGTTTCCTTTGTAAAACAATCGTGAGTGATCAGTAAGTTCTTCCAGATTAATAAAAACAGTCTTGGACCATAGATGCACAGAATGGCCGGTCTGGGTTGGGTGGTCAGACAGGAACTTTTTTGAGCCAAAATCGTCTCAAAACCTATTATAAACGGCTAGAATAGCGTAACTATGTTAATTCACAGTTTCTGGTCAATATTTTCATCCATTTTGGCCATCATTTTGTCTTTCGCCAAAAAATTACCTTTTTTCATTCGGGACCCCAAAGCCGCTAGCTCTTATATATACGTGCATTCTGGTTATTCTTGACTGAACTTATCTTCAATGAATTTGTGATTGCTCAATTTATGGCACATTCTATACAATAAAAGCTAGAGAACTTTAAATGTGTGTCAGCTGTTGTACTTATGTTGTTTAGCATCAGGGTCGTTGCTAGAAATCGGACCAGTTCTACTGAAGTACCTTAGCTTAGAATATCCATCCTCATATACGCGACAAAACGCTCCTGAGGAGTGCGTAAATACGTTTATAAGTAGAGTAGTGTATTATAATGTACTATGCTCACTTGTACTATAACTACTAATGTCTACTTAAATTGAAAGAATGCATTAGTTCCGCAGCTAAGTTTTTATTTGGGTAATCAATCCTTCTTTAAACTTGTTCTTCTTTTTATTCTTCAGATGCTATTTTTGATTTTGATTTTACTTTGTAATGCAAATTTGTGCGCCGCTCTGCTTCCATCTTAGACTATGGACTTTCTTGAATATAATTTCTTACATTGTACAAGAAAATAATTCGTAAGGATTATGAAATTCCCTTGATGCTTTTTATCTCTTATAAGAAAAACGCATGTACTTCCTCTATGGTCACGAATTCAGCGCCAACGGAAAATGAATTGACGCAGCAGACTGCTGCCTCAGCGGCTTTATCAACTGGTGAAAATTCGAATGCGAAGCCGCTATCCTCGGGCGCATGTCATTCATCTACCGATATACTTGCAATAAATAACTGCCGATCACTGAATTCGCCGTCCGAGCGAATCGTTTCTCTGCTTAGTATGCCGATTGCTTTTACCTCGTCGGATCAGAAACCACAGAGCTCATCTGGTCTGCTTGATTATGAACAAAGCGACTTCAGGTCATCATTTACAATCTAAAATCTTCTATATAAGGAATGAGTTAGCTTGCCAGCAATAATTGTAGTATTATTTTCCTATTTAAGAACCCTTACTTTTCAATGACGAGGCGGATTATCTGAGTATCCTCAAATCAAAGTTCAGTCACTCTAGGACGGTATACATTTACGCTTTAGTTGCAACTTGCAACATAATGCATCCATTCATTACCAGACATGCACAGCATGGGAATTCTGGGGCGAGGTGAATTTTAAAGTGGCTTTTCGGGCTCAAAAAACTTGGATACACGTCAAAAACATTTTTCATCGTTTCTGACGATGCTCCATCTTCCTAAAGCGTTAAAACATTTTAAAAGATTTATAAAATATCAGAAAAATTCGATTAAATTGAAAAAAATATAGGTAGTCAGAAAATGAGTCTATGGCGCGAAGCGCAAAAATTGACACTGATGAGCAAACAGATGGCTAAAAACGCTTAATCAGCACCTTTTCTACTAATTTTTTTGGAAAATCGCCAAGTCTAGGGGGAATGAAAAAATTTTTAAGGGAGTGAAAAGTGAATCCCCCAGCTCATGTATGTTCATTACTTTAGAATTACTAATGTTAATGCTGTTCATAGAGATTAAAACTATTTGTTGATATTAGTGCGAATTGTATTCATGAAGTAATTGGCTATTGATATTCTTGTATTCATCCACTTTTGGTGAACCTGAGCTTGATTATACCGCGTCTGCTTATTACATCGCACCTGCTTTATGGTAATAACCTACTTCTGTTACGTCCGTGTTATTTTCAGAGTCAGTCACTTGATGTAATTTTGTTATTTGCGATTTTTCAATATTCATTTACTTTAAGGCAATACTGGATGCCCGACGCGAAGTGTAAACAGTGTTTTGAATGTGGAGACAAGTTTACAACGTTCAAACGGCGTCATCATTGTCGAATTTGTGGCCAAATATTTTGCTCCAAATGCTGCAGACACGAGATTTCTGGTCGTCTTCTTGGCTATATTGGCAACCTAAGATATGTACCTACTTATTCATGCATATATGTATGTAATTTTTGAGAGTTTGAAAGACATGTGTGCGAGAAGTTGGGGATTTCTCAACGTAGTACAGCTGTCGTCTCGCCTTGATTTTTTACTGCGTTGATTTTAATCTAAGAATTACTTCATTTTCTTTATTTGTTTATGGAAAATTCGGATTACCTCTAATTTTTCGTTTAATTTGCGTAATGGTTTTTCTCATCTATCACTTCATCTGCGCAATAACTAAGTGAATCATATATGACATGGGCATGGGGTGGGGGCATAAATGGACAAGGTAGAGAGGGGGGGGGTGAAATCCGAAAATAATCATATAGTCAATCATGTTCATTTGTTCTTGTGTAAAATCTCTTTGTACATGTACAAAGATGGTCCCAAAAGTCAATGCATATGCTGTACATGTATATTTTAGGGTACTATTATATTATAAAGTAGGAAGTTATGCGCGGCAAACTGGGTTTCTTGACTCTTCTCAATAACGTTTAGCCAATTTATGCGTTAAAAATACAAAAATTTATCAATACAGCGCGAAGCGCCGAAAATTTTTTGTTACTTTTACCGTTTTCGAGTAGAATTTTTGGTCTTTTCAATAATCTGAACAATTGTCCTGCCGCACCTTTCCTTTTCTCAAAATCGCTTGACAGTACCTGATTTTCCAAAATTTGAGGTAGGGATAATACCCCTCCTCACCCTGCTCCCTATGCCCATGTGTGATGAGGGTGAGGGAGGGGTTTAACTCCCCTGAACTTAAATATTCTGGCCGAAAATTCCATGCTATATAGCTCTTTTAGGGCTCAGAAAATTGTCTATACAGCCTGTTTTGGATTCAGAAACATAAAGTGCTAGTTCAGAAATGCTATATATATATATATATATATATATATATATATATATATATATATATATATATATATATATTTATTTATTTATTTTTCACTTCCCATGCACAAGGTTGTGTGAAATAGACAATAGATGGCTCCTTGTGCTTTCAGGCTCTGTAATTACTGCTCAGAGGCGGTCACAACTTATCTGAATAACACATGTCCTTCAGCGGATCATTTGCCTGCAGAACATAAACTCAGCTCGACTAATTCACTCAAAACGAGAACCGGCTCGCTTACAGACCTTCGTCCAACGCCTAGGTATGAAGCTTGTTGTAAGATATTTTATCAAGCAGCTATACAAAAACTCTGGAAGATGGTAACCAATGTACATATCTGACTTTAATTTTATGAAAACGTCTGTTGACTTTGGGGTAAAAAATATATATTTTAGCACATTTTAAGCATTTTTCACAATACCGTAATGCACTGCTATGCAAACATGTGCGTGTTTGACAGTTAGCACTTTAGTTTGAAAAATACAGATTGAATTGTCCATTTTTATGTCACTTGTTTAGTTTCTGATTGCCAATTGCCACTCAAAAAGAGATTCATCAGCATTATGTTTGAAAGGCTGTTGTTTTTCCGCATTGATTTTTTCATTTAATATCTAACTTATAATGTCTATGCTTTAGACGTGATAATATTTAATAATCTTTCAAAGTTTATTTCCATTTCGAAGTGTTCTTACCTGCATATATATATATATATATATATATATATATATATATATATATATATATATATATA
Organism: Mermis nigrescens; assembly: GCA_036768485.1. Lineage (NCBI taxonomy): Eukaryota > Metazoa > Nematoda > Enoplea > Mermithida > Mermithidae > Mermis > Mermis nigrescens. The sequence goes on from JAVLUZ010000154.1 coordinate 12,841,524, forward strand.
TATATATATATATATATATATATATATATATATATATGTCAATGTAAAAGCTTACTTCAAAGGAAAATCAAACAGGAATCCCGTCAAAATGGTATTCGTTTCTTCATCTGTCCTTCATTTCAATTTATTACTAGAGAAACAAGATCCTCCTAATAGCCTGATTTTTTTTAAAAACTTCGTTTTATACCTAAGGATACTTTTAACACTTCAGCGGAAAAACGTGAAATAGAAAAATGCCTAAAAGTTAAAAAAAGTTAGAAAGGCTACCACCTATAAATTATAGATAGTCCTTTCGATGTTTTGAATAATTATGCGTAGAAGGCTTATTAGCTATCGGTTGTTGTATGCTAATTTTGTTTGCAAAATACATAAATATCACTAAGAAATGCACTTAAAATAATAGGAAGTTATCAGTATTACCAAAAAAGCGAAGAAGGATATTTAAGAGAAAGTCTGAAGAGAAAAAATAAAATAAAAATAAATATGAAAAAACAGTGATAATAAAAAATAAATAAATTTTGAAAAGAAGAGGAAGAAGTGGGGCATGCTATGTATTATTATGAATGAAACGAAAAGACACGAGAAACAGCACAAATATTCCTGAAAAATCATATATGAGAGATTACAGGTTTTACCAGGCGCAAGCGTACAAGTGAAATGTGAAGAAGTCTTGCGTTTAAAGCTGAATAAGCTGCTGAATAAGTGGGCGATATACTAATCAATCGCAGCGTTCAGCCAGCCTACATCTTTCTATACGGTACTGTTGTTCTAACTGTAGACCACTCGATGTGTAAACTTATTCGCATGCCCAGATGATTAAAAATAGATGGCAAATATCTATCTTTTATACCTATCATTTTACAATAGATGGAAAGATTGTAAAATTATTGTTTAGCATTTCAATCTAAATTTCATTGCAGTAGCGCAGCACAGCAACCTAATGTTTCTCAATCTACCACAAGTATGGGATAAATTTGGATCGCTTTTTTGGATGACTGCACAATTTATCTTAGGTAAATCAATGCGAGGCTGTTGAGTGTTGACACAGAGAACTAAAATTGTGCAACTATTCAGATTGAAATGTAATAGGTGCTTGGGGACCATATTTAGGGGGAGGCGGGGAAGGGCGGCCGCGTTCTCCTCCTTGGCCGCAAAAAGTTTAGAAGGGTAAGATAATGTAAGAAAAGATGGCGAAATAGCACGTCTTTGACGTGAGATCTTGAAATTTTCGGCGCTCGCGCCAAATTTGAAGTGTTTTCTATAATTTTGGCTCAAGCACGACCAAAAAACGACGACGCTTTTTATGGCTTTTTAGGAAAGAAAAATTTTTTAGAAAATTTTGAATTTTATGAATTTAGTCGATAGAGCATATCGAAAAAGGCGAAATATGCGGTTTTTATGAGCTATTCCGTCGAATATCCCGAGATATAAACCAAGTTATCTTGGTTCCGCTCCCCACCTCTTAGCCGAATCCTGGATATGGGCTGGGTGCTTGTAAGTACTTAGGTTTGGTGGGAAGTTATCTGACAAAGCGCGAACTTCGTATCCTCGACGGAGTAATAGTTTCTCTCCTCTCTCTTGCTTACCCATCAATGTGCTTTATAACATTTGAATAACGCTGACAGTACTATGAATCATTCCAGAAAAATGAGTCCGGCGCCTGATCTATCTAAGCCGCTTGCATTAAATTGCAATGATCAGTACAACCGAAAAAAATCATTTCGCTCAAATATATTGACGCACAGAAGATCCATCGATAATTTTATTGATGCGTCGTTGGACGACGGCATTAGCGCGGAGCAGTATCCCAGCATACCAGAAAATCGTTTGACTGGAGTACAAACTAGTAAATGAAAGTATTAGAAACAAACTGCGTTCAACTATTCAATTTCGGAATATATATATGTGCTTACGATGCGAATTAATACAGTATATGCGTGCTTCAAATTTTTCATTCAAAAATTATGTGATTTAGTCTAGTTGCGATCTGTAACAGTATGTAAATTCATTCTATATCAGATCTGGGGTCAGCTGATTTTACGCCTTCGAATACTGGAATACCTATGTACATATGTAGCTTAGCCTTACAATTTAAGTTTAAAGATTTAACATCTGCACATTTTTTCCTTCATATTTAGTGTGTTCCGCTTTAAGTACAGATTCACTCTAAGAGTAAATTTGTTTAGACCTGTTAGGAAATTATGCATGCAATAGATGCTGTGATTTTCTGGTGCACAAAGGAATGTCTTACTTCCTAATGATTTGCAGAGTGCGTACACGCATCGTGTGACCTAATTGTCCTGTTTAGGTCAATTACTTCCATCGGGGCTGTCAACTATTCAGTCCTCTTCCTCGTCTAGCTATTTGTTGTTCGACGACTTGGAACCAGACTGGGTCAAAAATATACAAACTCAGTTGGCCATCGACGAAAAACGCCGCGGATCGATGACTTCGACTTGTGAAGTAGCCAGTGTGGCCGATGATGGTGACCAGCATGCTACCGCGCTCGGGTCATTTTGCATTTTTTGTGTTATCTACTAATTTTTTTCTGTTATTAATAATAATTTACGGCAGCTGCTTTGCTTTGTTAGGATCCTTGTCTGCTATTTATGCTTGAACTGTGAGCCGTATTCATATTGCCAAGATACTCTTATATAGATGTCTTACTTCCGCAATTAAGTGAATACGCATTGCATCTGTGCACTGTATAAAAATGTGTTATAGGTTCGTGAATGCAATGCATGTCGTAGTTATATAGCACTTAATTTACCTACATACGAGTATATGCCGGGTGTCAAATAACCTTTAGCACCCCTGCTGCAGCCATAACTGCTATATATTGTGCTAACTCGTGAACACTGTTAGAAAGTTTATTCAGGTTGGAATGGAACTTAATGGCGTAATTTTCGAGCTAAAATAGTAAATAATGATGTCGGGAACTTATGGCAGCAACAAAACAGCGTATTGTTGACCGCGTCATATTTTTGCATTAAAACAAGCTTGCGGTTTAAGATCAGATTTCATCAATAAAGGCTAGGTTGCCAAAAAGCTTTATAGAAACAAAATGTGGTTAGCTGAGACGTGCAACAAGACCAGTTGCGTAGCTGGCCTTTTTAATTTGCGAGGGACGAAAATTTTGAAGTTGAATATCTCAACAACTACTGTAGATGGGCAAAAATAATTTCAACTTTCTTTTCCGGGGACCCTTATTCGAAGTCCCCATACTTCCAAAATTTAAAGGAATAGTCCTCTTCTGCCTCTCTCCTCCAGCAACGCCTATGAAAATGAATGCTGAATAATATTTTATGCTATTTGGTGAAGAGCGACCCCGAATGATGTTGTAAGAAAGTCAAAATATCTCATGTAACTGACCGCAATCATGAACAGAAGAAAAGTTGCTTATAAGTTGTCTATCACATTCTGGATCAACCTAGCTAAATCATTTCTTGTCAAAACATCTCTAATTATCAAATTAGAGAAAGTTTGAAATCTTTTCAATTTGTTTTTGTCCGAAAAAGATTTCTCGCATTTCGTTCCATCTGTTAAGTTCTCTGGTTGGGCGATTCGAAAACCTGATTTTTTGGGTCTAAATATATTTAAGCTACCTCGGATGATTATCCTAGTCGATATTCATGAGAAATTTTCTTGTAAAATATTTATTGGTTTTCGAAAGGCTCGAAAACGACTGATTTTCCATGAATTGCCGTAAGCGATACAATGCAGAAACTCTAAGCGCTTGAACAATGTCAAAGTGAGGTGTAGCAAATCGCAGTAGTGCATGAACCGCTGGCTGTTGGCCAAAATTTTTAGCACGGTTTCGAAAAAGACATATTGATCAATCTAATGCAACTGGTTTTAAAACTTTGCCAATAATTGCCCCACTTATGATATGACATCGGAACGTAGTCTTCTTTATGGTCTACCCCGTATGTATAGTTTAATGGACGAAATAATCAGATTTATAACTTAGTATTTCCTTGTGACCCTGAGAACGGCTTTAGATGGGTAACTACTTTCTAGGCTAGACAATTACATACCTTCAAGTGATGAATTCCTTTTTCGGACCAAAACAACCATATTTTGGACCAGGATAAGCACTTTTCTAAGCTGGATGACCACTTACGAGCTAGCTTAGACAACCATTTCTTTAATTTTTTACCTTTTTCATTTGAAGATTGTACGCGGCGAACTATTGATTATTGTTTAGATATGACTGTAACTGAATTTGTCAATTTATGGTAATTTTAGTCGACGTTTTCGTGTTTTACGAAATATATATATATGTGTGTGTGTGTGTGTATATATAGCTTTCTCGAAGATGTCGTAACCAGGCATACGTGTGGGGGATTTGGGGATCCTGACCCCTCAGCATAGAAAAATGGGAAATTTTCTCGGCGAAATGAGACAAGATGAAGGCAAAAACGGATGAAAATTGAAAATTTTCATCAAAAGTGTTTTAAATTGGTCGAAAACGCTGTAATAACGTAGTTTTAAGGCTATTTTAGCTTTTATACCAGTTTTTGAGGTCGTTCTGGCTCAAAAGAGTTCAATTCTTGACCCCCCATACCGGCTGACCCCCATCTCCCCAGATCGGCCATGCTGTGCATCTATGGTCGTAACCCCTTCTCTTTAAAGTGAAGCGTAGAATTTCGGTTGTGAAGAATGAAAATGCTTTATTTATGCAGATCTTTGGATGCCAACATTGTCGACGACATTGTTTCGTCGTCTTCGTCGAGATCTTATGGCGTGTTCAATGATTTTACCGATTCAGCCTCTTTTGTTGAAGAGTTCGTTCAGCCAGTTGCAAAACTGAGTATAGCAGCGGCGACAGAACTACAAATCGAACGCCGACTCCCATCGCCTGATCGTACTGATCCTTTATTAGACGCCTTTGAACAGCATGTAATTAAGTATGTTCACACATGGGCTTGGAGGGTGGCTTGGATTGGATGACTTCTAGCATTCAGAAAATTCAGGTATTCTTTCCACAGAATCATTTTTTTCGCGATTTCCTGAAGTTAATGAATGGTTCTTGTTGAGAAACGTCAAAAATTGTTGATTACTGCCCTACAGTCAATTTTTAGTCGTTTTTGACCTTTAAAAACTTGAGGACTTCCAGCTGCATAGGGGTGAATGGGTTATTACTCCTCTGAAGGGTCAGCACAGGTATATACTGTCCGGCTTCCACTATTTTTGGGACAAAAGCAGTAATGAGGTGTTCCTGCTACGTACAACTCGAGCAGAGTTGTTCTCTTGAATACCTACCGCATTAATGATCAGGCGTAGCCGAACGTAGCTCTTCCGGTTGATGCAGTCATATTTTCGCTTGAATAAATAATCACTATTAAAAGTATACGATATTTAAACATTTAAAAAGTTTGTCTGCTACTCATATGAAGTACTAGTTTTTTTAACGACGTTTATATCTTTGCAGCTTGTGGCCTTATGTATTAATCTTTGCATTGATCATCTGGGACTACAAAGTTTATCTTAGTAATCTTTTTATTAGTGGCACAAGCATACGTGTTCCTGGCGGGGTGTGACCCCTGAATAACAACTGACCCCCGCAAAATAGCCGCGACCCCCAGAATTGTCGATTATTTTGTAAAGATTGTAAAAGTGGCGTTTTTAATTCCTATTCGGCTCAAAACTCTTGGCGATGCATACACATTTTTTGACTACATTTTGTCTAATCTACTCAATTTTTTCGAAATTTTTTTATGTCATAGAAAGAGCAGACATTGTCTGAAATGTCAAAAACCAGTTTTTTGACGTGTACCCATCGTATTTAGCCCGAAAAAGGCACTTTTAAAAATTTTTAGGACCTGACTTCCCCCCTCCCCAAATTCCCATGCATTGCATACAATGGGCACAATTAGCATTTTTTCGTCGAGCACTCCCATGTTACATACATACATACGAACAAAAATAACAAAAGTCCTAAATACGACATTCTCTCTACTTAATTCATGCTAGTTTAATGTGTAGGTCTGGGCAAATATTAGTTGAAGCTTAAATCGTATTCGTTTAGGCTCTTCGTTTAATTGACTATTTGCTGAGAACGTTTGATTTGCCTCAGTCGGAGTGGGTGCACGTCATCTGGCCTTTGGTGCGAGAAATCGCATTCACTGTGCAGCCTGATGTCAGATCACGTCAAGACGATATGGATGCCTCGGCTTATGTTCATATCAAAACACTGCTCGATTCGGACTATTCAAAACCTAGCGTCAGGGTCGTTTTCGGTAATACATAAATTATAATCTGCTCCATTTTAGATTAAGTTTTCACTAATTATATAGGAGGCAGGTAATTGGCTATGAAATTGCACTAGAAGGTAAGTAAGATAGTAAGATAGGCATTGCATAGTAATTATGTATCCTGCCCATCATATATGGGCAAGGTAGAGATGACCAGAGGGGTAGGGGTGAAGTCCAGGAACGGTGATATAGTAGATTTATGTACATGTAGTAACACGGTCTTAAGAAGTCAATATATATTTTGTACATGTAAATTCTAGGCTTCTGTAATATGGTACAGTAGCACATTATGCGCGGTAAACTGAGTTTCTTGACCCTTATTAATGAAGTCTAGTTGATTTATGGGTTTCTAGCTATAAAAAATGCAAAAATTTATCAATACAGCGCAAAGCGCCCGACAAATTTTCATACTTTTACCGTTTTCAGGTAGAATTTTCGGCCTTTTTTCGCATTGAGCTCAAAAATTGTCTTGCAGCATCTTTCATCTTCTCAAAATCGCCCGACAGTACTTGATTTTCCAGAATCTTACATTGGTAGGGGTAATACCCTTCTCTCACCCCTCCTATGCCTATGTGGGCTGCCAATGGTCAAACTTACTTTTGGTGCTTTTTGATTCACAAAATATGGGTTCTTCTGTGGTTTAAACTACTTTTGCAGTCTGTTTAAAATCGTCAAGTATTTGCTAAAAATGGGCCATACCTTCTTTGATCATGTATAGGTTCTTTATGATTGAAATTCGATCAATGTTCACTTATAAACCCCTGATCTCGAATAGCCTTTGTATACTTAAGAGTGAATTTAAATCTAGTATCATGTTGTTAGGATTAGTTGTCTTCATATCGACACTTTGTATTGCCTCAGATGCCTTCCTGACCTTTCTTCAGCGTTCCGAAATACTGTTTCAAGTGGGAAACAATTATTCGAGATGCAATTTAATCGATATTCATGAAAAAATGCTTAAAATGAAACTTTTTTACAGTGATCGTACGGGGACCCCGACCCCGAAAAACCCCGGCCTAAACCCCGACTCCGACCTCCGACCGGGGGCAAAATTTTTCGAGTCGGCGGTTAAACCTTTATTCGGGGGCGAAATATAGCATTTAATTTTTTGGTACATAGGAGAATTGTATAAATAGCAAATAAATTCGGCAAACACCAGACAAGGATGATTCATTCACGAGCATAATGAATATGTTAAACTCGACACGCGCGATATTTCATAGAATGTACGCCTAGTCGCCATGTTGTTAACACGTACATACATGTTCGCATATTTATCACCATAAAGTGCGCCAAAACGCTCTACATTTTGTCATTCGTAAAAATAAACTATGGATTTATTATAATATTATGCGTTAGCTGCCCAAAAATGCTGAAAAGCTAATTTGGCTCCTCTACAAACAGCGCGTCATAGATTACCGTTTAGAAAAACTGTGGAAGAATACGAAAAAGCGAGAGCGATTAGTGATTAAAATTGAAAGGAATGCTAAATTGCCAAAACCGTGTTTGAACTTGGAATGAAAATAAAATGTTGAACATAACCAGCTTTATTAGTATGCTCTACAAACAAGTGCAGGTATCGTTTTTATCCTTTTTAAATTGGTATGTAATCATGCAAAGTTAACTGTTAATCTTCAACCCCGACCCCGAAAACCGGAGTTTTTCATCCCCGACCCCGACCCCGACCGGGGTGAAAATCTGACCCCGTACGATCACTGATTTTTTAGTGTTTTCTACCATGACATGAGCACAATTATTTTGTTGCTTTTTTTACGAAAAAATTTAATATGGGTCGTCAGGGGAGGTAAAATCTTAGAAATCCAAAACAGTAAATTTCACGTTTTTTGCCGTTTAAACGATCAAAATTGTCAAAATAGTCTGTAAAACGTTTTTTCGTGGTAATATCGTTTTTTAGCATTCTTAGTCCATTTTGACTGCATTATATCACTTTTAACACTAAAAAGTACAGAAATAGATCAATTTTGGGCGCTTTTGGAGTTAAAAGTACACAAAAGTACGAATCGGAAAAATTTTGACATTTTTACTGCTTTTGACCTCAAAAATGGTGCAAAAAAACGTTCCATCGGCTCAGAATCGCTCAGCAGTACTTGTCTGACTGACCCGTCAGCAGGGGTAATACCCCTCACTCCCCTATGTGCATATATGATTGGTGTTCAAAAATCGTTATCATGTATATGGCTGCACTTTTTGCACTTATGTAATAAGCCTTTGCTTTCTGTTTTACTTAATCTTAACCTTCATTCTTTCAATGTGTATCATTTTTTAAACATGAATTATTTACTAACTTTAGGCACTGTGTGCAACAAAGCATTAGCGGATAGTCGCATGAAAAGTTCTTTCGCTCACCCTAAAATCATGCTGATAAGCGGATCTATTGAGTATGAACGGATTGAAGGAAAATTTTGTTCTCTGGATCCAGTTTTACTTCAAGAATTCGAACATTTACGCAGCGTTGTATTCAAAATTGTTTCTCGCAAACCCAATGTCGTCGTCGTGGAAAAATCGGTTGCCAGAATAGCTCAAACGCTACTGAGGTACATAATAGCTGAAAATTTTAAAAGAGCCTTTTAGGGGTGCCTCTTTTCCCCGGATACGTTCCTATGCATATACTCGTATCTCATTTGTTTATATTTTTCTGGCCTTAAATCTTTGGTTCTGAGTTCAGTTGGTAATTTTACAGGATTTTTATGAATTTTCACTCAATTCGCTCACTTAAGTGGACCCAAAAAGCTGAAATAATTTGTATCACAGAAGCAAACCTGATGCTGCGATTACAATGCACTGGCTTAATCTAGTAAAAAGTGCCATCGCACTTATGAATTGAATGTAACATATAAATAAATAAAGGAGCGAATTTTATCTTTTAACAGCGAAAACAGGGCTATGTTTTCAAGTACTTAGTTCTGCTTTCCTGCAAAAAAAACCTTGAAAAAACAGAAGAGAAAGATGCAAAAAATGTTTAAGTCTGTACAAAGAGGCTTGAGATTGTACAAAGATTAATTTTGGAGTTTTTATATCGCGCTTGGAGTCAAATGTACTGTAATCAGATGATATACAGTGCGGAGCGCAAAAGTGTTAAAATTATTATCAGTAAAAAACGATAATTTTGAGCCAAAGGGTAGCTAAAAATTCTTTAAAAGCACATTTCTTACGTTTTTTTGTAAAATTGAAAATATTGAAAATCCTGAAGGTCAGCAGCTTTTTGCGGGGTCAACAGTAATTATGGGTGGTCAATCCATCTCATGAACTCGTCTGTTTCTCGCTCTTTCCATTGTGTTTCTCGCTTAATCAGGCACGCAGCTGTGGAGGATAGGCTTGGTCTCCCGAAAATTTGAAAGTATAAGAATTTTTCCAAGAGGAAAAATTTAAAATTCTAGAAGCGCTATTGGAAAGATCGACAAATTAGCTTTTAGCACACGTTTAAGCTAAAACTTTTTTCATAATTTTCAATTTAAAGTCTACAAAATATTGATTCTTTAATATAAAAACGAGGTGATATTTTCCGATTTCTCGTGCAACTTTTCGTCTTGAAATGCAGACGGTCAGCGACGTACATATATTTATGTACGTGCCTGCGCTTGATGTGATATCATTTTCGTTCTTTTATCGAGTATTATGTATTTGTACAATGTGTATTTTTATATAGCGAATAATTATAACATAATTAATCAAATTATAATTAATTATTATAATAACATATTTTGATATTTTAAGATTATGTTAATTAAAATTTTACTATTATTCTTTATTCATAGTATTATTAATTCAACTTATTTTATTTTTATTTTGCTCATATTATTTCTTACGCGCTTACGCGCTACCTGTGACTATTTTAAGGGAAGCTGGTATAACGCTGATTTGTAACGTCAAAAAGCGAGTACTGGATCGCCTGGCTCGCTGTACGCAAGCCGATATTATTCATTCAGTAGAAGGCCAAATTATGAAACCAAAACTAGGCATTTGCGGATCGCTGAAAGTGGAATCGGTCAAACAATCGAATAAAATACCCTCAAGTCGAGGCTTCGATGCAGCGTCGTTTAAAAATGCAAAAAGTTTATTGTACTTCGAAGACTGCCCGCCCGATCTCGCTTGTACATTGGTGTTTTCCGGACCAAATTTTAGCCAGCTGAAGCGAATGAAGCGCATTGTGAGATTATGCGTGCAACAGCTGTACTCGGCCAAGCTTGAAATGGCCATGCTGCGTTCTTTCGATTTCCGCTTCGAACCTATTTCGTGCGGAAAAATCAACGAAACGTCAGTTTTCTGCGAAATTTGCGATGATCGTTGTGCCGATTCAGCGCCGATGACGCCGAAAAGAAAAAATGCGGTGGTGGCGAAGATTCGTCAGTTGCCTGCGTCTAAGGCCAGCGAAATTCCGGTTTTCTACGCTAGCCCCTTTATTAAAGTCACGCTTCCTGATCGGGAAAGACTGCTTGATTTGGAGACGCAGGAAAAAAATACGCAAACTGGTGATTCGCCCGTAAATAGGGCTGAAACTGCGGTTGACGAATCGAATTCGACCGAATCCGATTGCTTTTCAATCGACATGGGTTCGCTTTATTGACGATTTTTCATTCACGAGCTTATCTGCTTAGGATTTGCATAACCTTTGTGTAACAGGGGCCCTGGAATAAAACATTTTATACCAATTTACCTACAAATTCTGACAAACGTCCGCTATTTTACGCCTTTCTCATACATAAATGAGCATATTCAGGAATTTTTCATTAAAGCACTTATACAATATTTACCAACCCGCCCCCCATATGGCCGACTATCTCTCGCCCAAAATTTCGAACCTTAAAGGAGGAAACATGGATTAGACCTGCAAAATTGTTTAGCGAACTCTGCCTACGTCAAAGTTGCCATCATTTCTTGTGCAATTTGTACTGGCTTTGGTCAGTTTCTGAGAATTCTTGTGCTGTACCACTTTCTTCATTTATGTACAAGAGTGAAGAGAGGTTTAGATCCATAATGATAGCTGTTTCCTGATGGTTTCAAACACTTTGTGTCTAACGCTGATTTGAGGCAGGAAATGAAATTTTATAATTCTCTAAATTAAGTTTTGTCATGTACATTTGTACAGTTGAACTAGATTGAGCAGTTTAACAATATTTAGGTCAAAGCGCTCAATAGTCTTGTTTAAGATAATTTATAATTAGTAATAAGCAGACATTTAACGGCTCGAAATTTCGGACGTGGTCCCCAGCATAGGTGGGCAGCACCGAAATTCTGGGGAGGGGATGCAAGAATTTTCAAAGGTCTAAAAATGGTCTTGAAAATGATCAATGATCGTCTCAATTTTTGCAAAATCTTCAAAAAAAAATTAGGATGTCGTCGCGAAAAAACACCACCATTTTTCAACGTTTCTCATCGAGCACTATCCATTGGCATCAAAAAATTGTGGAAAAAACAAAAAAAATTTCAAAAATTGAATTCTGGGGGAAGTGTTCGGCGGCCTTCTGGGGGGTGCATACCCTCAAACTCCCCACACCCACCTGTGGTCCCCAGTCATTTAGGGGGCTGGGGGAATGATCTGTAGTTTTTGGTCAAAAATGGCAGAAAGACACCTATGTAAAAATCGCCAAAAAGCGCAAGTTTTCGCCAAAAACCGGATCATAAATTTTCATACTTTGAGGAATTGGGGGACGACTGACTTTGGTCGGGGTCCCCCTAATCCCCTGTAACATATATGATAATGAAGATATGTACATGCACAGCATGGAGATTTCAGGGAGGGAATTTCAAAGTGCCTTTTTTGGCTAAAAATGGTTGGTACGCGTCAAAAACATCGGTTTTCGGCGTTTCTGACGATGCTCTATTTAAGAGCACAAAAACATAAAAAATTTCAAAAAAAGTTTAACAAAGCGAACAAAATTTAGTCAAAACATGAGTATATGGCGCGAAGCGCCAAAAATTTGATACTCAAGCGAATAGATAGCTAAAAACGCTGTAAAAAGCACCTTTTCTACGAATTTTTAAAAGATTTTGGGAACTTTCGAAAAATCGCGATTTCTCGAGGTTGGGGGGAGGTGAAAAAATTTCTGGGGGTTGAAACCCCCAAATCTTCATCCAAGATCATGTACGATAATGAAACAGTAATTAAATTAAGATGCTTTTTAACCTATTGCAGCATTCATACACATCTTCAGACCGTTTAAACTCATTTTAGTTTTCCAGCTGACCTCCCCGCCGTGGCCGGTTTCGCTCTGCACTTTTGAGTGATTATAGTGTAAAATTAAATTGAATGACCAAAAAAATCAGAATTATTGTGTAGGATTACTACATATTATCTCTTAATTATATAAAGTATTATCGAGTTAGCTTGAAACGACTGTGGCCTGATAAACAATAAACTGTATGCTTTCACCTTGTTAATAAGTTGCATTGTAAATGTTATCACTCTTCCTAATAAGACGGAAATTTTTTAATTCTTATTACGTTGGTTCCTTACTAGGCTAAAAAGTCATTTTCCTTGATGAGCCTTCAAGATCCTGAGAGGTTCAGCAGAATCTGATGCCTATTCTCATCCGATGTAATCTAGATTTATTAAATTAAAAGCAGCAAGACGCGAGCGGTTAATTACTTAGTAGATGGGTCAATAAACGTCGTGTGCTTAGTCGATCGATTAATAACTGCCGCATATCGTGAAATAGCCACAAAAGTGATCTCTATTAGACTAGAAAGGTAGAAGGGTATATATGATCAGACATGTTACAATGTATAGCTCAAAATTTGGGGTAGGGGCAGTCGGTCGATTTTAGCTGGCATGAGTCACCTTCAATTCTTGGCCTCCGCTCATTCCATAATGTAACAATTTTTATTTACACAAGATTTGAAAAGACATTTTGCATTCTAGATGATGCTCATGGTGATCAGCTGGGCTTTCTTTGTGACGATGAAATTCCCGCATTTTTCAGTCAGAAAATAGTTAAGAGTATCAACTCAGTTGAAATGAAACGAGACCTGGCTTATTTTCGAGCCTTCGGAGGTGTGCAGTTGCATAGAAGATGTAAGAAAGCTGCGCATGTGAAATTCTCAAATGTTGGTAAGTTTGCTGCACTTGGTCCTTACACATTGCATGATTTGGCAGTAGTGGATGTTTGCTTTTACTTTTCCTTCTCTACTTGTTTCCGTCAAAATGAGATTTTACAGTTTTGAAAAATGAGCTTGCTAAGCGAGAGTTGTAAACCAAGAGAAACTTAAAAGTTTAAACCTACCATTACATTATGAAGAGAATTATAAAAAGATTTCAAACTTAAAGAAAATGAAAAAGGTGGGATATTGGTAAATTAAAACAAATTTAAAGGATATGATGAAACATTATTGTTGAGAATGGGACGATCACGTGCTATGTATAATGACTCCTTGATTAAAAGATCAGAAGAGTTGGATGCTCGACTGATAACCTTGAAGCAATCTATTTATCTACATTTATATAGGTACCAATTAATTTTCTGGATTCAAAAGGATGCATGAGTATATGTGAAATTTTTCTTACTTAGGAAAACCACAGTTTTTAGATATGCTTTTCTACAACATTGCGCGCTTTCAGTTATATTAAGTCATCTAATGTTGCTTAAAAGAGGGTTCAAACGCAGTTTGAAATTTATTTCATTTTTCTCCCTTATCAAAAGTTATATTTTAAAGTGGTCAAAAGCGTGTTTTTATGATTATCATGTGCTGTATTATTTTTTGAATCTCACCTCTGACCGCCCATACCTTGCGCACTTACATAGGATACATACATTTAGGGCCGAATTCTGAAAGGCGGATTAATTAAAACCTCGGGCAAAATCGTGGGTAAAATCTCGAGTAACATTTTTCTGGGATTCTGGACGGCGGATAAATAAAACCCCGGGTTAAAAAGGAGATTTCTTACTCGAGATTTTTACCCTGCTCTGGAGCAGGGTAAAATCTCGTGTAAGTCATTCTTTAGCACTAGCACCCTAGAAGAGCAGTCGTTATTATTTTTCAAGTAATGGATTTGTACGAAATAATTGAATTAGAAGACATGTTTAATGATTTTAATGAAAATCAACAGCAAGTGATTCGCCATTTACAAAATCGAATGAACCTGTTTGAATTTTACGACGAAAGAGCATTTAAATCGCGATATCGATTCAAAAAAAACAACGGTTCGTGAATTAATCAATATCATAAGCGAAACGATTAATACTGGGACAACAAAAGGTAGTATTTCCGTAAAAGATAAAGTACGTAACTTTAATTTGTGTAAAAACTACTGATATTTTTTAAGCTTCAATTGATGATAAAACTGTTGGTAAGGATACGAAGAGTATGATGTTCTAACTAGTGACGCCATCCGTTTTCTTATTCTCAATAACATTGATATGATCCTTCAAACACTCCATCAAAAACTCCGTTTCGAAAGTAGAAAAAGTGATATATTTTTTTGGCACACAAGACATGATTCAGACCAACGTTTTTTCCACTTTTTGGTCTATTTGTCAACCAAAATTTTGGGAGATAAAAATTTTTGGGCTTGATTGGCATTTGTGGAAAATTTTGGTAATGTTAGAATGCATTTTAGAGAGGTAAAACCTCAAAAAAGTTTCGGCTCCTCGCGCCGAATTGATTTAATTCTTACTTGTTATTAAGCTTTAAGCTGCGCCGCGCCAATAGCAGCATTTTTATCGACAATCTGGTCCAGAACTTCACTACGATTGAAAATCCTATCTTCTGCACGGATTTGATTAGTTTTTGTAATGCAAAAATGCGTTTTAGAGAGCTAAAATTTCAAAATTTTCTGGCGCTTCGCGCTATTTTATAAGTTATAGTTTTTATTGTCAAAAGCGACTTCAGAATTGGCTAAAATGTTTCACTGAAGGGAAGAAATTCAAGTTTCAACAGAAATAACGTATACTGATCGTGATATTTCCAGTAGAGCGCGGAATTCTTGTACAAAAAGTACATCAAACACCGCTATTACATGTGTACATAGGATTTTCTATTTAAAAAAACGCTGATTTTTTAACACAGACGCTCTATTTTTGACGTTTTTAGACCTCCCAAAAAAGGTGGAAATAGTGTGGAAAAAGTGGAAAAAATTTGGGTCTGGTCTATAATACCAACCAAATCGCTCGGAAAAAAGGTGATTCAGACAGTAAAAATAGCAATCGAAAAATTGTAAATCGAAGACAATAAATTCTGCCCACGCGCAAGTAGATTTACAACAATAAAAAGCGTCCATTTGTTGCGATTTACAACCATAAAACCCTGGGTTTTAATATAATGCCAACCAAATCGCTCGTAAAAAAGGTGATTCAGACAAAAATAGCAATCAAAAAATTGTAAATCGAAGACAATAAATTCTGCCCACGCGCAAGTAGATTTACAACAATAAAAAGCGTCCATTTGTTGCGATTTACAACCACAAAACCCTGGGTTTTTTTTACTTTTTTTAGTTTTTTTACTCGGCTTTTACCCGAGTTTTCGGAATTCCGGAGAAATTTCACCCTTACCCGAGATATTGTCTCGGGTAACTCAACCCGGGGTTTTTAAAAATCCCGGGTAAAATTTACCCGCCGTTCAGAATTCGGCCCTTAGATGCTGTATAGCTGTCGCGTTTAAAATAGCGAGGTACACAGTTAAATGATTTGTGTTAGCTTTAATAAGCTGCAGTAAATAAGTGTTTAAATGACTTGTGTTAGCTTAAGTACGCTGCAGTAAATAATTATCGTCTCTGTTTTCACTCCTGTTTTACTTGAAACATTTCGGTGTGTAGCATTGGATCATGGCTTTTTGTATTCCGCAAATTTTTCGGATGTACAAGGAATTTTCGGAACCGTCTTTGTACATGTACGAGTACAAAGATTTTTGGGAGGACAAAACTGTTAAGGGGTCTGAAATTTCTGAATTAATAATTTTTGTTCTATATGTAGGTCCTTATAATGATTTAAAATTGCAAGGCTTATTTGTGAAGTTTTGAGGCAGTTTGCGCCGAATTATTAACTTTTTGTAATTTTTATCCTTAAAATCCTGAAATTGACTAAAATGCGCTAGCAAATGTCGAAAAAGTCAGTTGCATCACAAAGAACGCGTTATTGTACATATTATTTTATAGGATCCTAAAATTTGTATTTAAATATGTATAAAGACTTTTAGGGACCGTTTTTTCACAGGCACAAAGAGACCTGAACAAAGAATTCGTTAATGCAGCGCATTTTTTATATGTATTCGTTATATATTACGTACACATTAAAGGTACATAAGGATTTATTTTTGTAATTTTTTGTTTAATTCTGAAACATAGACAATTTGAATAGGTAGGACGTGACTTCTTTTCGGTTGTTTATTTTCTGTTGCCCCCTCTGATATCATACATGGAAGTAAATCCTGCATATTATTGCGCTCTGTTAGCAATTTAATAGAAAGTTTAATAATAAGCGAAATATGAAGCCAAACCTTGTGAAAAAATTCAAGAGTTCGAAAAGGGGAAAAGACCATTATTTCCTCGTCCTTTGTTTCCTAATAAACGTGTTGTTTATTATTTGTAATAATTTATGATTTCGATACGTATTATTCTCATTATTTTATTATTCATTGTTTTCTTTATTATTTCTCGTAGAAAACATTCAAGACGATTATAGAAAGATGATCAGCACGGTTCCTTGTTATCTGAATCCTTGGTTTCATCAACGTTTGGCAGTGTCCTATTCGAGCTACTTGACCACACCCGCTTCAGATCGAAAAATTTTGGGCTTTTGCTTGAAACCAACGGTGTTCGTCATGCATTTTTATGGAAAATTCGATTGCACCTTAGGCGACTACTTGGATCGGTATTGCTTCGATCAATCGTATCAATGCGCTAACGATGCCTGTGACGCAAATATGCTTAATCACGTTAGGAAATTAGTGCACGGTAGGTTTGCAGTTTTAGGCTGCAGAAACACTTTCGTATTGTTGACATGGTATGTGTAAGAGAAAAGTTGAAGAAAGATGGAAAATAATCAAATGTCTCGACTTATATGTAGACTAAGATGGCGTATGAAATGAGCGAATTCGTTTATGTATGTTACGTATTTTATTATATATATGTTATATTACATTCGTCTAAGCTTAATTTTAACGTAATTTAGCTTAGTTTTTGAAATAAATAAACATTACGTTGTATAAGTCGATGAAAAAGATTAGTTTTATCTTATTTTCATCAATTTTGTCGTTTTTTTAAAGGTTCGGGGCCGGAGCCTGGCACATCCCTACTATGTACATAGACAATTCCTATAGGCTATTTCATTAAACCCTGCGCATGGGAATAGATTTCAAGCGCTCGAACGAGTAGCTACAAAAATTGTTTAAAGACACTTTACATTAATGCAAATTCGCACAATAAAGCTACATGCATGTCGATTGTTATACACATTTTCGTTATTGCTCCTTTAGTGTAGACCTGTATTTTTTGTACAAGGTCCCTTTCCACATGTACAAAGATGGTCTCCAAAAGTCTTTGTACATTTTGTACATGCAAATTTTTGGGTACTGTAATATGGTACAGTACTGATTTAAGTGTGGTAAAAAAGGTTTTTTCGACCTTAGGTAGTGACTTTTAGCTCTTTTCTGACTTTCTGACTCCAAAAATTACAAAAAATTGTCTCAAAACGAAAAATCTGGCGTTTTTCCATTCTAAATGCAATTCTGCTATCATAAAGATATATAGGACAGATAATTACTCATTTCGACGCGAAACGCCAAAAATTTTTCGGAATTTCAGGCCTTTTTACAGTTTTCATCTTCCCAAAAGTCTTTGTACATCGCGAAAAATCTTTGCCGGATACAAAAAACCGTGTTGTAAACGGCTTATGTAATCGATTTACATTAACGCCAAAATTGTGATTCGAGCACACACTTTCTTGAAATAGAGTATCAGTCATAATACGTATGTAAGTATGTACGACTTCTTTTGACTTTAAATATGAAATAAATCTTCAGCGACCTGAAAACGGTCGAGATTCTAGATTTCTCAGTTGCTACATTATGTTGTGCGTGTGTGTTGGGTATTGGTATTAATCTATTAATTCTACTTTGACTTTACCGCTTCTTATATTTAAAAGTGAATAAAGAAACCTATCGGAATCCGTCCATTTTTTACCTGGCCATTTTTTTATCTTCTCCATAAACTTTTAAATTTCTGCCTTGTCGAAATAGTAACGAGCTTAAATAACAAAATAATAAAAAATATAAATAATTGTTTCACTTTTAAATAATAGAATGATAATAAATAACAAGTATGTAATAATCGAAATGTTCGTATGTAAATACTACTAGAATGAAGTAGTGAAAACGTAAATAGTAAATTCTTCACTAGAAATTTGTATGTAGCTTACTTATGGACCCTGAAACCACACTGCATATATGCGCATTACATTTAATCGATTAACGTTCGCATTACATTTAATCGATTAACGTAGGCAGAAAATTATTGTGCAACAATTTCAAACGTAGGTTCTCGTTGTATCGAGATTACTGTACAATCGGTGAATGCGCCAGAAACATCTCCCTCTACAGTTGAGAACGATCATCAGTCAATTTTCACTTGGGATTATTGTCCACGTTGTAAAACAGCCTCGACGATCGCAGAGCCGTCCGTCAACGCTCTCTCTCGTCGCATGTCTCGCGATTTTTATCATTTGTCCTTTGCAAAGTTCATCGATTATTTATTAAACGGACAACAAAGTGTATTACAATATCAAGATCGTGGATCGTCCTGCAATGATTTTGGTATACATATTTATACGTACAGGCCCGTAGCCGTGGAGTGGCAAGGGGTCAGTTGCCCACACCCTCCCAAAACGAAAAAACTTTTTTGTTTCTCACAAGGGTCCCCCGAAGAAAGGGATGAAAAATTTCTGAAGTGCATCTAAGAGGTCGTTAAAGCAGGTTTTTTTGCGTACTTTTGAGTCACTAAACGCAAAATTTTGCGACGCCGGATCACGGTTTTTTTGTATTCGGCAAAGATTCTTCGCGATGTAGAAAGACTTTTGGGGACCGTCTTTGTACATGTACAATGATTTTTTGGAAGACAAAAACTGCAAAAAAGGTTCGAAGTTCGCAAAAATTCTCGGCGCTCCGCGCCGAAATGTGCAATTGTGTGTTCTATATATCTTTATAATTTCAGAAATTGCATTTTGAAAGGAAAAATGCCAAATTTTTTGGCGTTTCGCGCCGTTTTGCGAACATTATTGCTGATTTTTGCCCTCAGAAACCTAGAAATTGCTAAAATACGTAACCAAAGGTCGAACAACTCTGTTTTTGCCTTACTTAAATCGCTACTGTACCATATTATAGTACCCAAAAATTTGTGTGTACGAAATGTACTAAGACTTTTAGGGACCATCTTTGTACATGTACAAACGGACCTCGTACAAAAAAAAACACTGCGCCGGTTTAATGGTTTCAATATAGTTCTGTCTTTTCAACCGATCAAATTAGAGTAAGACGTAGAGGATATATCAAATTTTTCTGATGCTTTGCGCCGAATCACTAATTTTCTGGTTGTTTTCCTTTGCAGAGCACAATGATTGAGTACAAATACGAAAAGTTAAGACACTGTTTATGGATTGGATGATGAGAAATCTTTCTCGTAGTTAGCTTAAGCGATAGATTTTTTGCATACAAGTATAAAATGAAGTGAAAAAACAATTTGTAAGAAGTTTGTCTTTACCGTTATGTAGCACTCGTTGAGAAACGTTTAAAAATGCCTTTATTGACTACTATCTAATGGTTCTCGAGTTATCTAACTTTCAAAATTTTCGCCCCCTCCCCCGAAATAAAATCCTGGCTACCGGCCTGTTTACATATGTATATACACTTATGTATATACCTGCAGGTTAGTTTATTACGCAGGTTTTGCCTCTACGGGCATATGTAACAATAGTTGATCAAAAAAGAGTAATGAGTTAAGAGTAGGTGTCCGAAAAATCGTAGTATATGAGCGTACCAGTTGTAGCCGTAATACAGGGATTAAAATTTGGTTCGCAATGGATGAATGACTAGCTAAGAACGCATGAAAAATGTAAATTTTCGTAAAGACTTGCATTGCGACATTTAACTATATATACATGCGTTAGTTTTTCTCTGTAAACACAAATTTTGTAGTAACTTCATCTTAAGGTTACTTGTCATTCCTCGATTTTCGGGGTGTGAGGGGCCATTTTCCTCCCCTTTGTCACCTTTTATTCCTTTGTATTGGCTGATGATAAGTAGTTCCGTCTGGCATTACTTAAAAGCTTCTCGAATGATTTATCTAAATTTGTATCAGCGTTGCCATTCATCGACAAAGGTAGACATTTTTTTAAAATTGAGATTGATTATATGCTGCAAAAACGATTCAAAACAGGTATTTTATTCAATAAAAGTTCTTTGTCGGTGCAATTTAGTTTTTTATGCTAAAAATTCATTTTAAGAGACTGGTAAAGTCTCTATGTCGCTTTAGGCTGTGATGAAAAATTCTTTTGTCCTCCCTTTAACCTTACCCACTAATTCCAGTGAATCTTAGGTAGGTAAAGGCGAAAAGGGCTTGAAATTCCCAAGCGTTTGACGTGCAGTTTACTGGTCGTTGTATTTTATTACTGAGCGTTAGCTTAAAGCTAATTGCAGCCGATTTATCCTTTATTACTTGTTCTAAAGGCAAGTGAAACGTCTTCACCATTGCGCATTGGAGGAACAGTAACAAAATGACTTTCATAATTTTCGAGTTCTTAGGATCTATGATTTGCCCAAGGGGGCGGACTTAATATAAATTGTTTTATGCTTCGGAAACATCGTTGGGTTAACTTGCAAAAACCGCATTTTTCGACGCTTTTCGACATGCCCTATCCACTAAGATCGTAAAATTCGAACTTTTCGAGAAAAAATCATTCTTACTCAAAAGCAAAATTATGAAAAATGCTTGACATTTAGCGTGAAGCCCCTAAAATTTGAATATTCTATGACCAAGACATGTGATTTTTCTACCTTTCCGTGAAAAAAAATGAATTTTCTACCTTTTATATAACCTTTCAAAAAAAATTTTTGGCTCAGGGGCCGCTCCCCTCCATAAATACAGCTCTGCAAATATGCACTCGTATAACTAAAAACAACGCTCTAACGGCTTACACCTGGAAACTCTAAAGTCTAAGAGTGTTTCCGGTGCTTGCTAGGCTCAACAATATTTCTTAGTGCCCTGCACGCCTTCTGAATTAGGAAGACGAAAGTTTTGAAGTCGAATATCTTAACAGCTACTCGTAGATTGACAAAAAATAATGGTGTTCTAAGCTTTTCACCGCGAGATCTACGTAATATAAAAATTTTCAAAAATTTAACTTCGTTTGAATTATATTAAATAATATGCTGTATGTAAATAAATAGGCGCGAAGCGCCGAAAATTTTAGGCTTATTAGTTTAAAGGTCTTTAAAATCTATCCAAGCGGTCTGTCAGATATGAGCTTTTAGAATTTCCCATTTTTTCCCTTGGGGGCGCTTGTAAAAAATACTCGTACTTCTGAAATTTTGGGGGAGTCCCCTATCCCCCACAGCTACGCCACTGGTGCTCTGAACGCAGTAGACTACTTTTTGAATCCCTTTCTCTCGCACAATCGCTAGGTAACGTGCTCGATCGAAAATCTGATAATTGCGTAAACGATGAAGACGGCTCCGCTAACAACGACGTGGACGACGACCGGTGCCGCTGTTGCAAGCTTCACGCGCGAACGCATCATTTCGCTCGCGGCCGTTTGGTCGCGACGTTTAAAACGTCGTCGGTGCATTTGCGTGACGTCATTTTGCCGCTAGGAAACGCGTCGTCTTACGGCGACGATAACGTCGTCGAAACGAATATTTCTAGCGACGTCGTCGCGAATTCTCAAGTCGATGACGTCATTGAACCTTCGCCGGCTATCAGAGAAGACGCGACGAACGTGTCAAAGGGCTCGGTTCAAAAACCGTTGAGCTTGGACGAGAACAGCGCCACGAATATCATCGTTAGCGATTTCGATTACGCGTTGAGCCGGACTAAGTGCGATACGGAACGAATAGCAGCCGTTTTGGACTCAGCGTCGGATATTTTGACGAAATTGAACGAATTCGCTTTGCAAAATGAATCGCTTAAATGTTTGAATCAAGTATGCACTACATGTGTATGCTTGGGTGCAGAGCGCGTACCCAGGATTCGGCCAAGGGGGTTGGGGACCAATCCAACATATCGGTCATCTCGGCAAATTCGTCGAGATAGCTCGCAAAAACCGCATTTTTCGACGTTTTTCGACATGCTCTATTCATTGTGATCGTAAAATTCGTTTTTTTTCGAAAAAATTTTTTTTCTGACTTAAAATGCTATAAATTACGTTTATAGCTTACTTCCTAATTTCTATTACATTTCTTACATTCCTGAGACTTTAATTGAATTTGGTGAACGTGTCAGAATTTTTTGATTATTTTCTGCATTAGTTTTCTTAAGAAAGCCAAAAGACAAGAATTTCGAAATGTCTTTTAGTCAAACTTGGACTTGATATTGAGAAATCAGTCATACATATTTGAACGGTCGGTTTTTATTTCCAAGTTTTAACTTATGCAAAAAAACTTCGACTTTTTTAAATTTTCTTCCCGAGCGTGATATAGATCTTTTTGAGAAACGCTCAAAAATGCCATTATTTTCGTGTATATTATTTTCGTGTATGGTTTCGAGATGTAGGACTTCAAAAAATTTCGCCCCCTCGAATTAAAATCCTGTTTAGGTCGCTGTACGTGTCTACTGTACACAGGGGCGTAACATTCTTTGGAGCTAGTAAATTCAAAATTTGTGGCGCTTCGCGCCGGATTTATTGTATATGTACAGATAGTTTTGTCATCTAACCGCTCAGAATCACTCGAATTTGAGTTAGATTGGAGAACTTGTCAATTTTTTGCAGCGCTATGCGCCGGATTTATTGTTCGGGTGTAGTTTTTGCGTTCTAGCCCTTTCAAAACAATTGATACATGAGCTACAACATGGAGAACATTAAATTGTTTATTGTAATGTTTATCTATGTTTTTTGCCTTCTAATCGCTCAAATTTGAGCTATTTAGGCATGTAACACATGTCAAATTTTTGTCGACCTTCGCGCCGAAACAATTATTGTCTTTATTTTTTTCTCTGTAAAGCACAATGATTAAATGCAAAGACAGAAGATATGAAAGACATGGATTGAATGATGAGGAATCAGTCTTGCAGATGGCTGAAACGATAAATTTGCTCTATATCAATATGAAATGAAGTGCAAATTTGTTGTAATTTTTTCACATTTTTCTTCACCATCATATAGAGCTCGCAAAGATACGCTCAAAAGCGCCTTTATTTTCGCCTATCTCCTAATGGTTCGCGAGATATCGGACCTCAAAATTTTTGCTACCTGCCCCGCGAAATAAAATCACGGATACGGGTTTGCCTCTAGTACAACGCAAAGTTAGTTTTGTCTGCAGCCAGAAATATTTTTTACTAATTTTGGTATTTTGAACTTATTGCATAATTTGTACGTATAATACACGATGATCATCACTGTAAGTTTTTCCTAACCCCTAATTTCATCAGCGATATTCTACTCAACCTAAAGTCTTGCAGATTCAGATTCGGCGGCAAAAACTGTTCTAAAAAGTGTCATACGTTGACAAGCTTTGTAATGCGCATGTAGCTTCCTGTTTTGTTTGAACATGGTGGTTCTGAAGTTTTTCTCTTGACTTTACGTCCTTCGCCTTCGATCTTCTGCTCATCACTAAAGAGCAGCAGGGGTTTAAGGGAGTCCGATAATTTTCATGGGTGAAAAAATGTCGTTGAAATGAAAAAACTACTTTTTGACGTTTCTCATCAAGCTCTAATCTTTGGCATAAGAAAATCGCAAAAAATTAAGAAAAAGTCATGAAAATACAATTTATTATTTACTCAGCAAAGATATACAGGGCCGTATTTGAGGGGGTGGCGGGGGCAGCCGCCCTCCCTTGGCCGGATAGGCCGGAAATAAAATTGTGAGAGGTTAGATAAGATAATGCACGGAAAGATGGCAAAATCTATTGTCTTTGATATAAAATCTGTAAATTTCCGGCGCTCCGCGCCGGTTGTGAATTATTTGCTATCGTTTGGGTTCAAGTGCACCAAAAAGTGACAATTTTTTATAGTTTTTCGAGTTAAAAAAATTTTTTTAGAAAACTTCGACTTTTATTATCTTAATAGATGGAGCATAACGAAAAAACGTCGGAAAATTTTAATTTTGCGAGCTATCCCAACGAATTTTTTTAGATATAGACCAATTTATGTCGGGTCCGCCCCCCTGGCCAAATCCTTGATATGGGCCTGTCTCGCACATAAATGCTGCGCTCTTCGAGTCTGTTTTGCATCTTACGTAATTTATTTCATTACTCTTTTTAGTTGATCTATACTTTGCAAAACATTGTCGAAAACTACACCGGAGACGATACAGTTCCGGACAATGATTATCTGAAATTAGTCTCCGGCTATTCACCCGCGGAAACGTGCTTACGAAAAGCCACTCGCGACAAAATACGATTATCGGAAATGGTGTTAAGGTGGAATCTGTCTATCAACGATTGGCTGAGTCAGATTTGCGGTCCAAAGAAGAAATTTGACGATAAGCTGCACCCATCTGGCACTAAACAACATAAGGAAACGAATTTGTCTTACTGCGAACAATCGATGGCGTTTGGCGAATCAACTGAACGCGATTCGTCCGCTTCAACTATCGTACAATCAGAATTGAGTCCGGTTGACGACAGCCAATCAAATTACAACTGTAATTTCAAAGACCAATCGTATGTAAAAGACGAGCAAATGAGACGCTCCGAAAGCCTTAACGATTGGGCCCTCGAAACCACGCCTCTTTCGGCGACGGAGCGTAAATCGCTAACGAAAATTTTGTCGACGTCGACGTTGACATCGCCGTTTGATCCCAATGAGCATTACGCTTTGCCGACGGCCGTCGGCTGGGCGCCGGTGGTCATCAGAGAGGGCGAAGCGGGTTCCATCGTTGCCTATGCTCTTTGTAGCGAGGAATACAGAAGAGCCTGCATAGCGTTGAGGGAAATACAACTTCAAAATAATGTTTTGGCAATGAGGGTAAAAACTATTCAAAATTCGTTAGTTAAATAAAGACAGACCAAATTCTTTTTTTAAATTTATTTTAGAAAATGCAAGAAAAACGGAATTTAATGTCAATATTCGTACCTGTATATTTGTTATAATTTGATAGGAACAGTGTTATTAGCACAACCTCCATTAACACTGCTAATAAAAATTTTTCTATTAGCACGGGACGGCTTACATTAGCACGCGTGTTTTTACCTGTATAATAAATACCTTTTGTGTCAGTAATGCATGTCATGCTCTTTTTTAAAAGCTTTTGGAGAATACCATGATATTCTGCATATCACTATTTTTAACAAATTTTTTTGCAAGATTCAAATAAATCAAGAAATTCATGCTAAATCACAAAGCTGACACCTTTCTTTTTAATACAACGTCAGAAATGATAATACGATTGTTATAATTTAGACAACAGATGCCACTGCGCTTGTGAATTGAATGATTAATAAATACGAAAAAGCTAATTTTATTAACAAACAAACATCAGAAAACAGCGCGAAATTGTTACAAAGTAATTATTTTGTGCTAGAAATCGTCAGACAAGTACACGAGATGAATGTATAATCTTTAAGATTGCACGAAGAAAGATTTTTGGAGTCTTTGAATCGCGCGCTCGATGCTAAACGAATAGTAAGCATACCTGATCTCGAGGCCCACCCCCAGAATTTGCGATTTTCCAAAAGTTTCGAGAAATTTTCTAAAAATTCGTACAGAAGGCGCTTTTTTTAATCGTTTTTAGCTATCAATTAGCTCAAAAGTGTCAAGTTAATGGCGCTTCGCGCCATTTACTTGTGTTTTGACTATATTTTGTTCAATTTGTTCGACTTTTTTTGACTTTTTGAATTTTTTCATATTTTTATACTCTAAGCATTGTCGGAAACTCCGAAAAACGATGTTCTTGACGCTTACCCACCATTTTTGAGCCAGAAAATGCACTTAAAAATTTCATCCATCCCCTCCAGAATTTCCATGATGTGCATGTATGACAGTAAGCATAGGTGGGCAGCACCAAAGTTCTGGGGGTGTAAGATTTTTTAAAGGTTCAAAAAATGATCTTAAAAATGGTGGTATGGCGAAAAAACGCCGTTTTCTAACGTTTCTCATCGAGCGTTATCCATTGGCATCGAAAAATCGCAGGGAAAAATTTTCAGAAATTCAATTCTAGTAGGGTTTCGATTCTTTTTTTGGTTGGAAGTATTCGGCTTTCTGGGGGATTTAAAATTACTATTCTTTTGTCCAAAAAAGTCTTCGTATCCATTAGCTTTCATTAGCACGGGATAACTTTCATTAGCGTGGCGCTAAAAAAGCAGTGGGTAGGAATCAAGTGAAAATATCGATTACGCCCTTATCTCGTACGCGCCGTTTTCCTTGTATGTGACTTTTGCTTTAAATAGTGTGTCAACTTTGCATATCTTAAGTAGCCTCCGAAACGACTTTTCATCTTTATCTTTTTAGTGACTTTTTTCATTTTTTCCCTCAGCCTAATTTACCAGAGCACGGCGGAGGCCAAGCTGAGTGCGGAGCCAATCATTCGCCGCATATCGAGCTCCAATTTTCCGACCAATCTGCCAAGTTTTATTGCAAGATTTTCTTCGCCGAACGCTTTCGAGCCATTCGTCGCCGGTCTCTGATTGGCTGTTGGCGGGAGCCGAATTTTTCTGAACAATCGGAGCCGTCGATTGGAGTCGAAGACGACGACGATTGGGTGGAGCGTCGCTTCATCGAATCGTTGTCTCGCTGCGACAAGTGGACGCCCAAGGGTGGCAAATCGGGGGCTATTTTTCAACGTACGGCCGACAAACGGTTCATCTTGAAACAGATTTCGCGCTTCGAATTACAATCATTTCAGAAGTTTGCTGCTGATTATTTCTACTACGTGGAAGAGGCGTGTCGCTCGAATCGCACGGCGTCTGCATTAGCCAGAATATACGGTAAAGCTCATCCTTTTTCCCCTCAATTTGTTATTCGTTGTTGACAGTATTTTTTGTATTCGGCAAAGATTTTTCCCGATGTACAAAGACTTTTCGGGACCGTCTTTGTACATATGCAATGATTTTTGGGTAGACAACAATTGCAAAAAAGGTCTAAAATTCGCAAAAATTACCGGCGCTTCGCGTTGAAATGAGTAATTGTGTTCTATATATCTTTATAATGGCAGAAATTGCATTTCAAAAGGAAAAAATGTCAAATTTTTCGGCGCTTCGCGCCGTTTTAAGACAATTCTTATTGATTTTTGCCCTTAGAGACCCAGAAATTAGCTAAAACACACTACCAAAATTCGAACAACTCTGTTTTTACCACACTAAAATCGCTACTGTACCATATTATAGTACCCAAGAATTTGTGTGTACAAAATGTACAAATACTTTTGGGGACCATCTTTGTACATGTACAAACGGACCTTGTACAAAAAAAACACTGGTTGTTTGTCGACAAGTGTTAGGTTTTTTGTGCAAAATGTTAAGCTTAGTCAGACGGAAGCGCTTCTTTTAAAACTATATGGGTACTAAAAACAATTTTGCGGTTATTGTTCCTTTAACTAAAAAATTTGACTTTTTGTTCCTTTGCTGAATATTTGACCTATTTGTTCCATACGTTGTGCAATGCGCATTTACACACGGATGCGTACCATGCATAGGGTGTTTCAAAAAATAAAGGTGCCGCACTAACAAAACTGTGGCGTATACTCAAAATTAGCAATTGAAACTGCGATATTGTGGTTAAACGCTCGCTTGCTTGTTTCGTAAATTTCGTAACGTAAGAAAGATTCCTTCTAAATCCATGACGAGAAAAATTTTAAAGATTTTTTCCTTAAATAGTAAGATCTGACAACTCGTATAGAAATATTAACAAAATGTGCATTCAAAATGGAGATTAGGTGAAAATTTAAGCATCCTACGTGCATTGGTTACTAAATTATCAGCGGCCATCGCTATTTTGGTAAAAAAATCAACAAAAAAGTTTTTGCGCCAGAACTCGAACCGTGTAGCTTTTGGGGAAAAGCCCTAAATTTAGGATAAATTTTTTATATGTTATAAAATTTTACTAAACAAAGCAAAGCAAGCATTGGACCACACTCTTGCAAGTTTTCAAGTGTCAATTTTAAGTGTATGCAACAGTATGCGTATAGGTGCCTATTTTTTTAGAGCGGTACCGTTTTATTGAACCACCCTGTATGTGCTCGGCAAGATGTTTCATGAGACTTGTAGTACATATAATAATGAATCGTACCTTTGTCAACATTAAATTAAGTTGCCCACATGCAAGTCTTATTTGGGGGATCGCGTAACATTTCCTTACTAGGCCAGTGCGAGTACGTAACGCGTTTATGCAAAGATAAGCCTTTTTTATGACGGCACGGCGATTCCCAAAATAGTCTTTTCTTCTTGAGTCGTGTACCGTTATGTTTTTACGAAGTCGAAGGTTACCATGATAGGACACTGTTCTAGCCTATGTTAAACTACACCTGCTTTACATACTCTTACAATTTTTAGTTTCATATTGCTCAATTTTCGTGCTCTTTCCAAATATGAATCTTATTTTCACGATAATTAATTTTTGAAGAGTTACGATTAAAAAAACTACTACAATGCATAAGCATAGCCTCCTAGCGGACATCCTTGCAAAGAGAAGAAAAATTGGATTTCAGTTGTGTTAAATACAATCAGGCGATGCTGATAAACATTTGAAATAGAATAGACCACTAAGTTTTTCTATTCGATCGAACCCTATTTTCTTAGCTTGAAGTTTTTGTGATATCTCTGTGAATATGCTAAAAATTGCTAATTTCTCACTGCTGCGCAATGTTTCATAAATCATTAAAACCGATTTAATTGGAGCTAAAGTGAGGCTGGACACCGAATGAAAAATATCAGAAAGCTGACAAAATAAACGAGGAAGTTGTTTACTCTTCAAGAAAGTTGCATTGGTTTCCACTTCTTGTTCTTGAAAATAAAAAAACCAAATTATTAAGTTTAACTTTATATTTATAAAATATGCGCGAATGATTATCCGTTTCTTACTTTACCTTGCTATATTATTGTAATTTTTTTATATTTTCGGAATAATAACATAAGATTAGTAGTCCATAAAAAAGTACATGTGCAATGTTTATTAAGGTATGTTTCGTGTTGGTTTAACCAATTTACAAACATCGACTGCGTTCAAAATGGACTTTCTCGTAATGGAATACTTATTTTACGGCCGCGACATTGGTAAAGTGTACGATTTAAAAGGATCGGTGCGTAATAGGCTAGCTAACTTGAGATTTGATGGAAATTTCGCTCCAAAGCGTCCCGATGATTCTTTCAAGCCGAACAGTGCGTTGTCTGGTGATAATGACGATCAGCCGGTTGAAGATGTGAGCGTTTGATTCAAATTTTTGTATCGTTTAGGATAAAAATATGTTTCAACTGCATTGAGTTATGATAAATGCATACATGATTTTGGGGAAAGATTTTGTCACCCCTCTCCATTTTTTTAGAATTTTCGTTAAAAATCGCAGAAAATGTGCTGTTTCTCGCGTTTCTAGCCAATATCATATCTATTTGCTCAAACGTGTCAAATTTTTGGCGCTTCGCGCCATATACTCATTTTTTGACTACATTTTTGTGCGATTTATTCGAATGTTTTAGGATTTTGTTTTCGAAATTTTCCGACGTTCCGTAAGAGTATTTGTTTATACATATACGAGATTAACAACGGTTTTATGGGGAGGCTTTTGCGATTTATTCGAATGTTTTAGGATTTTGTTTTTGAAATTTTCCGACGTTCCGTAAGAGTATTTGTTTATACATATACGAAATTAACGACGGTTTTATGGGGAGGCGGGTGGCGGCCAACACACCTGGGCGTGGGGGGGGGGGGTTTGGGGATGCATCCCCCCCAGAAACCAAAATACCCCCCAGAAATCAAAATACCCCCCCCCAGAATTCAAGTTTTGAAAATTTTTTTCGTTTTTTTCGCAATTTTTTGATGCCAATGGATAGTGCTTGATGAGAAACGTCGAAAAATGGTGTTTTTATCGCCATACCACCATTTTTAAGGCCATTTTTCGACCTTCAAAAAAATCTTGCACCCCCCCAGAATTTTCTTGCTGCCCACGTATGGCGGCCACTCTCTTATCGTAAAAAATATTTGGGCGCACTTAAGATACATAGCTGCGTGGTTTTGATGATTTTTCCCTTTTTATCATGATTTTTCAAATTTTTAAATGCTCCGCGCCAAAGCAGTACTCGTTAATGACATTTACTGACTTTGGCGGTCTAAAAACCTTATATTTACGTCAGAAGACAATTCTTGTATATAAGTAAGATTTTTTTGCCCTTTCTGCGGTTTCTCGAATATCTTCTCGGCGCATTTTGCTGATTTTTGCGCTAATTTTATGCGTTTTCATACAAAACTTTCGAAAAGTTCTGAAAAATTTAATTTTCTTGCATCAGAAATGATTTTTCCTATCAAAAGACTGGCAAAAAAATTGTTATTTTAATCAATGCATTATAGACGAATTTTTCGGACTATTTCTGACACTATTATTCGCACCCAAAGTTCGCCATTTACATACCTTCTGCAAACTAATGTAATTTTCGCTCCCATTTCAGATTTTTCCGCAATTTTCATGAAAAATGACTCGTGGAAATGGATTGAAAATGAAAAATGCATGAAGTAGGTAATACTGCTACCTAAATGAAATCAATTATTGAAGAAATGTTTCTATACATAATTTATTCGTGTATTTTGAAACACTAAGCGCCCCAACTCTATGCCAGAACTTCAAAAAATAAAATTCGCGCCGGTTTTTTCAAGTTATGCTCGACTCGATCTTTTATAAATTCTACAAGTACATACAACTGGATGACGAAATAAATTGGGATTCTTCACTCTTTTTACTTTCTATTCCGCCTATAAGTTTGAGCTGTTATAAGCTCGAATGGTAGGGTTATCTCGACTCTGGCGCTGGAATGCAAACAAAAATTATTCAATATTTTAGGCACATTATTCACATATCAGCAGCTGCAGTACTTTAGACATTTGAAAATAAAAAATACTCAATTTACTTTGCGCCTGTAGTTCCATTTTTCTTCCTAAATAAGCGCTGACCAGATTTGTTTCTCACATAATCAACAAAGTTTTGTCCTTTAATCCTTTTGCACATTGCACATATTACCTTCCATTTCAAAAGTCAAGTTATCGAGAACAACAGACATCATTATTGTACGAGTAGTTATCATTGTATAAAAATGAATTATAGTCGATATACTTAATAGGTGCTCCTCGATGTAAACCTACTTCGTGACGTCGCTCAGCATACGTTTTATCTGCTGCCACGTGCTAGGCACGCCCTTGACTCCGCCCTCCGCGCCGACACCCACTTTTTGTCATCCAATCATGTTATGGACTATTCCTTGCTATGTGCCGTTGACAAACAAACGCCAAATAGGTAAAAGTAGTGAAAAAATTCTGTAATCCAAATAGACTTTTCAGGGATAGTCATTTTTGTAATTTTCTAACGATTATTACTCAAATGTTTTCGTTTTGTGCTTCAAGTTTATTTACCTATTATGATATAATGCATACATGCAACGGCTCAAAATTTCGGGATGGGGTCCCAGGTCATTTTAAGGGGAGGGAGGTGAACGGCTTCAAGAAATCGCTTACAAACGAACAAAAATTGCGTTTTATTTCAAAGATTTGAGGGTATAAAATTTGATCTAGATAATCTAATTAGTGATTACTTGACTAATAAAGTGATTACTGTATATTTGATTCGATAATTTTTTATTTAATGTAATTTGATGCGCTACGTTAGGTACATATTTGATCTGTGATTATACATAAAGTTGATTCGCATTACTATGTCATTATCTAATTTTGATCATTGATATGGATTTAATCAATCGTGTGATTAATTGATGTACTTATATTATTTAATTATTGTTATACACAGTCATTTGATTAAATGCTGATTCAGCTTTGATCATTGATTTTGATCACTTGATTATTATCATTTATTTGAATATTTGATTCTAATCAAACTATCACTTCAGCAGTATTGCATTATTTTTTAGATTGATTATGTACATGTATTCGGTTATAACATGTATATTTGCATTTTGAGTGTTTCACTATTCGATTTATTTACATGCATCTGATGTATTAATTACATTTTGATTGACTAATTACCTACTGATTAATATTATTAATTACTCTATTCGAATAACTTACTCAATTTGATATCTAATCACACTCGATTCGATTATTTAATTTTAGTGTTTGTTTAATCTTTTATTATTTTATCATTTGCTTACTATTATCGTTATTATTTTACTAAATATTAGATTTGATATTGTATTTATTTATTATTTAACTAATTTAATTACATTAAAATTTTCATTTGCTTAATTACGTTTTATTGATTATTTATTGAATGATTTGATTTTGACTTCTGTCTGGTTAACTTGATCAAATTTGATCTTATCATTTATTTCATTACTGTTACTTGATTGCATTTATCGAATTAATTTATGAATATTTACTATTATATTTTACTGCGTTACGTCTATTATTATTATTATTAATATTATTATTATTGTTATTATTATATAAGAGGAAATTTGTTTACATTTAATTATTATTATCGCAACATTTGATTGAATTGATAAACTTAATTCGGTTATATTTAATTTATTTTGATCGGATTACACATTTGATTAGATTATTATTTGATTAATTGTATTATAAACATTGGTCAATTAGTTATTTAATTTGAGGCA
Organism: Mermis nigrescens; assembly: GCA_036768485.1. Lineage (NCBI taxonomy): Eukaryota > Metazoa > Nematoda > Enoplea > Mermithida > Mermithidae > Mermis > Mermis nigrescens. The sequence continues at coordinate 12,874,703 of JAVLUZ010000154.1, forward strand.
ATCATTGATTATAATTGATATTATTATAATCATGCGATTTCTACTCTTATATTTGATTTTGATTTTATGTATTATTGTGTATTAATTATTGATCAATTATTACTATGATTTATATTCTATTACATTTTTGTTATTGAATTATTGAGTGATCTAATTATTGATTACTAGTTATTACATTATTGTTTGAATCAGCAATTAATTATGATTACATATTCTTACAAGATTTAGCTGCGTTACTATTGGTAATTATTTCTAGTTGCAGCAGACGTCCCTTTACTCATTTGTCATTTAATTATTATTGCTTAACATTTGATTTAGTTGTTGCTGATTTTATTAATATAATTATTAGTTATTATTACTTGATTAATTAATTATCTGACTTTGTTAATCGAGTAATTATGATAAGTTATTATTATTGATAATATTGCGTTATTATGTACATATTTTATTAGTATGATACAACATATTTGCATGCTTCCACTGGCACAAATTTTCGTGAAAAAGCGCTTACATAAAAAGGCGCTGAAAAAAGGAAAAAGAGAAAGGCACTGAACTTGTTAACACATTATTTGCTTTTCGACCGGGAAATTACCACACATACATGAACAGTTACTAAATTCTTAGGGTCCAGAACTTTTATGTCAAAAAAGTACCGGAAACTTGATATAGGGACAAAAAACACCCTTTTTTGATGTTTTTCATCGAGTTTTATTCATTGGGCTAAAAGCGATAGTTACTCATCAAAAGCACTGTTTTTAACGTTTCGGGCAATGCTTATTCTTCTAAAAAAATAAAAACATTGAAAATTTTCAAGAAAAATATTTTAAAAAATTCGAGTACCTAAATTGATACATGATGCGAAGCTCCTAACGTTTGACACTTTCGAGTTGGCTAAAAACGCTTGAAAAATTCGGAAAATCGACAATTCTAGGGGGTCGCAGTTTGCACCTATTTTTCGGAATTTTCTCCAAACACGTATGTTAGCATAAGTAAATCACGAAAAACGAAAAAAAGTTGAAACGTAATTCCGGTTGTCTATTGTATTGTGGGCGTGGGGGGTTTGGGGGTATGCACCCCTCGAGAAACAAAAATACCCTCCTAAGAATTCAATTTTTGAAAATTTGCTTTGTTTTTTCGCAATTTTTTGATGCCAATGGATAATGCTCGATGAAAACGTTGGAAAATAGTGTTTTTCGCCATACCACCATTTTTAAGGCCATTTTTTGATCCTTGAAACTTCCTGCACCCCCCCCCCCCCCAGAATTCATGATTTTGGTGCAGCCCACCTATGGTCCAGACCCCCCCTACGCCTATTAGTGAAACTGATGTTGTATATTAATCATCATGAGCACACGTGGGGGCGTTGGGGGTGTATGCACCCCCTGCTTTTTCGCGATTTTTTACGTCAATGGATAGTGCTCGATGAAAAACGTTGAAAAATGGCGTTTTTTCGCCATGTCACTATTTTAAAGACCATTTTTTGACCTTTACAAAATCTTGCACCCCAGAATTTTGTTGCTGCCCACCTATGATCCTGAGGGGTCCAGAACATATATATAATAGGTGAGATGAGGTCTAACCCAAAGTTGCTTATGGTCGTCCCTGATCCTCCCAAAGTCAAATGATTTTTGGCGAATATCCCACGTCTACGTGGCTCATTTCCCATTTTATGTGTTCCGCGCTGCTGCTATACATACATGGGCGTGGGTTAGGGTTTAGACCCCGATAATCGAAAATACTACCCGCAGGTACATTAGACCCTCAGAATAGATTTTTTAGCATCATCTTTTGTGATTTTTGAAAGTTTTGCTCCATCTATGTAGTCCCCAGAATTCGGTCAGCGCCCATGTAATCCTGATACCTGATTATAATCTGTTTGGAAATATTCATCACGAGTTTAATAAATTAATGTCAATAACTCATTTCTTGTTTGCTTAACAGGCTGATTTTAGGCGTTATTGATTACGTTCGCACTTACTCGTGGGATAAGCGCGTAGAAAGTTGGGTCAAAAGTACGGTAACTATAAACAATCAGCTGCCTACTGTAGTTTCCCCCGAAATCTATAGACAGCGACTTATTGACATTATGGATGTTTACTTTCCCGTAGTGCCCGATCGGTGGACAAATGTATTCGACATATAATTTTTTATGCAAATTTACCGCTGATTCTATGTAGTGTTAGCTGTGTTCTAAGAGCTTTACTTCGTTTTCATCGCAATATCGATCACAGATATATTTTGCAGTGTAAATTCTGATCGCAACTGTCTTGTTATTTATTTAACATTTATATATGCAAGTAAAAGGTTACGCGGACAATTTTTTCGTCATTATGAAATTCCGAATTCACTAGGAATGAAAATAATGTTCAGCAAGAGAAGGGCTATTAGAAAATAAAATTAAAACTACATAAAAAATTACCTTCCTGAATTTTTACTGAGGTCAAAAATACGGAGGAAAAATCTTCTGCGTATAATTCTTGATTTCTGTGAAAAATGTATTTACTTGCTGTTCTTTTTAGCAGTTCGCTCATGAGTAGCACTGTTTTTAGAACTGATGGGTGCATGCCACTGTGCGCAAAAATCGTGCGTTAGAGAAGTAACCTACGCATATATCGCAAATGGCTTCTTCCTCATTGAGAATGCTTTCCACAAGTAATATGTTCCATGTTAGTGGGTAAGTCTTTCATTAAATCCCAATTGTTTATCTTAGGCACATGAGCATAATTTCACATCAAATGCATATGTAGATACTGGATTTAGCATTGCTTTAAAAGAAAGCCAACTTTCATTGTGCAATCACTCAAATTGTGCAGAGATAGTGTAGTGAATCGTCTCAACTCAGTGGCTTACCCTATCATTAAAAATTTGCAGTTCACGTGCGAAACAGCGTTTATTCTGCATTTTACATTGTCTACTTTTATTTAGAATCCCCCCCTTTTGATGTAACGTTTTTTCAGAATTTTTGAAATTTTCGACAATTTTGTGCGAAAGAATCATTAAATTTCTTTAGCTTTAGCGAAAATCGGGCGCGAAGCCGAAAAATTTGTAAAATTCAGGCGGAAGAGACTTTTTGCTCGATTTCCCTGAATTTGTATTGCAGTATATGACTGCTCGATTTCCTGAATTTGTAGCATTTGACGCGAAACGTTGAAAATTTTTAAAAGTTATGCTGAAAATAGAAGTAATTTGCTGAAATAGCTCTTTCTACTCTTGAAACTGTTCCGAAACCTATTCCATGAGCAAAAAATGGCCTACTGCTACAGAAGTAAGAGTCGGTGACGTCGCCGCCATACGTGGGCAGCAAGAAAATTCTGGGGGGTGCAAGATTTTTTTGAAGGTCGAAAAATGGCCTTAAAAATGGTGGTATGGCGATAAAAACATCCATTTTTCGACGTTTCTCATCAAGCACTATCCATTGGCATCAAAAAATTGCGAAAAAAACGAAAAAAATTTTCAAAAATTGAATTCTGGGGGGTATTTTGATTTCTGGGGGGGGGGTATTTTATTTCTGGGGGGTGCATACCCCCCCAAACCCCCCCCCCACGCCCAGGTGTGTCGCCGACTGTTTTTCCCGTTTCACAAGTTCCCCGATTTTCCCGTTTTTGTCGGCGATATCGCGGACAAAAATCGCCGATGTTGCCAATTTGAGCCGGCGATATAGCAGACAAAAATCGGCGCCGACATTTATCTACGTCCTGAAGCGGGCTTAAGGTCGCCAAGAAAGTAAATAAATGTCATTAATAGGTATTACCGACGCGAAGCGCCGGAAAAATTGGGAAATTATGATCACTGACGGCCAAAAATATTGCGAATTACATATCCATTCTTTATCTCACCAACTGTTTTGGGCCTGGGGTGGAGGGGCGGCCGCCCCCTTCTCGACTCCATTTATATGTAGTCTATTTCACATAAGTTTGGGCACAAATTTCAAGGACCTTTTCGAAAGACCGACGGACTACGATAATTATATATCAAATCAAAGCCATGTAATCGCAATCTGTCGTCTTATTGTCGAACAGTTTTTAAAATGTATGCCCAAACTTGTGTGAAACAGACTATAAGCGAATTCCTTTATTGAACCTTAGCCTACGAAAAATTTTATAAATTATCACAAACGTTGTACATTCCGGGCTTAAGAGAAAATTTAAACCTTGCGGTTTCCGTTTTCAACTGCCGTAAATCGGAGGTTTTCGTAAGTTTAATTATGCGCAATCTATTTCCGATTACATATAAATACGCTCTTCTGCTAACAAAGTAATGCAGTCATGAAAATCAATACGAGCCAGGAAAAATTTTTTTTTCGTAAAAAAATATTAAGAGCTAAAAATCGCTCGGCCGGAGTTCAATAAGCGTGAAGTTCCTGCCTCACTTACAAAGCCTTTTAAAAATATATGGGTACTTTACCTATACTTACTTTAACAAAGCCGATTCCGCTACTCAAATTGAATTTGAGAGAGTAGAAAATATTTTTTGGTCATGTACATACACAAAAATACAGTGCGATGTATCAAGCCAATACTTTCACATTTGCATGATTTTCTTCCGTTTCATGTAGGTATCACATTTACATCGATTCTACTAGGAAGGTAGACATCTGGGATTTCTCTGAATTTCGTCTTTATCATTCGCACGCTGTTTTCGCCAAACAGTTCCTTTTCGTATTCAATCATTTGCCGCCAAAAGCCATTATTCGGTGCTACAATTGACCTTTTAGAATGGACGTGAACGTAGGCTTCTCGCAGAGTCATTTTTTCATGAACCATCAGGTATACAATGCAAAGAGTGGCGCTTCGGCTGACCCCAGCTGCACAGTGGACCTGCGCATAAAATGGCATATGAGCAACGCAAAGCATGACCGATCTGTGTGGTTGAGTCAGCCCGTCTGGGGGATCAGTCAGTGACCTTTTTTGGCCAAAATTACCTCAAAAGTTGTACAAATGCTTAAATAGCGCTCCACAGTTTCCGGTCAATTTTAAGCACTTTTATCACGTTCCATCCTTTTTCGCCTTCATTTTGCTTCATTTTCTCCAGGGAACTTCCCATATTTTCGTTCTAGAAGTCTAGACCACGCTTGAGCGTGGGGCCTAGAAATACCCCCCCCCCGAGAATTCGGCGGACCACCAAAATACCAAAATCGGTAGACCCCTGGAATTGAATTTTCGGTGCTACCTTTGAAGATTTCGCCCCAATTTGGAACCCGGTACTGCAGTGCCAGATTCAACATTTTGGTTTGAGGCTGTATGAAGACACGCGTGGAGTGGGGGAGGAGGCTCAGAGTCCGTGGGAATCCAAAATACTTGCGTAAAATTACGATAGACCCCTTAACGCAAAAAATTGGTAAAAAATTTCGTAATTTTTGCAGATGGCGGTATGTCAAAAAGTTTTAAAATTATGTTTAGTGCATTCGGCCCAAAGTGATGTATGTAAAGGAAAATTACGATTATAGGATGACAACAAAAATGACTGCAGTTCCATTCCTTGGAGCCTGAAGCAATATGACGTAAAGCGCCATGTCATTTAAAAATTTTTATCAAATAAATAGGAAGAAAGATCTTTGTTGCATACAGAAATTGTATTTCTGACATAACGGTAAGGCTTTCAGACAGCATCATTAACAAGCACTCAAAAAAGAAATGTCATATATGAACGATGACTGAAAATTATTTGGAAACACGTCTTAATATCGCTAACCTTGGGCGGGAGACAGGTATGTAGGGCTGGGCCGCCTTTCGCCCCTCATAATCCGCCTTCACGCACTTGACTGCATACGTGGGCAGCAAGAAAATTCTGGGGGTGCAAGATTTTTTTGAAGGTCGAAAAATGGCCTTAAAAATGATGGTATGGCGATAAAAACACCATTTTTCGACGTTTCTCATCAAGCACTATCCATTGGCATCAAAAAATTGCGAAAAAGACGAAAAAAAATTGAATTCTGGGGGGGGGGTATTTTGATTTCTGGGGGGGGGGGTATTTTGGTTTCTGGGGGGTGCATACCCCCCAAACCCTCCCCACGCCCAGGTGTGCTTGACTGCGTATGTCTACATGGTAATAGCTTTGTATATAGCTCGTTTTAATAATTATTATGGAAGGGGTCTACGACGTTTTGGCGCCGCCGTTTTGGCGCCAGCAACTTATAAATTATTCTAATTAAATCAATTTTGAAGCAATTTTAAAATAAAGTATATATTCAAAAAGCAGGTTCTACAAGCTACAAAATAGCATATTGTTCTTTTCGTTCGAAGAGTATCCATTTGTGTACGACTGAAAAACTGTAGAAAATCCAGTGTATTTTTAGGTGCATTTAATTATCTCACTAAATTCAAAGATATTCTAAAAGTAATTTATACCATCACGTAGAGAATTGAATGGGCTTTCAGAATCTGTATTATACTTTAATCATAAATGAAATGTAAATAATTAATAATATTACAAAGAGTGTGGCGCCAAAACGGCGGCGCCAAAACGTCCCATTCCGTTATGGAAGGAATACCTACCACATGTAACCAAACTTACAGTTCAAATACTTAAGGCCCATGGCCCCAGTAATGACCGATGATATAAATAATATAAATAAATAGTTCTTACGAGTATTTTCCCTCCACAGGGTGTTGTATTGCGTGCTTCATGAATGGCTTGGCAGACTTTGCCGAAAAATGGTTTCAAAGAAGCTGATTCGGAATCTTCTACACTAATTTTTAAAATGTCTACTCCAATGACATCGTTTTTTCGACTGGGCACGTTGGTAGCATCAACTATAAGCGTAATACCGCGCTCCGTGACGTTTGGCTTATTTACGGGTGCGAATCCGCTAATAAATAAATAATCATTGATCCTGTCGATGGAACCTAATGCTCCAAACATAATAATGTAGTTTCCTAGGCCGGCAAAAATTTTGACTAATGCTGCGAACACATAACGGAGAATAAATAACATTATAATCATAGTCTGTATCACACGCCGTTTTTTGTACAAAACCCCTTTGCGGACGAATCCTGGAAACGTCTTATGAACAAAAACTCTTTGATTGCTATGTGTGTGTAATAGACATTTTTTCGAAAGAATGCTATCAGGTGTAAGCACCGTTCTTTTCAAATAACGAGTTTTATCATGAACTAAATTCATTTCTTAGCTGAGCAATATTTTAACGAATTAGTTCAACTCCTACGCATAATTGTAGTGATGCAGTATTTTGCTGCACAGAATAAACAATGTGCGCTTTTCCAAAAAATTTGGCTGAAAACGTCAATTTGATACAGAGTCAAATGTCACATAAAAATGAAAGATTCAGCTGTAAAATGGGCAGCAACCAAATTCTGAGGGGTCTGATGGAGTAAAATAGCAAAACCAGAATATTCATTTCTGGGAGTCTATCGTAACCTGTTTGGGTGTTTTTGATTCTGGTGTCTTTCAAACCCCCACCCCCATACTACTGAATTGACAAATATAATATCTTTCATTCCCCTTGCGTTATAAGGTCTTTATAGTTTGAATTTTCAAAAAAACTGAAACCATCATATACAGTGGCTGACCTGGAAAATGCCTTGTATGTACTTGCACAAATTGTTCAAAAATTGCCTGAACGAGTTTAAAAATATTTGTGCCTGCATGAAAAACTACGTTTAAGGATTCTGCTAACAGTAAGTCGAAGATTACGATTACCTTATTGCTGAAGATGAAAATTTATAATTGTTTTGTTCTTCGTTGTCTAAGGTGTCGAAAATTGTGGTGGAAAAATGCATTAGTTTGCATCGAAAGCCTATGAGGAAACTGAAAATTTTCAAAAGGTCAATTTCTGAGGGTCTAGCTAATTTGCTAAGTCTGTCGCGATCAGAGGACTCAATCCTTGACCTTCCTATCATGTACGGTGGTAGTCTAGCGGGCTGATTGAGACAATTATCAGTCTTACTTATGCTAATTTGCTCAGATAGACGTTATTAGCGTATTGGCTGAGATCATTATATGTCCTTCACATGCTTGGGAGGTTGGGTAAATTAAAATGAGAAGATACAAGCATATTGGCCCTGAGAGCAATATCAATGAGCGAGCAGGCATATCGGCCGTCGTACAAATGTAGGTACCACAAAAAAAGAATCGTTTGCAGTGAATGAGGGAGGACTGAAAATGGCATTACGTAGGTATAACCATAGATGCACGCATGGGCGATCTGGGGGTGGTCAGCCGGTCTGGGGGTCAAAAGTTGAGCTTTTTTGGGCACAAATGACCTCAAAAAATAGTATTAGCGCTAAAATAGCGTTAAAACAATGCTATTACACAGTTTCTGGTCAATTTAAAGCACTTCTGAATAAAATTTTCAATTTTAATCCATTTTTGGCCTTCATTTTGCCTCACTTTCTACACAAAATTTTCCATTTTTTCCATTCTGGGGGGTCTAGAGTCTAGCTAGACCCCCAACCCCACGTTCTGGGTGTAACTACAATACTGATGGCCTAGTCATATGTGGTTTCACATTGGGATCGACGTTGGTTGGAAACTGATTTGGTAGGTACCATCTTTCCAACCCCATGTTGAAAGAAATTAAAAGTCAATCCGCTCTAGAAAACTGAAGAATAACTAAATTTAGCAACTATTACAATTTATATGATTGTACAGCAGCTAAGTCGTTATTGGCAAGGCTGGAATAATATTCACGACTTTAAAAGTGTTTCATTTAATACAAGTTTAACCAGCGAAGTAAAAGAAATGCAGAGCGTTGTTGATTTTTAGATCGAGCAATAGTCAAAATAAACCAAACCTAGGACACTTTCTGAAACGAAATCGATCATTTGGAAACATTTAGCAAATAGCAAGCAAGAGAAATTTGAAAGCAATTCCCCCGCTATGTATTCAGTCACGGTAAAAACATTTAGCATTAACAGAGCGCTTAACCTAGCCAAACTAGCTTGCCAGATTTTGTTTACACGGATGATAGTGATTTATTAGGTGGCACCTATATATTTCGGATCGGAGGCATTAGAACGATGCTATTCACAAGAGCGACAGTATAGTCAGAAGCGCGAAACAGCTAGCCTATTAAAATTTTCAATTGTTAAAATTTAAAAATGATGCTTTTATGCAGTGTTTAAAAGCGAGTCAGAAGCGTTATCGATTGATGTTAATAATTAAAAATGAGCTTGTTTTTTATCGTGCTTTAAAAGAGCATGCTCTTGTGCAAGAATACATTAGAAGGTTATAGCATTAATTGCCGAGATCCTTGTTTCTGACTTTGTTGGTATAAGCAGCGTCACACATGCACACTGGGGGAGGGTACGAGGGGGGCATCCTACAAGGACTTTTAAAAACATACCCCCTCAAGTCTTATTGTTCAAATTTTTCGAAATTTTCGGGGGGGGGGAGTCCGGCCGGATCCCCTTCCCCCAGAGCTACGTGCCTAATCCCCTCAAGCTATTTTCGGAGAAGAACGTATTGCTCGAATCATGAAAAGCGTCAAACGACGTCTAACAATATAATGTCAAGTACATAAACCTATTTATTTTTCGAGCACTTGACTGTTCAATCCATTCATCCAGACACTTTTCTTCCTTATTTCGTAAATATTTGTCATTACCGGTCATTCCATCCATACGTGGGCAGCAAGAAAATTCTGGGGGGGGTGCAAGATTTTTTTGAAGGTCGAAAAATGGCCTTAAAAATGGTGGTATGGCGATAAAAACACCATTTTTCGACGTTTCTCATCAAGCACTATCCATTGGCATCAAAAAATTGCGAAAAAAAAACGAAAAAAATTTTCAAAAATTGAATTCTGGGGGGAGGTATTTTGGTTTCTGGGGGGTGCATACCCCCAAACCCCCACGCCCAGGTGTGATTCCATCCCTTCTAATTTGGTTTATTTTCATGTAAATTTAAGCACAAATATTAAGAAAAAATAAAATACTCGAATTAAATACCCCCCAAGGAAACTAGGTTCACCCCCTCCCAGAACTTTGGACCGTGTGCATGTACGTATAAGCAGCGGTGTGCGCTTTTCGCATTTTTCAATGCGTTGCATAATTTATCGTAAGCTCTTTGATCACTTGAAAAGTCAGTAATGTGTTAAAAGAGGAGAATAACGAATCTTGAAATGCTATTAATGTGTAGATATTGATCAAATAGACGAAAAACACACGAAACAAGAATTGCATACAACTAATTTACCCTTGCCTATATAGATGAACATAGCTCTCAGGAAGAGAAAGATTTAATTGAAAAACTGCTACATAACTTGGCGGTTTTTTCTTAAGAATTTTTACCAACAGTCTGACAGCCTAAAATATGCTCCAGTCACAGGGCTATTCAAAAATATACCTAACTTACTTTATTGCATAAAAATGAAGATTTATGCGCGGAAAGCGCATTCAAGTTAAATGCGAAATAAACTGGAATATTATCAATAAATATTTAGGAAAGAGGAATAGGTATGCGATAAGGATTTCGGCTCCAAGAGATTTCAATAGTAAGTGACCGATGGAAGTTTTTATACACGAATAGGCTGCAAGTTATGCTTAGCTGCGCTGCATTGTCGTCAAACGGTAAAATAATAAAATGCACCTACATAGAAGAAATAAGTCCATGTAAGGTCGTCGATTAAAAAGCAAAAAAATAAGTAACTGGAAAATTCAATAACTTTTCGCGCTACATACATACAACTTACTACTATTCCAGTAATTCTTTTGCTCAAAACGTCACCACGAGTCATCTGTCCTGTTTAATGACGTCATCCAAGCTCATTTTTTGTCGTCATGACATCCGCTGTATATACATTATTTTCCTGAGCTAACATTATAGATGAGGACCAATGTCAATTATACGCCGAAAAGTGGAGCAAAGCAACAGAAAAGAAGCTATCGTGTAGCGGACCACTAACATCATATGCGCGTTAGCGTGTACCTGGGTACCCATAAAAAGTGTCTCCCCCACAGCTATAACGAGACACGTCTAGGAGTTGCAGTTTGTTTTAGAAGATGAATAATTTTAAAAAAATTGTAGAATTTTTTGTTTACAGTCAACAGCCACATGAGATGAGCGTGTAAAGTTTTACTGTAACATTACAACGTATAGTTTTTAATTTTTGGTCGATCACACGACTGTAACTGCGATAGTTACACCTTGCGAACATTATATCGAACAGTTTGTTATCGCCATCGCGGAAGCAAATCGATTACGACTTTACACCATAATGGAATCCCATTTCTAGTCGAGTAACCATCTCAAGGATGTGCTAGCTCGAGGTTATGCCTTCAGGTACCAATCAACCCCATTTTTCATTTCAAAATTCCATTAGGTTTGTCCGGTAAAACAGAGTTATGTATGCGTTAAGATCGGTAAATTAGTTATTTGAATTGCCGCTGTAAATATTTGGTCTTATGACTTGGCTAAAAGTTATTTCAGTCTGTGTGTAATTTGTTTTGATTGATGACTAGACATCATATACTGTGAGTAATCATGTGAAGAGGAGTTAGAGTCAAGTTGGCGGTCGAGTCGCGTTACCCCGTTGGAGCGCCTTTTGTTTTATTTTGTTTGTGCCGACTTGCAGTCGTGCCGTTGTTATTTTACGTATTATTAAATTAGAAAAATAACTACGCAGTGATTAAGTATATCGAGGGTAAGGCCGGGCCGCGACGACGATAAATTTTATATTTTATTTCGACTGGAATTGGAAAGGTTAACATTGTAATGTCTTATCTTCCATTTATTTTTGGAAAGTCTCTTATCTCTTTCTCAACCCCGAAAATAGCTAAAATATTATTTAATTTTTTGATGATGACTGTCCTGCTTAGAGCTCGCTGTGGAGTGCTACACAAATCAGGAACCAAAACATTTCCGAAATCACTCAGTGGTTGGAAAACAACTTAATTTATCAACTTGAGATTTGGGTTGAGATAGGTCAACTGACCTTGCGAGTATACCGGGGTTAGGTAGGTACTCAGAGCTAGGTGTAGGGCGTAGCTGCTGAGACTCCCGACGAAAAGCGGTCAGCAATATAATGACTGAGGAAGTCGAGGCCGTAAGTCATTGAGGGCCGTTGGGTTTAGAGCCGCACTACGTGCTTGCAGAACCTGGCCAGCGCTAAGAGCAGCGTAAGTATCTAAGTAATTCCCGAAGGCAAATACCAGGGTGTGTCCGTGTCGATTTTAGTAGACATAGGGCACCCCAGTATTTACGACTTTTCTAAGTTTTGCATTCTCTTTAGTCTGTTTTTTAAACGTAAACAATTAGAGTCTGTTTCACACAACTTCGGTCATAAAATTTAAAACTATCTCCGACAATAAGCTGACAGATTGCGATTATAGCATCGATCTGATATATAATTAACGTAACCCTTGGCTAACAGTCGATGAAAGTTCTGAGAATTCATGCACGAAGTTATGTGAAACAAACTATAAGTATTCGAAAAGTGGTGTATTTCAGGAGCGGGAGTGTTTAGCTGGCGATACCTAACCTAAGCTATGTACATATGGCAGCTGGTAGTGCATATAAATAAATACCTAAAAACTTATAGGGGTTTATGTACATAAGCATATCTATAGTCTGTTTCACATAACTTCGTGCTTCGTGCATAAATTTTAAGAATTTCCATCAGCAATAAGCCGAGGGCTACGATGATTATTTATCAGATCAATGCTATAATCGCAATCTGTCAGCTTATTGTCGGAAATAGTTTTGAAATTTATGACTGAACTTGTGTGAAACAGACTATACATAAGTGCTGGTCCAGCTCCAACGTCCGAAGCAGCTATTGACCCTGGGATCTTACGACCTGAACAAGGTGCAATGTCCGAGTAGCTACATACGCAGTCCTAATTCTACTAACAACTTTCTTAACCCCATGAATCACAAGCGCGCTAGATCTACTAAGATCTCCGACCAAAAACTATTCCCTACGAAAACCTAAAATTGTTCAATCTTAACTTCTTTTCATGGTTAGGATGGCCGAAAGATTTTTGCTTCCTAAGAACACAAGGACGAGAATCCATAACAACACAGAGCTCTCGTCAGAAGAGTCATCCTGTTATAATAATTAGTTTAATTATTTGAGACTAAAGAATTCAAAAGATTTTTCGGAAGAACATTAAAAGGGGCTGACCGTTTGCGAAATAAAAGCATTACTGATCTATGATGAAAAGCAGATGAACCACGAGAACGAATAACGTAGAAAAACGGCGTGTAGCTCCACTGCCACAAGTGTAAAGAGTGTTAGAATCTGGGGTTTAAAAAACACATTTTAGCCTTTTTTTGTCTTTTTGCTGTCTGCCAACAACTCCAGTTACGAGTCCCAAGAAATTTTTCCTGATAGAAACACGACTCAAGGGCTACTTTCTGTTTACCAGTAAACTTTTTTACACTCAATTTAACTTTAAAGTTAGTTTTAAAGTTTAAAATCTAGTGGCTCCAATTTTCGCTCACCGGTCAATGCGAGCAACGTCGTAATTTCTCAGGACACATTGTAATAAACTTCAATGATTAGTGGATTCTTCATTAATGGAGGAAGGGCGACTTGTTTTGTTTTTCTGTCTGGTTGGATTTAAGTACGCAAATAGATCTTTGATTTCAATTTTTCAACGAATGTTTTCTTCGAATTTTTCAAAGAAAAAGTAGAGAACTATAGTCTGTTCCATTCCGAACGGCTCATTTTCGCTTCACGACTTATTACTGTAGCAGAATATTTTACGGGTGTTGTTGCGGCAGTCTATTAGATGCGCATCATGTATGTTAAGCAAGGAACATTAAAGATTAATCAGAGTTTAAAGCGGCGAACTGTTACGAGAGCATAATTGAAGATGCCATTTGTGCAGTAAAAATCTATTACAGTAATAAAACTTCACCAAAAAATGGGCCGTTGGGATTTGGAGTAAGGAACAGAGGCGAATATATGCACTAGGAATTATGCATTACTAAGGTCATAAAAGGAGGGGATTAGGGAAAAGTCATTTATTTATATATACATATACCTCTGAAAGTTGTTAGAATCTACTAAAAATAGACTTCTGCTAAGAAACGCAAAAGGTCAGAAGTACATTCTGCAGCCTGCAGAAGAGAAGCGCTGCCCCTGTCGTAAATAACACGAATAGCTTATTCCTTGAAAAAGAAGTGATTACAAATTTAAAAGCAATTGGGCTGCAACAATATCAAGCCCCTTGACCATTGGCTTAAAATTTATTGAAATAGAAATTTGATATTGATAAGAAACTAAGACGGTTATTAACACACATCAAAGCTTCTTCATAATCTTCTTCTCTCTAATTTTTAGTAGATTCTTACAACTTTCACAGGTAAACCTCGTTTTATGTCCTTAGTGATGCATAATTCCGAGTAGGTAGATTATCAAAGTGTCCTTTTTGTTCCATCGAAACATTTTGGTTGCCAGTACTTGTTATGTACCTATCTAAAGTATTGTGAAAAAAGTTTTTCTTACAAAAACAGATAAAGTAGAAATTTCAAAATCTGAAAAATTCAGAAAGATAGTTATATTTGTAAGGAACATTCAAAAAGATAGATAAAATGCAAATCAAAGTGTAGATCAAGGAAGATAAGGGTCCGGGTGCACAGGTCGGCGTGGGGGAGAGTTTCGGGGTATGCACTCCCCAGCATTCAATTTTTTGATAACTTTAATTTACTCAAAATTTGAAAAAATTAATGCAGTACTGTTTGTCTATCTAATCCACACAAGAACTGTCAATTAGCAGGTCATCAATGTATACCTATATATGTATGTGATGAAATGCCACAAATAGTGTAAGGGCAAAAATCCCGAAAAACGTGCAGTCTGGGAGATCTATCGATTTTGGGGTCTATCAGATTCTCGAAGGGGGGTCCAGCTAGATCCCTAATCTACTCCTATTAATGGCCAGCGCATGCATCTAATGCTACATGAAGTCGAGTTAGAAAATTCTTCAGCATCATTCCTGTATTAAATATGTAACTACATACATATAAGTACGTATTGATACCATTTTAAAGGAGCAAAGCAACAAACGTACAAGGTATTTGAAAAAAACGTACAAAAGTAGAAAATCAAATACAATCGAGTAAACGAGAACAAAGTTGGGACAACCGACTGGACAAACAGGAATACATTTGCTTTCCATTGATCATGAATGCTTATGTTAAATTCTACTTTTCTTATTGAACTTTTTCCGAAAAATTTCTTCTTATTCTAGCACCTACAACAAAATATTCCTGAAATGCGTACAATTCGGCTGAGATTCTGATATCCAAGTTACAAAACATCGACGTCGCAAAACCCGTAACTACAGTATTTCACACTTTCCGTACAGGACCAGGCGCTGACGTCACATAAGTGGCAGCTGGCCTCTGTTGTTGCTGGAGCAGAGCAGATGACTGCCTCGGTGGATGAATGGCAAGAAATTGTTGACCACTAGCAGCGACCGTTGGTGGGTTCAAATCCAAAGCTACCGTCTTATAATAACCGGCCGCAGCGTAAACGGGCAGCATATTGGGCGCTGGTCCCCCCGCCGGCTGCACAATGTTCAAGTGCTGCGGCCCGACTGCACTAACGTGCTGAGGTATCAGTGAATAATTGTTCGGCGGAAACAGCAAACTTCAAGTATAGGTTACTTTTAACCTGGTGCATGGCGGACATAGGCGGGCAGTAGCCAAATTCTGGGAATGAGGGATTCGATGGGCCAAATTGCCAAAAATAGCAACAAAAAAAGTCAATTCAATTGAAAATTCAATTTACGCTTAGTTAGAGCCATACTTTCACGATTTAAGTGCGCTTATGTACTTAGATTTAACGTTTTACATCGTGGGTAAAACGATAAAAATTGAAATTTGTCGTTTGTCATTGTATAAAACACATCGTGGAATGCAAAAATTCCAATATTTTATCTAAATCATATGTAAGTGTGCGACTTAAAATTTTGGTTGCCTTGAAAATAAAATCAATATGTTACAAAGCCCAGAACGGGCTAGTACCCCTGATTAGTGAACCTAGCATGTACAGTATCAAATTTCGCGCCACAATTTCCTCAACTAAGTTCTAAAGGATGGTGTGCTTTAGAAATATTATATTTTTAAAACACGAGATCACTATCGTAAGAAAAATCGTTAACTTACCGGAAATTCGTTCGTGGCAGGAGGCCTAATTTGCGCGCAAGTAGTCTGGTGCGTCGGCCAATGCTGCTGTTGGCAGGGATAATCGCAATATGAAGTGTTCCAACAGCAGTAGAAAACGGCTTCCTTTCCACAGCAGGCGCACTATAAATTGTTTACACTTATGCGTGTATGAAAGAAAATCCTAACATTTCTTCATTATTACAGAAAATGCCACGTAACGTAACACAGCATTTGCCGGGCATAAGAAAATGCAAATTATGTACTCATGCGCAAATGGTAGACTTTAGTTATCTTTCGCGATACAGGCAATTGAATTATGTGCAAACGAAATATAAAGGTTGAGAAGGTATTACTGGAGTACGTCCACACTTTTTTAAAAATCATTTTTGTTAAAAAATAAAATAGACATATTAGTAAATCGACATCGCTGATCTCAAATCCGTTGTCTATTTTCAGCTTGCATGCATCGTTGTTGCAGTATACCTACAGTACACCCAGTGATCGACCGGGCTCAAAAAATACCGGGCCCGGGCTTTGCTGCCGGGCTTGGTACCGGGCCCGGGCTTATATACAAACAACATGCCTTGCTTCCAATATAATGTTATGCATAAAATACATGTTTAGACCGATTAAACATTTTTTATTTGTCAAACGCAAGGCTTACTGCTGTATCAGGAAGATTTTTGAATTCTAAGCTCTGTTAATTATTCAATCTTTCTAAAAATAAATGAAGTAGTTAGCAAGGATTTTGGTAGCATTATTCAAGCAAGAACAAAGTTTTTAATACAATAGCGCGCAATTCCATTATCAAAATGCACGTGCAACTAAACACGGTTTGAAAAAGCACAAGGTTTCATGTAGATATTTAAAGGAAATTGAGCATTTAATTTATGCATTCAGACATAAGAGCGACTATGATATGGTCGGACACAAGATATGCTGTTTGGATTTTAGAACTCAAACTATAGCGTACATTGACGTCAATTGAAATTGTGTAGTGTATAGGATGGCACACGTATTAAAGCCATAGGCGTAGCCAGGGGGCGTTGGGGGCACATCCCCCCGAAATTTTTCAGAAATTTTGATGATTTTTTGAGTGTAATAATTGTGTCCAGAAAATTGAGTTCAAAAAGGCAAAAACGTCAAAAATTTTCCGGCGCTTCGCGCCGAGTCTTTATTATATTTATTGCTATATAGATCCAATGAGTTCAAAAGCTTAAATTAGCTAAAATAATCGATCAATTCACATCACTTTAGTGATTTATTGCTCTATTTGTTCGTTGAATGAAACTGCGCATGCTTGTTGAGCATACAGTAAATGTGCGAAAATGATTGTGTACCAGTTTGTCTATTCTTTGCTTTGTTTGTCTTTCTTTACAAGGACAGGACACATAATCTTATCTTATGTTTTTGCCCATTTTCTGTTTTCTGAATTATATCTTGTTAATAAGAAGGCCACAAATAGGCCTGAAAACGATAAGAACAAAATTGCCATTGATACCTCTTTTTTATATCTTATTGGCAGCACCCGTTGCTGCGCTTTATACTT
This sequence comes from Mermis nigrescens, assembly GCA_036768485.1. Lineage (NCBI taxonomy): Eukaryota > Metazoa > Nematoda > Enoplea > Mermithida > Mermithidae > Mermis > Mermis nigrescens. Next base: position 12,892,326 of record JAVLUZ010000154.1, read on the forward strand.
AGCAGAGGTCGAAAAGCGCATTTCAGCTCAGAAATCTTGTACAATGTAGGACTTCGTCAATTTTAAGTGTTTTGGGCTTAATTTAGAACCGAGATTTGGCCGATTTTGCGAAAATTTTAGCGATAGTATTTAACCTTAAAGTTCTTTTTTTACGAAATTTCCTAGGGGGCGATTGAGCGCGCCACCGCAGCCCCCGCCCGCCGTAAAATCTCGTTGTATATGTGCAGCGAGATTTTTGGGAGGACGAAAAAGAAAAAGGGTTCCCCGAAATTAATTTGTCTCTTCTGTATGATTTAAGCGGTAAAAATTGTGTTTAAAGAGCTAAGACGTCAAAATTTTCCGGCGCATGGCGCTGCTGGTTATTGTTCTTTCTTTTTGTAAAGCTTCGGCATTGCGTTTAATAGCCTGAATCAGGCAAAATATCACAGAATATTAGTATTCACAGGCTACAAAATGTTAAGGACAGTAAAAGATTACTAAATTCCTTGTTGCTTTGCGCCTCTTATGATTTCCGAACTGTTTGTCAATTAAAAGACCATAAATTATACATGAAAACCGTAAAAATTTCAAGAATTTCCGGCGTTTCGCGCTGATTAACATTTTTGTATTTCTGATTGTCAGAAACCCATAAATTAGCTAGGCTACACTACAAAAGGTCGAAAAGCTCAGTTTTATTATAGGTACATAACGTTACTAACATTCAATGCAAAATTAGTCTTAAAAGCCTTTGATTGAAGCGTTGTATAGAAGATGAATGCACATATGAAGTTGACAAGTATGATAATGAGCAGGTGGGCAGAAGTAAGGCAAATTGATTTAGATAGAATCACAGGCTAGCAAATTCATAAGAAATACGGACAGCAGCTGAAATAGTAAACGTCTAAAATATCAACGATAATTATTTGAGGCCCGGTTGAGGCCCGGTGGTTTTCAGCCGGGCCCGGGCCTGCTATGACCGGCCGGGCCCGGTCCGGGCCCGAGTACCCGGTCGATCACTGAGTACACCTCAACACTTTAAAAAAATCATTTTCGTTGAAAAATAAAATCGCCATATTTGTAAATCGACATCGCTGATCTTAAATCCGTTGTCTATTTGGGCCTGCATGCATCGTTGTTACAGTATATATACGTAAAGTACACCTCAACACTTTTTTTAAAAATCATATTCGTTAAAAAATAAAATCGCCATAGTAATAAATTAACATCGCTGATCTCAAATCCGTTGTCTATTTTTAGCCTGCATGCATCGTTCTATACCTGCGTTACGGTATAACTGCAGTACACCTCAGATTTTTTATTTTCAGGTCTCAGATAACTTACTTCATGAAATTTATTAACATCATGGCACAAGATATTAATATGCATGAATTTTGCCATATCACAAGAATTGAAGAATCAGCCACCGAATTTGCACGAGAAAACGGCTCGCTGCTTGCTTTTCGTATCAATATCTTGTGCCATGAACTTAATAAATTTTCTGAAGTAAGTTATCTGAGATCTGAAAATAAAAAATCAGAGATTATACAGTAGTTATACTGTAACGTAGGTATACAAGGATGCGTGCGGGCTAAAAATAGACAACGGATTTGAAGATCAGCGATAGTCGAATTTACAGAGTTGGCCACTGGTTTTCCAAAATAAAATTCCCGGGTTTCCCGGGTGATTTATGGACAATTTCCCGGTTTTAAATCATGCTTTAAACGCACACTATATACGAAGAAGTGCCATCATAAGAACATGAAAAATGATAAGGCACAAGCAACTTTTAATCAAACAAATGCAAATAACTACTACACGAAACGTTTTGGAACAATCATAATTCCTTTTTCAATGATGCTAACGAGTTGTCGATAGCAGTTCTCACAGCTTATTATATAGTACAGTAGCGATTTTAGTGTGGCAAAACAGGGTTTTCGATCATTGGTAGTGTATTTCAGCTAATTTCTGGGTTTCCCACGCCAAAAATTACTTAAAATTGAATGTGGCATTTTCCATTCTAAATGCAAATTCTGCCATTTTAAAGATATATAGGATCAGTGGCGGATCTAGAATTTTCTTAAGGGGGGCGGTATCCCAACTTTTCCACAAAAAGTCAAAAATAGGTCCAAAAGTTTGCTCTTAATGCGCAAAATGACATTTTTCGGTGTTCTACATTGTATACTTTTACATAAAATCACTTGACGCAATATTTTTTCTAAAAATTTTAAAATGTTAGACAATTTTGTGCGAAAAAAATCATTAAATTTCTTTGACTTTAACAAAAATCTGGCGCGAAGCGCGAAAAATTTGTGAAATCAAGGCGGATAGACGTCTAGAAGCATGATTTACTGCTTGATTTCCTGCATTTATAGCATTTGATGTGAAACATCGAAATTCTTAATTGAAAATAGAAGAAAACTATGCAAAAATATATGTTATAATTGTTTTGAAACCTACATGAACAAAAAATGGCTTCCAGGCAGTGTTTTTTTTTGTACAAGGTCCAACGATGGTCCCTAAAAGTCTTTGTACATTTTTGTACACACAAATTTTGGATACTATGATCAGTGATCGGACCGAGGGTACTTTTTGGACCCTCGGCCTCGGCCTCGGCCGAGGCGCCTTAAAATCCTTGCCTCGGCCGAGGCCGAGGAGTAATGCCGAGGGTCAAGCTTATACACCTATACCCATAAATAGTGCTCTTAGAATATTTTGTATGCACATGAGCTAGAGAATAATCGTTATATTGAACACTTTATCGAATGTCATTTTCAATAATAGTAGATTAAATGTGTGAAGGATTTATTGAATAAAGTCGACAGAATGAAAGCATACTTAATTTAACAAGTTGCCGTTGAAGACTTGGAAAAGTTAATAAAAAATATGGCTGAACAAGCACTTAAAAACTTTTATTACTACACATAAATAAGAAAACAGTGTCAAAGAAATATACGAACAAACGAAATAAGCTAACTAAAGACATAACTGTAGCCATTGTTGTGCTCGCTTTTGCAGTAATGCATGTTTAAACACGCTTTTGAGTCATCCAATTCTGGTGTGGTAGGTAATATGACAGAAACTGCACTGTACTTTCCGATGATAGTTTCCCAAGGTCCAGAGTTGAGGGAAGGGTGAAATCCCAAAATGGGGGACCAGTAAATTAAGTAGTGTCTTTGTATGAGCGGACAAATTTTTGTAGATATTTTATATAAATATATATTTAAACATACACATTTTTACATACTGCCATTGTGCGACCTGCAACCGGCATGCAGTCCTAAACAGTGTTTTTTTTGTGCAAGATACCTTTTTTACGTGTACAAAAATGGTATCCAAAAGTCTTTGAACATTTTGTACATGCAAATTTTTGTGTACTATTATAGTATGGTACAGTAGCGATTTAGTGTGGTACAACAGGGGTTTTCGACCTTCGGTAGCGTATCTTAGCTAATTCCTGGGTCTCTGAATATTTGACATTTTTTCCATTCTAAATGCAAATTCTACTATTTTAAAGATATATAGGACAGACAATTACTGATGCGCCGAAAATTTTCGGGAATTTTACACCTTTTTACAGTTTTTGTCTCTCCAAATATCTTTGTGCACGTGCAAAGACAGTCCTGAAAACTCTCTGTACATAATGAAAAATCTTTGCCGAAAACAAAAAACCGAGGTCCTAAATGTGATAATTCGGGCTGGATATATAGTTCATAAGATTATTTGGCGCGAAGCGCCGAAATTCTTATGAGCTTTTGATGAAATTTACACATAAAACTTGACTGAGAAAGCTTAAACAACTTGTACTACAAAATCAGAAATATTACAGATATTGTAATATGCCAATTAAATCTTGTAATAAGCACTACTGTGCTTAGAAATCCAATGCAACATCAGGATAAATTAGTCAATTTTATATTTGAGCGGCTAAATGTGCTGAGTTATTGAATAGTACTTGTTTTGCATAAAATTTTTGAAAACAGTATAAATGGATACAAAAGATATTTAAATCTGCATAAAGATGCCTAGGTTACACAAAAATTGATTTTTGAGTGTTTAATGCCTCTGCTTCAATCCAAATACAGTATATTAGCGATATTTTGCGCGAAGCGCGAAAAATTTTGAAATGCAACATCAGGATAAATTAGTCAATTTTATATTTGAGCGGCTAAATGTGCTGAGTTATTGAATAGTACTTGTTTTGCATAAAATTTTTGAAAACAGTATAAATGGATACAAAAGATATTTAAATCTGCATAAAGATGCCTAGGTTACACAAAAATTGATTTTTGAGTGTTTAATGCCTCTGCTTCAATCCAAATACAGTATATTAGCGATATTTTGCGCGAAGCGCTGAAAATTTTTGAAATTTCCATGAAAAATACTGAAAAACGATAAAATTAATATCACTTTGTCTAAGAAAGTATTTTAACATTGTATAAAAATGGCTCCAAAAAATGCACGAGCCGAAATTGATTTTTGGCAAAACCATTTTTAGGTGCGTTTTTGCGATTTTCGGCCGAAAATTCGTAATCATTTACGCCCTCTTCCATAAAAATGGCCGAAAACCATACGTGTAACAGGGAGGGCTTTGGGGAATTCCCCACCCACCCAGGGTTGGACGTCCTCCCCTAACCCTTCCCTCCAACGTCAGAAAATTTTGACCCACCCTCCCCATTTTTGGCGAAAATTTGCGCTTTGTTGGCTACTTTAGGTGCTTTTGCCATTTTTGACATAGAATTAGAGTCGCTAATCCCCCACCCGAAATTTCTAGCCGTTACATGTATGCCGAGGAGCCCCTCCCGAAAATTTTGAGCTGTTACATGCATGTTTTATAGTGACAGTTTGTCTATTTACTCTTGCTTACATTCAAAAATACTGTATCACTTCGGGAAATTCTAATAGTTAGCTGCACTTTTGCCATAGTAAAAATTAGGTTCAAAAATATTCAAAAGGTTTTCACCAAAAATCGTCTGACAGTGACTTGAGTCTTGTACCCTGAGAGGGGTTAATAAACCTCCTCACCCCTCCCTTCGGGAATGTGTGTTTCCGATCCATGTAGCAAGCATTAGAATTAAAACTTAGTCATCACATGAATAATAAATTGGCTTTTTGCTGTATGTAACTTTGTGTAACTGGGTACGCGACTAAAACCACAAAAAAAGTCTATAGGTAAAAAATAGCCTTTGTACTGCAGATGCATTCTAAATACTTAATATTCAACGGACCAATTAAACTTATTCAAACTTGATTTTAACCCTCGGCGCCTCGGCACTTTTCAGCTTCGCCCTCGGCGCCGAGGCCGAGGCTCCAAAAAACGCCGAGGCTTGCCGAGGCCGAGGCCGAGGCCTCGGCCTCGGTCCGATCACTGACTATGATATAGTACGGTAGCGAATTTAGTGTGGTAAAAACAGAGTTCTTCGACCTTTGGTAGTGTATTTTGGCTAATTCCTGATTTTATGAGGGCAAAAATCATTAAGAATCGTCTTAAAACGGCGCGAAGCGCCGAAAAATTCGACATTTTTCCTTTCGAAATGCGATTTCTGCAATTATACAGATATATAGGACACACAATTACTCATTACGGCGCGAAGCGCCGAAAATTTTTGCGAATTTCAGACCTTTTTTGCGGTTTCTGTCTTCAAGAAAATCTTTGTACATCTACAAAGACGGTCCCGAAAAGTCTTTGTACATCGGGAAAAATCTTTGCCGAATTAAAAAACGTGCTTCCATGTCGCCAAGAAAATAAATAAATGTCATTAATAGGTATCATCCGGCGCGTAGCGCGAAAAAATTTGAGAATTTATGGTCACTGACGGCCAAACATCATTGCAAATTGCTTATCCATTCTTTATCTCGCAAATATTTTTGGCCAATGGGAGGGAAGGCGGCCGCACCCCCACCGCCCCCACTTAAATCCGCCCTGCATAAGAGAAACAATTACTCATATCGGCGCAAAGCGCCGAAAATTTTTGGGAATTTTACATCTTTTTACAGTTTTTGTCTTCCCAAAAACAGAGTTGTTCGAATTTGATAGGGTATTTTAGCTAATTCTCTAAGGGCAAAAATCACTAAGAATCGTCTTAAAACGGCGGGAAGCGCCGAAAAATTTGACATTTTCCCCTTTGGAATGCAATCTCTGCCATTATAAAGATATATAGAACACACAATTATTCATTTCGGCGCTGAGCGCCGAAAAATTTTGGCGAATTTCAGACCTTTTTTGCAATTTTAGTCTTCCCAAAAATCTTTGTACATGTACAAAGACGGTCCCGAAAAAGTCTTTGTACATCGGGAAAAATCTTTGCCGAGTACAAAAAAACACTGTTGCAAAAACGTCTTAGAGAACAATAGTACAAATAGCTACTAGCTATATCAAACAAAGAGAATACACAAATAGTAATCAACGATGTGTCAATGGGCGAGAAGAAAAACGGAAATAAATGCTACATGATAAAATATAAAAACACATAAACTAGTATGATACTAAAAGCGATAAAAAAGGTAACATTGTAATTCAATATTTTTGGCCTCCAAAAACTGAGTTCAAACTAAATTTCTTGACTAAACTGAGTTCAAACTGAATTTCTTGACGAAAATCCCGGGTTTTTCCCGGGTTTCCTGGAGTGCCGAAAAAAATTCCCGGGCTTTTCCCGGATTCCCGGGTTGAGTGGCCATCCTGAATTTACTAATATGGCGATTTGATTTTTTAACGAAAATGATTTTTGAATAAGTGTTGAGGTGTACTGTAGGTATACTGTAACAACGATGCATGCAGGCTAAATATAGACAACGGATTTGAGATCAGCGATGTAGATTTACTCCTATGGCGATTTTATTTTTTAACGAAAATGATTTTTAAAAAAGTGTGGACGAACTCCAGTAATACCGGTTGAGACGCCTTCCGATCATAGGTTGGCAGCACCAAAATTCTAGGGAGGGGGGGTGAAAAAATTTCTGGGGGGGGGGGGGTGAAAAAATTTTTAAAGGTCAAAAAATGGTATTAAAAGTGGTCGTATGGCGAAAAAACTCCATTTTTCGACGTTTCTCATCGAGCACTATCCAATGGCATCAAAAAATTGCTAAAAAAGCAAAAAAATTTTCTAAGGGGGGGGGGGGTGCATACCCCTCCGAACCCCCATGCCCACGTGTGCTTCCGATTAGAACAGTGTGTGGGCCAACCGATCTAACAGAGCGAAAAAATTGAATACCTTGTGATAAAAAGTTTTTTGGCTAATCTTTCGAAAAATTTCAAACAAGCCCTTTCCGAATAACCTAAATACGAATACGATTCATTCGCTCACAGCATCGAGTCTTTAGCTATACATATTTAAAATACTGGCAATTAGGCTTATCATTTGTTTCACCGAATGCACATCTTAATAATATTTTCAGTGACTTTACTGTTGCCTATGCTTAGAATAGTTGAAGGGTATAAAAAAAGACAAGACTCCAGATTTTAAGACAGGCTAAAAAACTCACAATAAAATCGTTAGGTAAGCATTTGTTTTTGAAATGATAAAAACCTCTCACAGTTGTTCCACAAAAAGAAAACGGAAGGTTTGCACCACACAAAAAACTGAAAAAGTAAATAAGCTGCAATAATGAAACGAGAACATGATGGTGCTTCGAACTTTCTGAATAGGCTTGAATAAAACGTACGTAAACCAACAATATGCACGCACTCTCATTCAAGTGAATTAATATCCTAATATCCTATCATGATGTGAAAACTAAGAAAATGCTTTACGATATTAAACATCAAGATCGTCAGTCTTAAGAAGATAATGCTATAATACACTAATGGTGCTTGCTATACTTTCCACATAAATCGATAAATGCACATGCACTTTCCTACGTTGAAAAATATCAAGCTGAAAGTCAAGCAAGGCCATCGACGACGAGCGACGATAAGGAGGGATCTTGACACAATAGAAAGTGAAAAATGCGATTGCTACGCATATATGTGTTACACACGTACTACGCTCTATTTCGAATTTGTCGAATATTTGTCCTATCCAGCCAGATTTACTCATTTGAGTGAGTACGCATGCATGAACCATACAAACAAAATATTAAACGCAAATACTATGTACATGTGTTGTAATATCGCAAACCAGCCCAGTCACGCTAAACATTCTTTGTCCATTTGTATTGCTTATATTTAAGGCACTGCAAATTAAATCGCACGTAAGGGGGCTGAGATATATTTGTATGCAGTGGCAGTTATAATACGTGCAAGGTCAAAGGAAAGAAGGCCAATTTTCAATTTTGCTTATTTCAATGTGTCAAAAATATTGCTTTACGAAAGTTCGACGTATTATAAAGTGGGTAACCTAAAGCCTTTGCTATGCGATTCCGCCGCATAAAAACTTCTTTAATTATGTAGATACCTGCTTTGCTGTGAAATGGGCAGACACGTCATTATAGCACGTCAAGTTAAAAAGGTTATTTGACGTCAGTCATTTTGAAAAAGCAAGCTTTGGACTAAAACGTTGCAACCATACATGATCTTACGGGGTTTCACCCCCAACCCGGAAAAATTATCACTACCCTTCCAGAAATTTTTGTCATCCACCTAATTCGCGATTTTTAGTTTTCTTTCCTGAAAATTTGTAGGAAAGGTTTTTTTTGAAGCGTTTTTATTAATATATTTCCCCAAAAGTGTCAAATTTTCGGCGCTTCGAGACATATACTCATATTTAGACTATATTTTGCTCAATTTATTACTCTTGATTTTTTTCGAAATGTTTTGATGTTTTTATGCTCTAGAAAGATGAAGCATCGTCAGAGAAGCCGAAAAACGACGTTTTTGACGCGTACCCACCATTTTAGAAGTCCAAACGGCACTTTAAAATTTCACCCCCAGAATTCCCATACTGTGCAGTGTGCATGTCTAGTTGCAACAGTGCCCGAATTTCAGAACCTGCAGTGGGGGAACGCTTCCTCTTGCTTCTGCCCACAAGCATTAGTGAAATAGACATTTATCCGTCGCAAGAGTTTATCGTTCTTGCAATTCTTTTCGAATGCCAATTACAGACTTTTGCCACCACAGGTTACTGAATACGCACCACTGCAGAGATTGAACACTTCAACAAAAGGATAAGTATGTAATAGACAGACACATAATAAAAAGATAAGTAATAAAAATGAAAAGGTGCATGCGTTGCGTAATACCTAAAATCGCTTATTTTTTAAATATTAGAAATTAAAAATAAGTCAAGAATTAAAATTTACATTAAAAATTGTATTAAAAATCTTAGGTAAGGAAAAAATAGCTTTCTACCCATTGCTTTTGCTTTGTCTCTTTGACGGCCAAAGACTTTTCCTCCTCAAACTTTTTGCGCAGCTGTTCCATGTCAGCATTATGTTTGAGGTCAGCAGCTTGTTGCATTTCTTGAATGCTGGTTTCTAAAGGAAATCGAGTAATGTGATGAATCGTATCGCAATATTATTTTAAAATGTAGATGATGAACAAAATAAAAAACTTTACACTCGCACTTATCAAATTTAAGCTCATTTGTGAATAATAAACGACTCCGTATAAATAAAGAAATTAATGATCTGACTAAACGACCAGAAATTTACTACATTAATGCACAAGATAAATCATAGGTAGCGCGTTAGCGTGTACTTATAACTATACTTGAATACCCCTAAAAAGCGACTCCACCGAAAGCAACAATGGGAGATTTTTGGGAGGTGCGGTTTTTGCTAATCGACAGATAATGAAAAAAGATTATGCGCATATTTTTCTTGTTTACACTCAATAACAAGTTCGTAATGAGCGTGTAAAGTTTTGGCGTAACGTTATAACATATACAAGCCTGTGACGGCTTTATCGGAGAGCATGTAGACAACTCAGCATGGATGCCTAATACAATTTAATGGCACAAAATTGTGGAGGAAGAATTTTTCTAGATGACAAATTTTTTGTTTTTCAAATTTCGCATTAGTTCTTGAGGAGTGTAAAGAGTGTAGAAATCTTGGGATGTAAAGACAGATTTTGGTCCCGCTTTTTTACTTATTTCTGTCTGCCAACAAGTCCGGTTATGAGTCCCAGAAATTTTTTCTGATAGAAATGCATTAGGACCTAAGGGCTACTTTCAGCTTACCTGCAAATATTTTTACACTCGATGCGGAGTTAGATCCAGGGGCTTAAAGTTTACAATGTAATGGATAGTGTAAAAAACAAGTTTTGTCTACCAACTTATCCGCTTGAGTGGGAACAAGTTAAACAGAATAAAAATAAACACGTTTTAGGGCTTACAGGTCGCAGTAAATTGTGTTTAAGAAATGCAATACTGACTTACCACAGGAGGTGTAAAGTTCAAAATTAGGGATGTAACACAGGATGAAAAAACACCTTTTCTTTCCTTTTTTGATTGGTAAATGTTTCAAATAGGATGTGGAACTAACGCTTTCCCACACACAAAAACGTACTAAAAATCAAAGGCTACAAACTGGCCTAACCCGAATTTCTTTACACTCAATAGGGAAATGGTTTCGAATTATTAAAGTTTACACTATGCCAGGGCACGAAATAACCCGTTTTTCACCTTTTTTCAGTTTGCCAGCATCCGCCAGTCATAAATCAAGACGCGCAGTATACTAAAAATAAAGTCCGCCTCAAAGGTTACACCTCGAATCGGACGCGTTTCTCTAAACTCAATAGTGAGTTAGGTGTGAAAGTGTAAAGTTTCAGCTTTGATTTAAAAAACGTTTTTGCTGATTTTTTGTCAGTCAACTCCTCCGGTTATAAATCGGGTAAAGCGGCAGTGTTTTTTCTGTACAAGGTACATTTGTACATGTACAAAGATTGTCCCCAAAAGTCTCTGGTACATTTTGTACACACAAATTTTTGGATACTAAAATATGGTACAGTAGCGATTTTGGTGTTGTAAAAACAGAGTTGTTCGACTTTTGGTAGTGTATTGTAGCTAAATTCTGGGTTCTAAAGGCAAAAATCACTAAGAATCGTCTTAAAACGGCGCGAAGCGCCAAAAAATTTGACATTTTTCTTTTTGAAATGCAATTTCAGCTATTATAAAAATGTATATAACACACAATTACTCATTTCGGCGCAAAGCGCCGAAAATTTTTGCGAATTTAAGATCTTCTTTGCAATTTTAGTCTTACCAAAAATCTTTGTACATGTACAAAGACGGTCCCGAAAAGTCTGTGTACATCGGGAAAAATCTTTGCCGAATACAAAAAAACAATGGTGAGGACTATTCAAAAAATGAAGTACGTGGCGGCGCTTGCGAACATACTTGCAGCAGCATCTGTGGTGAAAAAACTTTATTGCAATTATTCTGTCTGCCAAATTCCCATTGCATGAGTTGGTATGTCCGCATTTATGTAAAAAATAAAGAACATATTAAGGGTCACACATCGCAGTAAGATGCATTTCTTTACACTTAATATTGAGTTAGTCTTCAAGGTGTAAAAGTTCTATGTCTGGGGTGGAAACCATGTGACTGCGTCGGTTTTGTCCTTCATCTTCTTCCGTTATAGGGGCATGATCTCAACTTTAAGAACGCTTTGCGCTTAAGGGTCACACATTCTACTGAACGAATTAGTTTGCACTCAAAGGAGGTGCACAGAAGTTTACAAAAGGTTTACTTTGCTCCCAGAGTGTTGTGGAGGCTCAATTTTTGTAAAAATATCCGGAACACCAGGATTACGAATCAGAATTTATTTAAAATATTGTTTACACTCAGCGGTTGTGTAAAGTTTACAATGAAAATCAACTTTAGCTACAGAGCATTGCTAAAGGTGAATTTTTTTAAAACGTTTTCCGAAACATAGGGATTCCTTTGTACTATCAGGAATACGAACTTGACTGCAATTCTTTAACACCCTCTAGTTGATGTGAACTTTACGCTTCAGGTTAATTTCTTGTTGATGAGGTTGCACGTTGTAAGAACTAAGTTTTATTACAAACTGTTTTCCGTGAAACCAGGATTACGAATCTAACTTTGCTTTTTTTGTGACTCACTGTGTAAAGTTCAGAGTGAAAATTAATTTTAATTTCAAAACGTTGTAGGAGGTAACCTTTTTTACAAGACTGTTCGAGTGTTGCGCAAGTATGTATATCATTCGGCAAGTTACCTCTGAGTTTATTGATCGATTCACTCAAATTATTTTAATTAAAAATAGGGTACTAGCAAAGAAAAATGCTCTGAGAGAACAAATGTGGCAAATAAACTTGGGATAGCCGATTATTAATGACATAAAAGGGAGGAGACTAGGAAAAAGTCACCCATGCGCGAAAAAAATCACCAGAATCTGCTAAAAATCAGATTTCTCTAAGCAAGACAAAAATTGAAATATATTCCGCGACCTCTGAAAACAGGAAGTGTCCTCTCAAAACATTTCTCACTGGTTCAGTGAAGAAATTAGAGGGAAACTTTGACCTGTGCTAAGTAGCCGATATGGAGATCAATATCGCATTTTCAAGACAATATCCAATCAATATTCCGTTAAGGCTAAATAGATCAATTATGACATTCGCATCATGCTGTTTATTATGGCTCTACAGTTATACGTGTAGTAGGTTCAATTTCTCCTGCTTCGGCATTCTATGATGAGCTACTCAAAATTTCCGGTCAATCATTAAGCACTATTGCATTTATTTGCATGGTTATCTCGATCAGTCTTCTTGCGCTGTGTCCTAAATTCTTTGGTGCAAACCTGTTTGCATATGTTCAATGGCTTACTGCACTTATATGCCATCGCAAGAGCGAGTCAATCGGACTTACATTTAGTTGAGGGTAGTAAACAAAATAATTTGTCGCTTTCTTTAATTCAAGATGATCAGTTCTTTTAAAGAATACATAAAATTGTTGTGTTATTTATTTCTCAACTAAGGCCACAACTTCTTCTGTGGGCCGCAGAATATACTTCGATTTTTGTGTTGCTTCGAGAGATCTGATTTTTAGCAGATTCGTATGATTTTTTGCGCGCATAGGTGAATTTTTCCAGTCCCCTCCTTTTATGTCTTTAATAAACCGCTATTCCAAGTATATTCGTCCTTTTTGTTCCATCGGAGCATTTTTCTTTGTTATTTTAAAAATATGCCACACTCGAAAAGTTGGTAAATGATCAAAATGCCTGTGTACATTATTTTTGCATAATGTACCTTTTCAATAACAACAGCAGCCTACTCGTCTCGTTTAACAAATATTTTCATCCAAGTGCTACTTCGCTAGTTCTAAGCTCAATATCTCGTCTCTCCATGAAGTTTATTTCATTTAGAACCATACATGTACTGTCTCGAAAGTTTGAGTGGGGTTTAAGTCCCGGCACTATTCAGGGGGATTAAATCATTTTAAAAATGGCCAATTCATTTTTTCCAAAAATGGGAGGCAAACATTTTCCTTCTGGCTTTGGGAGAGATGGGCGACAACCAACTTTGGGTGGGGATCCCCATTCCCCTGTTACATGTATGTTTAGCATTTATTGAGAATCGTTATTTCGTGTCCTTCCATGATGTTTAAGTACGTTTGATTTAAGCGAGCAATCACTGGCTGAAAAGAACTCGAGTGGCAGGAATACGATCAATATGCACTTCTCTAAACCCTTATGTATGCCCCATTGCTCATACTCTTCCCTTCTAATGCAGTACAAGCTGACAGTGCGTTTATAAATTTCACTCAGCATCTAATGCAAGTTATGCCCAGATTGTTATAAATAGGGTTGCCACATGTCCTTATTTCATAAGGACAGTCCTTACTTTTGGAGCCTTGTCCTTACTTAAAAAATGTTATTATTTTGTGCTTAAAAAACCATGAGAGCTAAGTTATGCATTGTGCAATGTATTCGCTTTCTTTATTTAGCGGTTACTGTAAAATGGGAAGAGAAATCTATTTAATGCATCGGACCGGGCCGTGCCATGCCCACCAAATCATAAAGAAGATAATTTTTCATGGTTGTGGAGGAAAGAAGTTCTAATAAAATCCTGAAATAATCTTGTTTTGTTGTATTATTACAATGTGGAGGAATGACAGGAATAAATTTAAAGTGGAAATCGTTAAAAGTTTATTGCAGGTGAAAATGAACTACTCCATCAATTGCAATGAAACGTTTTAGTACCTGTTGAAAAACGATGAATTATAGCGTCAAATATCGGCAAGCAGTATGTTGCTTGATTGAATGGATTGAATGCTTACATATAATGTAGAAATTGGACAAATAAAATTTGATTAGTATTTTTACTCTTTCTGCCTAAAAATGTCCTTATTTCTTCTGAAAAAATATGGCAACCCTAGTTATAAATCAATCGAGACAGTTATATAAAAGCATATGAAACAGCAATCCAAACGCGAAAAAAGACAATGAACATTAAACTAATTTAAATATTACATAGATCAAGGTTAATATTGATCCAGCAAGCTAAGTAACACTAGTTTCTTATTTGGGACACCCTCCAAGCGCATACATTCGTATTAAAATCATAGACAAACGGATAAGATCTCTCAACAGAGAGCCGTGAAAAATGTAAAGAAGAGTAGTTGACTAACTAGTAGTGCTCTTCAAAGCTCGCATCGCTTCCTCGTAAAACCACTTCATCTCCTGTAAGGCAGATTCAGAATGGTCGAGATTTTTCTAGAAATGCGAGTAAGAACAAGTTAGAAATCGCTAAATATAGTGTAGTCACTTATAAACTGAATCATAAACCATATATGCATGAACTGAGATGCTAGAGGGTTTTTCATTCCTACCCAAGAATCTTTGGCTTTAAAAAAATGATAGGAAACGTTTTTTGAAGCATTTTAAGCTAATGTTCAAGTTCAGAATTACCAATTTTTCCGACGTCTATAATCGATCAACTTTTTCTAGTAAAACCCAATGCAATGCAACCATAATCAAAAGCTGTACAACAATTTTTCGCATTCAAGTTAACAAATAGTAAATAGTTTTGCATTTCACATACAGTTTAAAAAATTTTGTCGGTCTATCAATTTTCAGTTTCAACGTATAACAAATCATGTCTTTTTTCTCGAATACCATATGTATATTATACTGGGAGTGAGACGAAAATGAGGTACCGGGTTAGTTTTTTTCGTACAAGGTTCCCTTGTATATGTAAAAAGATGGTGCCCGAAAGTCTTTGCACTTTCTGTACATATAAATTTTATGGTACTCTAATATGGTGAGTAACGCTTTCTGTTTGGTAAAACTGGGTTTCATGACCTTCCAAAGCGTAGTTTAGTCACTTTACGGGTTTCCTGACAGAAAAATAGCGAAAGTAAAGCGCCAAAATTTTTCTAACTTTTAAAACACAATTTTTCCTATGATAAAGACTTGTTTAAGCATTTCTAGAAAATCTTTGTATATGTACAAAGACGGACCAGAAATGCCTTTGTACATAGGAAAAAATCTTTGCGGAATAAAAAAAGATAGTCATAACGAAACACGACCACATAAACAAAAATAATCTTAGGAATAATCTCAGAATTGGGGTGAAAAACTTAGTTGCATTGCTTGATACTGTAACCAGCACCGAACAGAGCAAAATATAACAAATGAATAAAGAATATTTCAGATGCTGCACTCCATGAATGAGCATGGTAGAGTTGGCCAGAGAGGGTTGAAATCCAGGAATGGTCATGTAGTAAATTGTGGTAATTGTTTTTGCACAAGGTCTCTTTGTATATGTAAAAAGAAGGTCCCTATAAATCAATGTCCATCCTCTACATGTAAATTTTAGGGTACCATAACATGGTATGGTAGCACGTTATCCGAGCTGGGTTTCTTGAGTTGACCTTTCATAGCGGAGCTTATCCAATTTTTGGGTTTCTACCGGTTAAAAGTACATAAATTTATCAATACGGCGCGGATAGCGCCGGAAAGTTTTAGTATTTTCACCGTTTTCAGGTAGAACTTTCGGCCTTTTTCAGAGTAATCTAAAAAATTGTCTTGCCACACTTTTCGTTTTCTCGAAATTGCCTGACAGTACCTGATTTTCCAAAACCTTAGATAAGGGGTAATACCCATACGTAGGCAGCAGGTGCAAGGTTTTTCGAAGGTCAAAAAATGGTCTTAAAATGGTGGTATGGCGTAAAAAAACACCATTTTTCGACGTTTCTCATCAAGCACTATCCATTGGCATCAAAAAATTGCGAGAAACGAACGGAAAAAAATTTCAAAAATTGAATTCTTGGGGTATTTTGATTAGGGGGAGGTTTTGGTTTCTCAGGGGGTAGGGGTGCATACCCCTCAAACCCCCCACGCCCAGGTGTGGTAATACCCCCTCTCACCCCCATCTGCCCATGTGTGCTGCACTCGCACTCCTACATTTTATATGCGAAATTAAGATTACGCACACAGTGGAATAGAATTACGTTATACAGAAAATATGTATAAACACAAATAGACTTGTAATAAATCATGAAACGGTTGCTTGCACACACGTGACAGAGAAGCTATAATAATAACCACCAATCGTATGGCAGTCAGCTTTGTTGAAACAACGAAAGGCAAGGCAAGAATTTGATTAAAGGCATATTTCAGAGATAGAGTTTCTGAAATCGGTAAGTCAAATCATACTAGTACATAAAGGCAAATCAACCAATAAAAGACGCCACTTTTGCACACCACCGCACAACTATTGGTCGTTTTGTCTTTGTAAAATGGTTCGATTCGATTTCGCATTTGAAAAATCTGTCTCTGAAATATGCCTTTAACTTAGCCTTAACCTAATTTCAATTATGTAACTTAACATGACTAAGCAAAATATTTAAGTTACATGAGTTTCTCTCTCTCCGGGTACAGCGAAATGATTCGTATCCGAACTCTTCGAATTGCTTTCTCGAATCACGTCCTCAATTAGACTAACGAAAGATCTCTTGAGTATAGAGGCAACCTAAAGGGAAAACTTACATTATCATCGTTCAGCTTTTTCAGAAGCAAATCAAAACTGACCGTTTTACATTGAGGGGCATTCATTAACCGGAGGAATCAGTCAGGCACAGTCAAGCTACTTTGGGTTTAAGGATCGTTTCTCTATTATTTTTGACATCAAAAGCAGTAACAATGTCAAATTAATGATCCGATGCTTTGTTAATCCACGAAGTGCGTCAAACTGAATCGAAATTCTCCGTACTTATAACTAACAAAAGACAGGCAACATAGGCTAAAAATACTGAAAAACGCAGTCTTGAAGTTGAGTAAGCATTTGATGCAGGCAATTTTGTATCGGTTTTGTTATTTGTTGACTATCGCCTCATTTTATGAATCCGCATCACGAAGGTTAATGATAACCACTAAATTATTCGTAAAAAAAGTAAATTACTTAATTTTGTGGACTGGATTTGCACTGAGTGATAGATAAGACTGGAAAACGCGCTTTCTATGCACAAGCCGACAGCCAAATTCAGTGTATTTGAGACTTTTCATTAGATCGCAAAGGCACAATTTCGGGCACTTTGTTGGCAAACAAGATATCAATTATTGATCAGGCGCGGAACGCCAAAAACTTTGACATTACCAATTTAGTCCCAAAAACAGAAAATGTTCATCAATCTCAGAATCGCCTTACATTATCTCTGTCCGACCCCTAAGCAGTGGGATTACTCCCCTTCATGCATGGGCTGGGCAGCAACCAAATTCAGGGGCATACATGTAATAGCGAGGAAGGCATTCCCCACCCAAAGTTGCTCGTTCCCAGCCAAAAACAGAAAATTTTTGACCCTCCTTCTGATTTTTGGAAAAAATTGAATTTTTTGGCCGTTTTGAGATGTTTTTGGCCAAAAATTGGAGTTCATTTACCACCCTCCCCTAAAAATGGCCGGAGACCCCTCACACAAAATGTTGAGCCGTTACATGTCATATAGGGGGTCCGACAGGGCAAAATCACTAAAAAACGGCACCAAAATTCAATTCTGAAATATATCGATTTTTAAGGGCATTACAGATTCTCGGAAGGGGTCCAGAGACCCCACCTCCACGTGTGCTCCCCTCCATTTCATATTGACCCCCAAATTTTTCTCTAATTGTAGAAATTAATATGAAAATCAATCAATGCGTACCTGATTCGCGTACTTTTCGGCAAGTCTGTTTCGAGTTTCTGACGCTAAAAACGACGACAAATTTCTCGTCGTTGCCGTCGGCGCAGACGGTTTGAGCGGCGCTGACGTCTTCGGCAGCAAAGTGACGTTTGGCGGCGGCGGGTGCCGAAGCGCAATCGACGCGGCCATTTTTCGCGCGTTCTGCTTTGAGTTAAGAGTCAAAGTCGACGGCCTAAGTGAAGCAGACATCGATGCGACGCTGGCAGCAGAACTGAAAAACGTCTGCTGGTAAAGAGAAAAACAAAGAACAAAATAAAGACAAAGCAAAACAAAAACCTTCCGAGCGACAGCGCTTTTGCCGTCGTAGCTGCCGCAGTTTTTGCCGCCATCGAAGCACTGCCACTCATGCGACTTAAGGCAAATTGAATCGAACGTTTTTTCACTAAAGAACTCGGCTGCGGCGGTATCGGCATTTCGCTCGCCTTAATGAACAGAAAAAATTTTAACAAAGTAAGAAATTGAATAAATATGTATTTATTGGACAAGAAACTTCAAGGACAGCCAGAATCAGTCCATTAGCTTCGTGGATAATTGTACATTTTGATGAATGCACTTACTTAATTAAGATATGCATACGTAAAATAGCTTGAAATTTTCGGAGGGGGGAAGCCGGCAGATTATCGACCGGTTACCCGGGCCCGGCCGGTCAGGGCAGGCCCGGAAAAGGTCCCGGGCTTTGAAGAGTTTCAAGGTCTTAAAAGTTTTAATAATTTCTGAAAGTTTTAAAACTTATAACTTAATATGTCCAAATGGCAATGTTGCCAACCGTGAGTTGTTTCTCAAAACGTGAGTATTTTTTCAGCTTTGAGTTTTTGAAGTCCCTTTTTTCGTGAGTCTTTTGTTTTAAATTTGAGATTTTTCACTGAAATCGAGTTTTTTATATGAAATTTTAGATGCTTTTTGACCAAAACCGACGAAAAACACACCTAAAAACGGCCGAAAAATGAAAGTTTTTCCCTAAGAATCGAGGACTCGTAGTTCGCGTGCAGTGCGGAGTTGAATAACTAACATTTATTCACATTGCTTGAAGCTTTCTGCCTACCTAAATCGAGATTTGAGTCGCTAAATGCCTGATGAAAGAGGAAATTCTTGCTTCGATGTTAAGAATAAAATTTTTTGAAAAATTCTTTTATTCAATATTTAAATTTGTTGACTGGCATTTTTGAGTTTTTTTTGTATGTTCTGAGTTTAATAATTTTTTCACAGCTGGAGGTTGGCAACACTGACAAATGGTACCAGTATTTTTCTAGCTCAATACATCGAGTTCATATTTACTTTTTATTTCAACGTTTTCTTTTATTGGTCATTTCACCATGAATTACTGCAGTGCAGTCCAGTTAAGAGTCTGGCATGCATTTATAAATGTAGATACTGTGCAGCATGAGTAGTGATCGATCGTTGCTGCATATGTATATATGTAGCACGTGTTAGCACTATGGTTGAAACCACAAAACTTTCCATCCAGTCCCGGGTCTGCAGCAGGAATAAGCTAAGATTTAAGATTTATTATCATTCATTGAGATTTGTCACACACAATTACAAACTAAAATTACTTCAGGACATCTATGACTCAATTTTGTAGCTAGACATATTCCCACTTTTCTTGCCGTTAGAGACATATTGCAAGTTCTTTCTGAACTGTGCTGACCAAAGGCGTCAGTAAATCTGTTATTCTTTAGAATTTGAAGTCGAAATTATGAGATGCAGCAGGAACCAGCTGTTTTAATGAAAGCTTAATGTGCATGCTGCCTTTTTATGAAATTTAATGTAACATAAAGCAGCACTTGAAAATTCAGAAGGTCCAAGCAAAGAACGCTAGAATAACTAAGATTAAGTTGCTGAGATTCTTTTTAATCATGTACATGTAATGAAATAAATGACTTTGCTGAGAAATGATTTGGCGCAGAGCGCCCAAAATTTTTAGTTAGTACTTCAATGACTAAGAAAATCTAAGCTGCTCATTTGCGTCAAAATTACTGCTTAAGAAAATTAATTTAATTATTCTTTAAGCTGCATTCAAGATCATAATTGGTGGAAAACGGTCAGAATCCCTAGCATTGATCGATCACCTAGCGTATAGCTAAGCTGAATTTAATTTTACAAATATATACATACAACATATGTAAATGACAAACTCAAATATCATAAAGCATTATCTTACTATGATGATAATATCTTGTCGTCATAACCTATCTTGAGTCTTTAACTTATATTTGATATAGAATTGTAAGTATATTTTTGTCTACTATGTATATCTGTCTAAACTTTATGCATTATTATTTATTGATGTTTATACTAATTATATACACATATACATACGCTGTATGTAAACATATAAACTTCAGACCTTAATAAATACCTATATTAGGTATATATCTATTCACGTTATTTCCTTAAGCATGTAATACATGCTTAAGGAAATAAAAAACCCAGGCCTGTTGTTTTCAAGCTCGGTCGATCACTGGAAGCCGGCCATTTACAGGTAAGGGGGTAGTGAATGACCCTTAATTTTTGCCCACAATGACAAAGAAACACCGAAAAATGGCCTAAAACGCATGTTTCTGCCAAAAGTGATAGCTCAAATACATATACAATTCAAGTTAAAGCGAGATTAGGTCAAAAAAATGAAATCGGAAAAGCAACCCGATGCGCTATTCATATACGTTACTCGTATACCGGTATGTACTTTCGAACTTTCCTATATTACAATTTAGAAATTCGATTAGAATTCATTCTATCTGATTCTCATCCGTTCTAAAGAACATAGTCAATGTAATTAACAGAGCAGAATAAACTGAAAAGTTTATCGTCGATTCGATAGTATGTACATTAGGGAAATATAAATCCGAAGAAGTGACAGAAAGATGCTATGCCAACCTTTGAACGATTCAAATACACTGATACATTACGTCAACTTTGAAGCCGTATTACAGATTTACCTACATTCCATTTCAAACGATCAATTTTCAGACAATTTCGAACAATTGTGAACACTCAAACAACAGTTTGTAAAATGGACTTACGTACATAATTAAACATACGCGACAAATCAAAAAGCAGAGATAATACTTCTTCACGCGTGACGTTTCTATACGATCAAAATTTCCGCATAAACGGAAGTCATTTGCGATGAAATGGATTATTAAGGGCTCGAAATTAATACTGGGCAGGACATAATTTTTCAACGGAAGTGGTAGTGGTTAGTGATCGACCAGGGCGACTTTTTGGCCAAAGTCGGGGCTCAGCTCGTCGCTTCCATCATTCAAAGGTATTTAATCTATTGGTTCTAAATTTTGAAAAGATGAAATTTTAAGCGAGTTTTTATTCGATATTGACCCTTACCACCTAAGTAAAAAGGACCACGCTTAAGAGAAGACATATACATTTCAATTATAAATTAATCCAATAGTTTAGACTCAGCCATGAAAAAGTGAGTGAAATTTCGCTTTATCGAAAGACCGTATGGGCGATTCGTCTAAATATTACTTTTGTTTGCTGCATTTCAGTCCAAATGTTCACGCTTAATGAACAAAATTTTAGCTTAGTAATATGATTGCAGAAAATCGTAAAACCTTGAGGTTTGCAGCAGATATGTATAAGCATGACCTTATGTAATTCTTGCGCTTTAGGGTTTGCGAACTCGGACCCAGTTTATTTGATTCTCCTGTGGGAATATGCATTGGCGAATCAAATGCCAAATGACACTGACTCAGGGTTACTAATTGATTATACAACCTATCTTAGAACAAGTACGCCAAATTCTTGAGAAAAACAGATTAACCGTTTCAGTCATTCTTAGGCAATCATATAATGTCCAGCTCAAGCTAATGAACAATGATCATATGATTATTCAAAGCAATCTGGTTTATTTAGAGAAAAGGACGCTGTTGTTATCACACTATAAAAGAACTGGAAAAATTGAGTAAATTTTCTCCGGCCCCCGGCCATTTTTGGGACTTGCCCCGACCGGGACCGGGGAGGCCGAAAATGGCCGGGGATAGCCGGGGCCCCGGCCGATCACTAGTGGTGGTAACCAGACGGGCATGGGAGGGGGTTTGGGGAGGGTCTTGACCTCTTAGAATGGAAAAATGGGAAATTTTCGGGAAGATGAGGCAAAATTAAGGCCGAAAATGGATGAAAATTGAGAATTTTCTTCGAAAAGTGCCTTACATTGACAAGAAACTGTGTAATAACTACGACTTGACACTATGTTAGCGCTTATAACTTAGCCCAAAAAAGCTCAATTTCGGACCCTCCCTAGATCGGCTATGCTGTGCACCTATGGTGGTAACCTTAAAATTTTATTTAAGCTGCGAACACTACTTACGAGCACACCTGGGCGTCGGAGAGAGTTTAGGGGTATGCACCCCCAACCCCGAGAAACCAAAATACCCCCTTCCCCCAGAATTCAATTTTTGAAATTTTTTTACGTTTTTTCGCATATTTTTTGATGCCAATGGACTGATGGATAATGCTCGATGATAAACGTTGAAAAATAGTGTTTTTTGCCATACCACCATTTCAAGGCCATTTTTGACCTTTGACAAAATATTGCACCCCAGAGCTTTGGTGCCGCCCACATATGGTGGTAACCTTAAAATTTTATTCAAGCCAAGTGCGAATACTACTTACGAGGTCTATTTTTTCGCATTCTAGCGATCCGCTCAGCGTCGATGGCCAGAAGTATAAAGCAAATGTACAAGTTCCCAAAAGAGTTGCAAAAAAAATTTTTTAAGCCGAAACAAAATTTTTGTTCACTGACTGAAGCGGTTGTCGCCGTGTGAGTAGTCGGCTTGAAGGAGCTTCCCGTCGTCGATTGTACAGGCTTAGACAATGAAAGCAGAGCAGCCGAAGTCGTGATCAACGGAAGCGACGCTGACCGCGCGCCGGACTGATTTGCCGTCGCGGCGTCGCTCGCCGTTTGATTGGCCAACGACAACGGCGGCGTTGCGGCTTTGATGCTTCGAACGCCGACCGATTCGGCTCGACGCGAAGAGGCGTCCGAAGCCGCCGACGTTGAGGGCGGCGACGCGGATTTGGCCGATGACACTTGCAATTTATCGAAAACGCTCGAACAATCGTCAAACATTGCTTGGCTGGGCTTGGTCGATGGAACAGAAGCTGAATTGACAGTGAAAACAAAATAATGTAATGTTTACAAACATATACGATCTTGGGGCTGGTCAGGGGCCTCCTCCAACATGATCGTGGACGGAGATTTGGGGGCTGTTACCCCTCCCCAGAAAAATTTTCACTTCTCCCAGAATTTGCGGTTTTTTGAAAGTTTCCAAAATTTCCTAAAAATTCGCAAAAAAGGAGTTTTTTACGCGTTTTTTGATACCTATTTGCTCAAAAAGTCAAACTTACGGCGCTTCGCGCCATATAATCATGTTTTAGCTGTTCTACTCAGTTTGTTCGACTTTTTTATTCTTTACGAAATTTTCTGTTCTTTATACTCTAAAGATAGCGCATCGTCAGAAGCGCCGAAAAACGATATTTTTGACGCGTACCCATTACTTTTGGGCCCAAAAGGCACTTTAAAATTTCACCCCTTTTCAAAATTATTATGCTTTGCACGTCTGATCTCCTCCCAGCGATAACCCCTAAATTTTTTCACCCCCATAATTTCTGATTTTCAAAAAAATGTGTAGATGGTTCAAACAATCAGTTTTGGTCCAAATCAAAAGTCCTGGTAGGGGGATGCCCCCCATACCCCAGTGTGCATGTGAGATATACCTGCACATTCGTCTGCATCTCTTCGACAGTTGTTCGTGATTGTTGGCCGTGTTATTTGCTTTCGCGCTTTAGGTTGAGGTCGGTCGGATGATGTTAGCTGAACGTCGTCGATACTGATATCAGCCGACGTACTGCGTACAATCGATGACGACACGACTCCCGATTCTTCTTCATTATTTGCCGTGGTGGAGCTGCAGCTGCTCGTCGACCTATTTATGCGCACCTGCAAACTGGGAGAAGGGGGTGGGGAAATGAGGGCGCTTCCCTCAACAGGACTCCTGAAGAGCAAACCCCTCGAAAAAGTTGCATGGGGCAGACATGTAACAGCGGGATGGGGAGTATCCCCTCACCCAAAGTTGGTCGTCCCCCATCCACCCAAAGTCAAAAAATGTTTGACCTGATTTTGATTTTTGTAAAAAATTGAATTTTTTGACCGTTTTAAGGCGTTTTTGGTGTTCTTCTTTGGCCAAAAATAGCAGGTCATTCAACCCCCTCTGAATATGGCCGGGACCCCCTCCCAAAATTTGGAGCCGTTACATGTGTGGATGGGACACACTTGGGCAATAGCCCATCCCAGCCCGTCCACGGAACGGGCTGACACAATACCTAGACGGGCTGAAGGACCCATTTGGATGGGGTTTTGAAAGAAAAGAGAGAAAACAGAAAAATCAAACAAAATTGTCTTTTTTGAAATCATTTTCAGCCTAACTAGGTGACCAACCAACCTCTGAGAGCCCACACTTGCACGGGCTGAAGCTTCGGCTATTGCCTAGATATACATGGGATCATACGTGAAACAGGAAGATGGACGGATCCCTCCTTCCAAAGTTGGTCCCCTCATCCTCCCACATTCCTCCCCAAAGTCAGAAAATTTCTGACCACCCTCCCCGATTTTTGGCCATTTTTATCTTTTTTTGCCATTTATGGACCAAAATTGGAAGTGATCTACCAACTTCCCCCATAAAAATAGCTGAGGATCCCCACCCGAAATTTCGAGCCATTAGATACATAAAAGTAGCTCGGGCCCCCTAACGGATTGAATTTGCACTACCCAACTTTCGTTGCTGAGTTTTTATATTTGTCTATTACATTTTTTCTACAATTTCTACTAATTTTTATTATTTTTATTTTTGTATCATTCAGTTTTTATTTTTTCTATTAGTTTTTATTTCATTTTTTATTTTTAGATAATTCTTTGCCATCTTTGGATAAAAATCGAAGGACGTTTACCTTCGGTAAAAATGACCCCTCCCAAAATTTTAAGCCGTTCATGTATGATACGACGTAAAGAAGGCACAGGGTTTCACCCTGTTTGAATAGCATTGTTTAGTTCACCACAAAAAATACTAATTTTCCTATAAAGTCCTATGTTTATTAAAAATAATCTACCAGACAATTTGAGGTATCTGCTTAAAACATCTAAAACAAGCATGTCCTTGATGAAATGAAGTTTGAAATTGAATGTACATAATCGCCATATTCCGTAAAAACTGAACTCCTCCCTCTCTAACTAGCTCAACTCTCATCCTGCCCATCTAAGAAGGGAAGGGATGATGAAAAAACATATTGGAGGAGTTTCAACACTCACAAAAAGTTTTTTAACCCCGGTTAAGAATTGACCTAAAAATTTGATTTTTAGATTTTCTAACAAATCGCAGATGAACAAACGGTTTTATGCAATTTTAGCGATCTTTTAGATCAAAAGTGCCAACGTTTTCGGCGCTCCGCGTCAAACGCCATTTTTGAATTACATTTCATTTCTATTATTTTGCGAAGCGGGTCAGGTTTCCATGCGAGATTGCCGGGTTGCTCAGCCGTCACGCCAATATAAAGTCACTTGACCCTGTATGACCCAGTGCCCATGCATATCATATTATATCACATCAGGGCCGTATTTAAGGGGAGCGGGGGCGGCCGCCCCTTTCGGCCCTTGGCGGGAAAAAATTCAAAAGGTAAAACAATGCATGGAAAGATGAAAAACTGTCTTTCACGTAAAATCTTCAAATTTTCGTAGCCTAGCGTCCAAGCGCGACCAAAAAAAATTACTTTTTTATAGCTTTCTGGGTGAAAAAACTTTTTTAGTCCTAATTTTATCATCTTTTCGGATAGAGCATGTCGAAAAAGGTCGAAAAATGCGGTTTTTGCGAGCTATCCCGACGAATTTATCTTAGATATAGGCCAATTTATGTTGGGTCCGCCCCTATTTCTAGGCTGAATCCTGGATACGGGCCCGTGTCACATCATATTAATGGAGATTATATTATAATTATTACATGTACTAGATTATAACATTATAACGAGATCACGTTTTTTACCTGAATCCTTCTCGTATACTTGACGCCGAGTCATTAGCTTGCACAAAGTAGACGTCTGAGGCAGGCAACAGCGATCGTATTGAAACATTGCGACGTTCGTCGCGTTGAACTTCGCTCCCGAATAAGATCTCGCAGTGCGAAATATATTCTGATTTGAATTCCGTTTTGAACGGCGCATAGCGGAAGTGAATACTTGGAATTTTACCTTAAGAAGAAAACAATCGTAATCGGTTCGTTCGATAAAAGCCGAAATAACGGTCAACTCGGGGCTTCTTTGCACAATTTAGACGGAAGAACGGCACGTAAATAAATTCTTGAGCTGAGCTAAACGGCAAGCGAAGGAAAAATTCAAAAAAAAACAAAAAAATTCGCGAAAGACAACTTTATTTGACGTAAAGTTTTAGTTCTACATACTAATTTTTTAATACACAGAATTAACTTTTTTCGCTTCCGCCCAATTGTTTTCTTAAGTCTCCTTTTCAAATTAGAAGCGTAAAAAAGATGGCGAAATTTTTTAGCTAGTCATAAAGATAGCGCAAATGGTACATATACATTTGCACGTCTGCAAATCGGGGATCGTGCGCAAAAACCTTAACCGAATTCGCTCATGTAATAATGAACTTGGCTAGTAATCATGGCTTTTTTGAACAGTGCTAATAAAAGACCGGTCGTGTAAATTAACTCTAGCGCTCACTGGCACGGCATACCAACGCAAAATTTCAAAAAAGAAAGGAAAATTAGTGAAAGATTCGTGTTTTAAATTAAATTAAGTTCTTCAAAGTCCCCTCTACCACATGTCCTACAAATCTCGACGCTACGCATCTGATTTTATCAGTTGCCTGTCTCAGAATAATTGCAAAAATTATAACAATAATTAAAACTGAACAATGACGAGAAAAACTTACACGATGACATTGGTACAAAGCGTGCAAATAACTAAATGACCTGACCATTTTATTTGCACGCGTGCGAAAGAGGGCCGTGGAAAAAAGCTCTTATTAGTATTATGCAAGAATACTGGGTAGAAAGTTTTCAGAGAATCAGAACTACTGTGCAATATCGCAAACAGTTATTATTAAATCATATTTGTTTTATAATGTCCTAAGTCATGCATATTAGTTAAAGAATGCGTGTTTAAATTAAATGATATCTTTCTCTATAGATTAAGATGAAATTTTGAAGAACTAGACAAACACCATAATGGGGTTCATCAGCGTTATAAAATGTTTTGCTAACCACTCACTAATCTATTTTCAGCTCTTGGGTTGCCCGATTAAGCTTACCTTGTCAGCGCATAGTCAAAATTGACACGGGTGTTCGCTATAAAACAAGGGGGACTTTATATGTATATTTAACGCCTATATATTACCCACGCAAAATCAATATTTCTGTATTGCTCTGTAGTCTAGATGTCTGGGCTATCATAGAGAAGACGTAGGTATGAATAGGGAGCGTAACATAAGAGAAAAAATATAGCGAACAAGGTTTATATATATTTACTGCCCTACTGCACGTAGTGTGCTCAACTTCAAATAGGTAGAAAGGTGTGCTGCGTTGAATAGATGTTAAACCCAGTCAGACTATTTATACGAGGATGATAGGCTGCACACGAAAATTATACTTAGGCACTACTACTGCCCTATATTTATAACAGATATCGCTTTGGGTCGTCCGTTAAATCGACTTTTTGCTCATGACGCGCTGTCTATCTCATACACAGCAAATTGTTCACAATCGTATAGGGGGTGATATTGAAGATCATACGTTACGTCAGTCTGTCGTAAAGTAGAGAAAAGCCTAGCAGGAGACAAAACAACGAGAAAAGTTCTCAACTTTACATCGAGTGACTAATGGACGGAAACTAAGTGACGTTTATCATGCAGAATAATGACATACGTCAAGTATGTAGCACCTACTATATAATCGTACAAACTTATCATTAAATGTTAAACGTCGCTTAAAAGTCTTGCATCGATATTTTTCTTTGCCATGTGCGAGCATAATGCGGTTTTTTCAGCAGTGGCTAGCTTAATTGTGCAGAATGACGAATTCTTTCGACATTATTTTAGAGATTAAAAAATGCAGCAATATAAAAAGCTATTTCTGGGGCTCAGCATCGTAAAAATATTATTCATTGTTTCACATTGATAAGAAAAATAATTTTAATAATCGCAGGCATACGTGTAACGGCTCGGAATTTCAGGTGGGGGGTCTCCAGCCATTTTTAGGGGGGGGGGTAAATGACCTCTAATTTTTAGTGAGGGGGTCACAAATTTTCTGGCTTTAGGGGGATGGGGGGCCGACTTTGGGTGGGGGATCCCCCATCCCCCTCTTAAATGTATGATCGTAGGTACATACATATGGCATAAGGCCTGATTTTCTATCATTTTACAATACCCAATCGAATGTTACGGTAATCACCAATCTGTGAATTAATGCTACCCAGCAATGAAGATCAGTCTTCCCTAAATAGATACTAAGTAATAATGCTTACATAGATTTACCGATTAGGTACCTACATAATAAATCAATATAGAAATAAGATCCTTTGAGAACATTATGTACATCTTTAAAGACTAAACACAAACTAGACAAAAACGTTGTAAATTATACATTACGTTGCAGACACATACAAATGCTGCTCAGGACAGAGGTTCTAAGATTTGTAGGTAATAAAAGCGTTATGTTCAATACAGACAAAATCTGAAAAAGTGAAACTTGGCATTGTTCAGACAAGCATCACACGAATTTCAATATAAGCATTTTTTTAGCCAATGATCTAAGTTGTAGCAGCCTGCTCTGTAACGTTCATAGCATGCATACGTTTATGCAGTACTATTACTGTTTTTTGTACGAAGAAATCTTTGTAAAAATGGTATACTATAAATAAATAGGTATATTTTTTTACATGTTTTTAGCGTGTAATATGCGACCCACTTGCAGTCCAAAAAATATCACTTTGACATAAATCACTTGGTGATATTAGTCCGACGCAAATTTTTATAAATTTTCGGCTAGATTACAAATAGAACTGGACTAAGAAAGCTCCAGGAGTGATACTACGGGATACGAATGCAATATTCCGATTTTATCTCCTAATAAACACTTTCTCGCTTACATATGAATTTTTTAACATTTTTATCAGCAAAATCAGTATTAAGTTGCCAAGTTCTTCTATTTTTCCTGCGTAGAATTTCAAAAAAAAACAGATGCGATAGACGCAAAAGATGTCTGAGTCTGTACACAGAGGTTTGGGATTATAGTAAGATTGATTTTTGGAGTGTTCAATGCATGGGCTTGGAGATAAATGAAGCGTGATTGCGATAATCGGCGCAAAACGCCGAAAATTTTTTCGAAATTTTGCTGAAAATGCGCAAAAAAGTGTTAAACTTACTATCACCCTGCCCTGAAAAAGTCTCTGTACTTTGTACAACGGTGGCTCAAAAAATCATTGTACTAGTCTCAAAATATTTGCCCCGTACAAAAAAGCTTAAGTACCTACTACGTACGAGTACATTACAGATACATTTTATTATTGTTGTACGAATATATTCACTACTATACATATATAAACATAGCTACCATTTACCTAGCTTATTCACGTGCATTTTGAGTTCTTCATTCGCCGTGTCGAATCCGTGTTTACGAATGTTTTTCACAGCGTTAGGGTGATCTTCGCTTATCAGAAACAATTGACTCATTGGAATCCAAGCTCTATCATGGGCGCCGAAAAATCGCACGTCGACGTTGTTGTTCGCGGATATGCGTAAAGCCTATGAATAAACCGAAAGGAATAAATCTGCAAATTGATATCTGAACATGACTCTGATGTAAGCGCGTTTACTTTGGCCGGCCAGTATGGAAAGCCTTTCAACTTGGCCCACACAAGACAATGCGGATAGGTCTAAAAATAAAAACGATAATCAAGTAAATTACATATGTCAGGACTTTCCACGTTCATAAAATTCACGTGCGATGCATTTCGTCCGTGTTGCAATTGCATTTTATGTATGTGACTGAAAACCTGAAGTGAATTGAACCGAAACGTTTTACTGCGAATTGTAAGTTAATTAAAGGGAAAAAAGAATAACGAAAACGAAGAAACGGATGCGGAAAGAAAAATTATACATTTTAAGTTCTGGCTTCTGGAAATTGCAACATAAGGTCACGCACACATGCAAATTGTGTGGAGGGTACGGGGGTATCCTTTACCAGATATGCACAGCATGGGAATTCTGGGGGTAAGGTGGGGGCTGGAGGAATTTAAACTGCCTTTTTGGGCTCGAAAATGGTGGGTACGTGTCAAAACGCCATTTTTTCGGCGTTTCTGACGATGCTCTATCTTTCTAGAGCATAAAAACAAAAAATTTTGTACAAATCGGAAAAAGTAGAAAAAAATTGAACAAATTATAGTCGAAACATGAGTACATGGCGCGAAGTGCCAAAAATTTGACACTTTTGGGTAAATATAGCTTAAAACACTTCAAAAACACCTTTTCTATAAATTTTCAGAAATTTTTTGGTAACTTCTTAAATATCGCGGATTCTGGCGGAGGGAGGTGGGTAAAAAAATTTCTGAGGTAAAAAAATTTCTGAGGGTCGAAAAGCCCCAAATCCCCTCCGCACATTATTTGTACCTCCTCAGGCCATTTTGGACCGAACCTATTGCTCGAACCATGAAAAAGAGCGTCAAACGACGTCTAAAAGTATACCAAACTATCTCCCTTTCGGCTTAAATGACAATATTACTGGTTTTGGCAATATTTCCATGAATGGCACTGAGCAAGCCCCTCATTTTAGCCATGAGTTCCGTACTCAGCGCAATCATCGTGGTCATGGTCGCAAAAAACCGTCATCATTAAGATTGATCATAATCCCTTCTTTCGATGAATGTTGCGAAATATTAGATTCTAAAAATGGGACTTTCAATTTACGCAAACTTATTTTTGGTCTTTCTTTAAAAAATCTCAAATCTTTACGTGAAAACGTTGTTTTATTATCCACCCATGAATTTTCGTACAACGAAAAACGATGCTTTGGCATAATTTCCGCAATTTCTTATTATAGGCTCTATAAGCCCGTCTCGTTGATGAAAATTGATTATACTCCTAGCTTTTTTCGACTTACTTTTAATAATAAAGGTTTTGACTTCATCAACTTGCCCTCGATTTTTCATTCAAAATGCGTTACTAAGCTCGTACCTCCTAATTTCAAATTTCAAGATCCTCCGGTCGTTACATATCGTTTAACTCAACCCATTAGATCTAAGATATTAAATTATAGACAAGTCGTCGAAGAATTTTCATCAACTGGTGTCATTCCGCCCTGTCATTGTCATTTATACCCATATGTTTATCAACCATGTGGTCATGTCATTACTGGTGATTTAAACTTCATTGGGGATCCTGACTTAATTTCACTTTTCAATAAAGGTCCTAATTTCCGTGGAACTCCTCGTATAAATTGAGATGTTCATTTTTCATGCTCTCGATAATTTTGTCATAAATTGGGCCAAACGAGAAAAAGCCCTGTTTCTTCACTGTTTGACTGGAAAAATCGAATAAAACAAGTTGTTTCACAAAGATTCATAAACTTACAAAATCTAATTTTCCATCCTTTTCTAATTCTCTCCTCGGTAAAACTATCGTTAAAGAGAAACTTAAGAATTTACATGATCATTTTGTCATCACCGTCGCAGATAAGGCTAGTAATAACTTAGTTATCATATGTAAGCATCATTATTTGTCCGTTCTTTGTGAGGAGTTGGGCTATTTTTCATCTCCATCCCTACCCTATAGTGGTACCTACGTTTTGTCTAACTTGCGTGAAGAAAACATTATCTTTGACCATATTCAGTTTCAGAAAAATATTTTTTCCAAGTTTTCCGGACCTCTTAGTGAAGGACGTCTCAACAAAAAACTACCTTTTATGTATTGGATTCCAAAACTACACAAAATTCCCTATAAATCCAGGTTTATTACTTCGGCTAAAAATTGTTCTACTACTTTCATATCGTCGCTAGTTACTGAAGGCCTCAAGTTAGTCCGTCGTTTCTGGGAGAACTATTGTAAAGCCATTTTTAGAAATTCTCGAATTAACAGATTTTGGTCTATCAATAATTCATTTTCTTTCGTTAGGAAATTAGAATGAATTAAAAAGATTAAATCGATTAATACATTTAATTTTTCGACGCTTTACACATCTCTTCCGCAAAATGAACTTATTTCCTTTTCTTTTGATTTCCTGGAGAAACCCTTTGAAAAGAATAAATTTTTATGTACTACCGGTTTCAAATCATACTGGAGTTCTTCTCCCTCGGATGAAAAGTCTTATTTCACGTTTGACTTTGACACTTTTACAAAAAGTCTTAAATTGATCCAAAATTCATTCGTTAATTTTGGAAGTAAAATTTTTCATCAAAAAATTGGCATCCCAATGGGATCTGATTATTCTCCACTTTTGGCGGATCTTTTCCTTTTCTACTGCGAATATAAATTCCTATCATCGCCTAAAAATAAAGACCTTGATTATTGTTTTAATAACGTAACTCGTTACATTGATGACATCGCGGCTATAAATATTTCAAATTTTCGTGATTACATCAAAGAGATTCACCCAAAATCATTAAATGTCACAGAAACTTTTTCTGCTCAAAAAGTTAGTTATTTAGACGTCGAAATTAATCTTTCTACACCGATTTCTTACACGATTTTTGACAAAAGAGAACAATTCCGATTTCCTATTGTTAATTTCCCTTTTTCAGACTCAAACGTACGTAAAGGTCTTTTATATGCCGTTTTTGTAAGTCAGCTCCATCGTTTTGCGCGTCCTTGCTCTAAAGAAGAATTTTTCAGAGCGCGCGTGAATCATCTGCAGTTAAATTGCAAAAACAGGGCTGTAATGTTAAAATTATGCGCCAAAAATACTTCAAATTTTCCAACAGCGACCTTCCTGATTTTCCAGCACATTCTTATATTCAAAACTGTTTAAGACCGTTGATTTTATCATCGCTGTTAGGACGCTGCTTCCTGTATTATGCGCATGAATAAGTAGCTTCACTCAACTATTGTGCATTGTCATGTATGCATTTGTCGTGGATATAGCGTACGCCGCGTTGATGTTACTATTTAGTTTTGTAACCTTTAAGGCCCATATTAACAATCGCGTGTTAACGGCGTGTTAGCCTGACACGGTGCTAAATTTGGACTTAACACGGTGTTAACTTTTAACTCGGTATTGCGTGTTTACGACGTGTTAAGTCAAGACAAGCAAAAGTTAACACGACGTTTTAACCCTTCCGCCCATCAGGTTTAACGGCGTGTTTGTAATAGATGGTCGTTATTTTTCAAATTCTGATAAATATTCTTGACCTTTTGGATCATATTGACGAAATTGAATAAGTTCACCATATTCGCCATTTTCGAGATAGGAGCAACCCATTTGAGGAAAATATCTTACTGATTTCAAACTTTACATTTGTCAATAAGTTGCTCCCTGGCATACGTGGGCAGCAAGAAAATTCTGGGGGTGGGGTTGCAAGATTTGTCAAAGGTAAAAAATGGCCTTAAAAATGGTGGTATGACGAAAAAAACACCATTTTTCGACATTCGAGCACTATCTATTGGCATCAAAAAATTGCAAAAAAAAATCTCAAAAATTGAATTCTGGGGGGTGTTTTGGTTTCTGGGGATGCATACCCCCAAAACCCCCACGCCCAGGTGTGCTCCCGGGAACGATTCTTAGCGCATGGATTTTCCAAAAAAACTTCTTTAATATCGTTCCACGCCCTTTTTATAATGTTAAACGATTTAGCGTCCGTTTTCTTCGATTCGATTGTAGTAAGCCGTTCAAAAACGCTTTGAATCAAAAATTCGATTCATTCTTTAGAAAAGTTCTGCTCCCGAGACTTCTTATCATTTTCCATTGAATACTTATCGAAAATTGTAACAAGAAATTATGTCAAATATACTGAATCAAATGTAGCCCAGTCCGACAAAACAATCCGCAAGCATAATAGCCGAATTGCATGTATGATCCCATTTTCCTCTTAACCAATCGATTTTGTGGTTAAGAACGCATGCAAAACACAGTGTTTATTTTACGTAACACGGTGTTAGTTAACACATATTTAACACGCCATTGTGAATACGGGGTAAGACTTAACACGGTGTCTGTCCAAACACCGTGTTAGCCAACACCGTGTCAAGTCTTAACACGGCATTAGGTTAACACGCGATTGTGAATACGGGCGGGCCTAAGTGGTTGGATACACAGGTCCAGGTACCTAATTTGTTTTTTGTTTTCTTTCCCTTGTTCGCCTAGTTTTTTGTCAATGCGCAGCATTAACCCGAAAATACCAAAGTAGGGGCACATTGACTGAGTTTTTCTAACTTTTTTCGCTTTCGCCTAGTTTTTTGTCATGTGCAGCATTATCCTGAAAATACCAAAGTAGGGGCACATTGACTGAGATTTTCTAAAATTTTTCGCGTTCGCCTAGTTTTTTTGGTCATGTGCAGCATTATCCTGAAAATACCAAAGTAGGGGCACATTGACTAGATTTTCTATAAATAATTTTCGTGTTTTTGTTTGCAGTTCCTTTTGGTTGTTGTTCGTTGAGTTGAGAGGCAGTCTAGCCGCCTAGACTGGCGCCGCTAGGTTGCAGTGACAGTCAGAGGATTAAAGGCACGAAACTGTAGCAACCTAGTTCCTGTCTGATGACCTCGCCTGTTTATATTTTTCACGTTTTTTTTGTGTATTTATTCTGTATAACTCCTGCTTACTTCTCTCGTTTCACTTGAACTCTTGCGCCTCGTAAAACCCGTAATTTCTCATAATATAATTTTGTGTGCTTTTTATGTACATGTGTATACTATTTCTCGCGTCTTTTTGTTTCTTTTATAATAGCAGCATGCCTTATTTATTTACCTTTTATTTATTCATTTATTTATTTATTTATTTATTTTTTCATATTGATGACTTTCTGTTATTATTCAGGTACTCATTTTTCCAGCAGTAGACTATTCAATTCATTAATCCATATACTTTTCTTCCATTATTTTGTATTTATTCTATGTCACAAGTCACTTCTTCAATCTTGTTTTCATTTATTTTCAAGCAAATTTGACCAAAAATATTAATGAAGAATAAAATACAACGAATTAAGTATCAAAATTTTACAAAAAATAACAAAATAATTACTCATTTACCCCCTCCAAGAAACTCGGTTTATCCCTTTCCAGACCGTTTGGCTTTGTGTATGTATGTATATATGGTTACGGCTTCGAATAGCGAAATTTTAAAATAATCGGTTCTTATGTCCGGTTCCACGCGGTTGCGTTTAAGCGTACCCATTTGATCCCTATTTGTTGTGTAAAACATTAAGAAGTGAGTCATCTCGCGGGCTAAAAAGTACGTTATTAATTGCCCGCAGCGATTGACCTGACTATAGTTTATCAAACTATATAACTTCTGCATTCTATGCATGCATGTATATACATATACATCTTACGCATGGCTCGGTGAACCAATGTTCTCTTCGATAGCATGAGTTAAGGTAACAATCCGGGCATAGCTCGATTTCAGACATCTTAAAAACGATTTCTGTATGCTTTGTATACTAAAAAAGAAACACAAGAATGTAATAAAATTCTGGATACATTATTTTGATTCAAGAATCGCACGTGCATAACTGAATACGCTGAGACCTTTACAAGATCTAGGGGATTTCAACTACAAGAAATTTTTTTACTCACCCGCAGAATTCGCAATTTTCCAAAGAATTCCTAAAAATTCGAAGGAGTAGTGCTCTTTGAGCGTTTTCGCGATCAATTTGCTCAAAAATGTCAAATTTTCTTTCCTTTCTGACTGTATTTTTCAATTTGTTACTATTTTTTGTTTTTTTTTCATATTTTTTATTCCTAGGCTTAAAAAAGATGGAACATCGTCAGAAACGCCGAAAAACGATGTATTTGACGTGCATCCATTATTTTTGAGTCCAAAAAGCACTTTAAAATTTCGCCCCTTCCACAGAATTCCCATACTGCGCATGTCTGGACTTAAATGAGATATTTTTTACGATAACGAGGATGGACTATGCCGCAGTCAAGGCAACAACTTAGGTTAGCGAGATTAGACTAGGAAGAAATAAGAATGCAACATTGATTACAATTAATAATAAAGGAACAAGGAAAGTGTTATAATATTCTTTTAACTCCCTGATTTTATAGTAACTTTTTCGACTCCGTGAATTAATTACAACGACAAACATACATCATATACATACACATACAGCACATATGTATATGTATGTACACGTGTATTGTTAATCTGAAGATATTGAATCAAGCGACAT
Organism: Mermis nigrescens; assembly: GCA_036768485.1. NCBI lineage: Eukaryota > Metazoa > Nematoda > Enoplea > Mermithida > Mermithidae > Mermis > Mermis nigrescens. The sequence continues at coordinate 12,928,778 of JAVLUZ010000154.1, forward strand.
TTTCAACTTCAAAAAATAGGCAGCTTGCTACAATTGTGCCAATTCAACTTCAAAAACGCTAATGTATTAATGATACTAAAAATATTAATTCATTTGCGCGCTGTCAATGGGGGTCGTGCGAAAAAGCCTCGCTCGGCAAAAAACTGAGCACATGTGAAAGCCGGAGCGCAAGTGTAATTTGATACCTTAAAACTAGATTATCAAACTCGTTTTATAGGAGAAAAATTATTCAAGAAGAGTGAAAAGTAAAAAATACCGCATATTTCGAGCAAACTCAAGCTAATAATTTTTGAAAGTAATTTCGAAATCATAAGAAAGTATAAAAATCGCGGAATTCGACAGGTTTTATACGCATTTGAAGGATCAGAAATTCGAAAGCAGGTCTGCTAGCCATTGTAAGAGATAGGCTTTAACAAGGCCTCGTTCCTATAAAATAAAACTGAGAACTAACGAATATACAACAGAAAAAAAGAACAAATAAGAAAATGATTTATGTAATATGTATATCAGCTGGAAGGCAAGATTTGGCTGATTCTGTCACAATACCTAAACAGACGTATGTATTTGCAAATCGGAGTAAACTAAGGAAATATAATAAGATATGTCTCGTCACAGTAATATCTCAATTACCTATGTACATAGTTACCCGACGCGAAAAAATTATGCGCTTTTGGAGCATTCACATTGTTGTTTTTGTACAGCAACCACCAGACATGCACAGCAAGGGAATTCTCGAGGGTGGAATTAAAACATCGTTTTTCGATGTTTTTGGCATTTTGTCTTTCTCGAGCATAGAAACATTTCAAAAAATTCGAATAAATTGAACAAAAAATGAGTATATAGCGCTAAGCACATGAAATTTGATACTTTTGAACAAGTATAAAGTTAAAAGCACTTAAAACAGCACCTTTTATACGAATTTTCTTTTAGAAACTTCTAGAAAATCGCGAATTCTGGGGGCTAAAGAAATTTATGGGGAGCAGTGAAAACTTTTCTAGAGAGTTCAAACCCCCGAAACCCCAAGATCATCATGTATGCAACCACTAAAAATTAGTATAAATACGTAATTACTTCATGTTTGCATATTTTGATAATAAGCTTGGCGTCACTGGTATACTTGCTGGAAGCGCCATTGTAAATGACGCTATTGTGCAAAATCCATTTGACGTCTTCAAGGAAGCTGTCGGTCGAATTGTATTTCTTCTGTCTAACATTCTTAAAAAAGAAGGAATAAGTTGAATATTTGTCGTAATAGAATTCAACATAAAGTATGCATAGCGACAATCTTCTTTTATGTTGTTCGAAAAAAGGGCTTTAAAACTAAAATCAAAGTAAGATCTTTATTTGAAAAGACGCGGGCTGAAAATGAAGCAAATAAAAGAAACGCTTTTGACACCTATGTACGTAGATTTTGAGCCCCAGAATTGAAGAAAATTGAAGAAATGAAGAAAAGTGAAATGGAGAAATTGAGAATTGAAAAAATAGCCTATATGTATGTGTGAAAGAGTGATTTGTTGAAGTCGGCAATGATTTTCGGCATTGTACAAAGACTTGTTGGAATCGTCTCTGTATATGAACACAGAATTCTCAGAGACAAAAACATGAATGAAATTTAAAAATTTTCAAATTTGCCGTTCAAAATTAAAAATTATCCGGTTCTTCTGACGATTTATAGTTTTTACACCAGATCTCCTACAGAGCAACATGTTTGTCATATCACACGGATGAAAAAGGCACCCAGCCTGTCAGATGGAAAGCGAAAATTCACATAAAGTTGAGAATTTACAACTTTTTACAATTTTTACAATTTTTACAATTTTTACAACTTTTACAATTTACCAATTTCTGATTTTACAACCTGAGGGGTAGAACACTTGAATTTACGAACGAGAACAGTGCCACAAGCCATAATCGGGATTATTAATTCTGTTATTTAATCACGACGCGCTCAAATATGATTCAAAATTGTTTGAGCAATCGAAATTTTTCAGCGCCTCGAATAGGATTTTTTAATGCCTATATTTCCGTAGGTAGGTACCTACCCTTTAACATGCCATAATGCGGTAAAAATGGAATTGACAAAATGCTGAATGAGGTTCCACCGCCTACAAGCATTTGAAATTGATTATTTTGATAGTTTTTCTCATTGACTCGTGAAAAAAACATTATCTCAACTGGCTTGGCCTTAAATTCTGTGAATTCACTTATGCATAATCTGATCCTTTGCTTCTATGGTAAAAATTAGAGCTGTACCGGGGCCGCCTTTTTTTACCAGGACCGGGGCCTAGGTCCAAATCCCGGCGCCGGGGCCTAGAAACATATCATATAATGTGGTCATATGACGTCCAATGCTGACATTCTTATGAAATATATGTACCCAGCTCTTATTCGGGACATATATCATGATAGTAGCGATGAAAAATAATAATAGAATAATAAGATATTGATAAATAATAATAATATTAATAACGATAATAAAAATATTAACAATAATGATAATAAGAAAAATATAAATAATAATAACAATAATAATATTAATAAACAATATAATAAATAAAACTGATTATAGTTACTATAAGATATCACCTTCACTCAAATTAAGATTATGTATATTCAGTTGAAGAATTTTATCTATCTCACGGTGAATACTTGTAAGTTGTTTACGATTTCATTGTAACTTTCTTCACTTAGGTTTTCAGCTTTCTCAGTGATTGCTGGAATTAAACGGGAAAACAATTCGATTTTCAACTACGATTTTATGCAGCGAGATATAAAGTGAATTGCTCCCGCATTTACTAGAGCTGCAGCAAGCAGACACACGTTTGGGGGTCGGAAAAGGGAAAATTTCCTGGAATTAATATGATTAGATTAAGGTCAGAAACGGACAGAAGTCAAAGCTTTTTCGTGAAAATGATTGAAATCGACCAGCATCTGAGAACTAATGTAGATGTTACACTTTTTGCGCCTTTCAACTCATTTTTAAAATCATTTCAGCTCGAAAAGACTCGATGAACCCCAGTTCAGACTGACCGCAGACCGTAAACGCTAAGCAAATGCAACTGTGACTGAACGTTATAACTCGACACCATTCAACAATGTATTATTACATAGGTGCAAACTTGTTGGCTTCAATGATTGAACTGATTATCAATTCCATCAGTTTTACTGTCTCAAAAGGATAAAATGCCTTAGTTGGTTGGCATCTATAACGAAATAAAAGTGTGACTGATGGAACTACATCAGTTTCAATTATTTTTGCAATCAATAAATGCAACAACTTACACCTAACGACAATGTTATAATTTTCAGGCCCCGGTCTGGGGCCCGGTACAGCTCTAGTAAAAATACTCGTAAAGGCATACTTGGAAACAAGCCTTACTTTTTCTAATGTTGCCAGATCCATGGGATGAAATATGATATCATAATAATCCGGAAGCAGCATTTTCGGAACCGGGTTGTGAAACGCTTCTGACTAAATTTAAGCACTGCATATGTAAAAAGATTAGCAATGTGAAAAAATATCAGTCGGCAACGATGGAAACGTTTTCTCAACTGATAACGAGATGTACAGGGTGTCCCAACTAACTATTCAACATGCTTTCCGTAATAGCTCCCTTAATTCTTATTATTCTTTAATGATTTTATTGGATATAGTCAAAAAGAGTAGGAAACTCACTGACAAGGTTTGATCGGTTTCGCACGCTCAGGGTATAAACTACTGAAGTTAGTGTAAACCTTAGATTTTTGATAGTCAAATTTTTGATAGAGTCAAACCACAAAAGAAATAAAAGATAATGAATTTTGAGTATTTGAGTGCTTGTTATTTAATAAAAAAATTGTTGAATAGGTTTACGCAAGTTAATGAGAAATGGCTCTCAAAAGTCAGTCAGTACGACAATTTTTGTATAGCGAGCGAAGAATAGTTCCGTAAAAACGCTATATTTTGAAGAGCATGTAACCAAATCATGCCGAACGTTGTCGGTCAATGGCCAATTAGGCATTCACATTCAAACAAAAAACTTTTCGAAAATTTTCAGAATTGACTGCCGTGACTCGAAATAATAATTTGGAGACTTAGGTGGAACAACCTGCAAAAACTAAGATTTACACAAACTTCTGTAGCATGCACCATGAACGAGCAAAAGCAATCAAATCTAGTCATCCAGTTTGGCATTGGACCTTCCAACTATGTCCGAAAAATCATTGGAAAATATTGAGAATTAACGGAGTTATTGCGGAAAAACAGATGGGACAATTAGGTGGGACACCCTATATATACGAGGTTGTAACCATTACATGTAACGGCTCGAAATTTTTGGGGGTACCGGTCAATTTTAGGGGGAGAGGGGTAAAAGACCACCAATTTTTGGCCAAAAACGGCCGCAAAACACCTAAAAATGACCCAAAATTCGATTTTTCCCAAAAATCGGGGGGGGAGCACTCACCTTGTCGCCAAAAAATAATCAGCACAATAAAAGAATAGATGTGCATTTTTCAATGATTTTAGCTATTTTTATCATGAATAATTTTTATAACGCTTCAAGGCCGAAGACATTCACTGATTCTGTTGGCGCTCTAAAAACCTTATTTTTACATCAGAAGAGTAATTTTTATGCAGTACAAACATTATTTGATTCTTAGAATGACTTTTTAAGTAAAGACATGATAATTTAAACAATTTTTATCTAATTTTTTAGCGATTAGTCTAAAAACTTTGGCGCTCACGCGAAGCAAAGCATTAAATGCAGAAGCAGTCTTTTAAAAATGCGCGTGCCCCGAACCAGAATCCTGGCTGTCTATGCATAACGATATAACAGTTGATATCAACGCCGTACGTATGAGTGGCAACTTGATTCGGGGCTTGACTCCATCTTAAATTGTGTTGGTCACGAAATGAATTCTTATAGAAATATGTACTAATGCGCGTACATTAACGGATTAAAATTTCGGTTGGCGGAATCCCTGACCATTATAGGGTTCATAACCTTCAATTTTTGGACAAAAACAACCAAAAACACGTAAAAACGGCCAAAAATGCGGGCTTTCTCCAAAAAACGTGGAAGGGGCTTAAAATTTTTCTGACTTTAGGGGAATGGGGCGACCAACTTTGGGTGGTGCCATCCCCATCCCCTGTTACATGTCTGAATGTACGTATGTTCTGAGTAAAAATATAGTAATATATGAAAATGAGATTTATTTAAAAAATGTGTAGGGTCGCTAAAATTCTATTTCGCTCAGGTCATTACAGCGCAAAGCAAGGCTGTCACGCCCAAATAGAACTACAGTAAATTTATTTTTCTTTATAACTTTTATATGTATAAGACATACATCCGGATGCTTCATTCGTTGAAGCGCAGAACACAAGGCAAGACAAAATTGGTCGTTTGTCATCAGCTGCATCGCCCAAGAACGAGTCTGATCACTTTCAGCTTCTCTGATGTTCTAAATATTCCATATTTTAGATTATTGCAATTTCTGGCCGCAAGCACTCATAATGAAGGATATTTCGAACAAACGACTGCTTTGACTTTTATTCCTACTTGTTTCGCATAATATAATGCAAACTTGAAATAGTCAAAAATTCTTTAATCGCATTTTACGCGCTCGAAAATTTGTTAACGAAGAATCTAAATACATAAAAAATTTGAAACTTACGCCCAGTTCATTTTTATATTGCGCAGAAGTACATATTTTCGGAAAAACGTACTTACATACATATATATACATACACATGTATACGAAGTAGTGGTATAAAACGAATTTGCCACCCGCAAGAGGGAGTCAGTTATCCTCCGAAGCTGAGATTTCCGAATGTAGGGAATAAGCTTCCTTTTTGTGTCGAACAAAGTCCAAAATTTTTAGCTTTTACATAAGAATTTCATGAATTTTCTTGAGCCGATCTCTGGTTGGAAATTGATGAACCAGTCAGTAAGCTATTTGAACGTTCGATATCCGAGTAAATTTTAATGAAGCGAGGGTTTCTTCGGATTTTTCCAAAATTTTAATTTTTAACTGTAAATTAGCATAATTGAAAAACACTCTGGATAGTTATGTAAGTGCCCACCTATTATATATAGAGCAAAAATGCACATTATCGATCGGATAAAATTTTTTTCACAACTATGCGAAAAATTAGCTGATTGAGAAAAATATACAAGACTGCAAGACTTACCGAACAAACAGGGCATGTCCACGATTCTGACGTCGTATTGCTTGAGACCTCTCCATTCTTATAGTTTGGTAAACAATCGGAATGAAAGGTTCTTGGACATGAGCCACAATCTAATGCGCCCTCAACACACTCCTTATGGCATTCCCAGCAATAAACGTCTGGCAAATCACTGTTGAAATACTAAAACGGCAAAAGCACAAAAGTGAGTATGTTTAGTTTCAACTCGTGCTGCAAACATAATAAGGTGAAAGTATTTTGGAACAAGTGGACGCTAGAGGATGGTTATCAGCGTTGATCGACGATTACAAAAATAGTCATCGTTCAAAATTCGCAAAAGTGACTTCATCTTTCCACTGACTATTACAAATTTGCTGCACCGTTCCACAATATTGAATAAATATAAACTTTGGGTAAGAAAGACGATCGATTTTAAGCAAATGACCCCTCAAACCCCAGTTAAGTGTATACTACACAGTAATTCAACGAATAAAATACGACAGAATGGGATCACTGGCATCACTTTACACATAGGCGTAGGGAGTGAGAGGAAGGTACCTATTACCCGTACATGTAACGGCTCAAAATTTTAAGAGGGGTGTACAAGGTCCCTTTGTACATGTACAAATTAGGTCCTCAAACGTCTTTGTGCATTTTGTACATGAGTATCATAATATGGCATAATAGCGCTTCCAGCGTGGTAAAACAGGGTTTTCGACCTTTGGTTGTGAATTTTAGCGGATTTCTGGGTTTCTGAGTGCAAAAAATACTAAACATTGTCTCAAAACAGCGCGAAGCGCCGAAAAATTTGACATTTTTCCTCTCGAAATGCAAATTCTGCCATTATAAAGATATATGAAACACACAATTACTCAATTCGGCTCGAAGCGCCGAAACATTTAGCGAATTCTACACCTTTTATAGTTCTTGTCTTCCCGAAAAATCTTTGTACAAGTACAAAGACGATCCCTAAAAGCCTTTGTACATCAAGAAAAATCTTTGCCTAATACAAAAAAACCGTGGAGGGGTCCCATTTTTAAGGGGGCAGTTTTAACTGACCCCTAAGTTTTGGCCAAAAACACCTGAAAACGATCAAAAATCGCAAGTTTTTCCCAAAATAGAAGGGTGTCAAAAACTTTCTGACTTCCCAGTTACATGTCTTGTATAACCACTACCTAATGTTTCGGAAAACGAAGTACTGTTAGGCGATTTTGAGAAAACGAAAGGTGCTGCAAGACAATTTTTGAGCTAACCGTGAAAAAAGGCCGAAAATTCTACCTGAAAACGGTAAAAAATATCAAAATCCGCATCGATAAACTCTTGCACTTTTCATCGCGAAAAACCGACGAATTGGCTAAACTTCACTAATAGGGTCAAGAAACCCAATTTAACGCATGTAACGTGCTACTACGCTACATTATAATACCCTAAAATTCACATGTTTGTGCAAAATGTACTTTGACTTAGGGGGACCGTATTTGTACTAGTGCGAACAGACCCTGTGCAAAAACAATAATTACAATTTAGTTTATGACAATTTTAAAATTTCACCCTCTCCGGCCACCTCTCCCTTGCCCATGAACGCATCACTCATGTTTAAAGTTTGCCCATGGACGCATCACTTATGTTTAAAGTTTCAAATAAGGAATGAGATTTTTGAAACGGACCATGTAAGTAATAGTCAAAGGGTTGAGAAAAGCAGAAAACTGAATCCACGTGTTTATAGTGTCTTATGGGTACGCGTTAGCAACTCCTTTAAAAGCTCTAATTACATATGTACGAGGAAGATACAGAATGATTATTTATCTATTTATTTCTAACTAAAAATGATAATGTAAGCATAAAAATAAGCGGCAAGTGTCTATTTTATTCAAATAAGTTGCTATAATTATATTTTGCGTGAAATATGCATAAAAATATTCTGACAGATTGTACAAAGATCGAAGTGATTAAAATGCGCTCTTTAGAATTCATTTATGTACTTGATAATGCTATTTGATTTGTTAATCACTGATTCTAGATATTTCACAGTCCATTAACGATCATTAAGGGAAAAATTTTAATCTTTAAAACTTAAGCGCCATTCTTCACCTCGTTTTCTTATTTAACGTTTATTAAAAGGGGAAAGACTAGAAATCAATGTAACGTGTGCTGTAGTAAAGGTAAATATGTAGATTAAGGATCTAACAAAATACAATGAAATGCTGTCATCTTTTTGTGGAGTGCTGGTACCCGAAATTCGAGGCTTTTTCGGAGTATTGTGAATTGTAATGAGGCTGTCTTGTTGTCTACGTTTGGAACCTTGAAAAATATGTACAGCACACATATTGCTAAACAAATTACCCCTATTACAGGGGAAGCGGTAAAATTAACACAAAATTCACTACCTGACAGAATTTCTAGAAATTTTCCTTATGTGCAAATTTATAGATGCTTAGAAGATTTTATAGTAAAAAACACGAAAAATAATGTACAGAGGAATACAGAATACCCGTGGGCGTAAGGGCGTAAGCAAGGGGGGCAACCGCCCCCTTAGCCCAAACATTATTTTGGAAAGGTAAGATAATGCATGGAAAATAAATAAAAATTTACATCTTTCTATTTAAAAATCTCAAAATTTTCGGCACTTCGCGCCGTAAGATCGTTATTTTCCATAAGTTGGCTCAAGCACGGCCAAAAAACGTCATTTTTTATAGCCTATTAAGAGAAAATAAAATTTTTCCAAAAAGTTTGAATTTATACGCTTCATTAATAGTGCATCTTTGAAAAGGTCAGAAAATGCACTTTATTCCGTTCAATGTCGAACATATTCCGAAATATAGGGTCACCAATTTTCTTACCGCTCCTGAAAAATCCTGCATTACGCACTGACACTGCAGATATGTAGACATATAACCAGGTCCGTATCCAGGAAATGCCCAAGTGGGACGGACCCAACATAAATTAGCTTATAGGTCGTAAACTTCGTTATGACAGCAAAAGTGCATTTTTCGATGTTTTTAAATATACTCTTGCTAATAGGATCATCTTCTTGAGAAAAAATTTTTTTGTCACTCACACATTATTTTTCGGTCGGGCTTGAGGCAAAATTATGGAAAAAACTTCTCAAATGGCGTGCCGAACATTTGAAGACTTTACGACAAACAGATACCCCCATAAATACGGCCCTGCAAATAACAGTAAATGACAAAAGGACATATGTAGTCCAGTTAAAAATGCGAGCGATACGATGGTCCATATGCACAGGCCCGAATCCAGGGAAGATACCCCAACACCCTAAAATTTTTTTTCAGAATCTCCAGCTATTAAACTACTTAGGGTTTTGACGTTCTCCAACGTAAAAATGCTCAAATTTTAAAATCTTTTTTGAGATAAAATTATTCGTGAGATCAAATTTATTGTATTTCTTCTCTCCAAACAGATGCAAAATTGAGCATAGCAGCACAAAAACGCCCAAATTTTTTGGCGCTTCGCGTCAGATATCATTCCTGTATAGCATGTTTAAAAACTTATACAAGTGAGCTCAAGATAATAAAAATGTAGAAAATTTCCCAAGCTTCGTGTCCGATATTTTTATCGCTTAAACTTGGAAAGCTACAAAACTGAGCATAAAAGGAAAAAATGTTGAAAATTTCCGGCGCTTGGTGCCGGCCAGCTACAATAAAAGCATTAGCTGAGAAGTTTTTAATGAATTCAATGATGATAAATCAGTTATGCAGAAGTTTGAACGACAGAATTTGTTTATATGATTATAAAAAAGAGTAGAATTTTTGAAATTTTTCTAAAAATTTTTCTTCGCCATTGTAAAGAGCTTGTCGAGAAATATTCAGGAATGCCTTTATTTTCGCCTATCTCCTGACTTCAAAGTTTGTGATTTCACCTCCCTAAAATAAAATCCTGGATACGGGGCTGCGTATGTATAACAGTGATTAACACTACGACTTCTATAATACGTTAAATATGCGCGATATCTTCGAAACATACTGAGTCCACGGTGCTCCAAATAATGTGAAGCAGTGGCAACTGCAGCCATTTCGGCTTCTTCTTCACTCATTGCAATCAGTGCACAGGTGTCACCGGATAAGGTTTTCTTGCATGCATCTTAAAAAAGTAAAACAGTAAGTAAGGCTCTCGGGATAAATAAGACTATTTATTTAGAAGTGGTTCAAAAGGGTACAATACAGAACCGGTCACTTCATCAAACAACTTCAGAATTCCTAGTTGAGTTTAGATGCACGTTTAGCTAAATAGAATTCGAAAAATTTGGCGCTTCGCACATAACTTATATTAAGTTGAAGATTTCAGAAAAATCGTTTTAGACAACAAGTGAACGTAAAAATTGTATCTGAAACTAACTTTTACCCTTCATGTTATTAGAGATTTGGTCTTCTGCTATCTCTAAACATCTTATTCTGGATCCTGCTTGTTTTTGAAGTTTAGTAAATAGGTGTTTATCACTTAATGATTCATCTATTTCCAGTTTTTTATACCTACAACAGATAGCTAGGCAATTTGTTTTGCAGAAAATGCTAAATTGTCAAAATACAAAATTCTTGTTAAATCCTTCTACATTATTCGTTCTCGAGAACCGATAAAAAATTATGCGCGCTGGACATAAGCGTAGTCAGCAATTTTGTGAAATAATGTCTTTTTTAAATCTTTCGCATACATATGTAGCAAAACTAATTTTTTTCAATTTCTCTGGAGCTTCCTTAACTACTCGAGTATACTCAAACAGGACCTTATATAAGTAAGAATGCAATTAACACCCTATCTTTCATGGCTGGGAGGCGTAGACATAGCCAGCGTTTGTCACAGGGAGCTTGAAAATTTTTTCACTCTAAAGGTCGATTAAAATGTATAAAATTTCGTCGCGTTGCGAAATAATGTCTAGCCTTGCCTTACACACCGTACTACTCAATTTACGTAACTTATATACAGGGGCGCATGCAAGATCTTTAACGAAGGGACGGTCCGAAAATAAATGACCCTATAGGCAGTGATATATTAGATATATTCCAAATAGAGTGCTTAGCTCATGAAATTTGAATTTTTCGAGGAAAAAATTACTATCTCTCAATAGGCTGTAAAGAGTGGAGTTTTTGAACGGCAAAGTGACAGAAAATAACGACTTCACGGCGCTATGCATTAAAAGTTTGGCAATTCTCATTAATTCTTATCTTCTACCATGCATCAGCATGGGAATTCTGGGGGAGTGATATTATAAAGTGCTTTGTTGGGCCCGAAAATGGTAGGTACGCGCAGCGTTTCTGACGATGCTTATCTTTCTATAGCATCAAAACATAAAAAAGTTCGAAAAAAATCAAAAAAGTTGAACAAATTGAACGAAATATAGTCAAAATATGCGTACATATAATGGCGCACAGCGCCGAAAAATTCTGCACTTTTGAGCAAGGAGATAGCTAAAAACGCTTAAAAAGCGTCCTTTCTCCAAATTTTTAGAAAATTTTTGGGAACTCTCAAAAAATCGTAAATTCTGGGGGGGTGACAGAATTTTTGCGGGGGAATGAACCCCCACCCCCAAGATCATGTATGGGTGTGACTCGACCCAGATAAATACCTACTTCCAGGACTCCAAAATAATGATTAAAGGAGCATGCTAAATCCAGAAAAAATACTAAAACGGTCAAAAAAATTTTGAAAAAATTCAAGAAAACCAACAAAATTAAAAATTAAACGACTCGACTAAGAAAACAGAGCACTTATGCAGTTGAGGGCACACATGCACATAGGGGTGAGGGGGTATTCCCCCTGAGAGGTCAGCTAGACCGGTACTGTCCAGCGATTTTGAGCAAACAGGTCTTGTTCTGCATCATTTTTGACATCAAAATCAGTAAAAATGTCAAAATTTTTCCGGCGCTTCGCGCCAGATTAGTATTATTAAGTACTTTTTACTCGAAAAGCGCCCAAAATCGATAAATTTTTTGCATTTTTTAGTGTTAAAAGTGATATAATGCAGTCAAAATGGACTAAAAATGCTTTTAAAATGTGTTATTAACACGAAAAAACGTTTTATAGGCTATTTTGATCATTAAAACAGCAAAAAAATCGTGAACGTTAAATTTACTGTTTTAGATTTTTGGCATTTCACCCCCTGCCGACCCTGACCTTGTGCACCTATGGTTGAGGGGGACAAAAATTTTGAAAGATTCTTTTTCAAACTTATCATTTTCTGGGGTAATTTTGCACGCTGATTACGAACCCAGCATTCATTTTTGATTTCAGACAAAATTTGGGTGAAAAATGAGTTTTTTGCCATTTTTCTGGAAACTTTCAAAAAAAAATTTTTCTTCGTATTTTTGCGCATTCTTTGGTAATTTTGCATGCTGATGACGAATTTAGCATTAACTTTGGACGGAATTTACAATATTGGAAAAAGTCGAATTTTCAAAAAAGGACATTTTCTAACTGACTTTGGGATGGGGACTTCATATTTGAAAGAATTACGTGGCGGTCGGCATTATTGACCGAGTTGCATGCTGCTGAAGTTCACGTGCTTAAGGATAGGCGAAAAGAGGTAAAAATTGGCGTTTAGGGTATTTTTCAGTTTTCGATTTGTGGCAACAGCTAGTGATCGACCGGGGCGACTTTTTTGGCCGGGGCTGGCCGGGGTCAGACAAGAAAAATATTATTGCATGACACATACTTGGGGTGGGCATAGGAAAAGAAATAATGAGCGACTGCTCCATTCAGTAGTAAATGGCAAGCGCAAAGTTAGGTGCGCCTTTTCATATCAAGTTTTATTACTATTTATGTCACAAGAAACACATTTAGTCCGGTGTTTCATTGTCTGAATCATCAATAAAGTCTATGTCGCTGCTATTAGCACACTCTATATCATTTGAATCTTCGCTACTGCTACTGCTGCTGTAGCGCAATAGGTATTGGATATAATAAATGAGACATCACCCATTCCCATAAGGGGAGGGGTATTACCCCCTCAGGGTCCATGACACAAGTCACTGTCAGACGATTTTTGGTGAAAACCTTTTGAATTTTTCGAACTTAATTTTTTAGTATGACAAAAGTGTACCTAACTATTAGAATTTCACGAAGTGATACATTATTTTAGAATGTGAGCTAGAGTAAATAGATAAACTATCACTATGAAACATGCATGTAATCGCTTAAAATTTTATGAGGGTCCCTCAGTACAAATGTAACGGCTGGAAATCTAGGGTAGGGGTCCCTCGCCATTTTTAGAAGTAGGGGGTTAGCGACTAGATCAAAAATGGTAAAAACACATAAAAATAGCCAAAAAAGCGCAGGTTTTCGCCAAAAAAATGGGGGAGGGTGGTCAAATATTTTCTGACTTTCAAGGAAGTTCGGGGCTTCAAAGCGTGGATGGGGGATGGCCCAAACCCCTGTCACATGTATATTTTTCGGCCATTTTCAGGGAAGGGGGGTAAGCGGCTCCATTTTTGCAGCCGCTTACCCCCTGAAAATCTTTAAAATGGTAGAATTTGCAATAAGGAATTCTACACCTTTTTACAGTTGTTGTTCTTCAAAAATCTTTGTACATGTACAAAGACGGTCCTGAAACGTCTTTGTACATCAGCAAAAATCTTCGCCGAATACAAAAAGACCGTGCTTCTAAATGTGATAATTCGGCCTGAATTTAGTTGATAATATTAGTTCGGTGCGAAGTGCCGAAATTTTCATGAGCTTTTGATGGAATTAACACATAAAACTCGACTGAGAAAGCTAAAACAACTTGTACTACAAAATCAGAAATCTTACAAAAATTGTAATATGCGAATTAAATCTTGTAATAAGCAACACTGCGCTTAGAATGGAAAAATGGAAAAATGTCAAATATTCAGAAACCCAAAAATTAGCCAAATACACTACTAAAGGTCGAAAAACTATGTTCTACCACACTAAAATCGTTACTGTACCATATTAAAGTATACAAAAATTTGCATGTACAAAACAGTGCTTTTTTGTATTCGCCAAAGATTTTTCCCAATGTACAAAGACTTTTCAGGACTATCTTTGTACATGTACAAAGATTTTTGGGAAGATAAAAACTGTAAAAAGGTGTAAAATTCCATAAATTTTTCGGCGCTTCGCTCCGATATGAAAAATTGTCTGTCCTATATATCTTTAAAATGGCAAAATTTGTATTTAGAATGGAAAAATGTCAAATTTTTAGGGGCTTCGCGCTGTTTTGAGACAATTTTAGTAATTTTTGGCGTTAGAAACCCAGAAATTAGCTAAAATATACAATCAAAAGTCAAAAGACCCTGTTTTACCACGCTAAAATCGCTACTGTACCATATTATAGTAACCAAAAATTTGTGTGTACAAAATGTACAAAGACTTTTGGGGACCATCTTTGTACATGCACAAACGGACCGTGTACAAAAAAAACACTGGTACAAAATGTACAAAGACTTTTGGGTACCATCTTTGTTCATGTATATACAAAGGTACATTGTACAAAAAAACACTGTCACATACTGATAGTATGCGAAAATGTGTATGTTTAAAAATATATTTATATAATATAGCTACAAAAATTTGTTAGCTCATACAAAGACCTTTTCGGAGATCTTTGTACAAGCACAAGAAGCTCGTACAACAAAATAGAGTCGGCTAATAATAGTCCACCACTTAATTTTCTGGTCCTCCAATTTGGGATTTCACCCCTCCCTCAACTCTGGACCTTAGGAAACTATTTGAGACATATTTAGTTTATCGGATCGGACGCAATTCTGCAGCGTAGTTTACATTCGCCTATAATTAACCTCCGTCCTAATAACTATTACACAAGAAACGCGTTTTAAAGCACGCGGTTCCCATTCAATTAAATGTAAAAGTGTTTTTTGTAAAAATAGTTTGTTGAAAACGTACAATTTCCAACTAGAAATAGAACGTATTTGTCAACTCTAAATCTTTTAGCCATAGCTATGAATGAATGAGTTAAAAGTAGCATTTAGTTTAAATAAGTTAAGTGGAGGAATCGAAAACATGCCGATTTTCCTGAACATTTATTCAGTAAAAGCTCATTTATACACAGTAGCAAAGTTATAACAAGGACTAAGTAAGTATACATATGGTCTAATCAGTACAGTTCTCAAAATTAACACTTGCTCATTGATAAATAAGTGCCAGTATCACAGCCTGTACAAAATACGAATTACACTAAATTTTTCCCCGGCCCCGGCCATTTTTTGACCTTGCCCCGGCCGGGGCCGGGGATGCTGAAAAATGGTAGGGGATTGCCGGGGCCCCGGTCGATCACTAGCGGCAGCAATTGCTTGCAGATTCAAATTAGTGCCAGACATGAGCTAAGCCTAAGGCATAAATGGATGAAAATTGCTCCGCTCGCTTTGCTCGCTCCACAATTTTTGCTCCATTTATCTCAGGCTTAGCCCATGCGCCGGCATCATTGTGAATGCACATAACTAAGCCTAAGCCTAAGACATTGGTAACCCCGCTCAATCACAGTCCCCTGACGCTTTGGAGACTAATCCGAAACATTTCTAAAGGCTTGAAATCTTCCACAAAAAACGACAAAAAACCTGATTTTTCACCCAAATTTTGACGGAAATGAGAAATTCAGCGCGCAAAATTACCCTAGAATGTGCAAAAATACATAGAAAAATTTTTTTGGAGTATTTCACAAAAATGACAAAAAAAAACCTGATTTTTCACCCAAATTTTGTCTGAAATCAAAAAATGAATGCTGGATTTGTTATCAGGATTGAAAATTACCTCAGAAAATGGTAATTTTTGAGAGAGAAAAATTTTCAAAATTTTTGTGTCCTCCTGAACTGCATAAGTGCCGAAAAAAGTTCTTGTTTACAGAATCCCCAAAATAGTGATCAAACACAGGATCCGAACCCAGACAAGCACTCTAATAGTGACCAAAATTTTGTTCCAAAGAACTCCACGGGTCCTGAAGAAAATTTAATGCATATAAAGATAATCGTTTTTCATTGAGATTGTGAGATATTTTGACCAATACGCTCTCAAGGCTGGCCAAAACCCAATCCACGAAATTTCGCATTTGGTTTTTTTGGGTACAAATTTCTGGATAAGGGCCTGTCAGTAAAAATCCACGAAAAACCAGCGAAACACCACCAAAATCCCACGGCTAAAGTCGGGAGGTCGGAAAGTCACAGAATGTTACGACAAGGGCATTTTCTAAATGAGTTTGGGATGGGGAGTTCATATCTGAAAGAATTGACCGAGTTACAGGTTGTTGAAGTTCATGTGTTTAAGGATAGGCGAAAAGTAAGCTCTACCTTTGGGAATGTTTCTGGATTAGTCTCCCAAGCGTCGTGGGGACTATGACTGAGCGGGGTACCAATGTCTTAGGCTTACGCTTACTTATGTGCATTCACATTGATGCCAGCGCATGGGCTAAGCCTGAGATAAATGGAGCAAAACTGCGCGGAGCGAGCGGAGCACTTTTTTGCTCCATTTAGTCTTTGGCTTAGCCCATGTCTGGCATCAATCTGAATCCGCAAGCAATTGATGTCGCCACAAATTGAAAAGTGAAAAATACCCCCAAACGCCATTTTTCCCTTTTTTCGCCTATCCTTAAGCACGTGAAGTCTTCAACAGCCTGTAAGCCGGTCAATAATGCCGACCACCACCTAATTCTTTCAAATATGAACTCCCCATCCCTAAGTCAGTTAGAAAATGTCCTTTTTTTGAAAATTTGACACTTATCAGTATTGTGAATTCTGCCAAATCCCGCAAAAACCCACAAAAACTGGCTAAAGTTTCTAATATGGTTCGGTCACCGATTCTCCTAAAAATAAATTTTTCTGATAGATTCAAGGACGCTGAGTCCAGAAAAAAGCGTTCTGGGGGCTGACGAATATTTGTTGAGATAGAGCCCTTCAAACTTTCAAAAAATTTGGATAATTTAAATGTTCTTAGGGCTCCATCTCCACAAATATTCGTCAGCTCCTCAGAACGGATTTTTTTCTGGACTCAGCGTCCTCGAATCTATCAGAAAAAAGTATTTTTAGGAGAATCGGCGAAAAAAATCTTTGAAAACAAATTTTGGCAAATCGGTATAGGGTATCATTCGAGAAAAATGAGTTTCGGAACCAGCGAACCGCGATAGGAGAAGCATAGAGGTGTTAGAACAAACGAAGACCAGCCAAGTGGCAGCCGCGGAAAGAAAACCGGAACGTTCAAGCTGCAAAGCTGATGGAAATATGACAGAGGAAAGGCGAAGCAGAACTAGTGAAAGAGTGAAGCGATCCTGAACCGATTAGTCATGTGATAAGTTTATTTGGAATAATAAAGAGACATGCGGATGTGTTTGACTCCTCGTAACGCATTATACTGTAACATATCATGTTTACTGCATTAGTGTAAAGGACCAGGAAGTAGGTAATTTTTACCCCCATGAGGTGGGTGCGGGTAAATGTGGGACGTTCAAAGTACAATGAAACAGACTATATGGAATAAAAAACAGACATGCGGATGTGTTTCATTATACTGTAGAATATAAAGTAAATAGCATAAGTTTAAAGGACATTTACATAAAATCATGAAGTAGGTAATTGATAACACCATGTAATTTATACCCCCATTAAGTGTGTGCGGGTAAATGTTGGACGCTGAAAGTACAATGAAACAGACTATATGGAATAAAAAACAGACATGCGGATGTGTTTTACTGCTTGTAACTCATTATACTGTAGAATATAAAGTAAATAGCATAAGTTTAAAGGACATTTACATATAAACATGAAGTAGGTAATTGATAACACCATTAGGCGGATGTGTTTGACTCCTTGTAACTCATTATACTGTAGAATATCACGTTTACCGCATTAGTTTAAAGGACATTTACATAAAATTATGAGGGAGGTAATTTTCAACCCCAATAGGTTTGTCCGGATAAATAAGGGACATTCAAAGTTCAATGAAACAGACGATTACATGATCCGAAATGATTGGTACGGATGTAGGAGGGACATAAACATTAGTGAGGAACGTACTTATAGAAACAATAGAATATGGTATTAGTGAAAATCTGTTGAACACAAGTTTGGTCTTTTTACTTATCTTAGTAAAGCCTTAACGCATTTGATCAAGTACCTTCCTTTATGAAAATTATCTAATCACAAATATTACTGTATCACAGAAATCGAACTACTTGCTATATTCACTACAGGCGAGGATCGGATTGGACAACATTTAAGAGGCTGACGTGCGATTGGTAGGAAAAAGCGCAAAACTTTGTTTTTTTAGACCTCTGCGAAATCCGTCAACAGCGAATCAAATTGATTCGCGCTAAATTTTCTAGCATGACTGGAAAAATTACCTATAAAAAGGGGATGCAATGCTCCCGCGCGCATTGTTAACTTTTATTAAATGTACGCACTGACGGGTGAATATGTAAGGAATCGCTATGTGGTGGGCACAGGTATCAGTGAAGAAGCGGAAGGCACCAACGGCCAGGACGAGTTTGAATGTGCTTTTGCCAGCATGCATTCTTTGAGAATTCGAGAATTCGAGTATACCCATATAGAAAGTCCTTGGATTCGTCAATTTCGGCTGATACCACTAATTCTGCTGCCCCTTAACTTATATCATATTTTCAACAGATTAGCAGCTAGAACGTTCCGGTTCTTTTATCCGCGCCCGAAAATCTATACTACTACTGATTTTCACTCATCTTGATGCTCCAATCGCACTTCGCTGATTGATTATTGTGACAAAGGCCCGACGGACTGGAGGATTAGAATAGTGAGTGGTGTAAACAACACGTTTTCTAATCATTAAGTTGAGCTTAGCACTGGCTTAGGCTTAGGCTTAGTTATGTGCCTTCAAATTGGTGCCAGGGGATGATGTAAGCCTGAGTCAGATGGGGCGAAAATTGCGGAGCGCGCTACGCGCGCGCAGCAATTTTCGCTCCCATCTTTAGCTTAGGCTTAGATCATCCCCTGACACCAATCTGAAGCCTCAAACAGCACTTTTTGGGCTTCTAATCATCATGAGCAGCGCGATGAACCCAAGACTAGCCATTGAGCAAGTTTTGCAATATGCTAATTAGCCTAATTTGCATGCTATGCTAATTAGGCTAATTTGCATATGAAAAACTGGCTTCCGCGGCCAGTTTTGGGTTTCTAGCAATGTTCGTGATGATTAGAAACCCGAAAAACTGCTGTTTTGTAAGAAATTGAAAAATCAGTAATAACGAATATATTCCCACATTAGTTAGCTGATGGTCTAAGCCTGTGACAATTTTTGCCCCAATTGTGCCTTAGGCTTCAACCATCAGCTGCAACCATTTTGATATGCACGGCATGTCCTTAAATCAACAACCATCATGAATCGTGTACACCCTGCTTGGGCTTTGCTGCGTACCCGAAAGCATATATGGACAGCACCGAAATTCTGGGGGTTTAAATAATTTTTGCCTCTTTTAAGAAAAAAAAATTATTTTTTCTTCAATTTTGAGAAAAAAAATTTATGCAAAAGCCCCCATTTTTAACATTTCTACATTAAAGTTCCGATCCGATGTCAAAAAAGCGTAAAAACACTGTTTTTGGGAAAATTGAGAAAAAAACTATATTAGAAAAAATTCCAAACCTGCCAAAACCCATCAAGAACCTGAATTACACAATTTTCAAATTTGGGTTTAGCCAACCCTGCCCTAGCTCTACCTCTAGTTCGTAAGTGTCGTGGTGGTCCAGATAGTACAGCCGTCATTCCGGTCGGTGCTCGATTCCTTTGAATGTTGCTTTCCAACGATTCGCCAAAAGTCTATACTAAGGCAAGGCACGGGTTTTTAGTGTACGGTGGTACGCTACGACGGTAAGTGACTGGCACGGTCGTGCTTGACCTCGACTCGAACAAGTTTAATGCATACGGTACAGTAATGCAAAAACGAAACTTACTTGTGCGTCTCGGTAAGCTTGCTTAAGTTATAAATCGAGTCATAACACATGAGATACTCACTGTCACATTGAATTATTGGGCTATATTCTGTTCCATTTCGAACGACTAATTTTCGCTTGCCGGCTTGAACTTTTTATTACTGTATTAATTTTTTATTGCATAAATGGTATCTTTCATTACACTCTCATAGTGACTGATTGATGTATTTCCATTTATGTTGTGTTTGCAGGACCCATTGCGTCTAACAAACTACTGTCGCTACCAAAATCCTGAAATATTTTTCACAGTTGGTCATTGCTTGCACCCGCTCCCATAATTTTGGTGCAGCCTACCTATGGCGTGGACTTCTGGACCATAGGTGGGCAGCACCAAAATTCTAGGGGGGAGGGGGTGAAAAAATTTCTGGGGGTGAAAAAATTTTTAAAGGTCAAAAAATGGTCTTAAAAGTGGTCGTATGGCAAAAAACACCATGTTTCGACGTTTCTCATCAAGCTCTATCCAATGGCATCAAAAAATTGCTAAAAAGCAAGAAAAAATTTTTTTCGGGGGGGGGGTATTTTTGATTTCTGGGGGTATTTCAACTTCTGGGGGGTGTATACCCCCAGCCCCCACGCCCATGTGTGATAGCCACGAGCTCACCATCCGCAAGATGCTCAACTCGCAAATGGCTATGTAAACCGATACAGTACCAAGCTGTTTTCGGCCGGCCTGTGCGAATTAATGGCACGAGTTCGCACCGTGTAATCTCTCGTAGTTACAATCAGACATGCTAAAACATTCAAGCCAACATTCGTGACACTTTTCTATGCTCTCTTGCCTAAAGATTGAATTTTGAATCCTAAAACCAGGGTTCAACCTCGGATGTCCCTATTATCATACAAAAACCTGCATTCCTTATAACACTAAAATTTCCCGAGGACAGGATGTCTAGTGTAGTGATACAAAATTAGGAGATCAGGGCAAATGATCAACCTAGTGGAAGCTGCAATCAGCCATAATTTCTTGTGAAAGCCGTGCTTTGTGAAGTGGTGCGTTATCGTGCCAAATCCAGCACTCCCCTTGAAAAACTTACATTAAAACATTTTGTTGCACGACAAGCTATACGGAGAGTTTCAAAAGAAATTTTAACTGATCTTTGATATTATTTCAGCCATTCATTCTACAAACGATTTCAGTAATTGATGGCTAATCTTGCTGCTCCGAAAGCTTAAAAATATTAATATCAAATAAACTGCTTCATTTTTTAATATTATATGGAAAAAAATGTTTGATGTAGAGAGTACGGTTAACAATGAAAAATTTGTAAATAAGCGCCTGAAAAAATAATTTACTGTGTACAAATTAAACTTCCGAGGGTCGCTAAAAGCAATTTTGCCCCCGCAAGAACCGTAAG
The DNA here is from genome assembly GCA_036768485.1 of Mermis nigrescens. Taxonomy (NCBI): domain Eukaryota; kingdom Metazoa; phylum Nematoda; class Enoplea; order Mermithida; family Mermithidae; genus Mermis; species Mermis nigrescens. The sequence continues at coordinate 12,950,239 of JAVLUZ010000154.1, forward strand.
TACGGTCCTGATTTGTCGGGAAAATGAGGAAAATGAGGCAAAACGAAGGCAAAAAACGGATGAAAATTGAACATTTTTTTAAAAAAAGTGCTTTAAATTGATCGGAAACTGTGTAATAAAGTATTTTTAACGTTATCTTAGCGCTATATATACCATTTTTTAAGGTAAAAAAATTTATACATTTATATTTAAAAAAGTTCACATTGAAACGTGTATTTCTGCACAAAAGTTTTGTGCAATGTAGGAGTCCACTCAATTTTAATTTTTCTTGGGCTTAATTCAGAACCAAGATTTTGTAAATACGCCCCTAGCGTCTACGAAATCGACGCAGGAACCGAATGTATTTGCCTTCGAGAATTACTTAGGTACGTAGGTACTTAGATCTGCACTTAGCGCTAGCCCCGATCGCTTAGCCTGGGATCGCTTCGATCCTTGCACCCTTACACACCTTACGGCTTCGATCCCCTCGGTCCTAATTTGCTGACCGCTTCTGGTCGGGTGATCTCAGCAGCTACGCCCTAAGACCTAAGGCTACCTACCTAATCCTCGGAATTGCCGCGGAGGTCAGTTGACCTATCTCAACAACGAGCTCTATACTGATCAATCATCCTTAACCATTAAATAATGTTTTTGATCAATTTTAGGTTTGAGAAAGGAATTAGGTTTTCGAATAAGATAAGCAATCATATGGAATATACCTATCCGTTCACTCAGAAGAGTCGAAGTCCTCGAAGTGGAATTTCCGACCTTACCCTCGGTATATCCAAAACCTCTGGGTAGGTTTCCTCCATTTATTTCAAACGCTGAATACACGGCCAAATTGCCGGACAAAAAATAACGCAAAAGAAAAACAAAACGTACGCCACTATACACTCCTACGATTGCCAACGAGAAAAATTTAACGACTCTAACTACACTGGCCTCAAGGGACCATTACAGTAAAATAAACAAACGTCAAATTAACGTAATACTGAAACACTTTTATCTCAGATCGAATGTTCTAGAACACAATAAGCGGTAATGCATTAAACAATTACTATCATAGGTAGCGCGTTAGCGCGTACCTATAATATACTTGGGTACCCCCAACACCTGGGCACCCCCCTACAGCTATAACGGGACACTTCTGGAAGGTGCGGTTTTTTTTAAAAAGAAAGATAATAAAAAAATTCGCTGCCCGTGTTTTTTTGTTTTTCTTGAAACTCAAAATTGACTGTGTAAAGAAGGTGTAAAGTTTTTGTGTAACGTTATAACATAGGACAAATTTTGGGACCTTTTTACTGCGGCATGTGGACAACTGAGTATTGATGACTCGAAGGATTGAACAGAATAGGATAATAGAGGGATGAATTCTACAGATGACACTTTTTTGTTTTTTGAAATTCGCATTATTTATCGAACGGCAGTGTAAAGAGTGCGAAAATCTGGGGGTGAAAAAGCACTTTTTGGTCGAGTTTTCAACCTTCCTATGTCCGATACTAACTCCGGTTTTGAGGTTTTTTAAAATGTTTTCTGACAGAAATGTAGAGCGGATCAAGGGCTACATTCTGCATATAAGCAAAGTCTTGTATGCTCTATGGTGAGTTAGATCCTGGGGTTTAAAGTTTACACTCTAGTGGATGGTGTAAAAAACGGATTTTAACTAAGATTTCTCTGCCAAATTTTTCCGCTTATGAGTCAGTGCAAATCGAAGACAGCTTTAATAAAGTGCCTCACAGGGGCTAAACATCGCAGCAAACCGCATTTAAAAAACGCAATATTGAGTTATTTATGGGGGTGTAAAGTTCGAAATCAGAGGTAAAAAATGGGCTAAAAACACGTTTTTTCCGAAGTTTGATTGATAAATCATGCCAAATAATTTTTGCAACAGAATTTTGGCACACAGGAATGTACTACGATTTAAAAGCTACAAATTGTACCAAACCGAATTTCTTTAAACTCAATGGGGAGTTCGGTACGGAATTTTAAAGTTTACAGTGTTCTAAATGATGGAAAAAACGTTTTTGTTGCGTTTTTTGTTCGCCACTTTCTCCGTCCAGAAGTCGGGATAAGTCTAATAGAATAAAAATAAAGTGCTTTATATCGGGTGCATGTCAAAGCAAATTGTCTATACATTAATATTTAGCGAGTGTAAAGTCAAAAATTTGGAGTTTTAAATGCGTTTCTGTCTTGTTTTTTCTGCCTGCTTCTCCGGTTACGAGTCAGGGACACGTTTATCAAGTCTAGAAATGGACCAGGAATCAAATTTGATATGTCAGTCTGGCGCATATATTTACACTCTACGGTGTTGTAAAGTAGTTTACACCAATTGTTAGTTTGCCCATAGAACATTATGTAGACTTAATTTTTTCATAAATATTAATCGTAATATCGGAACAATATCAAAATTACGAATCTGACTAAAATCTTCTTTACACTAGGTGTTTACATGAAGTTTACACTACAGATATATTTATCTTCGTTTTTGAGCATTCCTGAAACCTAATTTTTTCTTGGAGCCTAGAAGTTTTCAAAGGATCAAATGTGAGACGTCACGTAGGCGCGTTTGTTTACATCCAACAGTGATGTAAAGTAGTTTACATTCATTGTTTATATGTCCTCAGACCATTGTAGAGACATAATTTTTTCATGAATGTTGATCATAATATCCGAGTAATTTTTTACACTGCATGTTAGCCTTTGTTCTAGAGCATTGCAAAAATCGAATTTTTTTCCTGAGATATAAAAATTTACAGGGAATGAAATATATACGTCAATTGGGCGCGCTTGCTTACACTCAGCAGTATTGCAAAGTGGTTTAAACCTAATGTTTATTGTCTTTAAAACATTATGGAGACTCATTTTTCCATAAATGTTGAAAGAAATATCGGAGCAATATCAAAATTACGAATCCGACTAAAATATTCTTTACGCTATGTGTTTGTGTAAAGTTTACGTTACGTGTTAACCCTAATTCGATAGACTTGCAGAGACTTTGTAACTGAAGTCAAGAAATTTTCAAGGATTCATATGTGAGACATCAATTAAGTGAGTTTGTTTACCCTCAAAAGTAATCTAAAGTGATTTAAAAATTATGTTCAAGTGTCCTTAGATCATTGAAGAGATGTAATTTTGTCTTAAATGGGTTGCATTAAAGTTAAATCTTTCTTAGCCGTGTTTATAATATGTTTCACAAAATCTTGCACATGGAGAGCTATCGTTTAATTGATGTAAATTGCCTGCAAAAGTGGTTTAAAATGAACCAGCAATCACACTACTGTGCACAGAAGTCGACAAAGATATACAGCTTTATTGTAATCATGTACATTAATAAGCCGTAAACTGTTAGTATTCTCTACACCTAGTAGTTGTGTAAAGTTTGCACTATTCATTTGTTGTTAATATGTAGTCTATACTACAAATTTATTTTACTACCAAATCAAAGCGTTAGTGTTCCTTACATTTGATATTTGCGTGAAGTTTTTGAATTTTTGCCGAAAATCTTTGCCTTCTAATTTACCAACATCCCGCCTTTTCCATTTTCTTGAAGTTTAAAATCTTTTATAATTCTCTCATAATTTAATGGTAGGTTTTAACTTTAAGTTTCTCTTGGTTTACAACTCTCGCTTAGCAAGCTCATTTTTCAAAACTTTTTCATAGTGATCAGATTAGTTGCGTTTAGTTTGGAATTGGTGGACGGTCGTTATTTTATTACTCGGCTTAAATAAACCAAGTGACTATCTTTTGATTATTTTCTTCATCGCAAATTCAAACACCCAATTTTCAATTTGAAAATTGACCCAATTTTCAATTTGAAAATTGATCCAATTTTCGATTTGAAAATTGAAAATTGGGTGTTTTCAATTTCAAAAGTCACAACACATTGTGCTTGTGTATTGATTGAGTGAGGATTTGCAATGTGAATTCGTTGGTTAAATTTTTGTGCTTGATTATAAGTGAACTGCACATTAAGAAGAAATAACTTAATGCAGTTTTAATTTGAAAATGGATGGTGTCAATAAGGTTGTCTTGTTTAAAAAGGATAATGCTGATGTTAAGAACAATATTGTTTTCCGCGTTCTTGGACTGTTGTCATTATTGTGGCATGTTACTGATTGTGTTTACTGACTGATGTACTGAAATCACGCTAATTAAAAGTAGTGTACTAGCAAAGAAAAATGCTCCGATGGAACAAAAAAGATGAATATACTTGGAATTGTGGATTATTATGGATGTAAAAGGAGGGGACTAGGAAAAATCTATCTAAAGTCGGAAAATCTGCTAAAAATCACACTTTCTCTAAGCAACGCAAAAAATCGATGTATATTCTGCGGCCTCTAAAAAAGTGTCTTTTTTAAATAATGTTCGAAGTTTCAGATAAGAGTGTATAAACGAAATCTATCAAGGTTACTTTTTTAAATTGCTGGCACCTGATTGATAGAAAACTAAGAGGTATTGTATTTAAAGTTGTTTTGTTTTATGAGCATTATAGCAAGCAAAGCAGGAGCCGATTGATTAGTGCACACAATCGTTTCGGGCATGCTAGTGTATCTACATTAAGTCTGTTTCAAGTCAACTTACGTGTTTCCTACTGTTTTTAACCAACCATGTCCTCAATTGTCTTCGATGTTTGCTATTTCATTCAATTGGCTTGGAAGACTGTTAGTTTACTTAATATCATTTCCCATAGGTACTGCATAGCTAACGTGCTGCTGTTTCAATCATTGTTATGGTTGAATATTTATTTTAATCTGTTGGCCGCAGAATATACATCGATTTTTTGCGTTGCTTAGAGAAAGTGTGATTTTTAGCAGATTTTCCGACTTTAGATAGATTTTTCCTAGTCCCCTCCTTTTACATCCATAATAATCCACAATTCCAAGTATATTCATCTTTTTTGTTCCATCGGAGCATTTTTCTTTGCTAGTTATCATATACTTAACCCTATATTACCGGACAAGTATCTTAATGTTTTTTATTATTGAAAATTGGGGAAAAAGTGGGAAGACCGAAGGCATAGCCCACAGTACACTATCGTAGATAGCTACTAGTATTGGCTATGTAAGTGGCTACCGCGAACTGCTAAAGCAAGTTCGTCAAACGTGTAACTCTCGCAGTTACACCAGGAATCAAATGTGAGACGCTAGTTTAGCGCGTTTGCTTATACTCAACAGTGGTGTGAAGTAGTTTGCAACTGATGTTTATTTGTTCTCGGGTTATTGTGGAGACTCAATTTTTTCATAAATCTTTATCGTAATATCTGAGTAATCTTAGAATTACGAATCCGACTAAAGTCTTCTTTACACTCTGTGGTTGTGTAAGGTTTACACTGCATATTAACATTAGTTCTAGAGCCTTGCGGAAGCTTAATTTTTTTGCAAAATGTTCTACGTTAAATCAGAATTGGGAACCTGACTGTTAGTTTTCTCTACGTCTAGTAGTTGTGTAAAGTTTGCACTATTCATTTGTTGTTAATATGTAGTTTATACTACAAATTTATTTTACTTCAAAATCTAAGCGTTAGTGTTCCTTACACTTGATATTTGCGTAAAGTTTTTGAGTTTTTGCTGGAAAAAACCTTGATCTGTTTAAATAATGTAAGGTTGTCTTGTTTAAAAAGGATAATGCTGATGTTAAGAACAATATTGTTTTCCACGTTCTTGGACTGCTGTCATTATTGTGGCATGTTACTGTATGTGTTTACTGACTGATGTACTGAAATCATGCTAATTAAAAAGTAGGTACTAGCAAAGAAAAATGCTCCGATGGAACAAAAAAGATGAATATACTTGGAATTGTGGATTATTAAGGATGTAAAAGGAGGGGACTAGGAAAAATCTACCTAAAGTCGCAAAATCTGCTAAAAATTACACTTTCTCTAAAGCAACGCAAAAAGTCGAAGTATATTCTGCGGCCTCTAAAAAGTTTCTTTTTTTAAATAATGTCCAAAGTTTCAGATAAGAGTGTATAAACGAAATCTATAATGGTTACTTATTTTAATTGCTGGCAAGTAGCAACGCTGACTAGCTTCGTATGTACATATGTATCATGATTGATAGAAAACTATGTGGTATTGTATTTAAAGTTGTTCTATTTTGTTATGACCATTATAGCAAGCAAAGCAGGGGCCGATTTATTAGTGCAATGTAAATTTTGATTATGTGTACAACGATTGTTGGTAAGACAAAATATGGTAAAAAGAATTTCTTGTAACTTTCAGCGCTTCACACCGGAATTGTAGTCTATTTCACAAAACCTTGTGCATTAAAATCGATTTTCAGTGTGCAAGCGGGTAGCTACAAAAGTGATTTCCAGGCAGCTTATTGCACATAATTTAGCACAGTCAAACTTCATATGCTCATCAATTGCTGTGTACAGTATCATGTTTGTCGCTGCAGTTTAAATAGCGTTCCTAGTCGATCTACACTGACTCAAAAACTGTGACCCGTGCCAAAGTTTCGTGAAATGGACTATAATTTGTCTGTCTACATGATTTTGCGGTATAAATTGAGTTTAAAGAACAAAAACTTAAATTTTCCGGTGCACAATTCCGCCGGTTACTGTTAATTCTCTTTATATTAGCTCCAGCATTGAGTTTATAAGCCTGAATCAGACAAAATATTCTAGTGCTTCATACTAAGTTAGTAATTCGCTGTTTTCCTGTTAGAATCCTGAACTTATGACATTATGTCAAAATTGTTTTGTGCAAATTTGATAATTTTCTGTTCTGCCAGACTATCAGTATTCATAGAGCTACAAAATCTTAGGGGCGGCAGAGAATGATAAAATTTTTTTGCGCTTTGAGCCACTCATGATCTCCGAACTGTTTGTCAATAAAAAGGCCATAAATTCTACATGGAAACGGGAAAAAATCAAGAATTTTCGGCACTTCGCGCCACTTCACACTTTTTGTACTTTTAAGAGTCAATTTCTGTAACGATCACCCCGGCGGCGGACAGTCAAAAAATAACCTATCCTCATTTTAACGTATGTTGTACAGTTTTTAATTCTAAGCAACATGGTGCAAAGCGTTTTGTACAAAAACCATTTTCCGCTTGGAACATCAACCTCAAAGTTTGAAGAATCGACACTTTTTGTCAAAAAAGAGTAGATTTACTTTTACGACTATAATTTCTTAACAACGCCAGATATCAGTGTCAAATTTTTTTTTAAATGGGAGAGCGAAATTTCCTCTATGAGTCGTTGCTTTGATAAGTCCACAAGATTGACGGGTTCAGGAATTATGTAAGACTAAATATGAAAAAGTTTGACTTTGTGCACTAAAAAATTTCACATTTTGTACTATAACTCCTATACTAGATGCGGGTGATTCTCAAAATTTTGATATAATGTGGCATTTAGATGCGACATGTATTTGGCAAAAAATAAAAAAATTAAAGGACCACTTTTTGAGCAATGAGTCTTCACGCAAGTCCATTTATTGCGAGTTACACAATTGTTCTTGCCCAAAACTTTTCTTTTAGACGTTATATCTCGCAAGTAAGGTAAGACCAACTCTCAAACTTTTGGTTAAATGATTTACTTAGTCTTATGATGTTATCGGCAAAAGAATATGAAAGTTGTCAAATTTCTGATTGAACAGTGGCCCTTAGCGTAAGTGCAAGTCAGGTAGGAATAGCTGATTATCAGCACACAAAATTCTTCTTTTTCCAATTATAACTCCTGCATTAGACATCTTAAATTTTAACACATTGTTACTGTACGTCCTTTTGTGCTTTCAACAAGAGCCAATTGTACTTCTGACAATGCCCATGATACGGGTGCGAATCTTTTCTTGTGCCCTGTAAGCGGATGCTTGAAGTCTTATCCAAGCTTGCAAGAACTGGATGACCATCTAGATCTAGGATTCCATCAATATCAACCCGAGAGGCAAACTTTACGTGATGCAGCAGTAACAACATTATGTTAATACAATAGAGCAACGGCACTTGACACCTAGGCTAGCTAGCTTAAATGAAGTTCTGCAAAATCAATGGCAAACATATTCCACCGACAATAATATTGATCATTTAGAAGCGGGGTGGGCCTTACGGCAGCGCAAAATATGCAAAGCTTTTTCTGAAAAGCAGCGCCAATTCCTTATCCAGAAATTTGACTATGGTGTGCAGAATCGCCAGAAATATGACCCGCAAGATGTGGCGAAAGAAATGCGAAGCTTGCCACAGTTTAGCTCATCAGAATATCTTACATGGCAACAAATAGCAAATTTTTTGGTCGCGTGAAGCCAGAAAACGAGAATCAGAGGGAGCAGCGCAAGATGTGACTGATGAATGCCCAGAGGATGAATTTATGGCTGACCCAAACCTTGAATTAGAGTCTGAAGAAATTGAAGATGTTCTGCTGCACAGTGACTGTTTTGATGTTTGAATTTGTTGTAACAATTTGTCGCATGATATTAAGTCCTCATAGTCCATTCCTGATCCTAACTCAACTTTTTATGGAATAGCTTTGAATGATAGCATCTATGTCCCAGTAATCCAAAGCAAGATTATATATGTACATTTGTCACTGTTTGAGTAATCTGTCATATGAGTTCATAAGCTAAGTTCTCTACAGCCAAGCTTGCGTCTTTTGCACTTCTCAATACAAAGTAGATATTGCTTCAAAAATGTTTACTTACAGTATGGCCCTTCTAAAAGCTTGAACTTAATCAACTTGCTATCTTCCTTTGCTTTAAAAAATTTTATTTTAATTCTTCTTATGCAAAGAAACTGACATTAGCACATGCTTACATTAACAACAAATCAATCCATACCTACATGGTGAGTAGGTAAACTACAGATGTAATTGGGGCAAAGTGAAATCCCATCAGAATTAATTATCTTCAGATATACAACTGAGCAAGCTAAAAAATAAGACAACTCTTGATAGTCATGCTTCGAGAAATTGGGTGTTGTTCTCTTATTATGCGCTGAATATGGTGAGGTGCAGTAAAATTGTGTTAATTTCCTATAATGAATGATCCCCTAGAACATAGAAAGGTTTTTGAGTATATCCAGTCATGTGTCATAGTAGTATTTACTTAATGATCCGTTGCTCAAGAAGTGGTTTAACAATTTTTATTCTTTACCAATGGCACAAAAGGGCTTACAGTAACAATGTGTTAAAATTTAAATAATGTCCCATGTCTAATGCAGGAGTTATAATTGGAAAAAGAAGAATTTTGTGTGCTGATAATCAGCCATTCCTACCTGACTTGCACTTACGCTAAGGGCCACTGTTCAATCAGAAATCTGACAACTTTCATATTCTTTTGCCGATAACATCATAAGACTAAGTAAATTATTTAACCAAAATTTTGAGAGTTGGTCTTACCTTACTTGCGAGATATAACGTCTAAAAGAAAAGTTTTGGGCAAGAACAATTGTGTAACTCACAATAAATGGTCTTGCGTGAAGACTCATTGCTCAAATAGTGGTCCTTTAATTTTATTTATTTTTTGCCAAATATATGTCACATTTAAGTGCCACATCATACTAAAATTTTGGGAATCACCCGCATCTAGTATAGGAGTTATAGGACAAAATGTGAAATTTTTTAGTGCACATAGTCAAACTTTTTCATATTCAGTCTTACATAATTTCTCAACCCGTCAAACTTGTGGACTTATCAAAGTGATAATTCAAAGCCAAAATCTTGCTCTTTCATTTAAAAAAATATTGACTCTAATATCTTGCGTTGTTAAGAAGTTATAGTCATAAAAGTAAATCTACTCTTTTTTGACAAAAAGTGTCGATTTTTCAAACTTTGAGGTTGATGTTCCAAGCGAAAAATGGTTTTTGTACAAAACGCTTTACACCATGTTGCTCAGAATAAAAAACTGTACAACATACGTCAAAATGAGGATAGGTTATTTTTTAACTGTCCGCCCTTACTACATCGCTGGGTTGATTCTTACAGAAATTGACTCTTAACCCTGGCACCACTACAGCCGGTAATATTTACCGCCATGATGATTTTACCTCATGTACACCCCTCATATTGTTACCCATGGATCTATATTGTACATACAAGACAAAATAATGTTTCCAAACAAAAATCAGTAGATTGCGATCACACATGGGCGTGTAAGAGGGGGCTGGGGTGAATGCAGCCCCTTGGAACTTGAAATACCCCTACCACTACAGCCGGTAATATTTACCGCCATGATGATTTTACCTCATGTACACCCCTCATATTGTTACCCATGGAATTGACGTGAAAAATGTAGATAAGTTCATTTTCTAAGTGCAATAGCTCTTTTGATAGAGAATTGGACAGCGAATCTCGCGAATCCCATGAATCAGCTAGGCTACTTTACTGAAGGTCGCAAAACTCAGTTCTAGTATATACATTACGTGTGACTGTACCATATCAAAGCATTCAATACAAAAGTAGTCTTTAAAAAGTTTTTGTGTATGTCCACCCCTAACCCTAAATCCTGGCTTCGCCTCTGTAAACTTTTGTGTTACAAACATCCCATGTTTGACTGATAAATGGCGAATATGTCAAAATTTCCTAACGCTCTGCGCAAAATTATTTATTTCCTTCCCGCTTGCTTTTCTTTGCGATATGGACAGTTAATAACAAATTAAACAATTTTTCAGCAGGGTCAAGCATGGCTATAATGCTTAGAAATCATGTCTTGCAACATATCTTTTCAATATGACTAAACATTGAGTTGAATTTTAAAAGTTTTAAAAAAATTTTTCTCCTCATATGTATAGGGCACGCTGAGAAACGCTCAAAAGGACCATTATTTTTGCCCATCTGCAAATCGTTGTTGAGATGTCTGACTTCGAAGTTTCGGTCCCCGCCTCTGGCGGACGACCGGATTGCCTTAGGCACAGCTATATACTAACAAGCCTTTGTATTACCGATGTTGGGTCTATTAAAAGAATAGCGGCAAAATTCGAGTCATTTTTAAAAAAGTTTTTAATGAATGCAAGCACTATACGAGTATATCGATTTCGATTCCGTGAAACGACGATCATGCCATATTCCATATGTAGATTACGTATCAACGCAACAAATGCATAGTACTAATATGCGAATGGCAAGTTCTATCCACGTGCATCGTGAAACGTCACTCCTGTCCACGTGTGTGTTTAATGTTTGTGTGCGCTTAGCATTGAAAACAGACAGAAAAGCGCTAATGCGGTATGTGCGATGTATAGCAGCCACTCCAATAAGCGTACTGCGAGTCTAAGAAGCACGTCAACACATAAGCTATAGCTAATCGAACGTCATAAGGACCTCCTCTTTTTACTTATCTGTTTAAGTCTATCATACATTAGATCTGCAACTATGTATTTTTAGCAAAACGTTTTCCAAACAGTAGGTATCCATACAAACGGTGCGCGTTCAATAACCTGAATTGTAATCGGAAAATTTGCGGCGTTGCCGTTTACTATTATTATCGCTAGACTCAGACAGCCAGCGTCTAATCTGCTTGCTTGTTTCTTATTTTACTCTACGCTTTTCCATTTGCGTCGTGCTTGTTTGTTTATTTTTCAATCTGCTATCCTGCATTTTTTTGGCATCTTCATGGAAGCGCAAGTTCAAACAGCTTTCTGTCGACCAATAAGGCGTGGATTTTTATATTTATGTTCGCGTCGTTGACATGCACTTAATTGTTTGAAACTGGTGCCTAACAGTCAGAGGATTAAAGGCACGAAACTGTAGCAACCTAGTTCCTCTCTGATGACCTCGTCTATTTATGATTTTTCAATTTTTTTCTTCTCTTTCCTCTTCTACGTTTTTTCCTTTTCTTCTTCTTCTTCTTCTTTTTGTTTTTGTTTTTTTTCTTCTTTTTCCTTACCTTTTTGATATAAATTTTCGTTTTATAATCCTGCCTACTTTTCTGTTTCATTTAGACTTTGCGCCTCATAAAACATGTAATCTCTCATAATATAATTATTTTTAGGTACACTTGTGCTATTTTACGTGTCCTTTTTGTTTCTTTCTTACTAATAGCATGATTCACGCACCTCTATATCTGTCTTTCTTTCTTCTTTTTTTCAATATTTGCTTGGTTATTTATTTATTTATTTATTTTATTTTATTTAATTTGATTTTTTTTCCTTTTTCTCCTCATTATTTCTTTTTGTTTATTTCATTTTGCTTCTTTCTCGTATTGATGACTTCTTACTATTTAAATGTTAAGTGCAGGATTTTCGAAAATTAAGTGGAGATGAATTTTAATTTTTTGTTTTATGTGCTTTGCATGCGCAATGCATTTTATCTCATTGTGTCTGTGACCAAATACTTTTATCATTTCAGTCATTGGACTTCTGCAGTATTCTTTCAAATAATTTTATCGAGCATGGTTAAGCTAGAACAATCATTAATAAGTAACGAGATAGAAAATCTCGAAAATGGTTCTGAAGAGCTCGAGGGACCTGTTGAAAAGGAAGTCCTTTCGCGAAGCGAGTGGTTTTCATTATTTCACGACCGTGTCCGCGAGAGAAGGCGATCGATTGGCCTTAAGGATATAGAAAATGATATAAAGTTAGTATACAAAATAAAATATGAATGCTGCTCGTTGAAACTTCATGCACTTTTAGCTTGAATATGCATCGTATCTTGCCCCTTTTTTAGACGGTTAGCAAAAGAGAAGATTATAAATCAATTTTGATAAACTATTTTTGATATTTTCATAAGAGAAGCTGATAAGTTTTTCGTTTTTCTCGCCTTTTATATTATGCCCACTTTATGATTTCCCTCGATGAGCCACAGAGTTGTTCTCTGTATTGTACATCTTGCAACAGGATATCCTTTGAACAGCTCATGCGCATACACAGGCTTTTTTAAGCGGGCCACGCCGCCCCGAAAATTGGTGACCTCTGTAATTATAAATCCGGAGGAAAAAAATTGCTTTTTTGACTTTCCCGACCATACCATACTCTATTAAGATTGAAATTTTTTGTGGAAAAAATCCTTATATTTGCTGATATCAGAATTCTAGCATTGAAACAATTCTAGCATTTTACATTAAAACTTTATGTCTTAGAAGAAACAGTCTTGTAATCGCATCTTGGTGATAAGAAATTAAAGTTTTTGCCGGTCAGAATACAGACTATAAAAGTTAAAATATGAATCACGCGTTACGAAGCGCCGAAAATTTTGTGATTTTCCGATATAAAAGATGCATATTTTCATCATCATCCCTTTATTATCTTACCCTTCCAAAAATTTTTTGTGTCAAGGGAGGGGCCTGCTTATTCCCATAAAAGTGCTTCCCTTTTCATTTTCTATATTAAATTTTAATTGATTTTATTTGAAAATTTTTTCAGAAGCGTTCCAACACGTTTGAAAATAGACGATGCCATTTATTTGATGTTTAAAGATGAAAAGGGGCTAGTCAAAGCTAGTGATCTACTCGCCGTAAGTATACTCTTTTAATTGGTTTGAACGCATTTTATTATTTAAATTTGAAGAATTATTATACTTTTTTCCACATAAGCTTACGTTGTACATTGAATAACTTTTCAGTTTATCTGAATCAATAGTTTTCTGTAATAAAAAGCTATCGGTAAAAGTTCATGCGGAAAACGAAACATGCGATAAAAATTGAAACATTTAAAATAATAAAGGCACTACTGGAAAAAGAGGGACCCTACATTTTTTTCAAAACCAAGTTTTCTGACCAGATCGAGTTTGCTAAACATGATCCTGACAATATTATCGCACGGAAACATTTTTTCAGTAAGTTATTCGGAAAAAAGTTGTGAATTGGTGTTGCAGAAAAGGATAGGCGAAAAGTAAGCTGTGTTTTTGGGAATGTTTCGGATTAGTCGCCGAAGCGTCGGGGCAATGTGACTGAGCGTGGTTACCAATGTCTTAGGCTTAGGCTTAGTTATGTTCATTCACATTGATGCCAGCGCATGGGCTAAGCCTGAGATAAATGGAGCGAAAATTGCGGAGCGAGCGAAGCGAGCGGATCAATTTTTGCTCCATTTATGCCTTAATCTTGCCCATGTCTGGCACCAATCTGAATCCGCAAGCAATTGCTGTCTTTTGACACATAATAGTCAGAATCGTGTTGAGCATACTCGATTTGGTCAGAAAACTTGGTTTTGAAAAACATTTTGAGAAAAAATGTAGGGTCCCTCTTTTTCCAGTAGTGCCATAATTTCCAGTAGTGCCATAATAAATCAGTCTCTTGTACGCACCTATGTGACGAATTATATGATGTTAATTTTCAGTCAATAGCTGCCATATTTTATGTTTAATCGCATGCAGACATACACAGCATGGGGATAGGGGTATAATAAGTGCCTTGACTTAAACACGATGGATCTGCGTCAAAAACGTCATTTTTTCGACGTTCTGACGATACTCTGTCTTTCTAGAGCGTAAAAATATAAGAATTTTGGAAAAATACTAGAAAAATCCGAACAAATTGAACAAAATATAGTCAAAACATGAGTACGCCGAAAATTTAACACCTTTGAGCAAATAGGTAGGTAGAAAGGCTTAAAACAGCACTTCTTCTACGAAGTTTTGGAAAACCGTGAATTCTGGGGGGATGAAAAATTTCTGGGGAGGGTTGAAAACCTTTCCGGGGTGAATCCCCACATGATCATGTATAATTGCTTTTCTCTATGATTTTATCCCACATTACCTTAGTTTGTTTTTTGTAGTCCTTTCTCGGCTATATTATTTTTCATCCTTATTAGGCCTTAACTTCTACTGGGATTCGAAAATACGATGCTAGACTTCGTGAAACGATGAAAAAATTGAAGGAATTTCATGCCGCCAATGGCGCGGATTTTGACTCGCCTGACGCATTATTGTTAAATGAGCGGCAGTTCAAAGAGTATATACGAGTACACGTTGTTTCCTAAGCTAGCGCTAAGAATTGTTCTCTCATTCATTCTCATTATTCTTGTCATACTATTTTAAAATAACAAAAACTGGTTTTCACTGGATGCTTTTCGTTAGCTCAAGGAAACTCTTCATTTTCAGACATCAACAAAATTGGAATGTATAGCAATATTTGCTTACTAACAGAATAATATTTGATTGATTCTCGTGTTGAACTGGCATGATTAACTAATAATCCTAAATTATGTTTAAAAAGCTCTTTGCGCTGTAATTTTTTAGATTGATGTGCTTTCCAACGAGACTCAACTTTTATTAGGTCAAATTTGTTGAGTTGTGATCCTGAATCTTCTATATTGTCATAGGGTGATTTCGGCTAACATCGTCTTCATTGATACTATCCTGCGACACCGGTTTGTGGTGCCCGAGTGGGAGTATTTTTGTCAGCAGATAGAATCTATACACGCTTCTTGCACAAAGACATTCGAAGGCGAATTATGCAAATATATTCCGCAACTAGCAAAAAGCGACAAATCACTTTGGGCTGCATCTATTTGCACGGTCGATGGACAAAGATTCGTATAATGTCAATCTCACTCTAATAAGTTTTATCAGCAGCTGTACAAGAATCAGTAGGCACGTAGAGACAAGTTCTGCAGTTGAATCGACCGAAAAATATAAAAGTTTTTCATAAACATTTTCCTCCTTCAATCTTTTCACATTTTTCCAATTTTTTCAATTGAAAAACGATTTTCAGCCGGGCCTCAGTGATATTTGTTCAAAGATTGAACCGTTTTAATTATCTGCACAATGGAATTATTTTTAAATGACCTTAGTTTCGTCGCATGTCTTATATTTTTTGCCTATAATTCAAGAAAGTTGACATATTGATCAGCGAAGTGTCAATGTTACTAGCATTACCTCATTGATTTTTTTGCCAAGCATAGACTTCAACAAGTACCTATGATTTAATGTCATGCGACCGGATATTATATGATTTCTGAATATTACTTTTTTAATACGTGAAATTATTATGCGCTTGTGTATGGAGAGTTGCTCTGGAATGCGATCTTCATGAATAATGAAAGACATGGCTAACTGGTGGGCAGACATGCACATTAATGGTTTGGGAGTCGAGACCCCAGAAGAGAAAAATGGGAAATTTTCTCGGGGAAATGAGGCAAAATTAAGACAAAAAACAGATGAAAACTGAAAATTTTCTCCAAAAGTGCTTAAAATTGATCAGAAACTGTGTAATGACTTAGCTCTAACGCTATTGTAGCGATTATACCAGTTTTTGAGATCATTTTGGCTCAGAAAAGCTCAGTTCTTGACTCCCGGACCGGCCGACCCCCACAGATCGGCCTTGCTGTGCACCTGTGGACGTGA
The DNA here is from genome assembly GCA_036768485.1 of Mermis nigrescens. Lineage (NCBI taxonomy): Eukaryota > Metazoa > Nematoda > Enoplea > Mermithida > Mermithidae > Mermis > Mermis nigrescens. The sequence continues at coordinate 12,966,433 of JAVLUZ010000154.1, forward strand.
CCATAGATGTACAACGTGACTAGAGTGGGGGTCACGTCGGCCTTAAGGGTCAACCTGAGAACTTCTTTGAGCTTTTATTGCTTTGAAAATTGACATATAGATTAAACAGCCGAAAAATAGCCCGAATGGATAGTTTTTGGTCGATTTAAAATACTTTGGTAAGAATGACTGAGATTTTTGCGCGTTTCGGACCTTAATTTCGCCTTTCCTCCTGAAAATTTACACTGTTGTCCTTCTGGTTGTCTAGATTACTCGAAAACCCTCATTTGAATGTTTGACCGTGACTCGAACCAGGGCTTCCTGGTTCGCGGTCAAGCTTGTTACCAACAACGCTATCCTACCATAATGATTTCATTATTGCTTTGCGGATCGCGTGATTTATAATTCCTGATATTTTATAGTACTGCGTCGGCATTCCGACAACATTTTACTCGATTTTTTAAAGTCAAATTTTTTTCTTGATTTTTAACGACTGCTTTCCCACTTGGAAGCTTGTTTTTATTTCAGCTGTTGTCGTGTTTTTCAAATCATTGTATTTTGTGACTGAAAAAGCAAAGTGTCAACATTAAGTTTGAAGAAATATTACAGTTTTATTTTTCATAGATTCTCAGTCGGCGACACCTCGAATCGCTTCACGCTACAATCAGCCTTCACCCCTTTCATGTATGCCATTGCGTTAAGTGAAATAGGAGGCAATGCTGTTCACAATTATGTTGGCCAAGAGCCTTCGGGTCGCCATTATAATGATATAGTTTTAGATCACAGAGGTACGCTGTCATTGAATAAATCAATTGGTTTCAGTGGACTGAATTAAAATTCAAAATTTTTCGACCTTAATTATAAAATAATAGAATCATATAGATCTTTTATCTCTCTACTCAATCATTTGGATAGATAGAAAGAATCGGTTCAGTGTTAGGTAACAAAAAGATTGAAAATAGAAGTGCAGACAGAATATCCTAAGTTATATCAGTGAAAATGAAAATATAAAATTATAATGGTATAAGACAATTAAATTATATAAAATTATAAACAAAATCCATTCAATTGTTTTGTTTCACTAAAAAACATCATATTCAAATTATTTAATCAGATTATCTACGGAGTCTGTTTAAAGTGAAATGAATATAAAGAAAATTGAACCGACACCATATTTGACATATTTACTAGATTTTGATTAAACATAATACGGAGTTGAAATAGCCTGATCCGGCGTGGTGGTTTCTCTTTGCTTGTTCAGTTTTCAATATATCTACCTGATAGATAGTCGCTCTATTTTTTCTTATTTCATAATCTAACGTGTATCTTTGTTATATTATCGCTTTCTGCATGCCTTTTAATCGTACGTGCACATAGGGATTGGTGAGAGGGGTATCACCCTCCACTAAAGGATCCGAAAGCCGAGTACTTGAAGCAGTTAAGGCCCGAAATAGTTTACTTTCAAGCTATTTTTACTAAATGATAGACTAAGACGCGATGTACTGCCGTTAAATTTCTGATTTTGTCCCTCCTTCACCACTAGTTCTCGATTTCACCCCTCTCTAACCAAATTGTCATTATGCATCTATGCCTTTAATATGACTTTCATTCGTAATTTTTATGGTGTCTATCTATTCTTTACGCAAAAATCTAATATCCTTCTTCAATATGAGTGTTGATTAATCTCCTATGCTTATCCAATGACGTTGAATTCGTTATTAATAAACTATGCACAAAGAAAAGTTTTGTAATTATTAGAACCTCCTTTTCCAGGAAAGCCGCACAATCCAATGATAAATGCTGGCGCGATGGTAATTTGCTCTATATTGAAAGTAAGGTCCATGGTTTAATTATTTTTTTAAGTCTATAAATATCAGTTCGTTTTCAGGAAGATATGAAAATGGCTGATCGATTTGACTACGTATGCATTCAATTTATTTTTTAATATCCAATTACAAATTACATATTAATCTTTGCAGCTTTTCAATCTTTATAAGAAAATGGCTGGTGGTGATTACGTTGGCTTTAGCAACACGGCGTAAGAGTACCTAACTATCTGAAGATGATTTATGCGAATCTTACTACATTTTCCATTTAGTTACTTATCAGAACGAGCTACTGGAGATAGAAATTTTGCCTTAGCTCATTATTTGCGCGAAAATAAATGCTTAGGCGGTGTTAAATTGAATGAAATGCTGGAGTTATACTTTCAGGTACCTAATATTAAGTTTGACACCTATTTTCATTTTTTCATGCATTTTTTTATGGTAACTCGCATATCATTCTATTATTAATGTAACGATATAACCTTGTATAAAATGGCTGAATCATTATCTCATGTTTTAGAAGAAAAGGTGGACATTCATAGTATTCTGGCCTGGTCGTCTATCAAGTGCCAAAATTGAATAAAATGACCTCGAAAGCTAAAATGGATCAGTGAATTTCAATGTATTTATTGTTTTTAGCATAGCTGAAATAGGCTAACAATGTTTAAAAACGCGGCCGTGCCGCAAAAATATATATAGGCTATTTTGCTCGTTTTATCATTTGAATTGCGAAAGGAAAGTATGAACACTACTCGTTTATTCACTGATTTTAAATTCTGTGATTTCACCTCTGCTGATTATACATGGCATGGATGCACATGGTCGGGTAAAATTGAGATTTGGGGTCGGGGGGATTAGGATTGTTAATACAGTAAACGATTTTTGGTTTTTTGTATGTCGAAATCACTTGAAAATACACTATTATTGGCTTAAGTGCTCTGCAGTATCTAGCTTTTGGATCCTTTAGCGGGGTTAAACTCCATTCTCACCCCTTCCTATGTGCATATATGAAACATGGGCAGCACCCCTATTCTGGGGTTTGTTGGTACTATTAGTCCTTTTGTCGTGACTTAACGGGATTGTTGATTGCGGACGCATCTGCTGTTTTAATGAGTGAGTCATTATTTGGTCGCTTCAGAAACAGCGCAAAGCACGAGAAAAAAGTTTAATTACTAGTTGCGGCTAAATTTTCTCATAAGGCTTATGCTGCAGTTGATCATTGATGCATAATATGGCTGGTCTAGGTTCAGCTGGTCGGTGATGTCTCAAGAGCCCCACCAGTCCCAACAGCCCCACCGTCCCAACAGCCCCACCGTCCGAACAGCCCCACCAAAAATTCCAACAGCCCCACCGTAAATCCCAACAGCCCTCCCCTTCCCAACAGCCCCACCAGTCCAAACAGCCCCACCGTCCCAACAGCCCCACCAATAATTCCAACAGCCCCACCAATCCCAACAGCCTCACCAATCCCAACAGCCCCACCGTCCCAACAACCCCACCGTCCCAACGGCCCCACCGTCCCAACAGCCCCACCAATAATCCCAACAGCCCCACCCGTCCTAACAGCTCCAACAGCCCCACCGTCCCAACAGCCCCACCAATAATCCCAACAGCCCCACCAATCCCAACAGCCTCACCAATCCCAACAGCTCCACCGTCCCAACAACCCTACCGTCCCAACAGCCCCACCGTCCCAACAGCCCCACCAATAATCCCAACAGCCCCACCCGTCCCAACAGCCCCACCAGTCCCAACAGCCCCATCGTCCCAACAGTCCCACCAATAATCCCAGCAGCCCCACCATTACTGCGATTGCTATTATGCGAGAAGTGCGTTCGGCGGATGTACTTTTGAATTATACAATCAGCTGGTCTGGGGTGTCAACCGGTGAGCTTTTTTGAGCTAAAATTGCCTTAAAAATCGGTGTAAACATTAAAATAGTGCAAAAGTTATCTTAATTGTTAGTTTTCAGTCTTAATTTTTTAGCATTCTCGTTTCAATTTAGCCTGTATGATTTCATAACGCTTTGCGCTCTGCTTTTCTACGAGTCTAGACCCTCCTTGAACCAAAATGCATCAAAACAGGTATAAATGCTAAAATAGCGTAAAAATGACGTAATTTCACACTTTCCGATTAGTTTAATGCATTTTTATGGATAAATTCAAATTTTCGTCAATTTTAGGCCTTCATTTAGCTCATTTTTACTAGAAAATTGCCCATTTTTCGATTCTGGGTCCAAGTCTGGTCCCTAACCGAACTTCCCCTGGGTCCTGACAACCCCAGAATAGGAAAACGGGAACTTTTTCGGAGAAAATCAGGCAAAATGAAGGTCAAAAATGGATGAAAAATGAAAATTCCCTTCGAAAATGCCTTAAATTGACCAGAAACGGTGTAATAACGTAGTTTTAACACAATTTTAGCGCTTATACAATTTTCGAGCACATTTTGGCCCAAAAAGCTCAATTCTTGACCCCCTCCAGACCGGCTGACCCCCTTCCCAGATTGGCCTTGCTGTGCACCTATGGTTATGACCTCATCAAATCTAGCTTTTTATTGATTGACTATGAAATGCAAAGCGTAATCTAAGAACAATTCTTATTTAGTTATGCGCAATTGAAATTGACTCAGACGGTGGCTCAGTCCTAGCCGCTACACTTGCAAATGGCGGTGTGTGCCCTTTGAACGGCGAGAAAGTATTTGACTCCAGTTGTTCTCGAGATGTACTCTCGTTGATGTATTCCTGCGGTATGAACGACTACTCTGGACAATTTTCTTTCCATGTATGCATACTTTTGTGCTACTATTAATTTTAAATTATTAATGATCAAAAAATATTGAAGTCTTATTATTATTACGATCACATTCACTACACTGCTTAACTTTTCCTTGCATATGAGCTGAAAAAGATTGCAGCCTGTTTAATGCATTTTTGAAATGATTATGTTCACTCCGATAGTTCCTTGGGAAATTCGTAATAAGTAGTATCAAAAACCGGGACAAAGTAGACAATGAGCAGGCAAGAATTATGCATGACCCGTATCCTCGTTTTTTAAGATATAGCGCTGATTTCTGTCAGATTTTTTGATTTTTGGTTACAAATAAGTCGTTTTCTGTTGGAGCTGAAAAAAGTAATTCTTAAATTTACTTAACTTACTTTACTTTGGCTTACAGCATAGGTTGCAGTTAAAGCGAGTTTTGTCACTCGGGCCTGAATCGCAAAAAATATTCGCTTTTCATGAATTCTAAGGGTGACCCTAAGCTCATACTCGTAATTAAATTAATGAAACTTATGGCTCATTCGAAGCAAAAGTTGACAGTGTTGACCGCTTTTAGTGTTTTACGTATAATTGGACTCATTTTATTTTCAGGCATGATAATGGCATATAAATTGAATCAATCTGACGACTTCTAAAAAGATGATACGCTATGATTATTGCGCATTATAAGTTTCGTTTCTGCAAGCAACATTTAAATACAAGTCAGAAAAAAATCAAAAAGAGAAACACTTAGTTGACCTTCAGAATTGAAGGACCAAAGCTAGCTACGTCAGCGACGACGAGGAGAGTGGCAAAATAATGCTATTTTTGAACGTTTCTTGAGGTGCTCTATGCACTGAAGGAGAAATTATTGTTTAAAAAAGAAATTCCTTTTATTTTGATCACTTAGAAAAATATGACGTTTCAGAGAGCCACGCTATTAATTTCTGTCACATTGCAAAAAAAAGTAAAAATTTGTCATATTAACCATGCCTTACTCATACTTAGGCTCTCTGTAAGATAAAAATTGCATAAAAAGAATCGGTCCGGCGCGAAGCGCTTGTAATTTTTGGTCTTATTAGCTCAGCAGACTAAAATCTATTCCGGCGGTATTACACATACGCATCAAAAAATTTAATTTTTTCTCCTATGGGACCCTTGTGAAAAATTCTCGTACTTCCAAAATTATGGAGGAATTGGTCCACTCGATCTCACATCAATAAAGTGAAAAAGTATCGACATAATTTTTCATCTTGAAAATATGAATTATTTACTCAGGTTGGCCTACCAGCCAAAAGCGGTGTATCTGGGGTAATTTTGCTGGTTGTGCCTGACGTAATGGGGGTGTGCCTTTACTCACCCTTGTTGGATAATCACGCGAATTCGGTTCGCGGCGTTCAATTCAGCGTCGAGTTAGTGCGGCGGTTCAGTTTTCATAACTATGACAACACCAAACACACATTTACCAAAACAAACGCTACGAAACGACGTGGCGATAGTCGAGCCGAGCAGATCGTCAGCGTACTCTTCTCTGCCGCCAACGGCGACGTTTCCGCCATGCGCAGGTTCGCAAGCATATACATATGTACAGCATGGTAATTCTGGGGGGTCAGGCCCAATAATTGTCAAAAAGTGTTTTTTTAATTAAAAAGCGACAGGTACACGTTAAAAACACTGTTTTTGGACGTAACAGACAATGCTCGTTCTCTCTAGAACATGAAGACATGAGATATTTCGAAAAAATTTTTAAAAAATTGAGAAAATTAAATGAAATATAGTCTAAAAATGTGTGTATGGCGCGAAGCGATGAAAATCAGACTTCGAGCCGAAAATGAGCTAAAAACACTTGAAAAGGCTTAATTCTTACAATTTTTTAATGAAAAATCGACAGTTCTGCAGGGTCACATAGCCATTTTATGGGGGTCAGTAGCCATTCTGGGGGAGGGGTGATAGAAACTCCATACCTTTAGGAACACGTATGCTCGCAAGTCTGAATTTTGTGAATCATAAATTTGTGATTTATGTCCGTCCTCCTGGTTTTCTCCTTAAATTGATATGCTTGAGAAATCAAAGTTCTTGTTTTGCTTTCAATTATCCGTTGTTAGAATTGTGTTTTTTGATTTTAAAAACTGATGTGCAGGTCTTTATTCATTCTAAGTTTTTTTGTGGATGCTTTTGCGGTAGTCTTTGAAAATATAAATAGTTAACCGACAAACTGACAATTCAGTACAGAAGTTATGCTTTTTTTGCCATTGTTTTCTATTTTCAGCTTGTGTTAACCGTTACGCTCATATTACGTAGGACCGCTTTAGTTTGATAGTATCTACTTTTAGTTTTGATCTTATCCTGACATTTGTTTCTATCCAAATAATCAAGCTCAACTGTTGCTATCGTAAAAATCAATTTATGTACACATGTGTTAAGCTGTTAGTCTGATTTAAGATTCAGACTATCCGACCAGCCTAACGCTTTTTGTTTCATTTTCTCAAAATTTTTTTTATCGTAAAAATTTTCAATTTAGCCATTATTTTTTATCAGCGATGTATCAATTTCTCATCAGGTTTATTCTTTTCTTGTTACTGTTGGCATTTTCTAACTCAAGCAATTGTAGAAAGTACCCGCAATATTGTCTTTGTGATCATAGGTGCACAAGCTCAGGATCGGAAGGAGGGGGAGTGATATCCTAAAAATCTAGAACAGGCAATTTAGTGTTTACTATTTTGTGCTTGTCAAAGGACGAAGATGGTCAAAATGGCCTATTAAACGTTTTTTCGTGATAATGTAGAATTTTAAAAGCATTTTTAGTTGATTTTGACTGCATTATATCACGTTTAAAACATACAAAAATCGAAGAATTTTGGGCGCTTTTTGAGTAAAAAGTACATGATAGTACCAATCCAAGCGCCCAAAACAATTTTGACATTTTTACTGCTTTTGATCTTTAAAATGATGCAGAAAACGTTCCATCGGTTTAAAATTGCTGGTCAGTCAGTACCTGCCTGGGTGACCCCTCATCGGGGGTAATTCCCCCTCTCCCCCTATTGTATGTATGTTAGTGATCCGTGCATCGAATGAAAATCTAAAATTTACTCTAAAAGTGTGAGGAATTGACCAGAAAGTATTAATTAACATTCTTTTCATGCTATTTTAGCATTTATTTTATTTTTTGAGATCATTTTGAATCTAAAAAGCTCACTAAATGACCCTTCAGACCGGTCAGCCCCCTGGTTCGTCCATGCTGTGCATCTATGGTCGTTCGTGACTCTGAACCCGGACCTGCTAATTGAGACGTTCATTGGCTTCGGATCCGTTCCCGGCAAAAGAGGCGGCCCCGGTACAGCTTTAGTCGATATTTCACGTGTACTAGAAGACTAAGATTTTGACCCCGATAATCAGTTGCTGAAGCCGCAGAGGATGCTTAGTGCTAAACCCTCCTACATAATTTTCAGTTTCTTAAAAAAACCACAAAGAACCCAATTACTCGTAATAACGATTTCTCATCTTAAAAAAGCATGAACCCGACGCCTCGCACCAATAAGTCAATTTTTGAATTTCACATCGTTCAGTTTGATTTGAAAAACTGGAAGATTTGTATATTTCTAATATTCTGGTAAGGAAGTATTACTAGAAAGGATAAAAATATTATTTTTTGAGCGCAAATAGCATTTTAAAGCCAAAAAACCAATAAAAATTTTTTGGTCGTTCAACTCTGCAAATTCCTATGTTGAAATTTGAAATTCGCATCGATCTAAAGTGTTATCGGTGATTTGCGCAGGTACTGGATGGAAGGCTTGGATATGTCTTTGGGCGATTACGATAATCGCACCGCCTTACATTTGGCAGCAGCTGAAGGTGAAAAGGAGTGCGTTTATTTCTTGCTGGAGAAATGTGGCGTGAATCACATGGCGAAGGACAGGTACACATATTGTACTCGATTGTTAGTTTTTTGTTTACAGCATAAAAATTTTTGCTACTAGCCACATATGATCTGGGGGCCTAGGAGTTTTTCACCCTTACGCCCTACAAAGATTTTCACTCCTTTCGTGATTTTTCGAAGCTTCCAAAAATTTCCTAGAAATTCGTAGAAAAGGTGCCCTTTCAAGCGTTTTTAGCTATCTATTTGCTCAAAAGTGTCAAAGTTTCGGCGCTTCACGCTGTATACTCATGTTTTGACTACATTTTGTTAAATTTATTCGACTTTTTTGATGTTTTCGAAAGGTTTTTGTGTTTTTATGCTCTAGGAAGATAGAGAATTGTCAGGAACGTTGAAAAACGATGTCTTTCTGACGCTTGCGTATCCAACATTTTTAACCCCAAAAAGGCACTTTAAAATATCACCGCTTAGAATTTCTATGCTATGCATGTCTACTTACAGTATATTAGTAAAATCAAAATTTTAGCTGCTTAGCGAGTTATTTTTCGAACTATAATTAATCCTTCTTTATTCAGATGGGGAAACACGCCGCTTGACGATGCCTTGCGATCAGAGCATCATGAAATTGTAGACATTTTGAAAAAATGGGATCGAAGAGCTAAAGAAGAGTCAAAAATTAATGCTTGCGGTTCGGCCGAGAAATTAGCCGATCTATTTCACTCGAGCTCATTGCAATGCGACACCGATGACGAATATGAACACGAAAGAGCTTCATGGATTCGGCGCAATATGGATTCTTACACTTCTCTTAAGAGCTTATGATTACGGAATATGCGTCAGATTTAAATATTTTCCTTTCACTCGATGGACGACGAACTTTTGAATCCTCTGTGGCAAAAAATGTATAAAGAGTCATGCAAAATATCGACCACAAGTTAGAAATCTAGCAAAATTTTTTCTGCATCTCTCTTCCCAGCAGAGCAGTACAAGCGTGGTTTGCTTAATTTGTTTCGTTGACGTAAACTCTTCATTTTGCTTGCTTACAGTAATATTTGGTCAAATTGACAGAAAATTGAAATAATTTTGAGGCAGAATATAGATATGGCTTGATCCGTCAAGTATTTCATTTTTTGATCACTACGCTTTCGCAATAACGAATAGAGCGCTTTGATTTTCGTGTTTATGGAAATAGTATGTAAGCTGAAATAATTACGAGTCGTATTTGTCAGCTTTCCTATTTCATACATGCAGGGCTTCTGCTGTTTGATTTTATGGATAGGTATCGCTTTGTTGACTATTTGCCAATGTACTATTATGGGTCTTAATTTCTGTGCTCGTCACTTGAATTTGCGTTTCGTTCTGTATTTGACAGAATAAAATTTGTTGCTATTGCCTTTGACTTTTGACGAATCCATACACTTTAGATGCTTTTTATATTCGTGTTGTAAACTTGTATTTATGAAAGCGATCTCCATCATTATTTGATCAGCATAATCGTGGCTTAAATCCTGTTCAAGTGATTCGTAGTGTCTTTGAGAATGAGAATAATTTTTGCCTATATAAGTTATTTTTATTTCGTCAAGAGTTACCAGTTATCATATTTTTCTTTTTTTATGGGATCATTTCAATAGAGAAGATCGACTAAAAGAGGCAAGCAGATGCGGATGTGAATATATTCAACACTATTCTTGAGTATTCTCATAATTTTTTCTGCCTGCAGGTTCACGATTTCCTTTCAGTCGATCTTAAAACTAAGTGCGTCCGGGGAATGCCGATTAATACGCAAGAAGCTTACACCGTCGAAAATATATGCGAACTAATACGAAATGAAATGGGTTTGGTCAGTGTAAAGAAGTTTCTTTGGGTGAGCGAACAATTATGCCGTTGTTAACGATGGGTTACTTTTTTCTTATCGATTGCAAAGGACTTTATCGATGTCCCAGTCTCATATCAAGTAAGTCTCAGGATTGTCTCGACTTCGTTTAGTGCGGACAAAAAGAGCATTCTGAACCAGGCACGTAGCTGGCCCTCCTATTTTGGGGGGACAAACACCAATTTTGGGGGGGTCTAAACCAAAAATAGCACAAAATAACGTGTAAAAAGTCCTATTTTTCCAAATTTTTCTGAATTTTGGGGAGGTCCGGACCCCCCCATTCCCCCCACAGCTACGTGCCTGTTCTGAACTAAAGCCGTATCTGAAAAATGGAACTTTCTTTATGATTCGATTTTAATTAATTACGCCATTAGTAAGATTTGTTTGAGATCATAAACATTTCATTTAAACAATAGCGATCTAGACTCTAGATCACACATGGGCGTGAAGGGGTTTGCATCCCCCAGAGGTTGAAAGACCCCGCAGATTACTGCAGACCCCAGAATTCTATCCTTAGTAACATTTTGGCGATTTTACATATCCTGAACCCTCAGAATTCTCTTGCAGCCTATCCCATGTGTGCTTCATATGTCTTCCTAAAATTCTGCAATAACTATGCGTAGAGGAACTGGATTATTCAGGCATTGTTAATTAGTGGGATACGAAAGACCGACCCGCGTCTCAAACAATTAATGACTGGGATTGAATTGATTTTATCGCAAAGCAAAGAACAGAATAGAGCAGATTCAATGGATGGCGATAAAGAAATGTCGTCGGGATATTTGAAAACCGACGAGTTCAAACAGTTAATTTTAAGTTTATATTTCGCGTCATAGTAAGAATAAGTCATTGATACCAATCATAATAGGGCTATCGAAATTTTCTTTTGCTTCAGTGAATGTCGCTGTTCGAGCGATATGGTGCGAGCCTGATTTTTTTAAGTAAAGTGTTTTTTACCTAAGAGCGTGCGTTTTTAGTGACGTCAGACTTTTTTCTTCAATTCGCAATTTTTTTGAAATTTAAACTGAAAAATGGACTAGTTTACTTGCAAATTGATTGCGTATTTAAATTATTGTTGTCATCCTATCAAGCTTGTCTGAATACGAAAAGCACAAGGGCGGATTTAGGGGGGCGGGAGGCGCCCTTCCCCTCCCTTGGCCAGCAATCGTTAACGAGATGAAGAATTGATATGTAATTTGCAATGATTTTTGGGCGTCAGTGATCATAATTTCTGGAATCCGGCTAATATCTACTAACGACGACATTGATTTACTTTCCTGACAGCCTGGAAGCCATCTTTTTTCAAGGATACAAGATTTTTCAGGACTACTTTTGCATTGAATGCCAGTAACGTGATGTAAAGTAAAACTGACTTCTTCGATCTTTACTAGTGTAGCCTAGATAACTTATGGGTTTATGACGATCAAAAATACAAAAAGTGTAAAGCGGAAATTTTCTGGAATTTTTACTGTTTTCATGTAGAATTTACGGTCTTTTATTGACAAACAGTTCGGAAATCATAAGTGGCGCAAAGCATTAATTTTTTTACCACCATTAACATTTTGTAGCTCTGTGAATACTAATAGTCTGACGGAACAGAAAATTATCAAATTTGTACAGAATAATTTTGAATTTTTGACAGTTTAAGCTTCTAACAAGGAAACTGCTCATTACTAACTTAATGGAGATATTTTGACCGATTCAGGTTTTTAAACGCAACGCTGGAGCTTTACAAAAAGAAAGAACAGTAACCAGCGGAGCTATGCGCCAGAAAATTTTGACGTTTTCACTTATAACTCAATTTATACCGCTTAAATCATACAGAACAGACAAACTAATCCGGCGCCAAGCGCTGGAAATTTTTAGGAATTCCTTACCCTTTTACCTTTTTTGTATGCAACGAGATTTTAAGACTAGGGTTTGGAGTGGCGCGCTCAAGCGCCTTCCTTTCCAATGGAGTCCGGGAAAATTTTTTGTAAAAAAACCTTTTTAGTGTTGAATAGGAATGTCATAATTTTCGCAAAATCGGCCAAATTTAGGTTCTGAATTAAGCCCGACGACACTTAAAATTGATGAACTTTTACATTGCTTAATACTTCTGAGCTCAATGCCGTTTTTAGACCTCTATTAAGCATATAGCACAGCAACGGGTCGCTGCCAATAAGAGATAGCAAGACGTATTGGCGAAAATTTTGTTCCTAACATTTTCAGGCCCATTAGAGGCTTTCTTGTTAACAAGATGTAGTTCAGAAAAAGAAAATGCGCAAAAACACAAGAAAATTTGGCTATTTCTCTCATTTAAAATAGGATTATGTGTCCTTGCAAAGAAAGACAAACAAAGCAGAGAATAGACAAACTGGAGCGCTATCATTTTCGCACTTTTACTATTATGCTCAGCAAGCATGCACAGTTTTATTCAACAAACGAATAGTGAATTAAATCACTAAAGTAATGTGAAATGCTGGATTATTTTAGCTGGTTCAAGCTCTTAATAAAAGCTTGAATCACCTAAAAAATCCACTCAATGAATCCATTTAATAATAAATAATAATGACTCGGCGCGATGGTCAGAAAATTTGGACGTTTCAGCCTTTTCGAACTCAAATTTCAGGACAATTATTGCACCAGAAAAATCAACAAAATTCATGAATAATTCTGGGGAGGCATGTGGGCGCCACCTAAGTTCTGGGGAGGGGGTGTAAGATTTTTTTTCAAAGGTCAAAAAATTGCCTAAAAAATGGTGGTATGGTGAAAAATACTATTTTTCAACGTATCTTATCGAGCACTATCCATTGGCATCAAAAAATTGGGGGAAAAACGAAAAAATTTTCAAAAATTGAATTCTGGGGGTGCATTTTGGTTTCTCGGAGAGAAGGGTGCATACCCCTAAACCCCCACGCCCAGGTATGCATATGACCTCAATGCCCCTGGCTACGCCTATGATTTGAGCACAGTTTTCTTCTAATTTCAGGTATAAATTTGAAAAAACGACGCTCCGCGTTAATAGCTTTAAATACAGGAAATTGAACAGTAATTTGAGCTTCTAAACGTCCTTCGGCCTTTATTTCACGAATTTTCTGGCGCTTCGCGCCGGGTTTCCGCTAAAGCCAAAGAAATATAATAATTTTTTAGCTTAAAGTGTTAAAAATTTGAAAGTTTTCGGAAAAATGTTGCACCGAGGCGATTTCAAATAAGAGTGGACAGCGTAAAACGTTAAAAAACGTTGTTTTGCACGTGATTGGTATGTTTTTCGACTCATTTTCAGGGCTGGCCCGTGGGTGAGGCGACCGAGGCCTGTGCCTCAGGCCTCAAATTTTTCTTATTTTCTATTGTAGATTTTAGTTTGATAAAAATTCTATATTAAGTGTATTATAGGTAGATACAATCAAATTATAACACAATAAAAATGTATCGAGGCCTCCCTGGCTTAGCTTTCACAATAGGTGCCTACCCCACCTGGGCGTGGGGGTTTGGGGGTATGCACCCCCCAGAGAAACCACAATACCCCTCCAGAATTCAATTTTTGAATTTTTTTTGTTTTTTTAGCAATTTTTTTATGCTAATAAGAAAAAATATAAAAATAAAATAAAAAACGCTCGATAAGAAATGTTGAAAAATGTTTTTTTCGCCATACTACCATTTTAAGGCCGTTTTTTGGTCTTTGAAAAATCTTGCACCCCCTAGAATTTTGGTGCCGCCCACCTATGGTGCCTACTGCTTTTCTTTATAATGTTGCTTGATAAGTACGGCAAATTGCAGACAGAACTTTTTCATGACTGGATGACAGCAAAGGGCACATATGTAATGAAGGACACATACGTAATGGAGCTCTTTTTATCAAGTTGCACAATAGTAAAAATATCATCCGTGTACGCAATTTTCTTCACGCGCGGTGAACCATATGTTCTCCATGTTCATAAGCATTTTTGTGAGAAATTATTGTAGATTAAAACACTTGATGCTTCTGTATTTATAAAATGCAATGCTTGCGTTTTGTTTCCACTTCTCAAAATTTTGCTGAATCACTGAAAGGCTTTAGTCTGCATTCGAAAATTTGATCATTTCTGTGTTGATAACTTCGACCGGTTTAACCTATCTTTGTTTTTGGCTGTACGAGTTACATTTTCGTCAAATTGCATATGTTGAATTCTGATTATTTTTTATAAGTGTTAAAAATTCCCCATTCTCGTTTTGTTTCGGGCGGATTTTTCTCCTTTTCTTTAACCTCCGATGTGAAAAATACGGCGGCAGTTTAATTATTAAGGTTTTTATAAACTAATAGGTTACAAAACAAATTGAAATTGACTTTTTCGAATATTTAACTGATACAGCCTTAAACTCTTTGAACGAAAGATATATTTTGCTTGAAAATTTTTGTGACAAATTTGGCTTTTTATTTATTACTAGAAAATTAAGCTCAAAAAATGTCAGCGACATTGAGCAACACTGCAGCGACCTGTAAATTTGTTTAATTGATGGTAATGATATGAACATTGATGCAAGTGACTTAGCAAGTGAATTGGTCACGCTTTCAAAAATTATTGGTGTCTGAATCGAAATCCGACCTAAGTATGCTCGATACATCGAAATTCGTTCACAAAAAAGAACTAGCTGAAATATTTCCAAATTGTATAGCATTGCGAATTTTACTGACTTTGCCTGTTACGGTAGCTGGTGCAAAGAGGAGCTTCTAGAAACTGGAGATCATTAAAACGTGTCTATACGGTCAACCTTGGGTTAAGAGAAACTTTCTTATTTGGCTATTATTTATATTGAACATAAACAAGAAAAGCTGATAAATTATTCTAATATTATTGAAAAATTTGCAGCGGTGAAAGCTGGACGAAAGCCGTTATAACGTAGGTGTGTATTAACATTGCGCTTTTGTCTCACCGGTTATGTAACGTAAATAAAATACAGTAAAAATGAGTGAATGTATATTATAAAATTGCATGAAAATTTTTCGTAAAATGGTCCCATTTTTTTCATTCTCGCCTCAGGCCTCGCTGATGCACGGGCCGGGCCTGCTCTTCTTTGACTGTTTTGGAAAAATTGGATTACCGTCCCCCTTACGAAAATCCCAGATCCGTCACTGCAAGAGCCCTTCACAATAATAATCAACAAAGTGACCTGGTTCGAATATTCTTAGTTAGCTTATAAACGTTTAAAGCATGATTTGCCAATGAAGATCAATCAAAAATTTATCTTAATATAGTTTTAACTAATGAATGTTAATACGCCCTACTTTTAGCGTATCTCATGCAGGAAGGTTTAAAGTTACAAAATGCTCCTACGTACAAATACATATTTATAATGTTTTTGCTTCGGATATGCTTCAATTAGCTATCTAACATTAAGTATGTTTCTGAGGAAAAATAGCGGAGAACGGATGACATGTACAAAATCCTGCCTTAATTTCGTTTTCCGTAGATCTGTTACTCTTTTGCTAAAAATATTAATTAATAGACTCAAGCTTTAAACTGTTACAGTACAATTAAATAAAAATGCAGATACCTACCTCTCCATATTGATCTTAAAATGAAAATGGAAGTTCATATCTCATTATAATAATCGTAGAGAGTTGATGTCCGTATACTTGCAGAGATTTTGGTTCGCTGTGCTTTTTAGACTATATTCTTGCAAATTTCGTAAACATTCTGGTTGTCATTCATTTGTACAATGCGTTATATTCTCTCTCATCTCATCATATTAAACAACCAGGTTAATCGCCGACCATTTGCAATTTCTGGACAATATACTTCGGCGTAACTTGGCCGTACCTGATTGGCGCGAATTTTGTAATGATGTGCAAGAGATGTTTGAAAAGTGTAAACCAAATTGCGAAGGCCGAAATGCCAATTATATTCCTAATTTGCAAAGGATTGACTCCGCTCTATGGGCTGTTTCCGTTTGTACCGTGGATGGACAAAGGTGAAACAAATGTTTATTTAACATTTTTAAATTCAGCTGTGGTTTAAAGTCCCCATTCCGATTGAACAAAATATAATCAAAACATGAGTAGAATGGCGCGAAGCGCCGAAAATTTATCACTTTTGAGCAAATACCTAGCTAAAACGCTTAAAACAGCATATTTTCAACAAATTTTTCGAAATTTTTTGGGAAATTTGAAAAAATCACCACTTCTGGAGGGACAGGAAATTTTTCTGGGGGACGGGTAAAACTCTCAAATCCGCCAAGATCATATATGGTTATATTAGATTTAATGTGCCTTAGACCTTGTGCTGTAATTTATGTGAAAAGAGCGCATCAGAGATAAATGTGATAATATGAAAGCAAATGAAGAATTAGCTTCGCTTTTGATTAATGCCTCCTTTTGATATAAAGTTGAAGAAAATAATAGTTTTTCAATATATTAAAGAGATCTAATCTAGGAATCATTAAATTGCTGAATTCTATATGAAGAATAGATTGAATGCAAGAAATTTCGTTAAAATGGTAATCAGTTACGCTTAATTTTCCTTCCGCAGAACGCGCAAAATTTTAAAATGAAGGGTGGTCAAAAGCTATAACATTATTTGACACAGAGTATCGGATCTCGTTTCGTAAGATAAGTTGAGGTTCTACTTCTACTCAATCAAATCGATGTCTGAATTTTTTATATTATGCACACAATCTTTGCCAGTTCCTTTAATTATTATGCCTGTCAAGCGCAAAAAAGCATTTGATTTCTTAGTATTTATTAAGATCAAAATTCTCTTAATATTGAACGCACGGAGAATAATTATTATAAACTACTAATTTTTAAGCTCATAACCATGGGAACACGACAAAACACAATTTTAGACGATTCTGACGATGCTCGCTCTTTCTAGAACATTAAAGCATAAAAAATTGTGAAAAAATCGAGTTAATTGAATAAAATATAGTCCAAAAATGAATGCATGGCACGAAGCACCCGCGAAATTCACATTTTCGAGCTAAAGGATCGCTCAAAACAGCAAATTTTTTTACGGCTCAGGTAAATCGAAAATTCAGGGGTACGGCAGCATTTAATGGGAGTCAACTCCTCTCCAAGAACACGTATAATGGGCATTATTCTGTTTGTTGGGGCAGAGGACGGAATGATGCAATGACAATAATGATGACTTGAAATATTCATTATTATTCAATTATTCATGCCATCACTTAACGATCTTTCATATTTTCTATTCTATGCTTTTTTCTTTCTGCGTACTAATTTTTCTTTTTCCGATAATCACGAATTATTGACATATTGTGTTATATGTTTCCGTTTAGGTATTCTTGCGGGGATTATAAAGTTCCCTTTACGATTCAGTCGACTAGCAAACCTATCAATTATGCCATAGCTTTAAATGAAGTAGGTGCAGATCAAGTTCACAAATATGTTGGTCAAGAACCATCAGGCAGAACATTTAACGAGCTTGTCGTCGATCATAACAGTACGTTGAAAAATATTGAATGTATGCTGTTATGCAAAAAGTAATATCTGAAATTTCATATTCATTAATATACTTCTCTATATAAGCAGGACGAGAAATCTCAGCAGCACTTCCAGAAATAATAGCTGATACGTCTAGAAAAGAACGGAAGATTACGTTATTTAGCGTATTTATTTTATTTCCATACAGACATCCATGATAATGGTCATATACATACATGTAAAGCATGGGAATTCTGGGGAGGGGTCAGGCCCAAAACGCTCGTTCTGTCTAGAATATGTAGCCATAAAAACGAATTCAAAAAAGATTGAAAAAATCGAGAAGATTGAACAAAGTATAGTCACAAAATGTGTATATGGCGCGAAGTCTTGAACATTTGAGTTTTTTGAGCAACAAATTAACAAAACACGTTTAAAAAACACGCTCTTTACAATTTTTGCAAAAAAAGACAATTATGTGGGGTCGCAGCCATTTCGTGGGGGTCAGCTGCCATTCTGCGGGGGGTCAACCCCCAAAGAAGACGAATGGTCAAATAGCTTTCATTCTAGATTAATCGCAATCATACATGGGCAGCAAACAGATTCAAGGGGGGAATCTGATAGGGCAAAATTGCCAAAAATATCGCCAGAAATTCAATTCTGGGTGTCTATCGATTTTAGGGAAGGTCCGCCGGATTATGAGGGTGGGGTTCCGGACCCTCAGACCCCTACGTCCATGTGTGATTGCAATAGTTACATAATTTAAGACAGGATTTGGATATATGAAGTTGCACCAGACATTTCAAAAAGAAGCACTGGTTCGGAATTTCGCGAAGCAAAATAATAAACCAAGTGTTTTAGAATAGGCTCAAAAACTTGTAATGTTTAGGAAACAGTCATTTCGACTTTACAACGCTTTTCACGATTAATTTTTAAAAGTAAATTATTTTAGAACATTGCAAACTTATTACCGACGCTTTGTACCAATTGGTGACGGCTGCTATGGAACTATGACTCAGAACTTTTTTATGGGCAGTTAGTTTAGCGCTACTTTGAGTAATACAGTTAAACATTGTAAAGACCAATGTGGCTGCTACTTGGATTTTGTTATTTAGTTTTTGGACAGAATCGTACAACTTATCATCATATGGTAAAATCTAGACATTTTTGCATATAAAGCGTTTGACTCCTTTCTAAAGATTGCAGCCTAGTCGTTCGATGCTTTTTATTAATAACCGGACATTATATAAATCATTTTTTAATTGTGGAGCTTTTGTTTCACCCGTAAAGATAATGCTTAGTTCCCGCTGCTACTGTTGCTTTAGATATGCCTCATAATCCCATGATCAACGCAGGAGCGATCACTGTTTGTTCGTTGCTAGACGTAAGTCATTAGAACATTATTTTTAATAATTTTAAAACAATTCCATTTTTATGAATCCAAGTAAATTTATGTATGCTAATATTGTTTTATAGCGTGGAAATTCGGCCGCCGATCGCTTTGATCATGTAAGTTTTCTTCTTTTATGTATGTACCTATGCTTTGATGAGCTCTCCTATTTCGTTTTCCGCTTCTCGAGTATTACGTTCAAATTTCTTAGTATTTCGTGCTTATTTTTTTGTTTCAAAACCTAAATAGAATGCAATAAGCACCTTTGTTTATCAATAAGATTATTTTAAAAAAATATTTATATCTCGTCTAGGTTTTCAAGCTGTATCAAAAACTCGCTGGCGGAGAATACGTCGGATTCAGTAATGGCGTCTATCTCTCAGAATGCGAAACGGCTGACAGGAATTTCGCTATAGCTTATTTTTTGCGCGAACATGGATGCTTTCCGCCCAACACAAACTTGAAAGAAACACTTGAGCTGTATTTCCAGGTAAAAATCCTAATTTTTTACATAAAAGATTTTTGGACGAAAAATTTGGTTGTCCTAATAAATGGAGTATTTTAGGATGTACATAAGTTTGCAATCACTTTTAGTCCGCATGAACCCAAGATTTCGTCTGTACTTCTAAGCTTTTATTCCAATCGAACAGTGTGCCTAGGAAAATCATCGTGTATCTATCCATACGTGTTCTTGGGGGGGGGGCTATTGGTCTCTAGCAAAATGGGTGCGACCATGCATGGGTAGCAAGAAAATATGGGGCTTGTTAAATCGCCAAAAATCCCCCAAAATGTTACTAAAAATAGAATTCTGGGGGTCTACAGCAACCTGAGGGAGAAGGATGCAAACTGCCAAAAAGCCAATGTGTGGCCGCGACTTTCCAAAATTGTCCATTTTATGTAAAAATTGTAAAAAAGTGCCTTGTACGCATTTTTGGCTCAAAAGTCTCATATTTCCGGCGCTTCACGCCATATACACATTTTTTGACTATATTTTTTTGCAATTTTCTCGGTTTTTCACGTTTTTTCAATTTTCTAAAATGTTTTTATGTTTTAGAAAGAACGAGCATTGTCCGAAACGTCGAAAAAAGTATTTTTGACGTGTATACATCGTTTTTAGCCCAAAAAGGCACTTCAAAAAAATTTTTGGGCCTGACATTCATCCACCTCCCGGAATTCCCATGCTGTACATCTATGCATCTGTCTATGTAATGAGTGATTTTAACTAATAATATTTGGTATTTGCTCTTTAGCTTTGCTCCATCGAAGCGAATGCAGATTCTTTGGCTGTAGTTGCAGCTTCGCTGGCCAACGGTGGAATATGTCCGATCACGAATGAGGCCGTCTTAGACGCCTCATGCATCCAACACGTTCTGTCCTTAATGCATTCGTGCGGCATGTACGATTATTCTGGTCAATTTTCCTTCAAGGTTAGTCTTAGTTATGCGCATAAGTACACGCGGCTTGGTCGGTCTGAAAAAAGTTATTGAGCTAAAAAGGCCTAAAAAGTTGACGTTGATATTAAAATAGCGTGAAAACTATCTCAAGTCATTATTTCTAGTCAATTTTAAGCAATTTGTTCGAAAAGTTAATCTTCATCTATTTTCATCAATGAGATTATTTTTAAAAAGTCGGCAATGTCCCGTCTAGGTTTCCAAGTTTCTAGTCAATTTCAAGCAATTTTTTTTATAAAGTCCATCTTAATCCATTTTAGGCCTTATTTTTGTCATATCTCCCCAGAAAATTTCTGACTTCTGGCCACCTAGGCATCAACGAACACCCCAAGTATAGTTATGGCTGGGTATGCGACAAAACGTTTTTGACAAAGGTCTTTGGACAAAACGTCCCCAGCAAAACGTTCCTTCGTTATATAATGCCTATCAGATGTGCGCTCGAATTGAGTAATTTTTTTGAAAGTTTTTTAAATATCATGAATGACAATTATTTTGTGATGTGTCTATTTCACTTGCTACGAGCTATGCTACTATTGCTTCAAAAATGCTGAAGATTTTCGAAAAAAAATTTTTCGATACACGCTGCATATCGATTACCATGATAAAAGATACAAGCAACATCGATTGTGATATATGAAGGAAAAAATTAAAAAATAGAAATAAAACACCAAATCAAAGATCGAAAACTTGAATCGGAGAAAAATGAAAATACAAAAAAGAGAGATAAATAAAATAAGAAGTAGATAAATAATAGTAATAAAATGAACAATTAAAAAAATAAAAATCGTGATCAATCAAGTTGAAAGAAGCATAAAGCAATTAAAACAAAGTCCGTCGACTGATTTAATCAATTATGACTACAATGTCAGTTGTATACAAATGTAAAAAAAGAGTGAAGTGATAGAAATCAAGGCACTGATTACATCGGTATGTGCGAATAACAATGAAAAATTAAAAAATTCGATTTTGCGTTGACCAGAGAGAATAAACATGCAACGCTTTACTAATGCACTTCCATTAGCATAAGTTGGAGAATAAAAATAGCCATTCAAGATTGATCGGAATGAAGAATATCAAATGAGCAAACTTTAGGACAATAAAAAGAAATGATAACCAATATCTTGCCGTGTATTTTTATTCATTTTGATTATTTAACGTATAAAAATATGCGTAAATGTT
The DNA here is from genome assembly GCA_036768485.1 of Mermis nigrescens. Taxonomy (NCBI): domain Eukaryota; kingdom Metazoa; phylum Nematoda; class Enoplea; order Mermithida; family Mermithidae; genus Mermis; species Mermis nigrescens. The sequence continues at coordinate 12,988,160 of JAVLUZ010000154.1, forward strand.
TTGTCATGGGGGACGTTTTATATTGTGGTCGTTTTGTTGGGGGTTTGTCGAAGGCGCTTTTTGAGGTCTTTGTCGTGACACCGTTATATCTATAGATGTACAACATGACCGGTCTGTAGTCAGCCAGTTTGGGGGTCAACCAGAGTTTATTTTAGGTAAAATAGCCTCAAAAACTGGTATAATTTGCTAGAATGAAGTAAAAGCTACGTTAGTTCATAGTTTGTGGTCAATTTCAAGCACTTTTATATGAAACTTCTGATTTCCATCCATTGTTGGTCTCCATTTTGCCCCTCCATGCATGTCTGTGTTGTCATTCGCGATACAAATGCACACTGGGGGAGGTAGACCAAACCTGTTGCTCGAACGATAAAAAAGCGTCAAACGATGTCTAACAGTATGATTTCAAGCAGGCTCGTATTCAGGGGGAGCGGGGGGCCGCCTTCCGAATTAAGAAGAATATTTTTTTCCAAGAGTCCCTTGAAAAAAATGGAAAATTGGCGATGGGCGTCTAAAACACCGCCAAAACAGGTTTTTAGTGTACTTTTGTGCTAGTAAACTCGTAATTTTCCGGCGCTTCGCGCCAGATTCATTGCTTATTTATAGTTTTGTCGTCTAAACCGCTTAAAATCAATCAAAATTGAGACATAAGGAGCATGTCATTTTTCCGGCGCTGTGCGCCGGATTCATTGCTCAGCTCTAGTTTTTGCCTTCTAGCTGACTCAAAACAGCTGAAATTCGAGTTGTGACACGGGAAACATGAAATTTTTCCGGTGCTTTGCAAAGAGGGCAGCCAGGATTTTGGTTCGGGGAGGGGCATGAACATAAATTTTTAAGACTACTTTTGCATTGAATGCCAGTAGCATTATGTATAGTAAAACTGAATTTTCGACCTTTAGTAGTGTAGCCTAGCTAATTTATGGGTTTCTGACGATCAAAAATACAAAAAAGGTAAAGCGGCGCGAAGTGTTGAAAATTTTTGGAATTTCTACCGTTTTCATGTAGGATTTACGGCCTTTCTATTGACAAAGAGTTCCGAAATCATAAGTGGTGCAAAGTACTAAGAAATTTAGTCATACCGCCTTTAACATTTTGTAGCTCTGTGAATACTAATAGTCTGACAGAGCAGAAAATTATCGAATTTGTACAAAACAATTTTGACAGTTCAAACTTCTAACAAGAAAACAGCGAATTACTAAATTTGTCTGAAGATATTTCGAAAGATTCAGGCTTTTAAACACAATGCTGGAGCTTTACAAAAGAAAGAACAGTAACTGGCGGCGCTATGCGCTGCAAAATTTTGACGTTTTTGCACTTTAAACTCAATTTATACCGCTTATATCATACAAAACAAACAAATTAATGTCGGCGCGAAACGCCGGAAATTTTTTTAAATCCCTATCCCTTTTACCTGGCTTGTTCTCCCTAAAATCTCGTTGCACATACGAGGATTGATCAAAAAGTTCCCGGAATGTACCTATAACTTTTGATAGGAACAAAATTAAATTAAACAAATTGTATTTTTATAACGCTGAGCCTTTACTGTGTAAACCTGCAAGATTTCAATTTTGTCGGCGTATTCGATGCTGATTGGTAGTCGTTTATCATTATCATACTCTGTGCAACTGAGGAAAAGTCAAAATTTGAAGTTCGTGCAAACATTAAATTCTTGGTTAAACTTGGATGGAATTCATAGGACATTTTGATCGCTCTGTAAAAAGTTTATGGAGACAGTGCTCCTAATAGTACAACAATTCATGACTGGGTCAAGCGAATTAGAGATGGACAAGAAAGCATTGAGGATTACCTTTGGGAAGGGCGCCCTGCTGAGGCAATCCAGAGGAAAATGTGAATGCTGTTCAGGCTGTAGTTGAAGCAGACTAACGATTGTCAGTACCTGTGATAGCTGAGGAACTGGGCTTGTCCTATGGATAGATTCAAAGTTTTCTGAGCGATAGTTTGGGTTTGAGCAAACTTTCTGCAAAATGGGGTCCAAAAGCGTTGCAAGGAATTCGTCGTGAACAGCTCTGCAACGCTTTTGGAACCCATCTTGCAGAAATATAGCACAAACCCAAACGATCAGTCAGAATAGTTTGAATCGATCCATAGGACAAGCCCACCTTCTCATCTACCACACTTAGTGACAATCATTGGTTTCCTTCAACTACAGCCTGAACAGCAGTCCCATTTTCCTCTGGATTGCCTCAACAGGGCGCCCTTCCTAATGGTCATCCTCAATGCTCTTACCACTCTAAATCGCTTGGATCAGTCATAAATCAGTTGTTTTATTAGGAGCACTGTCTCAGTAGACCTTTTGCAGAGCGATCGGAATGTCCTTCGGATTCCATCCAAGTTTAACCAAGAATTTAATGTTTGCATAACTTCAAATTTTGAGTTTTCCATAGTTGCACAAAGTATGATGATGATAAACGACTACCAATCAGCAACAAACATGCCGACAAAATTGAAAACTTGCAGGTTGATACAGTAAAGGTTCAGCTTCAGAAAAATATAATTTGTATAATTCAAGTTTGTTTCTCAAAAGTTATAGTTTCATTCCGGGAACTTTTTGATCAACCCTCGTATGTACAACGAGATTTTACGGCTGCGGGGGTTCTAGGGTGGCGCGCTCAAGCGTTCCCAGCGGGGTCCGAGGCAGAGTCCCGGAAAATTAAAAAAAGCATTTTAATGTTAAACAGTAACGTAAAAATTTTCGCAAAATCGGCCAAATCTCGGTTCTGAATCAAGCCCATAAACACTTAAAATTGATGAAGTCCTACATTGCACAAAACTTCTGAGCTGAAATGCATTTTTCCACCTCTGCTAATTACATAGCGCAGCAGGGTCGCTTCGCTGCCAATAAGATATAGAAAAATGTATCAATGAAAATTTTGTTCTTACCGTTTTCAGGTCCATTTGTGGCCTTCTTATTAACAAGATGTAGTCCAGAAAACTGGAAATGCGCAAAAACATAAGAAAATTTGGCCATTCCTTTCATTTAAAATAGGATTATGTCTCCTTGTAAAGAAAGACAAATAAAGCAAAGAATAGACAAACTGGTACACAATCATTTTCGCACTTTTATCATTATGCTCAACAAGCATTCACAGTTTTGTTCAAAGAACAAATAGTGCATTAAATTACTAAAGTGATGTGAAGTGATGGATTATTTTAGCTGATTCAAGCTTTTAAATTCATTGGATCTATATAACAATAAATAATGATGACTCGGCGCGAAGCGCTGAAAAATTTGGACGTTTTTGCCTTCTTGACTCAGTTTTATGGACACATTATTGCAAAAGAAAAATCAACAATATTTCTGTTGTTTTTCTCTGTAAAGCACAACGATTAAATACAAAGGCAAGAGATAAGAAATAATTCGTCGATTAAGTGATGAGGTATCAGCTTAAATGATAAATTTGCTGTATATGTACATATCAATATAAAAAATGAGAAAAATTTTTAAAAATTGTCTTGAAATTTATCTTCACCATCATCGTATAGAGATCGCCAAGATACGCTCAAAACTGCCTTTATTTTTGCCTTTCTCCTAATGGTTTTCGAGATATCTGGCCTCAAAAATTTTCGGTCCCCGCCGAAATAAAATCCTGAATACCAGCCTGATTTCAAGTGTACTTGTTTTTCATGCGGTAGAATGTTCCATTCATTCATGCTTATACTTTTCTTCCATCATTTTGTATATATTCGATGTTACAGGTCACTCCACCGACCTTATTATTTGTTTTCATACAAATTTGAACAATGCAACGAATTGAAGGGTTTTTACGGATTGAGGGGGTAAAGAACGACAAAAATTTCCAAAAAATCAATATAAACGATCATCTAGCGCCAGTCATAATAATTAAACACCCCCAGGAAACTTGGTTTACCCCCTGTCGGAATTTTTGACCTTGTGCATGTATGATTCGCGAGATATTATTTTTTCAGATATTGTTTCCGTATTCTTCGCAGTTTTCACCAACTTCTGCTCAAAGATAACTGTTCCTTGCAATACGACAGTATCTGTTTAATTTTTTAACTATAGTCTGTTTCACGAAACCTTGTGCATGGCTTACAATTTTCGATTCAAATAAATCAAATACAAAAGCGGTTTAAGCGGAAGCAACAATCAAAATACTCCACTAAAATAAATTCATAATCACATTAAATTTTTTATGTAAATTCGTATTACAGCAGGCTGCTTAGACACCACTTTTGTAGCTGCTTGCTTGAGCGCCGGAAATTGATTTTCATGCCCAAGGTTTCGTGAAACAGACTGTATATAGTTTTTCAACTCACGATATGAATTTGTTATAAACGTCTTTCGGTTTAATCGTTTTTATTTATTGAGTTTCTTCAGCTTATTTTTAGTTGAATAATCTTTGTAACGTCAGCTGTTTTTTAAGTATCAGTCGGCAATTATTTTACTTAATTTTTGTTATCAATTTCAAGGTGGGTTTGCCGGCCAAATCTGGCGTTTCGGGTGCCATACTCCTTGTCGTACCAAACGTGATGGGTATTTGTCTGTATTCGCCATCTCTGGATAAACATGGAAATTCATGTCGAGGAGTTCAGTTTTGCCAACTGTTTACCGAAAAATTCAATTTCCACGTTTACGATAATATACGTCGTTCTCACGGCAAAATTGACCCTAGGTATGAGCCGAAAGCTTTATTAAATGTTGTACGAACTTCGAAAAGTCAATATCAGAGCTGCGGATTGTGACCAGACATGCACGTGGGGGGGGTTTGGGGTTCTGACCATACATGGGCAGCATGAAAACTCCGGAGGTCTGGTTGGGTGAAATTTCCAAAAATTACCAAAAAGCTTACTGGAAAATAGAATTCTGCGGGGGGTGTACAGCACACCTGGGCGTGGGGGTTTGGGGGTATGCATCTCCCAGAAACCAAAATACCCCCCCCAGAAATCAAAATACCCCCCAGAATTCAATTTTTGAAAATTTTTTTCGTTTTTTCCGCAATTTTTTGATGCCAATGGATAGTGCTCGATGAGAAACGTCGAAAAATGGTGTTTTTATCGCCATACCACCATTTTTAAGGCCATTTTTTGACCTTCAAAAAATCTTGCACCCCCTCAGAATTTTCTTGCTGCCCACGTATGGTGTACAGTAATCTGCAGGAGGTTTCAACTTCTGCGGGGTGGGGGTGTAAACCCTCCGCACGACCATGTCTGGTGTATACCGAACGTAGTCGTGGGGAGGGGGTTACGGGGGTATGCAGCCCCCAGAAGGCCGAATAACCAAAAAACCAAAATACCTCCCCCAGAATTCAATTTAGAATTTTGTTTTTTTCGCGATGTTTTGATGCCAATGGATAGTGCTCGATGAGAAACGTTTAAAAATTAAGTTTTTATTGCCGTATCATTATTTTTAAGTTAGGTTTTGACGTTTAAGATATGTTGCAGCCCACAGAATTTTTGGTGCTGCCAACCTATGGTCTTAACCCCCTCATCCCAGAATGGAAAAATGAAAAATTTTGCGGGTAAAATGAGGAAAAATGAAGGCTAAAAGCAAATGAAAATCGAAAATATTCTTCAAACGTGCTTCAAATTTGACCAGAGGTAATACCCCCTCAACCATAGGTGGGCAGCACCGAAATTCTGGGGGGGGGGGTGAAAAAATTTTCAAAGGTAAAAAATAATCTTAAAAGTGGTCGTATGGCGAAAAAAACACCATTTTTCGACGTTTCTCATCGAGCATTATCCAATGGCATCAAAAAATTGCTAAAAAAGCAAAAAATTTTCTGGGGGGGTATTTTGATTTCTGGGGGAGGGGGTATTTCAAGTTCTGAGGGGTGCATACCCCCAAACCCCCACGCCCATGTGTGCCCTCAACCCATAAGCGCATGTATGTATCTGTTATAATGTTTTCACTTTAGAAAAAGTGTACATACATAGTGTGCGTACTACCGTATGTTTGTATTGCTTACCGATGCTTTGTTACTGGAAAATTCAATCTGCTGCTCTACAGGAATTTTCCTTTCTCGCTGCAAAATGATGATTGTGTTCTTAAGAGGTCTAGGTCAAAGTTGAATCGCACTGAATGACATTTCTTCAGGGTCAGTTGATCATGAAGATACTATATGTATTGTTTGCCTTTTAGAGCTAAAGTGCCTTCAAAAAATAGTCAGCGGAATCTCAAAATAGCATGCTGGAAAATAGCCTTCTAAATAGATGAGATTTATCAATGTTGCTAAAATTACCCTTTTTACACACTCTTATTTTTATACATGACAGAGCTGGGTTCAAAAATTTTATATTTACAAAAGGCCTATGAAATTGATTACGTAACCGACACAATTTTTCGACATTCCCCATCGAGCTCTATCTTGTAGGATAAAAAATTTGCGAAGAGAATAAAAAAATTTTCACAAATTCTCAAGGGTTAGCGGTGTTTTTGTATTCGGGGTTCCAAATGATTGATGGGCAGCAACCGAATTTTTGGGGTCTGATGAGACAAAATTGCACGGAATCGTCAAAAATTTAATCCTGTCGGTCTATAGATTCTGCAGGGGTGTTTCGGATTCTGGGAATCCGAAACCCCAGACCCCTTCACGCTAATATGTGGTCCATCATAGATGCACAGCATGGCCAATTTGGGGGGGGTAAGCCGATCTGAGGGAGGGTAAAAAATGGAGTTTTTTGACCAAAATAACCTCAAAAACTGGTAAATGCTAAAATGGTTTGGGGAATATTGGCCCCTGACATTTCGCCCCTAGGTACGTTTCGCCCCCGGAACTTTCGCCCCAAACATTCCGCCTCTCGGATGTTTCACCCCCAAACATTTCGCCCCTCGGATGTTTCGCTCCCAAGTGAGCTGTACAATAAACGGGAGTAAGCATTATAAATGGATAGCGTCAAAATTCGGGAGGACACAATGTCCGCTTTTTCTTCTTTTTTGTTTTCAATCTTTTTTGAAATAAACTAAAAAAGAATTTTTAATTTTTTCATTTTCAATCTTGATAAGTTTTCAATATTTTCGTTTTTCATTTTTAGATTTCTTTAAACAATTTTTTACCCATATTTAAAATATTTTTTAACCATATTGCTGCTGACCTACTTAACGTGTGGTCGCAAACAAAAGAGATCCTGGGATAAAAATATTACTACAAAGACAATATAATTATGTAAGATAAAGCCAAAATTTCCGCAAATCTTTATATCAAATAAAGAAAAAATTAGGTCTTTGCTTGCCGACCGGGAGAAATTATAATTAGGTACATAAAAAATATGCTTACGAAGATCAAGCGAATTCCTGGGAATGTAATGGCAAATAAAAAAAATTAGGGCAAGCAAAATTGCGGAAACAAGTTGATTGGTACAGTATAACGAGATATTTATTGGGGGCAAAACATCCGAGGAGCGAAATGTTCGGGGGCGAAATATCGAGGGACGAAAAGTCGGGGGCGAAATATCGGGGGTGAATCTTCCGGATGCCGCTAAAATAGCATCAAAACTACATATGTACGTTCTTTCACAGTTTCTGGTCAATTTCAAGCACTCATGAAGAAAATTTTCAATTTTCATATTTTTAGCCTTTATTTTGCCCACAAAATTAAATTTCTCCATTCTGGGGGACTAGAGCACACGTTGGCGGGCGTGGGTTTGCACCTCTCTAGAAGTTGAATCCCCGCAAATTACCGTAGACCACTTGAATTCTATTTTTAGTAACATTTTTGGCGATTTCACGCACCCAGACCACCACAAGAATTTTCTTGCTGCCCACGTATGCTCTAGAGTACACATGGACCCGTGGGGATTAGGTAAGAAGCCTTGAGAATCCGGCGGATCCCGCAGAGCGATAGACTTCCAGAATCGAATTCTTGGTGCTATTGCCTGTTTGGCTTCATTTGAACCCCCAGAATTTGGCTGCTGCCCACCTAATGATCTAGATTCTAGACATCCCAACCTTCCCTCCACGTCCTGTCTGGTCCAAACCACCCCATCCCAATGTGGGATCCTAAACCTTCCTTGCATTTGCGGTCGAATTCGCTGAAAAGTCACACGCTCTTCCATGATTGTTTTGGATTCTGATATTTGAAAGAAGATTTTTCAGTCCTACATACATAGGCATGCTACACTAGTGGTTGTTTGCATACGTGGGCAGCATCAAAATTCTGGAGGGGGGGGTGCAATTTTTCAAAGGTCAAAAAATGGTCTTAAAAACGGTGGTATGACGAAAAACATCATCTTTCAACGTTTCCCATCAAGCACTATCCATTGGCATCAAAAAAATGGCGAAAAAAACTAACAAAAATTTTCGAAAATTGAATTCTGGGGGCATTCGAACTTCTGTGGGGGACTGCATACCCCTACGCCCACGTGTGGTTGTATGAACACAATTCCTAATCAAGGCTTCTTGCAATTCAGTTTTTGTTACTTAGATTGCCCAGACATGGCAACGGAAAGTACAGCAATGTTGAACAATGTTTGAGGAAGAGCAGTTTACAATTTACGCAAGATCACTTTGATGAACTATTGAAGACTATAGAGAAAAAGAAGAATCCAGAAGAACAGCAAAACGGTCATTAACATTGAGCTATAAGGAAGTGGAATACCATTCCTTGGAGATGTACCCAATGTTTTGGGAAAGTGTTGCTTACGATGCTTACATACAAATTGCACGATTGCATTAATGACCGTATGGAAGCTAATATACAACGAACGTGATGACACCTTTGTCATCAAATACCAGTATTTACCCATGTAGGTACCAATGTCCCATGTTACGCGTATTTTTTCGCAATTATATTTTTTGAATTGAAAGTGTTAATCACGCTTATGAACGAAGGTGTTATAATCAAAAGTATGTATCATCTTATATACAATTCTTGCGATCCGTCGGCTCACTAATGATAAGTCTTAGAATTTATGCCCAAACTTGGCTATGACCATACGTGGGCAGCAAGAAAATTCTGGGGGGGGGGTGCGAGATTTTTCAAAGGTCAAAAAATGGCCTTAAAAATGGTGGTATGGTGAAAAAACACCATTTTTCGACGTTTCTAATTGAGCACTATCCATTGGCATCAAAAAATGCGAAAAAAAGAAATTTTCAAAGAATGAATCCTGGGGGTATTTTGATTTCTGAGGGGGAGGGTTGCATTGCATACCCCCACGACCAGGTGTGGCTATGACCATTCGTAAACAACTTTGGAGTTTTTTGGGGAAAGGGAGCGAGCACCCACCATAAATCTTTCGGTCTCATTTGGGCTCGTAAATGACGAGTTCTTATAAAAAACCTTCGTTATTAACGTTTCTTACGATGCTGATATTCGTATAACATTAAAACGTTCTTGACGAAATTGAACAAAGTGCCCATTTGACGCGGAGCGCCTAAAAAATTGATTCAAAACCATTTTGTAGTAGTCTTGATTTAAAATTAAAAAAAAACCGAAGTTAAACGAAGACATGTAGGTATAGGATATTTTTTATCTAATGTAGGTTTTTGGTATAAGGCTGTATGCAGAAGTAGTAGGTACCTAACATACACATGGGTAAGTGGTACCCACCCAGAGCCCTGCGCGGGGCGGGTCGGCCCGCCCCGCAGGCCCGCGCGGCCCGCGTGGGCTTTTTGCGGGGCGGGTCACATGGCTGGCGGGGCGGGCTTTATTTTCTAAAAATTTTGGCGGGGCGGGCCTTTCTTTTTTTTAAATTTTTGTTGTGCAAAAGGATACATGCGCGAAATTGATTTCCATGCACAAGGTTTCGCGAAATAGACTACAGTTCTAAGTAATGCTCTGCTGCTCATCCTTTGAATAAATACTTAATGAAATAGAACACATGGGGGGCTGTTAAAATAATACAAATTGAAATAATCCAGCTTTACCATGCATAAGCTTACATATATACAGTGTTTCAAAAAAAACGAATCCCATACTTGACCTTGTAACTTCCCAACGGCTCGCTCAATTTCAATGCAAATTGTTTTTAACGATAGACAAAAACTTTCGTAAGAAACTTGTCAAGTTTCGTATCCATAGCTTGCTCTGTTCTTGTGCAACGCGCAATTGTGTAAAAGTCGTTTTTTTCATTAAATACAATGCGTGTTTAGAAATAAATCATGTGTTTGCAACGTTGTAGCTTTTAATCGAGTAAACATTTTAGAATACGGTCTGCTCTATTCAAAAGCCTGTTTGTCTAGCTGTTAGCCTGTAAATTTTCGTACTATTTCGCTACTTGGTTCGAGAGTTATCGAGCTTTCGCCAAATGTCATTCCTTAGGTCATTCACAAGCGCAAGCAACTCGCTGCTTATTTTGTCATTGCTGGCTTAATCGCCGAGGGAGTGACCTTAGGCAAAAGCTCAATAGCTCTTGAACCAACAAACAAAATAAAACTAAAATTTAGAGGCAACTAGATAGATAAATGAGCTTTTGATTGAAGCAAACCGTATTCTAAAATGTTCACTCGATCTAAAGCTACAACGTCGCAAACACATATTCATTTCTTACGACACATTGTATTTAATGAAGAAAACGACTTTTACCCAAATGCGCGTTGTACAAGAACAAATAAAGCTGCGAAAACGAAACTTTGCAAGATCATCATGAAGGTTTTTATCTATTGATTAAAGCAAGTTGCATTCGAATTGAGCGATTCGTTTCGAAGTTACAAGGTCTGATATGGGTTTCGTTTTTTTTGAAACACCCTGTATATATAGGTAGGCAGGTACCTACATACACACGTGGGCGTGGGGGGGGTTTGGGGAGGCATGCACCCTCCAGGAGTTGAAATACCCTCCTCCCAAAATCAAAATACCCCTCTCCCCAGAAGAATTTTTTTTGCTTTTTCAGCAATTTTTTGATGCCATTGGATGGTGCTTGATGAGAAACGTCGAAAAATGGTGTTTTTTTGCCATACGACCACTTTTAGGACCATTTTTTGACCTTTGAAAATTTTTTCACCCCCCCCCCAGAATTTCGGTGCTGCTTTCCCATGCCTACATATATGTAGGTACACACTACGTCCTTACATAAGGTGGACTATCATCTATAGGATTTGAGTAATGGCGAGCATTGGGATCTGGGTTGTCCCCTGGGATCCAGCAGACCCCCAAAATTGATTTTGTTGTGCTAGTTTTGGCGATTTCGCCCCATCAGGCCCCCTCAGAATTTGAGCAATCAGCAGTGCAAGATTATGTCTTTTGCAGCTTACCTACATACCTAACTACACCTATCACAGTAACATCATTGTTGTTCCAATAAAGTTTATTGCTGTAAGACATTAGCTCTTATTCAATTTACAAAATTGCATTGCACTCATTTACATTGAAGATCTTGTATCAATCATTGTCCGGTTCCTTATCTCCTTGCATTCTGGCTCCTTTTCGACCAGAAATGGATACATAGAGTACATGAAAAAATTTAGCGGGGCGGGGCGGGCCTAATTTTTGTAACATTACTGGCGGGGCGGGTCTAAGGAGCTGCGGGGCGGGGCGGGCTTTATTTCTTTATTGGCGGGGCGGGGCGGGTCAAAAAAATTTCGGCCCGCGCAGGGCTCTGTACCCACCCATATGCGTGTGGAGTTTAGACCTCCTCTGATAATCCAGTAGATCTACCAACAATCTGTAGACCCCAGACATGAATTTTTGGGATATTTTCATAGACTTGCCGGTTTTACACCATCCGGCCACCAGAATTTGGCTGCTGCCCATATATGGTGGTAGCGACATTTAAGAGGGAGGTTTAGGGGTCTAGACCACACCCGGGCGTGGGGGGTTTGGGGGGGTATGCACCCCCCAGAAATCAAAATACCCTCCCCCCCACAGAATTCAATTTTTGAAAATTTTTTTCGTTTTTTCGCAAATTTTTGATGCCAATGGATAGTGCTTGATGAGAAACGTCGAAAAATGGTGTTTTTATCGCCATACCACCACTTTTAAGGCCATTTTTCGAACTTCAAAAAATCTTGCACCCCCCAGAATTTCATTGCTGCCCACGTATGGTCTAGACCACACCTGGGCGTGGGAGAGGACATGCACCCCCCAATATTTAAATTTTTTTTTCGCAATTTTTTGATGCCAGTGGATAGTGCTCGATGAGAAATGTCGAAAAATGGTGTTTTCCCGCCATACCACCATTTTTTGACCGTTGAAAAATCTTGCATACCCCAGAATGTTCTTGCTGCCCACGTATGGTCTAGACCTCCAGAATGGAAAAATGGGAAATTTTTGGGGAGAATGAAGCAAAGTGAAGGCTGATAATGGATTAAAATCAAAAATTTTTTCTAAAAGTGCCTTAAATTGACCAGAAAGTGTAAACACTGATTTAGCGCTTTTACCAGTTTTTGAGGTCATTTTGGTCCGAAAAGCTCCATTCTTGACCCTCAGACCTGCTGCCGCCCTCCAACCGATCGGCCATTCTGTGCATCTATGTAAGTAAAACCGTATATAACCGTTTACTTGAAATTCGACAATTTAAAACACTGGAACGAGGCTAAATGAAAATTCATGCTATCATGAGTCGAAGAGGTTGATGTGAAGTCGTTGCTGACCTAACTCGATCTGTTGCCTTCGGTATGCAAGCCAATCAACGTTGCGTCAGCTTCAAGCAATGTCAAGTCCTTTTCTGATCCCAAAAATTTGCTCGACAGTTCTAGATCGTGCAACCTCACTCGCACCGTTTTGTTCTTCATATAATCTCTAAAGTAGATCAGAAATTTAACAGTATCACACACACCTGGGCGTGGGAAGAAGGGGGGGTTGGGGGTATGCACCTCCCCTGAGAAACCAAAATACCCCTCCCCAGAATTCAATTTTAAATTTTTTTTCGTTTTTTTCGCATTTTTTGATGCCAATGGATAGTGCTCGATGAGAAACGTCGAAAAATTGTGTTTCTTTCGCCATACCACCATTTTTAAGGCAATTTTTTGACCCTTGGAAAATCTTGCACCCCCAGAATTTTCTTGCTGCCCACGTATGGTATCACAGTTCCCTGTATTTTTGATTTGTGCAGAGTGCAGACAGCTTATATACTGAAATATAGTTCAGGACAAGTTAGTACCTACTTATTATGCATGCAATGGTCAGCTTTGGCGTTATACTAGTTTGGTACATTACATTGAGCTTCGCGGTTTTTTTTAAATTTCAAGTAATTACATGCATCAGTCTATTTTAATATGTACGAAATTTAAAAGAACATCGCAAGCTTATGTGTGAAACAGACTATAGCACTTGAATCCATTTCTAAAATTATATTTTTGTCAGTGCAAAAATATTTTAAACAATGTAGTTTTAATTCTAGATTTAGTACAGTTATCAAATATCTTAATTACCTACAGGAGAGGGTTAACGGGGAATCCCCCGCTGAACTTTTTTCCAAAATTTTCAGATATGAAAGTATAGTTTTTTGACGTTTTCCAGCTGAACATAGTCAAATTTTCAACGCTTCGCGCCATTAATTTAATCAAAATTACTATTAACTATGTATTTAAATCCTTTTCCAGATAAAATTATCCATAGAATCAAATTTATTACATGTCTTCTCTTCAAAAAGGCGCGAAATCGGGTATAGCAGCAATAAAAGCGTACAAATTTTCTGGCGCTTTGTCAAATTTTTTCCGGCACTTCGCGCCAGAGTCCTTATTTTCGCGGTTGTTTTGATTTGAAATACAAAGATTGAGTCTAAATACAAAAATTGAAAAGTTTTTAATGAATCGAATGATGAAAAATCAGTTAAGCAGACAGTTTGAACGATAGATTTATCAAATAAAGTGAAAAAATTTTGGAATTTTTCAGAAATTTTTCTTCGTTAAGGCTCCTGCTATACTTCGCCGCGCGGCGCCGCGTGGCGAAGTAGCTGCTATACTTCCAACGCGGCGCCACGCGGCGCCGCAGTGCCGATGGCGCCGCGTGACATGGGTTGTCCTGCTATACTTCCACGCGGCGCCGCGCGGCAGAAAAAAATTTATTGATGTTGTAACTGCAGTAAAACAGCAAAAAAGTAAAACATGTGTAAACTGTATACTGTATTCTGTGTCAAGAAAACGAAGTGAAAAGGGTATAGGTCAACGATTAAGCACATTAAAAACTGTACTCATTTTCGGTTTCAGCATCATGAAAACAAGTTTTGAAAGGCATAGAGACACACATTTTCGCGCACAGACATCTTAAAAATCGATTATAACTATATTCAATTTTCACGCTTCCACGTATGCATAAACATCAGTACATCATAAAAAATGCTAAAATCAAGCTTTCCCTCATAAATACATGATAAATATAGGCCGCCGCGTCCCACCGCGTGGCAAAAGTTTGAACAGTGTTCAAACTTCAATTTATCTGCCACGCGGCGCCGCGGGGCGATGTGCTGCTATATTTCCACGCGGCGCCGCGTTTGGAAGTATAGCAGCACATTTTGTCAACGCTGGCGCCGCGCGGCGGGAAGTATAGCAGGGCCTTTAGTGTTGGCCTATCTCCCAATAGTTCTCGAGATATTGTACTTCAAAGTTTGAGATTCCTCCTGAAAAAAATCCCGGATATGGGGCTGCATACCAACACATAATCAATAGCTACTTCGGTACCAACGTTTCGTCTTATAAAACGAGAGATTTAGTTAAAAAGGTCTAAAGATAAACTTCAGTAAGCAACAAAGAAATACAATCACATACACATCTCATCACAAATAAATAAATATGCAACGAGTCGTGTCGTGCGTGACCATACATGTAGAGTTTGAAAATTCTGGGAGTAGCATACATACATAACCCCAAAAATCGGCTCGTCTACGACCTAGGGTAATCAAATTGACTGATACTCGTACTTTATTTGGAAAGTCAATTTATTTGACTATTGTTTATTTTCTTCGCGATTTATCAAAGTAGGAATTTCAAAGCTAGCCATTCCGTCCTGAAAATTACTTACTGGCATACGTGGGCAGCAAGAAAATTCTGGGGGGGGTCCAAGATTTTTTGAAGGTCAAAAAATGGCCTTAAGAATGGTGATATGGCGATAAAAACACCATTTTTCGACGTTTCTCATCAAGCACTATCTATTGGCATCAAAAAATTGCGAAAAAAACGAAAAAATTTTCAAAAATTGATTTCTGGGGGGTCTTTTGATTTCTGGGGGGGGTCTTTTGGTTTCTGGGGGGTCCAGACCCCCCCAGATCCCCCACGCCCATGTGTGCTTACTGGCCATTGAACGCCGGCCTCTTGCAAACGCAATTAAATTTCCCCCGAAATCGATGTACAAGTCATCGCGTTGCACATGCACGATGTGTCCCAGAACGACTCGGCCCTCAGCTTCACCCAATCGAATTAATGTAGACCGACGAAGCCACTGAGCGAATGGGGCGTCATCATCCAATGGAGGCTCGGTCCGCGATGGAAAAAGGGCATCAACTGACCATTTTTCGCCCACTAAAAAGTTCACTATCATCACATGTGGGCATGGGGGTTTGGAAGGTTTTTAGACCATACACGGGCAGCATTCAAAAACGTTTGTTTGGCACAGGTCACTTTTTAATGCAAAAAAAAACCATTCATTTATAGTATCTTACTTCTTTTGAAAATGAAATATCCAGGTAATCAGTTGCGCTCATAGGTGGGCAGCACCGAAATTCTGGGGGGAGGTGGAAAATTTTCAAAGGTCAAAAAATGGTATTAAAAGTGGTCGTATGGCGAAAAAACACCATTTTTAGACGTTTCTCATTGAGCACTATCCAATGGCATAAAAAAATCGCTAAAAAAAGCAAAAAAACTTTTCAAAATTTGAATTCGGGGAGGGGGGTATTTCAACTTCTGGGGGTGCATACCCCCACGCCCACGTGTGGTTTCGCTGCAGTCTGCCTGGTCAGGGAAAGCAGATCATGTGAATTTAATTTTTACGATCTTACAACATAAAATAAAATTTTATGTATTGCCCAATGTCATCTAAAATGAACGACAGAAACAAAAAATGAGGAAAGTATTGAAATCAAAATCAAAAATGTCCAGCTTCTCTGTCCGGCACAAGTAACGATTTGAATGCTATACAGGGTGGTCACTGGTTTCCCAAAAGAAAATTCCCGGGTTTTTCCCGGGTGATTTATGGACAATTTCCCGGTTTTAAATCATGCTTTAAACGCACACTATATACGAAGAAGTGTCATGATAAGAACATGAACAAGGATAAGGCACAAGCAACTTTTAATCAAACAAATGCAAATACTACACCAAACATTTCTTTTTCAATGATGCTAGCTAACGAGTTGTCGATAGCAGTTCTCACAGCCTGTTATATAGTACAGTAGCGATTTTAGTGTGGCAAAACAGGGTTTTCGATGTTTGGTAGTGTATTTAAGCTAATTTCTGGGTTTCTCACGCCAAAAATTACTAAAAATTGACTCAAAACGGCGCGAAGCGCCGAAAAATTTGGCATTTTTCCAAGCTAAATGCAAATTCTGCCATTTTAAAGATATATAGGATCAGTGGCGGATCTAGAATTTTCTTAAGGGGGGGGGGGCGGCGGTATCCCAACTTTTCCAGAAAAAGTCAAAAATAGGTCCAAAAATTTGCTCTTAATGCGCAAAATAGCGTTTTTTTCGGTGTTTTACATTGTATACTTTTACATAAAATCACCTGACGTAATATTTTTTCTAAAAATTTTAAAATGTTAGACAATTTTGTGCGAAAAAATCATTAAATTTCCTTGACTTTAACAAAAATCTGGCGCGAAGCGCCGAAAAACTTGTGAAATCAGAGCGGATAGACGTCTAGAAGCATGATTTACTGCTTGATTTCCTGTATTTATAGCATTTGATGCGAAACACAGTGAATCGGACCGAGGGTACTGTTTGGACCCTCGGTCTCGTCTCGGACGAGGCGACTTAAAATCCTTGCCTCGGCCGAGGGTAATGCCGAGGGTCAAGCTTATATACCTATACCCATAAATCGTACTCTTAGAATATTTTGTATGTACTTGGGCAAGAGAATAATCGTAATATTTAACACTTTATCGAACTAAAACAAATATTTATTCGGAAGGGGGCGGTATCCAAACTTTTCCAAGAAAGTCAAAAACAGGTCCAAAATTTTGCCCTTAATGCGCGAAATAGCATTTTTCGGTGTTTTACATTGTATACTTTCACATGAAATCACTTTAGAAGTCATATTTTTCTTAAAATTTCAAAATTTTCGACAATTTTGTGCGAAAAAATCATTAAATTTCTAAGACTTTAACAAAAATCTGGCGCGAAGCGCCGAAAAATTTGTAAAATTAAGGCGGATAGACGTATAGAAGCATGATTTACTGCTTGATTTCCTGTATTTATAGCATTTGATGCGAAACATTGAAATTTTTTAATGAAAATAGAAGAAAACTATGCAAAAATAGCTGTTTCTGCTGTTAAAATTGTTTTGAAACCTACATGAACAGAAAAGGGCTTTCAGGTCGTCAAGAAAGTAAATAAATGTCATGAATAGGTTTCATCCGGCGCGTAGCGCCTGAAAAATTTGAGAAATTATGGTCACTGACGGCCAAAAATCATTGCAAATTGCATATCCATTCGTTATCTCGCCGAATATTTTTGGCCCATGGGGAGCGGCCGCCCCCCGCCACCCCTTAAATCCGCCTCTGCATGTAGCGACTGTACTTTCCGATCCATGTGGCGAAAAGACGCTTTTGTTTGTACAAATTATCATTGTGAAATTCAACGCGAAGCGCGAAGTCTTTTGCGATAATTCTCACATTTTATTTCGAAAGGGGCACTTTCCCCCAATCCCCCTGTATACGAGCCTGAGCTCTACGTTAGGGTTAAAATAGGAACTATATGCTATGCAGGAAGGTCGGTAGGATACTTAATCAGTGATACTGACACACAAAACCTCTAAAATAAAAAAAATTCATGACAATGCGGTGGAAGAATAGAAAAGCTGTGGTGAATGAATGACAGACAAATGTTCAAAAACTCCTTTTTGTAAAGCATAATCTCAAAGCAGTTGGTTATAATAGTGTGACTTTAAAGAATCTGATGAAGGATGACGACGACGATATCGCGATAGCACAACAAGGCGAAATGGATGAGGCTAACTCTGATTCAGATGATCTAGATTTTGATGATGAATTATCTGTTTCATCAGATTAAAATCAGAATTCTGGCTAACAGCAATAAACATATAAAGATTTATTTTAGTTAGATGAAGTGTTTAATATTACGATTATTTTCTCTGCAATGTACTTTTCGATCCATGTACCAAGCATTAGAATTAAAACTAACAGCCTGTGTACCGCAGATGCATTCTAAATAGTTAATATTTAACGGATATATTGAACTTTTTCAAATTTAATTTAAACCCTCGGCGCCTCGGCACTTTTCAGCTTCGCCCTCGGCGCCGAGGCTCCAAAAAACGCCAAGCCTTGCCGGGGCCTCGGCCTCGGTCCGATCACTGGCGAAACATCGAAATTTTTAATTGAAAATAGAAGAAAATTATGCAAAAATAGATGTTAAAATTGTTTTGAAACCTACATGAACAGAAAATGGCTTCCAAGCAGTATTTTTTTTGTACAAGGTCCGTTTGTACATATACAAAGATGGTCCCTAAAAGTCTTTGTACATTTTGTACACACAAATTTTTGGATACTATGATTAGGTACGGTAGCGACTTCAGTGTGGTAAAAACAGAGTTGTTCGACCTTTGGTAGTGTATTTTGGCTAATTCCTGGTTTTATGAGGCAAAAATCATTAGGAATCGTCTTAAAACGGCGCGAAGCGCCGAAAAATTCGACACTTTTCCTTTCGAAATGCGATTTCTGCTATTATAAAGATATATAGGGCACACAATTCCTCATTACGGAATTTTTGCGAATTTCAGACCTTTTTGCGGTTTTTGTCTTCCCGAAAATCTTTGTACATCTACAAAGACGGTCCCGAAAAGTCTTTGTACATCGGGAAAAATCTTTGCCGAATACAAAAAAACGTGCTTCCATGTCGCCAAGAAAGTAAATAAATGTCATCAATAGGTATCATCCGGCGCCTAGCGCCGGAAAAATTTGAGAAGCTATGGTCACTAACGGCCGAAAATCATTGCAAATTGATTATCCATTCTTTATCTCGCCAAATATTTTTGGCCAATGGGAGGGGAGGCGGCCGCATCCCCACCGCCCCACTTAAATCCGCCCCTGCATAGGACAAACAATTTTTGAGAATTTTTTATCTTTTTACAGTTTTTGTCTTCCCAAAAACAGAGTTGTTCGACTTTTGATAGGGTATTTTAGCTAATTTCTGAGTCTCTTAGGGCAAAAATCACTAAGAATCGTCTTGAAACGGCGCGAAGCGCCGAAAAATTAGACATTTTTCCCTTTGAAATGCAATATCTGCCATTATAAAGATATATATATATATATATATAAATATATATATATATATATATATATATATATATATATATATATATATATATATATATATATATATATATATATATATATATATATATATATATATATATATATATATATATATATATAGAACACACAATTATTGATTTCGGCGCGCTAAGCGCCGAAAATTTTCGCGAATTTCAGACCTTTTTTGCAATTTTAGTCTTCCCAAAAATCGTTGTACATGTACAAAGACGGTCCCGAAAAGTCTTTGTACATCGGGAAAAATCTTTGCTGAGTACAAAAAAAACACTGTTGCAAAAACGTCTTAGCGAACAATAGTACAAATAGCTACTATATCAAACAAAGAGAATACACAAATAGCAATCAACGATGTGACAATGGGCGAGAAGAAAAACGGAAATAAATGCTACATGATAAAATATAAAAACACGTAAGCTAGTGTGATACTAAAAGCGATAAAAAATGTAACATTGTACTATTAATTCAATATTTTTGGCCTTTAAAAACTGAGTTCAAACTAAATTTCTTGACGAAAATCCCGGGTGAGTGGCCACCCTGGCTATAGTTAAATCAAACGCGAATTCACTTTCATGTTACAGTAAGACTCCAATCAATGAATGTTTTTTCAATTCGTCGTCCATAAATAAGTAATTTATATATTCTTCAGTATTGCCTGGATTTAATTTTATAAAAAATCCGAGATTTTTTCAAGTAGTTATAAATCCCTTTTCCCGGCCTGAGGCTGGAGGTAAACCTCAGCAACGAGTTTTGGACACTTCTAATCCAATTCGTTCAATAGAACATTGCGTACGAAAAGCAATTGACAGGATCCCTACAAGAAAAAGGCTAAAAAAGTATGAATTTCTAAGGAACACTACTTTGATACTTTTTCATGTAACTAATTATGCTTAATGATAGAGGCGTAATGTATCATCGTCATTGCGCCAGTTTAAATTACTTCAGCATGTGATTTACATCGACTTCAGAAATGTCGGTCATGGACAAAGTTTCGCAAAATATGCAGACTTGGCCAAAAGTGTCCTCTAAACTTGCAGTAAGATATATAATTTGCAAAGCTGATTTAGTACTTTGAACTGAGCATGAGTAAATGAGTCAATTAAATAATTTTTTGCGCACTTTTCAAGGATCAAACTGACATTCAGATCTGCTAAGCCGTTCTCGAGATATCTATAAGCGAAATTTTTTCCACATTTATAACGCAAAATAAAAGGGGTGCCTTCTTAAACTTTCGGTCTCGCCTCTGCTAGTTTCATGTCTAGGCGTACATAAAGCGGCTCAAAAATTTTGAAGCGGTAGCCTTCTATTTTTGACCAAAATGGTAAAAAGCATCTAAAAATGGTCTGAAAAAAGAAAATTTTTGCCCCAAAGTCGAAGATTATAAAATTTCAGCTCTGGGGAAACGATGGATTTGGGCAAAGAATCCATAGTTACATACCCTTGATTACTATCACACCTGGGCGTGGGGGTTTGGGGGTATGCACCTCGAGAAACCAAAATACCCCCAGAATTCGATTCTTGAAAATTTTTTGTTTTTGTTTCGCAGTTTTTTGATGCCAATGGATGTGTTTGTTCGCCATACCACTATTTTTAAGGCCATTTTTTGACCTTTAAAAATTCTTGCACCACCCCCTCCAGAATTTTGGTGCTGCCCACGTATGGTTACACGTATGTGTCTAAATAACCAGGATTGTTGGAAGTCTATACAACTTCAACGGCACTTAATATTATTGTCAGTATATCGTATCCTGCTGACACGCTGATGACAAGTAAAAATCACCATTTTCTGATTGGCGTGGCTCTGAAAAGCTCGTTGGTTGCTTAAAAGATGTATCCTTCGAAGACGATAGGATTTGACGGATACTTGAACGCAAATCAGGTAAAGAGTCAGAAACCACTGGTTCAATTTCCGAATTTTCGTTATCCGGAAGAGTCGTAAACCGCGCGATAGAAATTTTTCCAACAAAACGTCTGCAACATTGGCTGATAGGTCTAGAAATTACTGCCATCGAGCTCATAGTTCCCTGCATGGTAAGATGCGAATTTAAAATTACTCTTCGTCCGTTCCCCAGAATGAGAAAAAATTTTATTCTTAATAACCGATCATAGCCGCACAGGACAAATTGAAAATTCTCAAAATGCAGCAGAAAGATCGTAAAAAGCGGGTTTGTAGCACATGCTTGAACTAGTGTACCCGAAATTATCAGGGGCGCGCGCGATTTATTACTCCTTTCTGCAATGCTTATCTTCTGGGAATCTTAAATATGGATTAAGCAAAGCAAATGTCGAAACTTTTCACTACCCCACTTTCTGTATCTTCTTCGCAAAGCCTCAAAATGGAAAGAAAAGACAAAAAATCGAAATTTTCTTGAGCACGCTATAGCTGGTCAAGCAATCAGTTAATAAGATAAGCAAGTAAAATGATTTTTAAGACAATAATTCTGTGAATTTCGCAACTACATCTCGGTGGCAGCAAGCTGATTTAGGCTTTCTATTATTTTGTAAAAGTGTGTAATTATATACATGCATCGCATATACTCGTAGATCAAGAAAAAGACTGAAGTTTTTATTAACTAGTCGATAAAAATTATGCAACGATGAACCACAACTTAGCTGACGCGATAATAATGCTACAAACCAACTATAGCATATGAGGCAAACTATCAAAATTCCTGCCGGAAGAATAAATCGCACTAGCAAAGCTCTCACAACGCGTCGCAATAGAAAGCTTATTCTAAATAAATCACAAAATTGTTGTCTATACCCTACGCGAGCGAAGAATTTCCTGCAACGGGGAAAGGGAATAAACTATGATCCGTCAAAACTAGGCCATAAATAGCTTTGAATCAGAAAGTCATTCATTCCCTTTCCTAGACCTGATAGGAAGTTTTAAGCTCGTTATTGCGCGCAAGTGTCCATCCAGGCCCATAGCGGGGTAATGCAGGAAGTACAGGGTGTCCCAGCTAACTATGCAAAGTACGTTTTCGTAATAACTCTCTGGATACTTATTATTTTTTAATGATTTTTTGAACACTGTTGGAAGGTTCAATAGAAAACCGACTGGCAAGGTTTATAATGGGGTTCGCTTGCTCATGGAGTGAACAGCACAAATTTGTGTAAACCTTAGATTTTTAGTAATCTTTCCTTGTGAAATCTATGCATTTCGCGATGAATGCGCAGTCCATAATTCAAGACACTTAACGAATTTTGAGTAAATGAATGCTCGCGATTCAGTGAAAAATTTGTTGAATAGACCAACGCAACTAACTGAGAAATCGCTGCCAAGAGTCAATGCGACTTTTTGCTCAGCGAAGAAAAGTTAGATACGTATAAATGTTGTATTTTAAAGAGTATGCAATCAAATTATGCAAAATTTTGTCAGTCGATTAGCTGATGAATGTTACATATTCGCCGCACAAATTCTTCGAAAATATTAAAAACTGACTGACTTAACGCGGGATTACAGTTTGGATAGCTAGGCAGGACAACTCACAGGTGCGCAAAGTCAAACTTTCAGGGGGAACAAAAATTGCTAGATGGCTATGTGCTTCGTAAAAACGGCTATATAGTCCTTTTTGGGTCAGAAAATTAGCTATTTAGCCTTTTTGGACTCAGAAAACTAGCTATATAGCCTTTTTGGATTCACAAATATAGCCTTTTTGGACTAAAAATAGCTAGCTATTAATCCCTTTTTGGAGTCGAGAAAATAGCTATATAACCTTCTGAAACCCAGAAAAGAAAACCTAATAGCATTTCTTAGCTCAAAAAAGACTATATTAGTTTTATGAGCCCAAAAAGGCTGTATGTATAGCTAATTTTCTCAACCCAAAAAAGGCTATACAACAATGGTTTTTCGGCCAAAATCGCTGTATAGCTATCAGTTTTTCAAAGCTCAGGGGCAATACCCCCTCACCCCAGGCTGTTGTAAGGGACTTAAAAAGTAAGGTTTACACAAGCTTGTGCACTTTACACAATGAAAGGGCAAAATCGACCAAACCTTGCCAGTTAGTTCCCTATTGACCTCTCAACTATATTCACGAAATCATTGAAGAATAATAAGCATTGACGCAATTATTACGAAAACAACATATTTTTCACTTAGGTGGGACACCCTGTACGATCGCACCCCTAGCCCAAAAAAGTAAAGAGAAAAAGGAGCAGAACAAGGTTTAGGGTTTCTGGTTTTTCTGATAAGGCTTATGAAACTTGCAAATTTCTTCTTAACTAATCAACAAGATTTAGAATGATTTCAACTGACTTTTTTAGTATATACTGTCAGGTAAAAACGCGACACGCTACTACAGTAACCTATTGACACCTGATGCGCATGTCAGATCTACACGAATTCAACGCATATAACGATGAGACATGACATCTGAAGGGGACCGGTCCGAGCTCAGCACGTAAAGCTGCTAAGTGAGGAGTCAGCGCTGATAAAGGCTATTGGGTTCGCCCAATAGCACCGGTTCATTAATGCGTGTGCGGGTGATAATATACACAGCTGCACAATCCGCAAGACAGCTCAGTCCGAGCTGGTGACTATAAACGAACATATGGTCAGCCCGTTAGGTGGTCCAAGTATATTGACCTGAGGATTTTTGATTGAACTCGACTGACGTGCACAGAGACCCGCGGAGTATATCACTAAAATGAATATTATTACAGGGCTGACAGACGTAAATAAGCGGAGTGACCCATACTATAATGAATATGTTGTGATTATTATGTATACCAACTACCGCGCGTGACAATACTTTAAAAGTTTGATCCGCACCCTTAAGGAATCATGAACACAAGTCTGCTGCATACCTGGGCATCGGGAGTTTGAGGGGTATGCACCCTCCCCCAGAATTCAATTTTTGAAATTCTTTTTGTTTTTTTCGCAATTTTTTGATACCAATGGATAATGCTCGATGAGACACGTTGAAAAATGGTGTTTCTTCGCCATTTACCACACCTGGATGTGGGGGGGGGGTTTCGGGGGGTATGCACCCCAAAGAAACCAAAATAGCCCTCCGATTTCAGTTTTTAAAATTTTTTCCCGCAATTTTTAAACAGTTCTCGATGAGAAACGTTGAAAAATTGTGTTTTATCATCATTTTTAAGGCCATTTTTTGACCTTTGAAAAATTCTTGCAGCCCCAGAATTTTGATGCCGCCCACCTATGCATACCACCATTTTTGAGACAATTTTTAGATCTTTGAAAAAAATCTTGCACCCCCAGAACTTTGGTGCCGCCCACCTATGGTCTGCAGCCGTTCGTTTTTTGCATAAGTGAACAACATTAGTTCATATTCTATTCCGTGTACACTTTCTCAGGCCAGAACGAAGAAGAATCAACAAAAAACACAGAAGCGCTGCCGAAAGAACAGAGACAAAGTTTGCAATATGCGCTTTTTAGAAATCTTTCCTATAAGTTTCCTTAAAATCGATCCGCCTATTAAATTGCAATTTTTTCACCTTACCCGCAATAATTACGATTTTTCCGAAAACTTCCGTATTAATAGTGAAGCAGTACGAGCATACAGGTAAGAGGGGGGATGAGGGATCCCCCATCCAAAGTCGGACTCCCTCATCCACCCAAAGCCAAAAAGTTTTTGACCTTTCCCCGATTTTCGGGAAAAAACGAATTTTTTTGGCCGTTTTCAGGCGTTTTTTTGGCCGTTCTTGACAAAAAATTGGAGGTCATTTAACCCCCCTAAAAATAGTCAGGACCTCCCGAAAGTTCAAGCGGTTACATGTATGAGTACGAGTATCGACAAGTTTGGCGAAGACAATCCCCGGATCTGCTCGATCTAAAGTGAAGTATACTGCACAAACAGAATAATCATCAAAAGAGCCGATAACGCGGTGGATATTTTACTAGCAGCAAGTTTTTCGTAAAACTCACGACATGCATCCAACCGAATTTACCATAAATCTGCAATTAAGGAAACAAATATAAAATCAAAAGCGGCTGAAAACTTGTGAGATTAATGAGACTGAATAACAATAATGCCAAATGAGCGCTTGGAGCTCTATGGAAAAATGTGCAAAAGGTAGAAACAAATTACACATGCATTCTTAATGAGCGTTAGTACATAATTCTTCCCTATGTATTTGGTCAGTCACAATATGCACAACTAAGTATAACAATTTCAATAAAATGAATTAGTAATTTTGATTTATTTCTTCTTTGTATTAATTTATTTATAATATGCAGCTCATTTCATCAAACTTTAACAGCATTACAAAACGTCTTAATGCCTAACAATGAACAAAACGAACTTTTTTACCACAACGAAAAATTCTGCCAGTAAAACGCAAAAACGGACTATATTAGTGAGATGGGAAATCAAGGGGCTACTAAGCACACAATCCCATAGGTGTATAAGGGGGTGGGGTATTACCCCCACCTCAGGGTACGAGACTTGAATCACTGTCGGACGATTTTGAGATACCAATGCGAATATAAAAAACATCATCAAATTTTCTAATTATCTTTCAAAATACAAACGAATAATTGGCTCAGATCATCGAGAAAAAGAGTAGCAGAAGATGAATGTAGGTACCGGAAATGCAAATTGAGGAATCACATATTTGAGTACAAAAGCAGTGAAGATATTAAAATTTTTCCGGCGCTTCGCGCCGACTTATACATTTCTGTTTTTTATCTATAAAATACCTAGTCAGAATGGGACAAAAACTAGTTAAAAATGCAGTTTTCCAGATTAAAACATGCTTTATAGGATGTTTTGGTCAGTTTTCATATTTAACCTGCAAAAAAGGCTAGACTCCAAATTAAGTGGTTGAAAATTTTGGGATTTCACCCCCGAAACATTCGACCTTGGGAAACTAACTATGCTTGGTATTAGCAGTGAATGAATAATAGAACTTTTCACGCAGTTTTTCGCTTGAGAAAGAACTTCAAGAATAAAAATACGACGATGCAATTAAAACTTTTCTTTCGTCGCTACTTAATTTAAGCAAAAAAGAAAGCTGATCTAAAGTGTTACATATAAACTAGTCTTGACGTCTCTACAACATTTACACTGCGCTTTAGTTTGAAAGATTTTATTGATTTCAATAAGACTATAGGACACAACATGCTACTCGTAATCAGATGACTGTCACACACAAGCAACCATTACTACACTAAAATCACCTGCGTTTGATAAATGATGAAAATACAAGCTTCTAACTTATATGATCTACATTGAATCACAACTACAATGGAATTCAACATTATGTGCACTGAAAATTGTAAACCCTAAATTCAAATCTGCTTAGGCTATATACAACAAGGAACAGTTTGTTAATATAATATGCAAATAACATAATTGCCACAAGTTTATGTAAATGGCAAGAGGTTAAACCAATCTAAAATCAAATGCACTTTTAAGCGCCTCTCACTGAAATGCGACATTGTTGCCAAATTTTATTTATCACCATCTTTGTTTCTTTAATCATGTTTCTTTAACTTGCAGGGCTGCTCTGTATTTAACATGCCCTTTCTACATTAAAAACATTGATAAGCATGAAAGGAAATGCAGTTGAAAAAGTTGAAATGCAGAAATACAGTTGCCTTTTTATACTTAGCAATAATAATTAGATGGATGTATTTTATTGAATCTCAGAATTAGAGCTCACTTGTTGACAAAATTAGTTTAAAGCCCCCGAGACCAGTCCCCCAAGGCAATGATTGTCCCCGAGAGTTGAATTTTTGGCACGGTTTTTGGTTTTTTTTTGTCAGTTTTACACCACTCAGACTTCCTCCCTCGGACTTTGGCCGCTACCCATGGATGCTCAGGAAATGCTGTTATTCTACCTTTTTTACTTGCAAAATTTTATCAGATATTTCATTGAATCTCACGATCTCATTTGTATACAAAATTGTTTTATTGATACTAATTAATATTGTTTTTAAATTGCTGTCACATTAACTTTGATCATGTTTCTTTAATTTTCAAAGCTGCTCTGTATTTACCAAGCCCTTTCTACATTAAAAACATATAACAATGAAAGGAAATGCAGTTATTTTGCCTTTTTATACATAGCAATAATAATTATGTAGATGTATTTTTTGAATCTCAGAATTAGAGCTCACTTGTTGACAAAATTAGTTTAAAGCCCCCGAGACCAGTCCCAAAAGGCAATGATTGTCCCCGAGAATTGAATTTTTGGTAAGGTTTTTGGTTTTTTTGGTCAGTTTTACAACACTCAGACCTCCTCCCTCGGACTTTGGTCCCCATGGATGCTCAGGAAATGCTGCTATTCTACCTATTTTACTTGGAAAGCTTTATCAGATAAATGTCTCATTTATTGAATCTCACAATCTCATTTGTATACAAAATTGTCTTATTGATACTAATTAATATTCCTTTTAAATTGCCGTCACATAAACTTTGATCATGTTTCTTCAATTTACGGAGCTGCTCTGTATTTAACAGACTTTTCTACATTAGAAACATAGATAACAATGAAAGGAAGTGCAGTTATTTTGCCTTTTTATACTTAGCAATAATAATTAGATGTATTTTATTGAATCTCAGAATTAGAGCTCATTTGTTGACAAAATTAGTTTAAAGCCCCCGAGACCAGTCGCCCCCAAGGCAATGATAGTACCCGAGAATTGAATTTTTGGTAAGGTTTTTGGTTTTTTTGGTCAGTTTTACACCACTCAGACCTCCTCCCTCGGACATTGGTCGATGCCCATAGATGCTCAGGAATTGCTGTTATTCCGCCTTTTTTACCTGGAAAGCTTTATCGAATAAATGTCTCATTTTATTGAATCTCACAATCTCATTTGTATACAAAATTGCCTTATTGATACTAATTAATATTCTTTTTTGAATTGCCGTCACATAAACTTTGATCATGTATGTGTTTAACCAGCCTTTTCTCCATTAGAAACATAGATAACAATGAAAGGAAGTGCAGTTATTTTGCCTTTTAATGCTTTGCAATAATAATTAGATGGATGTATTTTATTGAATCTCAGAATTAGAGCTCATTTGTTGACAAAATTAGTTTAAAGCCCCCGAGACCAGTCGCCCCGAAGGCAATGATAGTAGCCGAGAATTGAATTTTTGGTAAGGTTTTTTGGTTTTTTTGGTCAGTTTTACACCACTCAGACCTCCTCCCTCGGACTTTGGTCGATGCCCATGGATGCTCAGGAATTGCTGTTATTCCGCCTTTTTTACCTGGAAAGCTTTATCAAATAAACGTCTCATTTTATTGAATCTCACAATCTCATTTGTATACAAAATTGTCTTATTGATACTAATTAATATTCTTTTTAAATTGCCGTCGCATAAACTTTGATCATGTTTCTTTAATTTGCAGAGCTGCTCTGTGTTTAACCAGCCTTTTCTACATTAGAAACATAGATAACAATGAAAGGAAGTGCAGTTATTTTGCCTTTTAATACTTTGCAATAATAATTAGATGGATGTATTTTATTGAATCTCAGAATTAGAGCTCATTTGTTGACAAAATTAGTTTAAAGCCACCGAGACCAGTCGCCCCGAAGGCAATGATAGTAACCGAGAATTGAATTTTTGGTAAGGTTTTTGGTTTTTTTGGTCAGTTTTACACCACTCAGACCTCCTCCCTCGGACTTTGGTCGATGCCCATGGATGCTCAGGAATTGCTGTTATTCCGCCTTTTTTACCTGGAAAGCTTTATCAAATAAACGTCTCATTTTATTGAATCTCACAATCTCATTTGTATACAAAATTGTCTTATTGATACTAATTAATATTCTTTTTAAATTGCCGTCGCATAAACTTTGATCATGTTTCTTTAATTTGCAGAGCTGCTCTGTGTTTAACCAGCCTTTTCTACATTAGAAACATAGATAACAATGAAAGGAAGTGCAGTTATTTTGCCTTTTAATACTTTGCAATAATAATTAGATGGATGTATTTTATTGAATCTCAGAATTAGAGCTCATTTGTTGACAAAATTAGTTTAAAGCCCCCGAGACCAGTCGCCCCCAAGGCAATGATAGTAGCCGAGAATTGAATTTTTGGTAAGGTTTTTTGGTTTTTTTGGTCAGTTTTACACCACTCAGACCTCCTCCCTCGGACTTTGGTCGATGCCCATAGATGCTCAGGATTGCTGTTATTCCGCCTTTTTTACCTGGAAAGCTTTATCGAATAAATGTCTCATTTTATTGAATCTCACAATCTCATTTGTATACAAAATTGCCTTATTGATACTAATTAATATTCTTTTTTCAATTGCCGTCGCATAAACTTTGATCATGTTTCTTTAATTTACAGAGCCGCTCTGTGCTTAACCAGCCTTTTCTCCATTAGAAACATAGATAACAATGAAAGGAAGTGCAGTTATTTTGCCTTTTAATGCTTTGCAATAATAATTAGATGGATGTATTTTATTAAATCTCAGAATTAGAGCTCATTTGTTGACAAAATTAGTTTAAAGCCCCCGAGACCATTCGCCCCCAAGGCAATGATAGTAGCCGAGAATTGAATTTTTGGTAAGGTTTTTTGGTTTTTTTTGGTCAGTTTTACACCACTCAGACCTCCTCCCTCGGACTTTGGTCGATGCCCATAGATGCTCAGGAATTGCTGTTATTCCGCCTTTTTTACCTGGAAAGCTTTATCGGATAAATGTCTCATTTTATTGAATCTCACAATCTCATTTGTATACAAAATTGCCTTATTGATACTAATTAATATTCTTTTTTGAATTGCCGTCACATAAACTTTGATCATGTTTCTTTAATTTACAGAGCTGCTCTGTGTTTAACCAGCCTTTTCTCCATTAGAAACATAGATAACAATGAAAGGAAGTGCAGTTATTTTGCCTTTTAATGCTTTGCAATAATAATTAGATGGATGTATTTTATTAAATCTCAGAATTAGAGCTCATTTGTTGACAAAATTAGTTTAAAGCCCCCGAGACCATTCGCCCCCAAGGCAATGATAGTAGCCGAGAATTGAATTTTTGGTAAGGTTTTTTGGTTTTTTGGTCAGTTTTACACCACTCAGACCTCCTCCCTCGGACTTTGGTCGATGCCCATGGATGCTCAGGAATTGCTGTTATTCCGCCTTTTTTACCTGGAAAGCTTTATCAAATAAACGTCTCATTTTATTGAATCTCACAATCTCATTTGTATACAAAATTGTCTTATTGATACTAATTAATATTCTTTTTAAATTGCCGTCGCATAAACTTTGATCATGTTTCTTTAATTTGCAGAGCTGCTCTGTGTTTAACCAGCCTTTTCTACATTAGAAACATAGATAACAATGAAAGGAAGTGCAGTTATTTTGCCTTTTAGTACTTTGCTAATAATAATTAGATGGATGTATTTTATTGAATCTCAGAATTAGAGCTCATTTGTTGACAAAATTAGTTTAAAGCCACCGAGACCAGTCGCCCCGAAGGCAATGATAGTACCCGAGAATTGAATTTTTGGTAAGGTTTTTTGGTTTTTTTGGTCAGTTTTACACCACTCAGACCTCCACCCTCGGACTTTGGTCGCTCCCCATGGATGCTCAGGAAATGCTGCTATTCTACCTTTTTTACTTGGAAAACCTTATCAGATATTTTATTGAATCTCACGATCTCATTTGTATACAAAATTGTTTTATTGATACTAATTAATATTGTTTTTAAATTGCTGTCAGATAAACTTTGATCATGTTTGTTTAATTTACAGAGCTGCTCTGTGATTAACCAGCCTTTTCTCACATTAGAAACATAGATAACAATGAAAGGAAGTGCAGTTATTTTGCCTTTTTATACTTAGCAATAATAATTAGATGGATGTATTTTATTGAATCTCAGAATTAGAGCTCATTTGTTGACAAAATTAGTTTAAAGCCCCCGAGACCAGTCGCCCCCAAGGCACTGATAGTACCCGAGAATTGAATTTTTGGTAAGGTTTTTTGGTTTTTTTTGGCCAGTTTTACACCACTCAGACCTCCTCCCTCGGACTTTGGTCGCTCCCCATGGATGCTCAGGAAATGCTGCTATTCTACCTTTTTTACTTGGAAAACCTTATCAGATATTTTATTGAATCTCACGATCTCATTTGTACACAAAATTGTTTTATTGATACTAATTAATATTGTTTTTAAATTGCTGTCAGATAAACTTTGATCATGTTTGTTTAATTTACAGAGCTGCTCTGTGTTTAACTCTACATTAGAAACGTAGATAACAATGAAAGGAAGTGCAGTTATTTTGCCTTTTTATACTTGACAATAATAATTAGATAGCTGTATTTTATTGAGTCTCAGAATTAGAGCTCATTTACAAAATTAGTTTAAAGCCCCCGAGACCAGTCGCCCCCAAGGCAATGATAGTACCCGAGAATTGAATTTTTGGTAAGGTTTTTGGTTTTTTTTGTCAGTTTTACACCACTCAGACCTCCTCCCTCGGACTTTGGTCGATGCCCATAGATGCTCAGGAATTGCTGTTATTCCGCCTTTTTTACCTGGAAAACCTTATCAGCATATTTTATTGAATCTCACGATCTCATTTGTATACAAAATTGTTTTATTGATACTAATTAATATTGTTTTTAAATTGCTGTCAGATAAACTTTGATCATGTTTGTTTAATTTACAGAGCTGCTCTTGTGTTTAACCAGCCTTTTCTACATTAGAAACATAGATAACAATGAAAGGAAGTGCAGTTATTTTGCCTTTTTATACTTAGCAATAATAATTAGATGGATGTATTTTATTGAATCTCAGAATTAGAGCTCATTTGTTGACAAAATTAGTTTAAAGCCCCCGAGACCAGTCGCCCCCAAGGCACTGATAGTACCCGAGAATTGAATTTTTGGTAAGGTTTTTTGGTTTTTTTTGGCCAGTTTTACACCACTCAGACCTCCTCCCTCGGACTTTGGTCGCTCCCCATGGATGCTCAGGAAATGCTGCTATTCTACCTTTTTTACTTGGAAAACCTTATCCGATATTTTATTGAATCTCACGATCTCATTTGTACACAAAATTGTTTTATTGATACTAATTAATATTGTTTTTAAATTGCTGTCAGATAAACTTTGATCATGTTTGTTTAATTTACAGAGCTGCTCTGTGTTTAACCTCTTTACATTAGAAACGTAGATAACAATGAAAGGAAGTGCAGTTATTTTGCCTTTTTATACTTGACAATAATAATTAGATAGCTGTATTTTATTGAGTCTCAGAATTAGAGCTCATTTACAAAATTAGTTTAAAGCCCCCGAGACCAGTCGCCCCCAAGGCAATGATAGTACCCGAGAATTGAATTTTTGGTAAGGTTTTTTGGTTTTTTTGTGTCAGTTTTACACCACTCAGACCTCCTCCCTCGGACTTTGGTCGATGCCCATAGATGCTCAGGAATTGCTGTTATTCCGCCTTTTTTACCTGGAAAACCTTATCAGATATTTTATTGAATCTCACGATCTCATTTATATACAAAATTGTTTTATTGATACTAATTAATATTGTTTTTAAATTGCTGTCAGATAAACTTTGATCATGTTTGTTTAATTTACAGAGCTGCTCTGTGTTTTAACTCTACATTAGAAACGTAGATAACAATGAAAGGAAGTGCAGTTATTTTGCCTTTTTATACTTGACAATAATAATTAGATAGCTGTATTTTATTGAGTCTCAGAATTAGAGCTCATTTACAAAATTAGTTTAAAGCCCCCGAGACCAGTCGCCCCCAAGGCAATGATAGTACCCGAGAATTGAATTTTTGGTAAGGTTTTTGGTTTTTTTGGTCAGTTTTACACCACTCAGACCTCCTCCTCGGACTTTGGTCGATGCCCATAGATGCTCAGGAATTGCTGTTATTCCGCCTTTTTTACCTGGAAAACCTTATCAGATATTTTATTGAATCTCACGATCTCATTTATATACAAAATTGTTTTATTGATACTAATTAATATTGTTTTTAAATTGCTGTCAGATAAACTTTGATCATGTTTGTTTAATTTACAGAGCTGCTCTGTGTTTAACTCTACATTAGAAACGTAGATAACAATGAAAGGAAGTGCAGTTATTTTGCCTTTTTATACTTGACAATAATAATTAGATAGCTGTATTTTATTGAGTCTCAGAATTAGAGCTCATTTTTGACAAAATTAGTTTAAAGCCCCCGAGACCAGTCGCCCCCAAGGCAATGATAGTACCCGAGAATTGAATTTTTGGTAAGGTTTTTTGGTTTTTTTTGTCAGTTTTACACCACTCAGACCTCCTCCCTCGGACTTTGGTCGATGCCCATAGATGCTCAGGATTGCTGTTATTCCGCCTTTTTTACCTGGAAAGCTTTATCGAATAAATGTCTCATTTTATTGAATCTCACAATCTCATTTGTATACAAAATTGCCTTATTGATACTAATTAATATTCTTTTTTAAATTGCCGTCGCATAAACTTTGATCATGTTTCTTTAATTTACAGAGCCGCTCTGTGCTTAACCACCCTTTTCTACATTAGAAACATAGATAACAATGAAAGGAAGTGCAGTTATTTTGCCTTTTAATACTTTGCAATAATAATTAGATGGATGTATTTTATTGAATCTCAGAATTAGAGCTCATTTGTTGACAAAATTAGTTTAAAGCCCCCGAGACCATTCGCCCCCAAGGCAATGATAGTAGCCGAGAATTGAATTTTTGGTAAGGTTTTTTGGTTTTTTTGGTCAGTTTTACACCACTCAGACCTCCTCCCTCGGACATTGGTCGATGCCCATAGATGCTCAGGAATTGCTGTTATTCCGCCTTTTTTACCTGGAAAGCTTTATCGAATAAATGTCTCATTTTATTGAATCTCACAATCTCATTTGTATACAAAATTGCCTTATTGATACTAATTAATATTCTTTTTTGAATTGCCGTCACATAAACTTTGATCATGTATGTGTTTAACCAGCCTTTTCTCCATTAGAAACATAGATAACAATGAAAGGAAGTGCAGTTATTTTGCCTTTTAATGCTTTGCAATAATAATTAGATGGATGTATTTTATTGAATCTCAGAATTAGAGCTCATTTGTTGACAAAATTAGTTTAAAGCCCCCGAGACCAGTCGCCCCCGAAGGCAATGATAGTAGCCGAGAATTGAATTTTTGGTAAGGTTTTTTGGTTTTTTTGGTCAGTTTTACACCACTCAGACCTCCTCCCTCGGACTTTGGTCGATGCCCATGGATGCTCAGGAATTGCTGTTATTCCGCCTTTTTTACCTGGAAAGCTTTATCAAATAAACGTCTCATTTTATTGAATCTCACAATCTCATTTGTATACAAAATTGTCTTATTGATACTAATTAATATTCTTTTTAAATTGCCGTCGCATAAACTTTGATCATGTTTGTTTAATTTACAGAGCTGCTCTGTGTTTAACCAGCCTTTTCTACATTAGAAACATAGATAACAATGAAAGGAAGTGCAGTTATTTTGCCTTTTTATACTTAGCAATAATAATTAGATGGATGTATTTTATTGAATCTCAGAATTAGAGCTCATTTGTTGACAAAATTAGTTTTAAAGCCCCCGAGACCAGTCGCCCCCAAGGCACTGATAGTACCCGAGAATTGAATTTTTGGTAAGGCTTTTTGGTTTTTTTTTGGCCAGTTTTACACCACTCAGACCTCCTCCCTCGGACTTTGGTCGCTCCCCATGGATGCTCAGGAAATGCCGTGTTCTACCTTTACTTGGAACCACCCAGACCTCCTCCCTGGAGGGTTCCCATGGATGCTCAGGAAAGCTGTTATTCTGCCTTTACTGAAACTTTATCAAATAAATGTCCCATTTTATTGAATCTCACGATCTCATTTGTAGACAAAATTATTTTATTGATACTAATTAATATTGTTTTTAAATTGCTGTCAGATAAACTTTGATCATGTTTCTTTAATTTACAGAGCTGCTCTGTTATTTAACATGCCTTTCTACATTAGAAACATAGATAACAATGAAAGGAAGTGCAGTTATTTTGCCTTTTAATACTTTGCAATAATAATTAGATGGATGTATTTTATTGAATCTCAGAATTAGAGCTCATTTCTTGACGAAATTAGTTTCAAGCCCCCGAGACCAGTCGCCCCCAAGGCAATGATAGTACCCGAGAATTGAATTTTTGGTAAGGTTTTATGGTTTTTTTGGTCAGTTTTACACCACTCAGACCTCCTCCCTCGGACTTGGTCGATGCCCATAGATGCTCAGGAATTGCTGTTATTCCGCCTTTTTTACCTGGAAAACCTTATCAGATATTTTATTGAATCTCACGATCTCATTTGTATACAAAATTGTTTTATTGATACTAATTAATATTGTTTTTAAATTGCTGTCAGATAAACTTTGATCATGTTTGTTTAATTTACAGAGCTGCTCTGTGTTTAACTCTACATTAGAAACGTAGATAACAATGAAAGGAAGTGCAGTTATTTTGCCTTTTTATACTTGACAATAATAATTAGATAGCTGTATTTTATTGAGTCTCAGAATTAGAGCTCATTTACAAGATTAGTTTAAAGCCCTCGAGACCAGTCGCCCCCAAGGCAATGATAGTACCCGAGAATTGAATTTTTGGTAAGGTTTTTGGTTTTTTTGGTCAGTTTTACACCACTCAGACCTCCTCCCTCGGACTTTGGTCGATGCCCATAGATGCTCAGGAATTGCTGTTATTCCGCCTTTTTTACCTGGAAAACCTTATCAGATATTTTATTGAATCTCACGATCTCATTTGTATACAAAATTGTTTTATTGATACTAATTAATATTGTTTTTAAATTGCTGTCAGATAAACTTTGATCATGTTTGTTTAATTTACAGAGCTGCTCTGTGTTTACCAGCCTTTTCTACATTAGAAACATAGATAACAATGAAAGGAAGTGCAGTTATTTTGCCTTTTAATACTTTGCAATAATAATTAGATGGATGTATTTTATTGAATCTCAGAATTAGAGCTCATTTGTTGACAAAATTAGTTTAAAGACCCCGAGACCAGTCGCCCCCAAGGCAATGATAGTACCCGAGAATTTCACAATCTCATTTGTATACAAAATTGTCTTATTGATACTAATTAATATTCTTTTTAAATTGCCGTCACATAAACTTTGATCATGTCTCTTTAATTTACAGAGATGCTCTGTATTTAACCAGCCTTTTCTACATTAGAAACATAGATAACAATGAAAGGAAGTGCAGTTATTTTGCCTTTTTATACTTATCAATAATAATTAGATGGATGTATTTTATTGAATCTCAGAATTAGAGCTCATTTGTTGACAAAATTAGTTTAAAGCCCCCGAGACCAGTCGCCCCCAAGGCAATGATAGTACCCGA
The DNA here is from genome assembly GCA_036768485.1 of Mermis nigrescens. Classification (NCBI taxonomy): domain Eukaryota; kingdom Metazoa; phylum Nematoda; class Enoplea; order Mermithida; family Mermithidae; genus Mermis; species Mermis nigrescens. The sequence continues at coordinate 13,024,809 of JAVLUZ010000154.1, forward strand.
GAATTGAATTTTTGGTAAGGCTTTTTGGCTTTTTTGGTCAGTTTTACACCACTCAGACCTCCTCCCTCGGACTTTGGTCGATGCCCATGGATGCTCAGGAATTGCTGTTATTCCTCCTTTTTTACCTGGAAAGCTTTATCAAATAAATGTCTCATTTTATTGAATCTCACAATCTCATTTGTATACAAAATTGTCTTATTGATACTGATTAATATTGTTTTTAAATTGCTGTCACATAAACTTTGATCATGTTTCTTTAATTTACACAGCTGCTCATTATTTAACATGGCCTTTCTACATTAAAAAACAAAGATAACCATGAAAGGAAATGCAGTTATTTTGCCTTTTTATACTTAGCAATAATAATTAGATATATGTATTTTATTGAATCTCAGAATTAAACTACTCGCCATGAATATTGACGCTCTAATATGCCTCAGAGGATGATAGAGCTTATCAAAGGATATATCTTTTACACGTCGGTCCTATATCCGCCCACGCATGACCGACGAGTTAAGCATATACCCGTTCACATGCTCTAGCATCCTGTAAAGCATATTAGAGCGTCAACATTCATGGCGGGCACTGTAAGAGCTCATTTGTTGACAAAATTAGTTTAAAGCACCCGAGACCAGTCGCCCCCAAGGCAATGATAGTCCCCGAGAGTTGAATTTTTGCCATGCTTTTTGGTTTTTTTTGTCAGTTTTACACCACTCAGACCTCCTCCCTCGGACTTTAGTCGCTCCCCATGGATGCTCAGGAAATGCTGTTATTCTACCTTTTTTACTTGGAACCACCCAGACCTCATCCCTTGGACTTTGGTGGCTCCCCATGGATGCTCAGGAAATGCTGTTATTCTACCTTTTTTACTTGGAAAACTTTATCAAATAAATGTCCCATTTTATTGAATCTCACGATCTCATTTGTAGACAAAATTATTTTATTGATACTGATTAATATTGTTTTTAAATTGCTGTCACATAAACTTTGATCAAGTTTCTTTAATTTACACAGCTGCTCATTATTTAACATGGCCTTTCTACATTAAAAACAAAGATAACCATGAAAGGAAATGCAGTTATTTTGCCTTTTTATACTTAGCAATAATAATTAGATATATGTATTTTATTGAATCTCAGAATTAGAGCTCATTTCTTGACAAAATTAGTTTCAAGCCCCCGAGACCAGTCGCCCCCATGGCAATGATAGTTCCCGAGAGTTGAATTTTTGGCATGACTCAGACCTCCTACCTCGGACTCGCTCCCCATGGATGCTCAGGATGCTCACTTTATCAAATAAATGTCTCATTTTATTGAATCTCACGATCTCATTTGTAGACAAAATTACAAAGTTTTACACCAACCAGACCTCCTCCCTTGGACTTTGGTCGCTCCCCATGGATGCTCAGGAATTACTGTTATTCTGCCTTTTTACCTGGAAAATTAATGAAAATAAATTGTCGATTCGCTCTTTGATCTGCCTCAAACGTAATTCCGATCGCTCGAGTTGCGTATCCGTTATCAAGTTTTCCATCGACAATTTACTATGCCTAAGCGACTGATGAAAATTAGGCAGAAGAACAAATATTAACGACAAGACTACATTCAATCGAAATCAAAAGAAAAGCTATGTATATTGTAAGTCAAGTTCGAAAAACACTTCAAAAAGTCATAACAACTGAGCTTAATCACAAGCGTAAAACAGATGTGATAATTTGAGGCCATTGCAAACTGGGTAAAAGGTGGCGCCGGCCTTGGCCCTGGCCCTCGCCAATTGGGAAAAGGTTGCGCTGGCCTTGGCCTGGCCACACTGTATAACGTGACGCTACGCTCGGCTTGGCCTTGGTCATAGCCAAGCGGGTAAAAGGTGGCACCGGGCATTTGCCCTAGCTGATACGAGCAAGGCTAGCAAAGATGTTATATAAAATTTCTCTGAAACCTTAAAAGATGGGTTGAACCTTATTTTCTGCATCACAAAAACTTTATTTTACGCAAGGAACGCATGGAATAATTAATTTTTCGTAAAAAGGAACTATATTCAGCTAAAATTTTTGTTGAAATCGAAAGTTATAGTGTACCTCGTATTTTATGCATTTTAAAAGTTAATTTTACCCAAAAAATCCCACAAATAATTTTAAAATTTCCAATTTTTGATTTTTCTTCCTTTTCTACGTTCTTTTTTATTGTAAGTTTTCGTTTTATTATCCTGCCCACTTTTTTTGATTCAGACTTTTGCGCCTCATATATAAAACATGTAATCTCTCATAATTTAATTTTTTTAGGTACTTTTGTGCTATTTCACGCGTCCTTTTTGTTTCTTTCTTACTAATAGCATGATGCACCTCTATATCTGTCTTTCTTTCTTCTTTTTTCAATATTTGCATGTTTATTTATCTATCTATTTATTTACTTATTTATTTTTCTACTCATTTTTTATTTTTTATGTATTTTTTTATTTCTATTTATTTTTTCATTTTGATTCTTTCTCATATTGATGTCTTTTTACTATATTAGTATAGTCTGTACAACATTTAAGATGCCTTCTGCCTTCAATTGAATGATAAATAACTACAATTTAGTTTAACCCGTATTTTGATGTTTCAGAGCGACTATATAATATATCTATGCCAGCTTTGAACACGTCAGTTATAACGAATGGCCGTCGCTACCTTTTACCCACTTGGACATGGCCAAGCTGAACGCCAGCGCCACCTTTTACCTAGTTGTCATTGGCCAGGGCCAAGGCCAGCGCCACCTTTTACCCAGTTGAGGCTAGGGCCGAGCCGAGCGCCGCGTTTTACCCAGTTGGCAATGGCCAAGGCCAACAAAAGCGCCACCTTTACCCAGTTGGCGAAGGCCAAGGCCAGCGCCAACGCCACCTTTTACTCAGTTGGTGAGGGCTGGGGATAAGGCCAGCGCCACCTTTACCAACGTGGTCATGGCCAAAGCCAGCGCCAGCGCCACCTTTTGCCCATGTGCGCCATGGCCAGCGCCAGCTTTCACCCACGCCCAAACCCACCCATAAGGTACATAGGCAAGACAGAGCAGAATGATACCCATAGGTATATACTTACCTATACTTAACGTGTCCCATAGTTAAAGGGTTATTATTGTGCCTGTTGCACGCACACCTACCCTTTTGTGCACAAGCACACACCTACCACACTTTGCTTGCAAAAAACTGGAATAGTAGCGCATGTTCACAGATTTTATGAGTTTTTGCATGCGCTGGTTCCATTTATGACATTTTTAAAGCACAATCTTCAACACATAAGCAGTGAAATTACCTCAAATGTGAATAAAGCGAGTTCAGGTATATACAGTTTTCTCTGTGTGGGTTCTACTTTTTTATATGTGAGGGTGGGAAGAGAAAAATTTTAAATTTCTTCTTAAATTTGTATGATTACGCTTGCTAAACTGCTTGAGGATCCATATTGGTACCAGGGATGGGCTAAGCCTACTTCAAAATGGGGCAAAACTTGTGGAGCGAGCGAAGCAATATGAACGCACATTACTAAGCCTACGCCCAGGCACGCGTAACTGAATATAATTGCGATTTGATGTAATCTAAATGGAAAATTTTAGTGAGAGCTAACTTATAGAAGCGAGCATACATGATCATGGGGGGCTTGAGGGGGGTTTTCACACCCCTCCCCAAAAAAATTTTCACCCCACGCGAAAAATTTTTCACCCCTCCTATAATTCACACTTTTTTAGAAAAATCATAGGAAGTGTCAAGATTTAGAAGTTTTTAGCGTCTAAATGGCTCAAAATTGTCAATTTTTGGCGAATTGTCAATAGTAGTCTCTTTCTGACCATATTTTGGTCGATTTAATGCAATTTTTCGAAATTTATTCGTGTTTTATGTTCTAGAAAGAAAGAGCATTATCAGAAATGATTAAAAATCGCGTTTTCAACGCATTTAAAGCGTTTTTACGGTAAAAAAAGGCACTTTAAAAAATTTATTCGGATTGCACCCCCCCCCCACCTCTCCCTCCCCAGAAATTTTTCACTATGCATATCTGGAAGCGAGTAGAAATGATGGCACACAGTCAACGCCCTAACAGAGCATAAATTTTCCAAGCAGGTCAAAATAAGAAACAAAGACTCTGAATATAAAAGAGAAAGCTCCGATGAAAAATATGAAAAATAGAAGTAATAATCGTTACTAACAAAATTAGAAACAGAAGTAGTGGAATCACAAAGATGTAGCGATTGGACGGAATAGGTATTGGAACGTAATAAATTAGAAATATATAGCTTATCGTATCGGTCGCAATACTGCAGTGAAGTTTACTTCCACCTATTATTCACTTCTGCTGCAATAACTATTACGCAAGGAACGCGTTATAGTGGAATCACAGAGATGTAGCACGATTTAGCGGAATAGGTATTGGATATATTGAGACATACATATATAGTTTATTGGATCAAACGCAATTCTGCAGCGTAGTTTACATTTGATTACAAAACTTCCGTCCTAATAACTATAACACAAGAAACGCGTTTTGAAGCAGGCGGTTCCCATTCAATTGAATGTAAGTGTTTTTTTTGTAAAAATTGTCTTTTTGAAAACGTAAAATTTCCAACTAGAAATAGAACGTATTTGTCAACTCTAAATCTTTTAGCCACTAGCTACGAATAAATGAGATAAAAGTAGCATTTGGTTCAATAAGTTAAGTGGAAGGAATCGAAAACATGCAGATTTTCCTGAACATTTATTCAGTAAAAGCTCATTTATACATAATAGCAAAGATATAACAAGGACTATGTATACATATGGTCGAAAGTAGTTAAGCATGCGTCCCTAGGGTGCAACACAAAATATATACGGCTATGTTTTGTGTTATAGGCCCCGTCCACTCGATTGTAGAGCAGCAGCCTCTCCTGTGTTATAGCATAGGCGGAGGAGCGCCCTGCTTGCGCCCTGGCTTTTCTCTCAGGGCGCAATGATGAGGGATGGGGGAAGGGGAAGCTGAGCAAGCCAATGAATTAACATACATATTGTAAGGTGCATACCTACACGATTAAAAAATTGGCGAAACAGTGTGCGTAATATCGCGCATTGTTGAAGCATTTTTTTGCAGCTGGTAATATCGCGCGTGGAATTTATAATAAGCGCATTGGCAGCGAATTTATAATAAGCGCATTGGCGAAGCAACATAGATTGAAGCACGATGAATATAATAAGCGCATTGGCAGCCTGTTAGGAATTTATAATAAGCGCATTGGCGAAGACAAGTAATATCGTGCATTGGTAGCGAATTTATAAATTTATAATAAGCGCATTTTGTTGACTGGCGAAGCAATAGCATTAAATTGACAATGCTCGCGCCTGCCCAAATTTTTTGAACGTGACATACCAATTTAAGCGCATGTGATGAAATATTTATTTATAGTCTAGGTCCATGGTCTACTGCATCTTAATCATTCAAGGGGTAATTTCCAAGCCGTTTTGGACTTGCAAAATCTATAAATACTAATAATTCTTTCAGCAATTTAAATCTTTAAAAATGGAGGAAAATATGGAATTGAGAAAACGTCCTTTTACGGATGAGGAGAAGAAACCTTATGGGCGGACAATATGACCGCCTATTGAGTTATGTGGGAGAAATCTGGAGCGTCCCATGTACCCTCTCATGATACATTTATGTCATTTTTGTCAAAAAAATTCGTCTGAAAAAGACGTTTTTGAAACAAATTCAGGAAAATGGTATTTTAACATTCAAATGTGCCCAAGATGTTGTGAGTATAATCGGGCATCCCAGGAGGCTGGGAATATTGTGATTAGGAAATATATTGCTCAACAGGTTGAAGAAGCGAAAAATGGCTTGTAAAGTTATAAATATGAGCGATATCTGACAAAAATTATCTACAAAATGAGTTCTCAAGGTGAATTGAGTTTTAATCATTTTGTGACCAAGTTGGCTGATAAAGCCTGCACGAGGTACATCACTTCTCACGATGTACAAAGCATTGGCTCCTGCTTTTGGAGTTTGCTTTCTGAAGAATACAAAGAAAATCGCAAAAGCATCGATAATCGGAAAGCATTTTGGAATTTTGCGCTTTATGTGAAACGATGCCTAATAAATCGTGAAATCGAGCCTATTTTAGATTTATGGCAAGATTTCGATCAAAATGGCAAAAATACATGGGAAAGCATGTATAAAAATTGCCTGAACGAGCAAGTTAGTCGCGTATTATAAACGATTTGATTGAATTGAAAAATGAAGAAAAAAACCAAAAAAAATTAGCGCCTCTCAGAGGCATCATGTGTGTGTGTAAAAAAATGGTGGTTGCCCACCACTAATAACCTGCTAGCGCATTGGCGAAGCAATTTGCTTACAGCATTGATGATGTCCGGCCAGCCAAGCCTAGGGCTTCTCAGGCATTTTTGTTATTAGGTCATAATGATTATTAGCAGCGTGCAAGTGGATTACTTTCTCAGCCTCAGGCATAGGCGTAGCCAGGGGGGGCATTGGGGGCACATCCCCCCTGAAATTTTCAGAAATATTGTTGATTTTTCTGTTGGAATAGTGTGTGTCCAGAAAACTGAGTTCAAAAAGGCAAAAACGTCAAAATTTTTCCGGCGCTTGGCAGCTGAATCATTATTTTTATTGTTACATAGATCCAATAAATTAAAAAGCATGAATCAGCTAAAGGGCCGTATTCACAAAGGCGATTTTGCGTTAAATCGATTTAAGTTGGGCAGTTAAATCGTCTTAATTTGCTAAATCGTATTTGCAAAGGCGATTTAGCTTAAATCGATTTGAAAATCACCCCCTTTTAAATCGAGATTTTAAATCTATTGGAAGCAGGTTTAGAGCTCGATTTAGGGCTGTCTTTTGTGTTGTTTGCGACCTTGTTTGATTATGGAATCACTAGACTTTTTCGACAACTTTGATAGAATAGAAGAAATAGAACGGAATCATGTGGATCAAATTCAATGGCAAGTGAAAGAACGCAACAATCCATTTATTGCTGACTAGCTGAGCTACCCGCATTGCCCGGGCTGAACTTAGGCCTGATAGCTATATGGAATTGAGATGTCTCTTGTATTTTTTATTTTTCGGGACTTTTGATGTTTTTGGGATATTTCTAAAAAAAATTGTAGGTAAAAACCATATTTTATTTTTTGGATTTTTTAAAATATTTTTTTGTCAACCACTTTTGTGATCAAATCCATATTTTCGACGTTTCAGAATGGTTTTGAAAATTCTTGAGCCAAAATCATATTTGTGATGTTTTAGGATGTTTAGGAAGAAGTTTTTGATCAAACCATATTTTTGATGTTTTAAAAATTTTTTGTTTGTTGTAGCATTCATCTTTATTAGCCAATGCTTTTGAATTGCTTTCCTTCTTTTCCAATATTGTTGCTCTTTGACGAACGCATTCAAGTGAGAAATACAATTCCTCAGTCTCGAAATTAGGTTTCCTAGCTTTAGAATGACCCAATATATTGAATTTGTTTGTGGAAGTGTAGACGTAAATCAGCAGTAACCATCAAAATTTTCACTCCAGACGCAAAATTTTCCACTTTATAGTGCAAAATGTCAAGAAGACAATACGGAAAACCTTTCAAAATTACCTGTGTACATATTTTTTGGCTTGTTCCTTCATTATCTCTTGTTATGCAGACAGTATTTTTTCGCACTTTAAGTCGATTTAGTTAAAATATTGTTAAAGTGCCTTTGTAAATACGATTTATCCTTAAATCGTCGTTGCCTTAAATCGATTTGAATCTTGATTTAGTATAATCGATTTAAGACCTTAAATCGATTAAAGCTAAATCGCCTTTGTAAATACGGCCCAAAATAATCCAGCACTTCACATCACTATAGTAATTTAATGCACTAGTTGTTCGTTGAATGAAACTGCGCATGCTTGTTGAGCATAAAAGTAAAAGTGCAAAAAGGATTGTGTACCAGTTTGTGTATTCTTTGCTTTGTTTGTCTTTTGTATACCAAATGGTCTATTTTTTGCTTTGTTTGTCTTTCTTCACAAGGACACATAATCCTATTTTGAATGAAAGGAATGGCAAAATTTTCTTATGTTTTTGCGCATTTCCTGTTTTCTTAACTGCATCTTGTTAATATGAAGGCAACAAATGGGCCTGAAAACGGTAAGAACAAAACTTTCATTGATACATTTCTCTATATCATATTGGCAGCGCAGCAACCCGTTGCTGCGCTATGTAATAAGCAGACGTCGAAATTGCATTCCAGCTCAGAAGTTTTGTGCAATGTAGGAGTTCATCAATTTTAAGTGTTTTCGGGCTTGATTCAGTACCGGGATTTGGCCAATTTTGCGAAAATTTTAATGTTACTATTTAACATTAAAATGCTTTTTTACAAAATTTTCTGAAAACTGCCCCAGAACCCGCTAGGAACGCTTGAACGCGCCACCCCAGACCACCCGCAGCCGTAAAATCTCCTTGTACATGTGCAACGAGATCTTAGGGAGAACAAGCCAGGTAAATGGGTTATGAATTTCTGAAAATTTCCAGCGCTTCCGCGCCGGCATTAATTTGTCTGTTTTGTATGATTTAAGTGGTTTAGATTGAGTATATGGTGCACAAACGTCAAAATTTTCCAGCGCATTGCGCCGCCAGTTATCGTTCTTTCTTTTTGTAAAGCTCCAGCATTGCGTTTAGGAATCACTCAAAATATTTTTAGACAAACTTAGTAATTCGCAGTTTTGTTGTAAAAAGCTTGAACTGTCAAAATTGTTTTGTACAAATTCGATAATTTTCTGATCTGTCAGACTTTTAGTATTCACAGAGCTACAAAATGTTAAGAGCGGTAAAAAAATGACTAAATTTCTTGGCACTTTGCGCCACTTATAATTTCCGAACTGTTTATCACTAGAAAGGCCGCTAGGCTACACTACTAAAGGTCAAAGAACTCAGTTTAACTATACATAAGGTTACTGGCATTCAATGCAAAAGCTGTCTTAAAAAATTTTTGTTTATGCCCCCCCCCCCGAACCAAAATCCTGGCTACGCCTCTGG